>CM037090.1:21657022-22857022 GCA_020916435.1 Oxytropis ochrocephala | reverse complement strand
AGGGCACAATCATAAGACAAAAAAAAACTACTCTAACACTATTAATTTCATTATATCTCACTCTACCACTTTTCCTCCGTTAAATACCAAAATACCACTCTTTTATATTGGCCCCATCATTCATGTGTTAGCGTTCTTTTTTTCTCTCTCTCTCTACTTTTTTTTTCTCCTCTTAACCGTTCAGAAAAAGGTGTGGATGTGAGGAGAGTAGGACAAAAGACATTGATGTTTTCGTCCTAATAAATAGATAAATCTGTCTAAAATTAACACAACGAATTTATCTTTTTAGTAGGTAAATCCGTTTTGGATATCAAAAATTTAAAAACGGAACTATGTATAAAAACATACATCCGTTGTTTTGTGTTTATCAAAACAGATATACACATAAATCTGTTTGTTGTGATTCACATACTTCTGTTGTTATTCACATAATTCAGTTTTATTTTTTTATAACAAACAGATTTACCTAAAAAATAGATAAATTCCATTGTGTTATTTTTAGACAATGAATTTATCTATTTTTTAGGTAAATCCGTTTTGGATATTTTACTACAGTTTTATCTAACAATTAGATAAATTTATTGTCTAAAATTAACACGACGGATTTGTCTATTTAATAGGTAAATCTGTTTTGGACAAAATTGATGGCTAAACTTGGAACAAAACTATTGGGTGGGGGTACAAGTGGTGATGGTGGGGGTTGAAAAAAAATACCCTAGTTCTTATCTCTCAAAGACCAAACTAACTTTAACGTCAGAGTACTTGTAAACATCACACATCGATGTGTTCTATCGCACACTCAGCCACTAATGATTTACTCTAGCCACCACCCGAGGTAAGTACACTTCTAGTCAATATTAATATCATATCATTATTTAATAGTTAAACGAGTGAATATCCAATTTAATCCTTGACAAAAACTTTGGTGCCCAACTTGGTCCCTAAGAAAAATTAATATCAATTTTTGTCCCTAGCGATTACAAACTTGAACACGTTAGTCCTTATGTTAGTTGACGGTTAACTATGTCAATTTTTGTCCCTAGCGATTACAAACTTGAACACATTAGTCCTTATGTTGTTGGAGACAGAAGTGGTAGTTTAAAACTTGAGTACTAATATTGCCACATATGCGACTTACATCCCACGTCTGTGAGGAAATTACTCACTCTCAACGGAAGTTGACCGATGGACCAAAGTGTCATTATTGTAATTGTCAAGGACTAAAAGTGAGGGCCGGTCTTATGGGTGTGTTGGCTTGTGCTAGTGCACAGGGCCTCACCCCAACAAATTTTTTTAGGGCCCAAATTTTTTACTTCATCCGGTTCTTTTATAAACAAAATGTGGTCAACAAAAATTGATGTATTTAGTCCAAATCGTTCCCTTAATATTTTAGTTAAGATTGACCACATTTTAGTTAGGATAGTTCTTTTTAAGTAGCTAGAAAATTGATATTAGTTTAAATTTATATTGAGATGTTATTTACAATTTAAATAATGAAGTTTGAGTTTTTGATAAAATTATGATTAGGGCCCGTTTTAGAGGATTTGAATAGAGCCTCCAAATTGTTTGGGCCGATCCTACTAAAAGTTGATATTAATTTTTCTCAGACACCAAATTGAGCACCGAAATTTTGTCAGGGACTAAATTAGTATTTACTCTAGTTAAATTTTTATTTTGAAAGATTATGAAATAAAGTAAGTTATAATTTTTTTTGATAAGCAAGTAAGTTATAATTAGAACTTCCATCTTCTCTCAAGTAGATAAGATGTACACGCACTTGTGGTCGAGTTGCACTTATCATTGAACAAAAGAAATGGGAAATGATTACAACTAGCAATTGGAAATTTCTCCTTAAGTAACAGTAAAACTAAAACTGACTTTCATTTTATTCGTTCAGTGAAAAACAAACGTTATTACAAATCAAAACAAACAACAAATAATTGTTTCTTTCAAAACAAAACAAACTAATAATAGCTTCTTTGGTTGAGATTTTTCTGAACGCAAACTCTAAAATCACGTTTCTCAGTGCATTTTTTTTCAAAGTTTTTGTGCTCGTACAAAACAAAGGTTTGAAAAAAAAACAGCATTGCACAAGCCTAATTTAACTTTTGTCAAAAAAAAACCTATTTTAACTTAAATTAGCATTGCACAAGAGACTATATGGGTCACATTTGGAAATGTTAAATACTTAAACGAGTACTTAAATGAAAAAGGAGATGAGATAAAGATAAGTCACCTGGGGGACCAATTTGGCCCAAAATTGGAATTGTTGGAGACCGAAGTGGTACTTTAAAATTTGAGTCACTAATATTGCAACATAAGCAACTTAACATGACACATCAACGACTTAATGTGCCACGTCTGCGAGGAAACTACTCTCACTCTCAATGAAAGTTGACCAATGGGCTAAAGTGTTCTTTTTGTAAATGTTAGGGACTAAAATTGATATTAATTTTCTCTCAGAAACCAAATTGAGCACCGAAATGTTGTCGGGGACTAAATTAGTATTCACCGTAGTTACATTTTTAGTTTGAAAGATTATTATGAAATAAAGTAGGTTTATAATTAAAATTTCAATTTGCTCTCAAGTAGATGAGATGTACTCCCTCAAGACTTATTTATAAAAAAAACTTTTTAAATTCATTAAAAATTAATGTATCTAGACTATAATATAGTCCAAATACATTAATTTTTCAATAAACTTAAAAAATTATTTTTGGCTTATAAATAGATTTGTAGGAAGTACACGCACTTGTGATCGAGTTGCACTTATCATTGAACAAAAGAAATAGGAAATGATTACAACTAGCAATTGGAAATTTCTCCTTAAGCAAGTAACAGTAAAACACGTTTCTGAATGCATTTTTTTCAAAGTTTTTGTGCTCCTACAAAACAAAGGTTTGAAAAAAAAAACAGCATTGCTTGCACAACAGCACAAAGCCTATTTTAACTTAACTTTAAATTAGTATCATTTTGAGTTTTTCCACTTTGATTTTGATATTTCCATTTTAATACATCTACCCGTGTTTCATTCCCCCCCAGTGTAAACAGCTAAACGCTATTAGTCCCGCTCTATCGTCATCGACTCTGTATTTAAAAAATACCCCACCGTTAGAATGAGGTGTCCCGTTCAGACAGATAATATGGATTATTACGGCAGATTAGATTAATTAACGTTCTAACACTACTATAAGTATAGACGTTACTAGAGTTAATTAACTTTCCTTTCTACTCTGTTTTTTTCCTCTATCTCTTTGCCAAGTGTTCCCAAATTACTGCAACTATCATTATATATATCGTCCCATCAAATCAATAAATAACCCTACTCCTCCCTCATTCTACTACTTTTCCTACTTCAACTTCAACCTTTAACCTAAGAATCAACGATGGCTGAAACTTTTCTCATGGCCACCACCAAGCGCAACCGTTCCGACGAAACAGACGGCGGCGACACAAAAAAGAAGCTGATGCCAGCATCTAACGGCGGAGGAGTTACTGACCCCGCTGCATCACTCGCTAGCGCACGGCACGAGTTCGGTGAGCACGGCGGCGTTAACATGTCAATCGAGGCATCAGCAACGTTCACCGTGATGGAACCAGAAACGATGAGCCGGATGTTCGCCGGAGAGCTAGGTCCCGATCGTGATTTCTTCATCTACAGCCGTCACTTCAACCCAACCGTTTTGAACTTAAGCCGTCTGATGGCCGCTCTAGAAGGCACGGAGGCTGCCTACTGCACCGCCAGCGGAATGTCGGCGATCTCCGCCGTGCTTTTCCAGCTTTGCAGTAGCGGATCCCACGTGGTGGCATCAAGAACTCTGTACGGTGGGACACACGCGCTTCTGAGACATTTCCTTCCAAGGACATGCAACATAACTACAAGTTTCGTTGAGATAAGTGATCTTGAGATGGTGGATGAGGCTATGGTGGAAGGGAAAACGAAGGTTTTGTTTTTTGAGTCGGTGTCGAATCCAACGTTGACGGTGGCTAATATACCGGAGCTGAGTAGGATGGCTCATCGGAAAGGAGTAACGGTGGTGGTGGATAACACGTTTGCTCCCATGCTGTTATCGCCAGCTCGTCTCGGTGCTGATGTTATCGTTCATAGTATCTCCAAATTTATCAGTGGTGGGGCTGATATCATTGCAGGTTTCTTTGTCTTCTTCTCACTTCTGTCTTTCTTTTGTCTATTTCCTTAACACACTAAACACGTACATTCTCGTAACATGCTTTTTCAGTTTTTAGAAGTAAGTCTCTTTCATGAATCATAACATAGTAAAAAAAATTAATTAATACTCAGGTAATACTAACTGTTACTATTGTTTACGTTTTGAGAGTTACTTTTAACTGTTCTACGTTTTTTACTTGTTATGAAAACTGTATTAATTGTTTTTATTTCTTGGAATATCAGTTATGAAATGATTTTTTTTATGTTTGTAGTAAAATAAAATAAGTCATATATCAAAATTCAAAATTAAAATAAGTAATGTAGGATGATAATGTATAAATAAAGAGAAATGTACATGGCACATGATCATCATGGTTTTTTTTTATTACAAATATACCATCATGTTAATATCACATTATTTAATAATGCATGAGCTTAATTAAATGTATGTTTTAAGAAAAGGAGATGAGATTTAGGAACGTCATAACTTGAGTAAGTGGGTATTCTCAATCTGATAATATGTAATGTTATATTTCTTTTTTAGTAAATAAAGAGGGTATATATATTGTTTTAAGAATAATATATATTATATATTATTATGTTATAATATTATGTGGTGGAATAACTTTATGCAAGAAAATTAATTAAAAAAGACCCTTTTCAATTCGAGAGATGAACCCGGACATGCCATCTTCCTCGAGTATATCTTGAAAGGATAAGTGGATTGAGATTGGACACGGATATACTTATATTATTATTTAATAACGGGAGTGCTATATATATATATAGTGCTAATTTTTTTTTTGTCAAAATTATATATATAAAAGTTGGATAACAATACACAACCACTATCCATTTTTCATATTATGCTAATAGCTATTTTTATTAAATTTATTATTTAATTTACACACATTAAGTGGAGATTTCAAAAGCCTTACTACCTCAATTTGCATGATGTGCTATGCCTTATTATCTGTTAGCTTTTTTTTGACAAGTAGACATTTCTATTAGTTGAACAACAATCTAGTTTGATGAAAAATCACCAACCTCTGTTTTTACGAATAAACAGTTCAGTCGATTAACCAAGTTTTTAATCCACGCGCCGAAAATTGTGAAAAAGCAAGTTGCTTATTTGTCTAAAAACTCAGAATGTGTTACAGAGGCCACTGACTATCGATTTGTCAAAAATTTTTCATTAAAATAAGATTTTTCTTAGTTGAATATGCAAAAAAATCTAACAAACCTTTTTTAAAAAGAGAAAGTATCCAAATTTTAAATCACGTGCTCACAAACTTTCTCCGGACATCCTTCCAACTCCCCGTGAACGATCGTCGTCATTTCATCATGCTACCTTCTTTTTATCTGCAACACGTGTTATGATATTATTTATCAGGATTAGAATTAGGATTAAGATTAGGGATAAAAATACAATTTTGATGTCGATGTGACTTCTTAAATAGAGAGCTTTATCGAACTTTCTAACGATACCTTCCATCATCAATCACTTCCTCAATAGAACTAATAAAAAAAATAGTGTTTTAGTGGAGTTGGAGTGCCTGTATTTGTTTTTTTTTTTTTATAAACAAGAGATGTATTAATGGGAGTATTATAAATGGTGCTCCAACTTGTAGACGGTAGAGTTACAACTTTAGACCTCTCGTTACAATCTCTTGTGACTAAAATCATGAGAGAAAAAAAATCCGAATAAGAAAAATAGTACTCCAAAACAGTAAAATGATAAAAACCAAACTTGTATTTGTATTTTGAGGCTTTTTTTTTTTTTTTTTACTAGTTCTTTTAAAAAGAGGTGAATAAAGCAAATTATATTAGTAGCTTCCAATTATCATGGAATACATATATAAAGTGATTACATATTTAAATTTTTTAGAGAATTATTTTTATATGTCATCCTATTTAAATTTTATTTTATAATAATACCTTTAAACATGTTGAAAATATATGTAGGTCAATATGTTTAAATTAACAAAAAAACCTAAGCAAACTTGTCATTTGATGCAAAGTACAAAATTTAATATAATAATAGTAATAATATAAAATAATAATTACACTTCCTTAAGTAGGTCGGTTTAGTTTTGTCAAATAAAAAAGTAGGTCGGTCTAGTAGGCTTAGAAGATTTTTCAGGTGGCCTGACGTATAGGCACCTGTTGGTCGGCCCGACCTGTTTTCACCCGGAGGCATTTTGACCTTTTATAGAACCTCAGTAAGTCCATTAAAAATTAAATCTAATGTAGCCAATTCAAATTGGCTCATTACATTTAGTTTTGATGATCTTGCAATTTTGTACATTATTTATATAATATTATTTCGTGGATGAGTGTTTTAGAATGTGTTTATTATACATAGATAGACAGAGGCAACTACTTCATTAAAAAATGTAAATTGATACTCTAAAACGGGTTATAATTAAATAACTTTAATTTTTAATAATTATTGGGTAGGTTTCTGAATCATCTGAAAACATGATAAAAACATGTTTTTTTTCAAGTGTCGGAATGATATACAATCATCATGATTATAATTGAGAATTGAATTGACAGGGGCTGTGTGCGGGCCTGAAAGTCTAGTGAATTCCATGATGGACCTACATCAAGGTGCCATAATGCTATTGGGTCCAACAATGAATGCTAAGGTGGCATTTGAACTATCAGAGAGAATCCCCCACTTAGGTTTAAGGATGAAGGAACATAGCAACCGTGCAATGGTATTTGCAACAAGGCTAAAAAACCTAGGACTCAAGGTCATATACCCTGGTCTTGAAGACCATCCACATCATGAGTTATTGAAATCCATGCACAACAAGGATTATGGTTATGGTGGGCTTTTATGTGTTGACATGGAAACAGAGGAAAGGGCTAACCATTTGATGAGTTACTTGCAAAACTATGGACAATTTGGTTTCATGGCTGTTAGTTTGGGCTATTATGAGACCCTTATGTCTTGCTCTGGTAATAGCACTAGTAGTGAGTTGAATTCTGAGGAAAAGACACTTGCTGGAATTTCACCTGGTTTAGTGAGAATGTCTGTGGGTTATATTGGAACTTTGGAGCAGAAGTGGAGTCAGCTTGAAAAGGCAATTGTTAGACTTCAGGAACATGGGTTTCCCAACAAGAATTGAATTCTCTTGTCTCCTTTATAATCACATAGGTGTGTTCTTGTTGATATTATGTGTAATAAATGCTTGTTTGTCTTTATAATTCTAGAATGTAATCATGTACTCAATCAGTGTGTGTAGTGATTGTTTGTTTTGGATTGTTATCAAGTTTTAATCGATGTTGGGACTAAGTAAGGCAAGAAGAGTTGAATTTCTCTGTTGATGTGTTTCGTGAGAAATATATGGTGGGAAAAATGAATTATGAGATGGTTAAAATTATTATTTTGGGTCCAATGGAAAGAAAGTGTGTGGAAAGAAAGATGTGTATTTGTGAAATGACAAAAATAACCTTATGTAAAAAATAAAATATTTATAGGAGATAGTTCAAATTCAAATAAAACAAAAGTAGGGGCTCTTTTGTCTTTTCATATTAAAATCAACCTCTCCCTCCACTTTCCCCTTATTTGAGCTGGAAAAAAAAACACGTGGGACCCATCATAAACATTCTTTCCTTCCCTTTTTGTCATAGTTCCAAACGATGGAAAGTGAATCTTTCCACCCTCATTCCATTCCCTCACTTTCTTTCCTCTAAAACAAACACAGTGTTAGTATGTGATAGTGTCTCAAACAGAATCACTTTCCACGAAGTACTTTTTCGCTAAAACAATTATTTCCCCTTTTTGTATTGAATATAATTACTTTTGGTACGTGCGAGACCACCAAATTCTTTATATTATGTGTAATAAATACTTGTTTGTCTTTATAATAAAATGTAATGTTGTACCCCTCCATCTTTGTATATAAACAAAAAACCTACTTATTGGTGTTTCTAAATGTAATGTTGATCCATTCCCAATTTCATTTTCTTACATTCCAAATGGTATGTTCTTTCCCCACACCCCCCCTACTTATTCACACCCCTACTACTTATTATTCCAAAATTACCCCATTAAAAAAACAAAATAACCCACACCCCTCCCCTTCTCTCACTCTCCTCGTCTCTCACTCCCTCCCTTCAACCCTAACCTCTCTTTCCTCTCACTCACATTCTCCCAACTCACTCAATCTCACCCAATCTCTCACTCTCATCTTCTCCACCAACACTCTCAAGAGTTCTTGGGTTATTTTCTCCTCCTCACACTCTCTAATCGTTCCATTTTCTTGGTATGCCTCTCCCCTTCTCGCTCATTTGGTTTTTTTTTTCTCGCAACGCCAATTGTCGAACGAGATCCATCGAACACGTGAAAATGAAGAAGGTGTTCGAATGAGGTTGTCGCGAACAACGCTTGAACAACCTCATTCGAACCGTTGTATTTTGTAAATGAAATCGACTTGTTTGAACGGGGTTGTGCGAACAGAGTTCACATGTAGCCGTTCGAGCGATCGTTTGACGATGAACTTTCGGCACCGATTCTGTTTGGTTACATTAATTTGATTTAATTGGTTCGCTTGATTGTTGTTTCGATATATGGTGAGGCGCAGAGGTGGTGCAAAGAAAATTGAACCATCGGAGCGAGCCGGTCGGCCACCTCCTACGGTTTCAAACCGCAAAAGGAGGGAAGAAGCCGGTGAACCCTCCCGAGTTAGGGGGCGTGCTAGGGGTAGGGGTAGGGTTGATGTTCCTCCTCCCCCACTTCCAGAGGATATTGGGCAGGATATTGAGCGTGATGCTCAATTTTCGGCCTATGAGTTGGCCGGCCCTTCATCTGCTAGGCCTTCGTCTGCTGCTAGGCCTTCATCTTCTAGGCCTTCATCTTCCAGGAATCATGAGGAGGAGGCTGCTGAGCCTCGTGAGGAGGAGTATGCTGAGCCTCAGGAGGCTGCTGCTGTTAGGGCGACATTCCCATTTCCTGGTGGACCAGAAGATGGTTCTGTCTTGCCCACATACGGGGCACATATCCTCACTGATTTTTATTCTGGCCAGGTAAGTTATTATTTTATAGTTGATTGTTGTAAATTTGTTATTAAGTTGTTGAATGTTTTGGCTTATTGTGTCATTTCTAAATGCAGTGCGGTGGATTCTGACCAATCCCACATGGACTGTTACGACGAGTGTTTCATGTGCGATTAGGGACACTCTGACAGGTTGGTTCCTTCCTGGTTGGGCTTGGCTTCCCCATTCTCCACAAGGGGCTGCTGAACGCGTTCATAGAGCGTTGGTAGCCGGATACATCATCATTCCACCTTCCTGTGGGTGAGATTGTGGGTGAGATGAGCATCACCCTTGATGATGTATCCCAGCTGCTGCACATCCCCATTACTGGCGGGTTCTATGACATGCCGGTGGACTTCATGGCGGGGAGAGAGAGCACCGGCCGGTTGACTATTTGGGTGCCACACCGAGGATGCAAACGCCGGACTTCGGTAGTGGGTCATCTGTTGGGCTTGTATGGTCGAGGATGGGGTGTACCACCCGACCATAGGCGAGGCGGCGGTGGGACCATCTTTGCTAGGGCTACATGTTTGTATCTTTTAGGTTGCACCTTGTTTGCCGACAAGTCGAGCAACAAGGTTAAGCAACTACCTTGGTATCTTGATTGATTTGGAGGTTTGTTGGAGACTATTCTTTGAGGGCCATGGCCCCGCCCATCTCTATGATCACCAAGGATGCTACAAGGAAGAAGACGAAGAAGATTGCTGGTCATCTTCCTTTACTTGAGTATGAAACATGGCGAGTGAGACCACTTTGAGGAGCCATCCCGTGTTCGAGGGTTCATTCGGAGTGGTGGTCGCATGATCGCCACTTGCGGATCGAGTGCTCGAGACGGTTTGGGCGGGTCCAAAGACATTCGGAGGATCCCGCACTGCTACTTAGGGCCGCTCAGTACCCTCACCGAGTGTGATGAGAGGTGGACACGCTTCGAGGACCACTTGGTGGCGCGGGGCCCTCCACGTGTGCCGCACTCTCCTCAAACACGGTGTCGGCCTACTTTCCATGGTACTCTGGGTCTCACATCCCTTTCTCTTCCCGAGCATTATCAACGACTTGCGAGATGAGCCCGATGTCGATGTGGTACGTGTCTTTTATGTTAATTGCATTGATAATGTTTCTTAATCTTCTATTTATTTAAATAATAATGTTATGTTATTTGGTTGTGAGATGCTACCGTGAGTGATTGATTTGGTTGATGACATTGATGGGGCCATCGATGATCATGTCCCGAGCCGATCGGGAGAGCATGTTTCAAATAAGCATCAAGAGGTCGCTCAACCCCTTCCGTGGGTTTAGGAGGAGGTTTGGGAATGTGTATGAGAGGAGGAGGAGGGCGCAACACCCAAAGTAGGAGATGTCATAGGGGATATATGTTTACATTTTTGTATAATTTAACTACTTTGTTTCATTTGTTTTTAATTTGATATTCCTTTACGTTTGCGCAAATTTATTGTCATTACAAAATACGAAATACATGAAAACCAATACGAAATACATAACACCAACATAAGCAAACAACTAACTACGAAATGAAAAACACAAATTGCAAAAATACAATGATAGGAAATTTAAAACGAAATGACATGGAAAACATAAAGGGAATTTCTAAGATGATGCGGGTGGTCTTCGAAGAAGATGCATGATTTCTTCTGTAGTGCGTCGTGTGTCCACGTCATACTCTAAGATTTGTCGCCCCATCGGGCGTTAGTTAGATGTTCCATCATTCTTGCGGACGTCGTCGTCACTTTTTTGATCTCCATGATCGAATCTTCGGGCGGTCCATCATCTCTACAATTGAACTTTTTGAAACGTATACGCTCCACATCTTTACGCCACGCTCCCTCTGGACGAATCTTCCTCTCAGCCTTTTCCTTCAGTTGGGCGAAGGTGATGTCCTTACTCATTCTGCAAAAGACATGGTTAGGACAACGAAACACAACACCATGTTCGTCGGTGGTGACAGTCCCATTGTGGTGAAGGGCTGTTAGGAATTTGTCGTTTGAGTACTGGGTTGAGCACAATTGCCATTCCATTTCAGCTGGGTTGGGAAGAAGGAGAGAAGGTTTTGGTGAAGAAGCAGCTGGGTTGGGAAGAAGGAGAGAAGGTTTTGGTGAAGAAGCAGATTAGGGTTTGGTGAAGAAGGTCTGAGGATGTGAACCCCCTTTTATAATAGGCGTGGTGAAATGTCAGCCGTTGATTTCATTTTTAGATCACAATCGAGCCGTTTAAATTCTATCCGCTTCGAGCACAATTTCCAAAGAGATTTACATCCACTCATTTATCCGACACATTTGATGATTATAAACCGCTTGATTAAAATCGCCGGTGGAATCGGGGCGTCCAATACTCGCTATTCTGCGGCGAATTCTGCGCAGCGACACTTGTTCGAACAACATAATTCGACCATGTTCGCATGACCACCATCGAACTTCGTTCGTATGACCTATTCGAACAGTGAAAAAACGCCTGAGGGTGTCTGTCCATATTTAACACACTCGAACGGCCTCGTTCGAACTGGTGAAAATTTGTGAAAAAAATAGGTCTTTTGGTCTTTTCACACCCTTATGGGGTGTGTTTAGAGTAGGAGGGGGTGTGGAAAAAGCAAGAGCCTTCCAAATAACCGCAAAAAGATCCTTATCACCCCCACCCACCCACCCACACATGGCCCAAACCTATCTTCAAAACCACCACACCATTTCCCTTCTCTATTATTTCCCACCGTAACACCCCCAACCATGATTCAAACACATGAAAGCCCTATACTCCATCCTCAACGTTCAATTTATCATCCATGAGCTTCCATTTTTTATTTTTGAATTTATATGTAATCCAGAAACTTATTTCCAAAACCACATGGAAACATGTTTGCGGTCATGTTATATTATGATTCATAAAGTGTGATAATGAAGATGCGTTAATTCAAATACACATCTAAAAACTTGTTTCCAGAATTTGATTCTCACACCCGCAAATGCGCATTCAAAAATAAGCTTTCAAAAGTTTCAAAAATTATTTTTCAAAAAATTCTAATTAACACAATAAAAGAGAGCGTGTGTGACCAGATATGAAGGAGGGACATCCAGAAAACGTAGCAAAGGGGGGAGAGAGAGGAGAATAAGGTTATTTTCTTGGGGAGAGAGAGAAAGGGAGATGAAGGAAGATTAGAAGAAGTTGGTTTAGGAGAGTGGATGAGGAAGGGTAAAGTGGCGAGGGAAAGAGGGTGGGTTGAGGTAATTTTTTGTAAAAGGGATATTTTTGAAAATTTGAAAAGTAAAGAGGTATTGCGATGAAAAAGGAGGGGTGCATTTAACATTGTCTATCTCTGGTAGAAGGTGACATTATGGGTGGAATCCAATTCTTAATGGGCCAATAAAAATAGGAATTTTTTCACACACCCTTTATTATTTGCAAAACACCTTCTCAGAGATGTGAAAAGACAAAAATATCTTTAAAACATAAAAACCTTTCATTGCGTCCTTTTTTTGTGTGGATTTCAACGAGTACAGAACTATAGTACTGAATTAGGTATGATGCTTGGTACTGTATCATATAGTTTGCTACACACTCCAAGTACAAGACCAAGTTACCGAACTGGTTCGGTACCAAGGTACCATGTCTGATAATTCAAAAACGACATAGATATTGTACCTTGGTACCGAACCTGTTCCGTATCTTGATAGTGTACCTGCTAAAATTTCGTAGAATCATTTTTGACAGAAAAATTCTATATTTAAATGGCTTAGATTTCACTGACACTTTTGATCAACAGATAGAACTCAACGGGGTAGTTTCCACCCACAATGTTGATCAACGACTTATTTTCAATCAAATTTCTTTAACAGAGTCATTGGAATCTTCGTCATTTGTGTTAAAAAAAAGAAATCGATGACGTTTGGTGTGATAAATGTTTTTTCATTCGTTAACTGATATTTGATATAGAAGTTTTCATTCTTCTAGCAATTGCACACCATTTCTTATACCCTTTAAAATGACATGAAAAAACATTGTTATTTGAAGTCATCATGACTTACCAGAAAACATAATAACAAAACACAAATGGAAATTAACGTTAACATTAAGTTATGTACAGTTACGAAAGTGAAGAATCTAGTGAATTATTCATTAACTTTATTATGCACAAGCACAACCGACATAACACATCATTTACATCCAAAAACTAAGAACAAAGTGATATCAAACTCTCAACGTAGACTTTCAGGACCAAACAACCATATGTTTTGAATTTGGAGTCTTGAAAGTACCATCTCTAGAATAGTAAACAATCAACTTTGACCAAAGCTCCAACAACACTGGTCATCCTCAGAAACATAAAGTGTCGTAGTATTGGGAAATACATTGGTATAAGGATGAGTAGCAAGATCTCTAGGAACACTGAACAATTTGGTTCAAGACCCCCTTTTTTTCATACTCCTTCATGACCCAATTATCAACAAATGTATGACTATGAGAAAGGATACACAAGCAATCTCTCAACACACTCAATGTCATAGTAACCAAATCCATCCCTCCATAATCAGGCTGTAAAACCTCTTGATAAGACTCTTTCTCCAAATGATAAAACCTCTTGTTAATTGTTTTTCTTTACAAGGAGCCTACACAAGATTTCTTCCACGATCTCGAATGAAAGAGTGGGAAGATGAAGCGCATGAGGAAGAGTGTGCATGTAATGGTGATGTTAGGGTTCCTCTAGAGGTGATCAATCGCTGGCTCTTGGTGGCGGTTTTTTCCTCTGTCAATGGCCGAGACGCAGCAGCATCGTTTAGGTCACCATCCGTTTTTGAATGTCTACTACTACGTGAATCCATCGATAGAAAGGGTGTTTCAAACACCTACTGGAATATGTCATATACCCGCGCAGGGTTTTCTCTTTCTTGGGTCAACTAATTAGAACCACCACCCCTAGTCTTTGTCATACCTAAAGCAACACAAAATAATGTTAAAACGCAAAAAAAAACAGTAACAATCAGATAAACAAAATAGAAAAATAGGTACAATACTAAGGTCCAGTAGCGGTTCAGTAATTTAGTACTGCAACCGCATTTATAAAAAAAAATGAAAACAAAGGTGCGGTACTAAAGTATCGTGGTAAGTTTTTGAAGTTTTGAATTGGTTCGGTACCTTAGTAACGAATCAGACCTAAATTTAAGGAAAAAAATGCAGGAAGGAACAAGATAAAGAGAGGAGACTCATCATGATAGGGAGGAGGAAGGAGGAAAAGTGTGTGTGTGTGTGTGAGAGAGAGAGAGATGAGGGAGTGAGGGGGAGTGTGAAGGTGAAGAGTGTAGGAGTGTTTAAGGGTAGGGGTAGTTTTGAGTTTTTAAAAATTAGAGGGTGATTGTGAGTAATGGGGGATGCTTAAAAAAGATCATAAAGTTACGTTCTTTTTTTGGTGCTGGGCAAGTCGCGCAGAATTTGCAAGTAGTATTGGGATTTCAGATTCAGTGCATTCGGTTCCAAATCCGTAGTATTGGGTTTTTTCTCGGTCTCTTTTAATTGTTTCAGCTTCTTTAATTTATGAGAATTATTATTTGCACCCTCCGTTTTTTCTAATTCTCTTGATATTTGTCTCTCGGCACAATGTAAGGGTCAATCTCAATATCCTTTGTATAACCTAGTGAGGTTGAGTTAGGCCTAAACCACACTTGTTGGAGCATATGGATCGCAAGGAACGAAGCTATTTTCAAGAACGAGGAACCAAGTGTCGATTCGATTGTGACTCGTATCAAAAGCTATACTTGGAGTTGGTGGGGTTGTGACTCGTATCAAAAGCTATACTTGGAGTTGGTGTATTTATAAGCTGAATTGTAATTCCTCTATTTCTATTTCAATGTGGTGGACTAACCCACTCCAATGCCTAAACAATATGTAATCTAGATGGGGGAGAAACAATGGGTTAGGTTGATTATCCTCACTATAGTGCAGTTTGTGCGAGGTACTCTTTTTCAAGGTACTCTTTTTCCTGCCTGAGTCTTTTTCCCAATGGGTTTTGGCTCAGGGAGGTTTTGAGGAGGTCCTCTCCCTTTCCTACTTGACATTATAAGGGTTGGACACCCTTTGTGCTCCCTTCAATGAAATTATTGCTTTAAAAAAAACCTAAATAACTAGCTTATGCTTATTTAACTTACAAATAAAGTTAGGGACCAATTATTCTTATAACTATTAAAAATACCAAAAATTAGTCTACTTCAAAGAAGATTAATTTGGTGAAGATTTATAAATATCCTATTAGTTTTTTTTATTAACAATAAAGGAAAAAACAACAAGAAAATCCGATAATATAGCTGGAGGGCAAAGTTGAAACACTTTAATTATTAATTAATAACTAAAGAATTTTCAATGAAGGTTGGCTCCGTTGGTAAGAAGTTGACTCATGCCCTACAAAGTTGTGGGTTCAACTCTTACTGCCGATGTGAGTACTGATGACCTCTTTGGTGAGTGATCTGTAAGTTCTCAAAGAGGCCCATGGTTCGTACAATCCCCCATCTACTCACTAGACACCCCATACCACCCTTTATTCCCAAAATACCACTAAATTTAAAACATTTTTTTTAAACATTAAGTACGGTTTGGCCAAGCGTGTGTCTAACCTGTTAAGTGTGGTTCGACCATGCGTGCGCTGAACCAGTTCGCACTTGGCAGGGTCGAACCTCCCTTATTGTTGTTGGATATCGAATTGTTTAATTTTAACTGATTTTTAACGATTCGATTTATTCTTTGCTAACACTAGTATGGCTAACACTAGTTGTTTAATTTTAACGGATTTTTAACGATTCGATTTATTCTTTACTAACACTAGTATGGGTAACACTAGGTGTTTAATTTTAACTGATTTTTAACTATTCGAATTATTCATTGCACGAATTGTTTTTTTAGACTTTTTCGGTTTGTATTACTTGTTGCACTTATCTATAATAGGTGTGATCGAACATGAGTCGTTGATTTAAAACAATCGAAACCGTTAAAATTATAACCGTTGGGGAGAATTCAAAAATTTAGTCGTTGACTGGACGGTGGAGAGGGTTCGGCGCACGGCTGATCGATTTGGATTGGCCCACGCCTGGTCGAACCTGGTCAAAACATAATTTGGGGTGTCTGAGTAAGCTTTGACTGGTTCGGCGCAGCGAGATTCGATCAGGTTCGATCAACCGTGCGCCGAACCATGCATAATCTTTTAAAAAAATAAAAACCAAATTTCAGTAAAGGCTTTTGGTCTTTTCACACCAAAAGGGGGTTCTAGTGAGTAGAGGGGAGGTTGTACGAAGCATGGGCCTCAAAGAGCGCGGCTCTTGCTCGTACTGATGGCTCCAAAGCCCAACTCACTAAACTTTTATGGATCAGAATAACTAAAGAATTTTTATTTTTTTGGACGAATTAACTAAAGAAATTAAAAAATATTTTCTAATCTAAATAAGCAAGCAACTATGTAAATAAATGATTAACGGAAAGAGAGACACCATATGCCTGTTTGTTAGCATTTTTATTTGCTTGTTGTGTATACGTAACTAATGGGAAGACAGACACACCATATGTAAACAAATGAAAAAAGTTATCTTTCAATATACATCTGTGTAAACAAATGAAAAAAAGTTATCTTTCCAATTTAAATAAGTGCCTATAGGTATGTATTATTATACCTAATTAACCTACCAATCAATTTCGTGGTAATTTATATGTTAAAGACTTTTTTTTCCAATTAAAGCGAGTTCCCAACTAATTTATAGGTATGTATATTTTATCTCTATAATTATTTTGTATATTTTCGATTTGGGACTAACTACTCCAACTTGAGTTCCCAACAATCTTCTCCTCAATTTGTATCAGCCACATTACTAGACTTGATCCAAACTAGAATCCACCTCTCCACTGGCTCCCCCACCAAGTTGAACCATGGCTCGATTTGATACCGCTTGTTGGGGAGTCGGGGAGCACTGGAAGCAACAACAAGCTAATGAATCGCATCACCAAGAGACTGATACATCACATCTCCACAAAAAACATTATTAATGTATTAAGTATATGAGTTGCCGCAAGAGACTAACTATTCACACTTGAACTTCCAACAATCTCCCCCTCAAGAGTGAGTCATTCACATCACTAGACTCAGTCCAAATCAGGATCCATTTCCTGCTCCCCCACCAAGCCAACCCATAGCTCAGATAATGACCTAGTGATCAACCGAACCACCAAGAGACACCACATCTCCACCCAAAACTTGAGGTATTAGGTATATGAGTCACTTCTTTTGTATATCCTCCATTTAGCTCATTCATAGTCAATGTGGGATTAACTATTCACACTTCAATTCTCAACAGGAAATAGTAGTCCCCGAGTTAAGGCGAAAGGACTGAAGGGTATGTGGCCTCTATTTAGCGCGCAAATGATCCAACCTCAAGTCACGACATTGTTTTCTGTGTTGTCGGCCCCACGTGTGCTGAGACTTCGTGGTTTTATCAATCCTTAGTAAAAGGTGTCTTTGTGGGTTAAAGATGTGGACGTTTATAAACTATCTCTGGTCTTGATTCTCAAACAATTTGAGACTTTTGTGTGTAATGAAAGAGACTAAAATCAAATTTTGAGCTTTTAATGATAAAAATATATTTAACCCCAAAAACATTAAATAATAAATGATCGTCTATATCCCACATAGGTATAGCTTGGCGAGCTAAGTGATACCAAATGAGTGCAACAAATGAGTGCAAGAAGGAGGTCCCGAGTTCAAGTCTCAAAAACTAACATTTCCCCCACCTCCACTAACAATTGCCTATCTAAAAATAAAAATAAATGATTGTCTATATTTAAATACATATGTGTACATATTATCTTTATCTATGCCAAAAATGGTGATTTATGAAGTAAGCTTTTTGGTCTATATTATAAGCAAAAATGATTTAATTCTTTGGCTTTTTTTAGTCAAAATGTTAACTACTTTTTTAGTTACCGTGTTATTGGTGTGTAATAGTTAACTTAGTAAATTTGATTAATTTTTTACATGAAAACTAAATAATTACCTGCACTTAATAGAGATCGGAGCGAGTAGTATGTACTATCTCTGTCCAATTTTATTTGACATTTAAGGTTTGTGACACACATATATACTAAGGAAAACTATTAATATGGCATTGGTATTTGTGTTCGGAATGATTTGGGTGAGTTCTACAGTGGTAAGACAATTTGTTATGATGGTACTCATTCTCCTCAAGAAGCGGAAGCAATGGGACTTTGGCAAGCTCTTCTTTAGCTACAGGATTTGGGTCTTTGTTTCATCTCTATAGAACTGGACTGTTTACTAGTTGTTAATGGAGTGCAGAAGAATACAAATACTAACACCGAGTTTGGGACACTTATTTCCTATTGTAAAAACTTTTTATCTACTTTCAAAGCTTTAAGGTAAACCATGTTAGGAGACAAACAAATCGTGTGGATCACACTTTAGCTAGGGCCTCACGGTTACATGCTAGCTCCAAAGTTTATGATCATATCCCGACTTGTATTGAATTGTTATCAATGAAATGAGATGAGTTTCTCATTGTCAAAAAAAAAAGAAAATATATTGATTAATACGTAAAAGTTCATGATACTATCTCATACTTTACTAATATGCCTCTTAATTATTATTGCATCTCTCTAATAATTAAGTATTGAGAAAAGAAAACCAGATTAATTCAATGGTATAATAGAGAAAAAGTTATTAATATATTTCATTAGTATTGTAATAAAGTAACGTGAATTCAAGTAATAAAAATTAGCTGAAATAAATACATTATACATGACTTGATATACATTTTGATTATGGAAAAATACATATTAACTACTTTTGTGGATTCACTTTTGATTATAATTATAATGTGTTATGGGGAGTATGAAACATTGTGTGCTTGTAGTGGGTAGTAGGGGTGTACAAAACCGAACCAAACCAATAGGGAAACCGCAAACTGAACCAAACAAAATCGAAAACCGCAAAAAAAATTATCGGTTTTGTTCGGTTATTTTTTTCATTGCACCGCGCGGTTCGGTTCGCGGTTTTGATTTCCGAAACCGAACCAAATCAAACCAAACCGCAATTAACACTAAGGCTTATTGAATTACAACTTTCCTTACTAACTCACTAATCCAAATGCAACTACAACCCAACTCTCACTCACTTACTAGCCCAAATCCAATTAATTCTTTGACTCACTTACAAATAATCCATATAATTATGCTATATTTAAAAATTACAACAAAATATTTAATTCAAATTATTTTATAAATATTGTCTTAGCTATTTGAAAAAATTAAAAGAGAGTGATGTATATACTACATATATTTGAGTAACTTTTTTCTTAAAGCTTTATGTTAGCCTTTTTTATGTTAGTTAATTTTAACTCTATTTTAAATTATTTTTATCTTGGAAAACCCGAACCAACCGAACCAATCCAAACCGCATTGGTTTGGCCGGTTTTATTTTAGGAAGCCAACCGAACCAAACCAAACCGCATATAATTTTACCTTGCGGTTCGGTTCACTTTTTGTCTCAAAACTAAACCAAACCGCACCGCGAACACCCCTAGTGGGCAGCATAAATGAAACAACATTATAAATTGCCCAACAATGAAAACCGAAATGGAATGGACATGCAGAATAATAGACAGTACATATGGTTGAAAAATACCGAACCGCCAACAACCACATGCTATAGTTTTGGCTCGTGACACGTTCATGCTACAGCTCATAACTAGCCTCACCGGCCTCTTGTTTAATGTTCATGCTCTGATATTTTCAATCAATAACGACCATGCAATGCAAATGACTATATCGCAACTCGCAAGAAAAGTTTAATAGTAGTATAAAAATAAAAAGTCAACAGTTTCCCTTATTAAGTCATGTCTTGAAGAACAACTAGCTAGTCTGCTATGCCACCAATGAGAGCATGAAACCAACTTCACTCTTGTTAACAAACTCATAATAGAGTATAGGTGAAGGTGAACTGATGGACCATGATTTCTGTGTTGTTAGAATTCTTGTGTTGTGTCTCTGACTCTCGTTCTTTGTTTATTTCTTTGCTAAGATCTATTGTTGGGACTTTTGGTGTGAATTGAAAAACAAGTCCCACATTGCTAAGAGTAGACACTCTTGGAGTGTTTATAAGTGAGGCGACTCTCACTCGGCGGGATTAGACCCCAGGCAGGTACCAAGTTTTATAAGCGGGAAAGACGCACACTAATCGACCACCACACGCGCGCGTCGTCGTCGGCCGGGCGGCGGCGCTCGGGCTGTGTGGTAATTATTTTTTGCGAAAATAAATACTTTATTTTATTTTTGTGCATCAACTGTCCCGTCGTTGAATCGAGTCAGATATCTGATGAACTAGTGTTATCGATTTATCTGATAAAATTTGCGAATTCTTATCGATGGAGCATGACTTGCGCTCCAATCCGATAGAATATAGTCGTTGGATCGCAATGACTCTTGGCTTGCGCGCTCCAAACACATTTCTACGCCTATAAATAGGTCGCTCCTCACTTCAAATTTAACACCAAACTTGACGATATTCCAAGTTTCTTCTCTCTCTCTCTCTAAAATATTCTTTTCTTCTCTACTCCATCGTGAGGCGGTTCTGACCGTGTATAGAGTGGTCTACGTCTATATTTTTGAGGTGTATTATCTCGAACGAATCTTCACGGTCACGGTGAGTTTCGTACTGAAATTTTTTTTTTATCCCAGGGGCGTCGTGGTTGATAACATAACTTGCACCTTAGAAGCGATCTGCGTGAAACGCGTCTTAAAGAGAAATGGCGCAATCCGCGACTCATCCCAAGAATCTCTTCGGTTATTTTCGAAAATCTGTTTGAATCACGAAACAACATCTATATACCATTCAATATAATGCAGTCATCTCATGCATGTGTCACAGTTCATTGAGGTCAACATGGTAGCGACCATTTATATCACATTCCTATCATCCACCGTCATATCATATGCATATATATATATATATATATATATATATGCTTTTAACAGTAATTTCTTTCTTTCTATTGTTCTTTCCTTTCCGGGGAATCGTTCTAAGTAGGTTATATATATTATAGTATCATGTGGGGGTGGTTTGACTTTGTTGGGTTCACTGTAAAATTAAAGATCTCTGCAGACAAAGTTGGTGCCTGATCACTATAGCTCTTGTTGACCTTAGTATAGTTCCTTAAAACCGTAATTCTGCCATCTCAATTAATGCTCTCAGGTTTTACATACAACACTATACGAGTATAATAGTACTCTATACTAATTACTGGTATCACTTTTTCCTACTACTCGATTATGTGGTGGAATGACAACTGTAGGATCACTTTTGATATGGTCATGGCTCGGATTAATTCTCGAATTGTGTGTCTATGAATAAGGGAAATGGAGTATCAATTCTAAAAGAGAAACTCTCAAAAAGAAATGTGTATTATGATATTGAATTGAATGAACATCTGTTACATATATGGGATTACCTAAACCAAAGAAAAGAAATAACTAACCAAGAATGGCCTAACGGTGATAACTGTATCCTACCTAACTACTATGCTGCCTATTATGTTAACCATAGTTCATGACATTAGTTACCAGATAAAGCTATTTTTAATATACAATATATTAATATACAATATATTTCAATACCCCCCCTCAAGCTGGAGGGTGTATATTAGGCACTCCAAGCTTGGAAATCAGACATGTGAAGGGTTGAGGATCAAGAGCTTTTGTTAGAAGGTCAGCCAGCTGAGATGATGAGGGCACAGGCAGTAAGTGAAATAACTTGGCTTGCAATTTTTCTCGTACCACATGGCAATCAATGTCAATGTGCTTGGTGCGCTCGTGGAAACTAGAATTAGCAGCAATGTGTCGTGCAGATTGACTGTCACAATATAACAATGCAGGAGTGATAACAGGTAGTTGTAAATCATGCAGTAAGTAGGTAAGCCACTGAAGCTCACACACAGTGGAAGCCAAAGCCCGGTATTCTGCCTCAGTTGAAGAGCGAGTGGTTTGTTTCTTTGATTTCCATGAAATCAAAGACTCACCTGAAATATCTGAGAACCATGTAACAGGACTTTCTAGTTGTAATACAAGTTGCCCAATCAATCATCAACCCTTTTAATTGTAAAGTAGAAGATGCAGGGGAAAAAGAGGCCTTGGCGGGAGCATTCTTGATGTACACGAGAATGCGATGAGCGGCTTGCAAGTGTCTTTCCTTCCGGTCTAGCCATGTATTGGCTTAATTGTTGTACTGCGAAACTAAGGTCAGGTCTGGTGTTGTTAAGGTACAGGAGCTTGCCAATGAGGCGTCTGTAGCTGCTGCCATCAACATCAGCAGAGTCTTCAGCACTGTCTAAGTGAGGTAACTTAGTCATATGAGGGCACAGGCAGTAAGTGAAATAACTTGGCTTGCAATTTTCTCTCGCACGTATGGCAATCAATGTCAATGTGCTTGTGCGCTCGTGGAAACTAGAATTAGCAGCAATGTGTCGTGCAGATTGACTGTCACAATATAACAATGCAGGAGTGATAACAGGTAGTTGTAAATCATGCAGTAAGTAGGTAAGCCACTGAAGCTCACACACAGTGGAAGCCAAAGCCCGGTATTCTGCCTCAGTTGAAGAGCGAGTGGTTTGTTTCTTTGATTTCCATGAAATCAAAGACTCACCCAGAAATATACAGAACCATGTAACAGACTTTCTAGTTGTAATACAAGTTGCCCAATCTGAATCACTGAACCCTTTTAATTGTAAAGTAGA
Source organism: Oxytropis ochrocephala (assembly GCA_020916435.1). Lineage (NCBI taxonomy): Eukaryota > Viridiplantae > Streptophyta > Magnoliopsida > Fabales > Fabaceae > Oxytropis > Oxytropis ochrocephala. The sequence goes on along the minus strand of CM037090.1, from coordinate 22,834,033 downwards.
AGATGCAGGGAAAAAGAGGCCTTGGCCAGGAGCATTCTTGATGTACCTGAGAATGCGATGAGCAGCTTGCAAGTGTCTTTCCTTCGGTCTAGCCATGTATTGGCTTAATTGTTGTCTTCTTGAAACTAAGGTCGGTCGGTGTTGTTAAGTGCGGGAGCTTGCCAATGAGGCGTGCTGTAGAATGCTTTGCCATCAACATCGTCAGTCTTGTCTTCAAAGACCGTCTAAGTGAGGTAACTTAGTCATATGAGGGCACAGGCAGTAAGTGAAATAACTTGGCTTGCAATTTTTCTCGTACCACATGGCAATCAATGTCAATGTGCTTGGTGCGCTCGTGGAAACTAGAATTAGCGAAGAATGTGTCGTGCGATTGGTATCACAATATAACAATGCAGGAGTGATAACAGGTAGTTGTAAATCATGCAGTAAGTAGGTAAGCCACTGAAGCTCACACACAGTGGAAGCCAAAGCCCGGGATTCTTGCTCCGTTGAAGAAGCGAGTGGTTTGTTTCTTTGATTTCCATGAAATCAAAGACTCACCCAGAAATATACAGAACCATGTAACAGACTTTCTAGTTGTAATACAAGTTGCCCAATCTGAATCACTGAACCCTTTTAATTGTAAAGTAGAAGATGCAGGGAAAAAGAGGCCTTGGCCAGGAGCATTCTTGATGTACACGAGAATGCGATGAGCGAACTGCAAGTGTCTTTCCTTCCTGGTCTAGCCATGTATTGGCTTAATTCTTTATCTTCTTGAAACTAAGGTCGGTCCGGTGTTGTTAAGGTACAGGAGCTTGCCAATGAGGCGTCTGTAGCTGCTGCCATCAACATCAGCAGAGTCTTCAGCACTGTCTAAGTGAGGTAACTTAGTCATATGAGGGCACAGGCAGTAAGTGAAATAACTTGGCTTGCAATTTTTCTCGTACCACATGGCAATCAATGTCAATGTGCTTGGTGCGCTCGTGGAAACTAGAATTAGCAGCAATGTGTCGTGCAGATTGACTGTCACAATATAACAATGCAGGAGTGATAACAGGTAGTTGTAAATCATGCAGTAAGTAGGTAAGCCACTGAAGCTCACACACAGTGGAAGCCAAAGCCCCGTGATTCTCGCCTCCGTTGAAGAAGCGAGTGGTTTGTTTCTTTGATTTCCATGAAATCAAAGACTCACCCAGAAATATACAGAACCATGTAACAGACTTTCTAGTTGTAATACAAGTTGCCCAATCTGAATCACTGAACCCTTTTAATTGTAAAGTAGAAGATGCAGGGAAAAAGAGGCCTTGGCCAGGAGCATTCTTGATGTACCTGAGAATGCGATGAGCAGCTTGCAAGTGTCTTTCCTTCGGTCTAGCCATGTATTGGCTTAATTGTTGTACTGCGAAACTAAGGTCAGGTCTGGTGTTGTTAAGGTACAGGAGCTTGCCAATGAGGCGTCTGTGAGTTCTTTGCCATCAACATCGCCAGAGTCTTGAAAGACTGTCTAAGTGAGGTAACTTAGTCATATGAGGGCACAGGCAGTAAGTGAAATAACTTGGCTTGCAATTTTTCTCGTACCACATGGCAATCAATGTCAATGTGCTTGGTGCGCTCGTGGAAACTAGAATTAGCAGCAATGTGTCGTGCAGATTGACTGTCACAATATAACAATGCAGGAGTGATAACAGGTAGTTGTAAATCATGCAGTAAGTAGGTAAGCCACTGAAGCTCACACACAGTGGAAGCCAAAGCCCGGTATTCTGCCTCAGTTGAAGAGCGAGTGGTTTGTTTCTTTGATTTCCATGAAATCAAAGACTCACCCAGAAATATACAGAACCATGTAACAGACTTTCTAGTTGCAATACAAGTTGCCCAATCTGAATCACTGAACCCTTTTAATTGTAAAGTAGAAGATGCAGGGAAAAAGAGGCCTTGGCCAGGAGCATTCTTGATGTACCTGAGAATGCGATGAGCAGCTTGCAAGTGTCTTTCCTTCGGTCTAGCCATGTATTGGCTTAATTGCTGTACTGCGAAACTAAGGTCAGGTCTGGTGTTGTTAAGGTACAGGAGCTTGCCAATGAGGCGTCTGTAGCTGCTGCCATCAACATCAGCAGAGTCTTCAGCACTGTCTAAGTGAGGTAACTTAGTCATAGGAGTAGAAACAGGTTTACATCCAAGTAAACCAGTCTCACCAAGCAAGTCTAGTGCATATTTCCTTTGGCAAATTGTGATCCCAGTGGAGTTCCTGGAAACTTCTATGCCAAGAAAGTATCTTAAACAGCCTAGATCCTTAATTTTAAAAACTGCATCCAATTGTTTCTTGACAGACTCAATTTCTTGTAAGTTAGGTCCAGCCAAAATTAAATCATCAACATAATTGAGAAGGGCAGTTGTCTCACCATTCTCTGTTTTGGTGAAGAGGGAGTGATCAGATTGAGATTGCTTGTAGTTGAGGGTCATGAGGAATGTAGATAACTTGGCAAACCATTGCCTACTTGCTTGCTTAAGCCCATAGAGAGACTTCAACAGCTTGCAAACTTGATTACCAGAAGAAAAAGAAGCATAGCCTTGAGGTATGTCCATGTACACTTCTTCATCAAGGTCACCATGCAAAAATGCATTGTTGACATCTAGTTGTTGCAAGTGCCAGGATTGACTTGCAGCAATGGCTAAAAGGAGCCTCACGGTGGTCATTTTGGCAACAGGAGAGAAAGTCTCCATGTAATCAATTCCCTCAGTTTGTGTGTACCCCTTTGCAACCAACCTTGCCTTGTACCTTTCTATGGAGCCATCAGCTCTATACTTAATCTTATATACCCATCTGCATCCAATTGTTTGCTTTCTAGGTGGGAGAGAAGTCAATTCCCATGTATGATTGTGATCTAAGGCCTCCAACTCAGCTCTCATAGCTTGGTTCCAGCAATCCAACTTGGATGCTTGATTGTAGGTTGTTGGTTCAGCTTCTGAAGTTACTGTCATGACAAATTTCTTGTAATTGGGCATCAATTTGTCATACCCAATGAAAGAGTGAATATGATAAAGACAATTAGGTTTAGTGAGGCTAGTGTTGCATATGTAGTCATGGAAACGAATTGGTGGTCCAATATTTCTGGTTGGCCTATCACTTATATTGGTGTTTGTATTTTCTAAGGTTTGTGGTGAGTCAGTGGCATGAGTTTCTGGTGAACCTTGTGAGACATCACATTCTGATGAACTGGTAGGATGTGTAGGTGATGTAGGCTCATTAGAGGGATCTGTGGAAGAACTGATTTGAAGTGTTTGTAATGAGTTGTTAGGGTTTGGATTGTTTGGATCAAAGGTGGTTAAGTCATATGTGGTAGGAGTAGGAATAGAATCAGGTTTGTATTGTTTAAGAGCTATGTAAGGGAATGAATCCTCATAGAAAATTACATTCCTTGAGACAAATATTTCCCTGCTCCGAAGATCCATCTGAATGTAACCTTTAACCCCTAGTTTGTATCCAAGAAAAACACACTTCCTTGCCCTTGGATCAAGCTTGTTCCTACCCTGCATCAATGTAGAAGCAAAACAGAGACACCCAAAAACCTTGAGGTGCTGGAGGTCACGAGTATGGCCATATAGAGCTTCATATGGTGACTTATACTGCAGGACAACCGAAGGAAGCCTGTTTATCAAATGAACAGAGTGAACAACTGCATAAGACCAGAAAACTTTGGGTAGGTGAGATTGGAACATTAATGCCCGAGTCACATTTAAAATATGCCTGTGCTTCCTTTCAGCAACGGCATTCTATTGAGGTGTTTCCACGCATGTTCTTTGGTGAAGGATGCCTTTTTCATTGTAGTAATCTGGCATGATGAACTCCAATCCATTATCAGATCTTATACTCTTGACAGTCACCCCAAATTGAGTTTGGACCATTATAATGAAATTCTTGATTAATCCTCTTGTCTCAGACTTATTCTTCATTAGGAAGAGCCATGTATGTCTTGTAAGGTCATCTACAACAGTGAGAAAATATAGATGCCCGTGGACAGATGGGGTAGAGAAAGGACCCCATATGTCCATGTGTATTAGATCAAAGGCATTTTTACTCTTAATACTACTAACAGGAAAAGATAACTTCTGTTGTTTTGCAAGATGACAAGAATCACATGTTTTATTTGGAATATCTTGTACATATGATGAATGATTACAAATATGCTTCATTACATTACTTGATGGATGTCCTAGCCTATGATGCCACAATGTAAATTTCTCAGTAAACAGGTTATTACAATGCACACTAGCAGAACTAATCTGAGCAAAGAAAGAACTACAAGTGTCATTTACATTGAAAGCAGACAGACATTTTGATTCTTGGTCAAGTACATAGAGGGAATGGAACGCTCTAGCGTGCCCAATCGTCCTCAATGTAGGTTTTTCCTGTATGGTGCAATCATCATCATCAATAACAATTTTACACTTTAAGTAATGAGACAATTTGTAACTAGAGATAAGATTGAAGCCAAATTCAGGCACATATAAAACATTGTGCAAGATTAAATCAGAGTTAAACATCACAGTTCCAGCAATTTTAGCATAAGTTCTTGTTCCATTTGGCATTCTAATACTAACAGGTTTTATTTCATGGTATGAATAAAACAGCAATAGGCTATTACATATATGATTTGTAGCACCTGTATCTACTATCCAGAGAGTGTATGTGATATTACCTGATGAGTCTTGAGTAACATTGGTGGCTATCACATGATGAGCTTGAGTGCTTCCTCCATCGCCAGCCTTGTTCAACAGGGCAATGAGCTTCTGATACATCTCTGGAGTGATGCTAACAGAGGATTCTGTTCCTTGTAATGGTGTGCCTTCATCTTGTGTGTTAGCATTTTCTGTTGTGCTGTTGTTTGCAGAACTCTCCTTGTCGCAGAATTTGAAGCCTGGTGGGAAACCATGCTTGAAGTAGCAGACATCAATGATGTGTCCTTGCTTTCCACAGAAGCTGCAAACCTTGTTGGAATTGTTACTTGCGCCTCTTCCTGGGAATCTTCCACGCCCTCTTCCACGCGAGTTCCCATTTCCTCGACCTTGAAGATTTTGACTGAAACCCGTGTTGGCAACGAGTGCAGTCTTGGAACTTTTTGCCACAATTCCACCATTTAATTGTCGTTCTTGTTGAAGAGTCAAGGAGAATACCTTGTTAATATCCGGGAGAGGATCCATCATCATGATTTAGGTCTTGACAGTATTGAATTGATCATTAAGACCTTTTAGGAAGCAGATCACATATTCGGCCTCACGTTGCTTCTTGATGTTGATATCAATCTTTCCACACTCACAGGCATTAATTGGCCTTAGGGTTTCCAAATCTTCCCAAATTACCTTCAAATCAGTGTAGTACGAATTGAAAGATCTTTCCCCTTGCTTAATCGAGTGGATTTCCTGCATCAAATCTGACATACGAAAGGCATCTCCCTTCGAGAAACGATTCTTTAACTCGTTCCACAATTCGCAAGCATTCTCAACGTTCTCTATACTCTGAGCGATCTCCGGTGCAAGAGAACCGACAATCCATGCAACAATCGTTCCATTACATCGCTCCCACGCCTCGTAGAGAGAATCGTCCTCCGTAGGAGCCGTAATCTTTCCATTGATAAACTTGATCTTGTTCTTCGTCAATAGCGCTCTCTTCATCTTTTTACTCCATGTATCGTAATTGTTCCCATTCATTGCCGGTGTAACAAGAACTGCCCCTGGGTTCTCGGCGGGATGAAGGTAATAGGGACTCGTGACGATGGACGCAGGGTTTTTGGACTGATCATCGTTCTTGTGTGTTTCACCGGAGTCGTTTAGGTTAACGCTCGGTTCCGTCATGGTTGGATTGTGAGGAGAGGATCGATCGGCACGCAGAGCAGATTTCTCTGCTCTGATACCATAAAAGAGAAACTCTAAAAAAGAAATGTGTATTATGATATTGAATTGAATGAACATCTGTTACATATATGGGATTACCTAAACCAAAGAAAAGAACTAACTAACCAAGAATGGCCTAACGGTGATAACTGTATCCTACCTAACTACTATCCTACCTATTATGTTAACCATAGTAAACATGACATTAGTTACAAGATAAAGCTATTTTTAATATACAATATATTAATATACAATATATTTCAATAAATTCTATTGTGGCACAATGTTTGGGTGGATAATTCACCCCTTAAGGAGAGTTTATTGAGATTCTTCTCAATTTCAAACCAACAAGAGGGTAAGATTGCCAATATCGAACATTTGGTATAAATGGTATGGCTTCGGTCCTTCTCTTGGAGAAGGAGTTTTTTTTATTTGGGAGGAGAAACTATTTGGGGATATTATGCCTCTCCTAGACTCAGTGATGATTACCACAGTTGAGGACAGGTGACTCTAGGAGGGTTGTGTGCTCGGTCAAATCAACATATGTTATACTACTCACTAAATCCCCACCTTTTGGTGGTGCGAACGCTACTTGAGGTTTACACTCTAGATAAATAAGTGGTCTAGTAGTGCACCAACCAATGTGGTGCCCTTTGCATGACACCTTCTTTTAAATAGGCTCCCATCTCGGGATAACCTAGTTTAGAGAGGGATTATCTCTGACCCCCAAGCTACTACTTGTTCTTTTGTGGGAACAACGAGGCGACTGAAAGCCACTTATTCCTCACATGTGATTTCTCTGATAGGATACTGTGCACATTATTTAACTTGCTTGGGGTAATGACGGTATTACCACTTGACCTCCTTACTCTATTCTTTATATTTTGTTGCAGTGTCTTCTCAACTTGGAATAAGAATGGTTTGATTATTGTGTGGCATGTTGTACTTTGGGATATTTGAAAAACTAGAAATGAAAGTATTTTCTCGAATCGTACTACTGATCCCTCTGAGACCTCATTTGCAATAAGTTATATTTATAGAAGTGGCTTTTGGATAAGACTAAGTCTATCCACTGCCTATTCTGTGAATGGAGTGTTGACACAACACTTTCAGGTGTATTTTCAAGAAGTACGATAGAGTGTTAGGTTGTGTGGTGCTTTTGTTGGTTGTCGGGTGGCCCAACACCTAGCAGAGTTTAGTTTTTCTCTTTTTTTTATAAAATTATGTGCATAAAAATGCAACTAAAATTTGTGTATAAAAATATTTATCATTTAGAATTTCATAAATATTGAGTTTTTATGTGTATTAGTGTGTGGATCGATTAATTGTGAACAATCGCATTTTTATGTGAGATGAAAAGCCACATTTTAGAACTCATTTATTGTTGGAACGACCCTGAACAATGCCTTTTTATGAACAGTGTGTGACCTCTTTGGAGTATATCTCCAAGGCTTAAGAGCTATTAGATTTTGGTGTCTACTAATTCTCGTACGGGTACCCCTAAAACCTCATGTGGTTTCTGGCCCTAATTGTATTGTGTTAGAAATTTATGAGATGAATGTAATGGTTTTTTGAGTACCCCTAACCCACTACATAGGCAACTTCTCTAACAATCAAGCAAACTTATGTCATGTTAAGAAGGTACAAAGATAAGGTAAGGTTTAGGATTTTGGTTAAGAGCACAATAGCTTGGATAAAAAGGCAGGATTCTAACATAACCTAACATGCCAACAAGCAATGAGCCCACTCAGAGAAGTTCCCAGAAGATATGTTGTAAGCATTGAGTGTGGTTGAGAAGCTTCTGAGGAGCTACTTGAGAAGATAGGCAAATTGTAATGCACTCTCACAAAACTTTAATGATGCCTTCCTTGAAGTACTTATAAAGTTTGAACCTCAAAATAGTCATTGAATGTGGTCCCAAAGGTAATATAGTTGTTGGTTGCTTTTACAGAAAAGTTGTTGTACTCTTCTGGACTTTTATATATAGGAATTCTGTACTTGCAGCAGAATTAGCTATCTTTTCATTCTTGAAGCTTCGTTCCTTCAGTTTGACATATTAAATGAAGACATTTAAAAGCGCTGCTAGAGGCCAAAAAGAAGCGTTGGTAAAACTTTTTTTTTGTTGTAGTGATAGTAACGATAGGGCATTACACATATCCTCACCACACATTAAAGACATTTCGTTATCACATGTCAACCCTTCATTAGGGAGCATGGGTATTGGGTTGATACTACTTGGCATTGGAATCTCGTTTGGGACCGTGTTTTGACGGCGGAGGAGAGGGCGGACTCTAATATGTTGTTATATATTTTAAACTCTATTCATCCCGAAGATTCCGAGCATGATAAATGGCAGTGGAGACTTGATAAGTACCAAGTCTTTACTGTCAAATCCTGTTATATTTTGTTGTTGAACCTTTGGCACAATGATGAGTTGGATAGCGACATTCAAAGCACTTTAGATGACATGTGGCAGCTTTCAATTCCTACTAAGGTGGGGGTGTTCGGTTGGAGATTGTTGTTGGGAAAGCTTCCAACCCGGGATGCTCTTATTTCTAAGGGTATCATTACAGACCCTCATCGGTCGAGTTGTCCTTTTTGTTTTGAGCATGATGAGACTATTTTTCACTTATTTTTCTTATGCAGGTTCTCTCGTTCAGTTTGGTCCTCTATTCACAATTGGATGGGAAGAGTGCTCATGGATTCTCTTGTTGGAGTGACGCATTTTAGGGCTCATGGCATGAGGTTGGAATTCAAGAAGACGGGTAGATTGAATTATCTTTTGTAGATGGCAGTCACATGGTGCATTTGGATTCATCGAAATCACATTCTATTTAGGGACCAAGTCTTCAATTCTCAAATAGTAGTCAATCATGTTAAATCTATATCTTGGAGTTGGTTCATTAGCATTGAAGGTCGCAACTCAGATTTGAAAATTTCTGACTGGTGGGGAAATTCTATTGTTTGTATGAACTCGATATAGTTTGGCCTTTAATTTTGTCTCATTCTTGAGAGTACTCTTTCTTTCTCCTCGAGTCTCTCTTCCCCGTGGGGTTTTGGCCTGGGAGGTTTTAATGGGCATCTATCAGATCTCTGTCTGACTGGTGGGTGTCTGTTTGCATCTCCTTTTATAAAATTTTTGCTTATAAAAAAAACATGTCAACCCTTCAAACAACAAAGTAAGGGGAGGAAGGGGGAAAGCTTCGGGAAAGGATGGCGATAATGGTAGGGGAAGGAGGGAGAGAGACATTGTGGTTAAGAGTGAACACCATGTGCTATTTTTATTTCTCCGTTTAAAGAATTTATAAAAAAAAATTGTATAATTCATCTTAAAAATATTTCCTTTAATTCTTTTCCGTCAAAAAAAAAATTTAGTCAGATAAGTAAATCTTGATTGATTTTAAATATACGTAAATTTTAAAAATAGTTATATAAACCTAAAAAGTTTATTGTGATAATATGTAAATTCAGTTATTAATATTTTTAATGAAAAAATTGAGTGGAAAGTCATATTGAATGTGTGACACGTTGTTATTAGAAGCCTTGAACGTCTTATTATTTTATTCTTATTGCTTTCTTGTTTCTAATCTATTTCATCATGGACAAACTTTTGCTGTCAAAAAAATGATGAAGAAACATTCAAAACATATACAAAAACAGTCAATGAGTCATAGTTCTATATGTTCTACTTCTAGATTTTTTCAAATAATTAAAAAGAAAGAATTGGTCTAGAAGTGGTAGTAATTAAGAAGGTCCATCATTAATATCTATCTAAGATCTATCTAGTTTTATTAATTTATTTTGTCTTCTATACCAAAAAATTAAAGGGCAGTGTGATATAGTACCAAAAAATACCGGTCATGATTCTTCAGAAATTCTTTGGGACGCTGTCTCTCTGTCTGCGCCACGGCTTCAAGCCGACGTCTCTGTGTAGAAGAATTCAACTTCAACTTCAACCCACTGGTCTATCTCTCTCTCTCTCTCTCCGGTAGTAGTAGTAGTATTATTATTAAGCAACCTGATGACTCTCTCACTGGCTGGGAAGAAAGAATCCAACTACCATTATTGTAGTCAAGGCGCTGCCACATTCTATTCTGGTCAACCGCAGCCAAACCCCTCTAGTTTTATATTTTTTGTTTTTTGTTCCCAACTATTTCTTGGAGTAGGATATAGCAAGAATACGATGAATGGAGTAAGAAATATGGGTGACTAGAATAATGTCCGACCTTTCTATTGGTCTTAGGGGTTTATATTTATATTACAAGGTGTCATGAATCTTTCATAAGATTACATACGTATGAATGTGAGATCTTGGCGCGGATTCTCGCTTTCCTAATATATCTAGCTAGAGTCCTACCGGTGCCGAGCTTGTAAGAGACGTCGGTCCCTTTTGGCCGAGGGGGGTCCCTCGCCCTGCATGGCCGACTAGTGTCTCGGTGCTGAGGGAGAGGCGGTCATCGTGCGTCAGTCATCGTATTCTAAGTTCGCACAAATCCCGGTAGGAAGATCGCGTGTCCTGTTCTTCTACGAACTGATCGGTGGAACTTTTTTTTTATTCTAATTCTAATTTCAACTATTTTCTCTGAACTTAATTTTGGGGCCTACTTTATACACTGCAATGTGCCCCCCTCCCCTCGTAGCTGTCTCATGTTATTTATTTTTAATTCATTCACAAATTAATAGTAGTGGATATTAACTTATATCCCCTTTCTTCTACAGATTCATGAGCCTGCCTACTTGGAACACAGATCTTCTAGTAGATTCCTAAAATGAACTTAACAACTAGTAATTAAATTTTATAGAGGTCCAAATTTTGTAGACATGCATGTAAAATCAAATTTCAAAATCTTAAAATAATCGTTGGATTGAGAAGTCTCACAGAATCATACGATGTACCATCCACACTAAATTTACCCTCTTCTTCTATCCCTCCCTCCCTTGCATGTTCTCGTCGCCATCCCCTCGATCTTCCTCTTTCTATTTCCCTAGCACATTGTTGTTTGACTCCCCCCTCTTTTAAAGGATCGTTGTCTCGTTGATGATGCAAGCACTATTTCACTTAATTTTCAAGAATTGTGAGGTGTCGGTTTTAATCTCATGGCCATTAATTAGTAAGATGTGTGATTGTATGAATCTTGTGGGCCTAGGTGAAGTTGGAGGGTGCACTTGCACCCTTTAAAATCATAATCTTTATTTATCTCTATATAATTTTTATTTTTATTCTTTTTAATTTCAAAATTTTAACCTAGACCATCAATGCTTTCAGGTCTAGAATAAAGACTAAAATAACAAGTATCCCCTAAAGTTTGTCAAGTTAGTCTACATTGTTAAGAATATGTCTTATAATTTGATGGACCTTGCAAACTTTAGGAACTACTTATTATTTTCATATACTTTAGAGACTAAATAGGAGAGAGAGAGAGAGAGAGTGTGTGTGTGTGTGTGTAAGCTTAGAAATTGAAGATTTTCTCTTAAACAAATTTGGAGTTAAATATTTCAATTTTTTAATTTCAATGAATCAAGTTAAGATATTACTGAGGAGTTCATTCAAATTGGGCAAAGGCCACAGAACAATTATACTAGATGTAATTTAGCATCCGGCACAAAAAGCAACCATATTAAAGCCCACAACTACTCAGAAAATCCTAAGAAGCCAATTGCCAAAACCAGTGAAGAAACTTGTCTCCACGACCCTTTAGGTTTCCATACCCCTCTTTTAAGCAATTCCAAAATTCCCCTCAGTAGTATTCTCCACCAAGCATGCATGGTTATAGGACGAGTATCGATGAAGATTACCGATGACCTCCAAATTGGGCCCAATAGAGTGCCACTGAAGGAGGCGGAAAAGATACCCACGATGATATTTGAGAATAAAACTTCCAATAATCTTGTGAACCAACAAATTGTATCTTTTTTTTGCACTTTTGACCCAAGGCATTGGGTTCGACATTGGTGTAAAAATCCTATTTTCAAATTGAAAGTGGGTGGAATGGTTCCCTAGGGTCTACTCTACTAGGGTTTTTGGTGGTGTCGACGACACCTTTCTCCCTAAGGATCCTAGTTCATGGTGTTGCACGAAAAGAAGCCTCTTTGTTCCTTATCTCCTCCCTCCTTCCGCCAAGATGCTTCCTCCTTTGGCCATCTCCTCTACATGCTTCTCCTTCGCTCTATCTTCTCCATTCAACATGTTTTGTTGTCTCCACCATCTCACCCCCCACCTCAACCACCAAATCTAAGCCTCTACTCCCATAGCTGACCAAGAATAATCTTTCCCCCTTCATAGAGCCTCCAGATCCACCAGATCTACTAGATTCTACTTCGTAGTGGTGTTTCATCCCTTCCCTTGCTTCCCATTCGACCATCCCTTCAGATCTACCCCATGCTGCCCAACTTAACACGGTGTTTGGATCCTATTATATATCTTGCTTCTTGTTCTCACCTCATTTTCTTTTGCTCTTGCCAAAGAGAGTCCTCTTGTGGCCATTTGGCCTTCAAAAACAAGGAGTCTTTGGATTTTTCGCCCTTCTCTGCGCACCAATTTCGTAGAAATTTTCGTTCAGCCTATGTGGTGTCTCTCATCTTACTTGTTGGTGGAGCTTGTTCAACGGGTACGGTTCATCTGAGTCACTAAATTTTTTTGGCTTGCAGGTAAGGCAGTGAAGGAATATGTTCTGTTTTTGTGCTTGTTGGCTACTTTAGGTTGTATTGGAATGTGTTTATGTTTAACCGAAGATCACTTGGAAGTAGAGTTGTCAATGGGCCGGGTTTGGGCCGGCCCGCCCAGGCCCATCAGGCCAAACGGTGTATATGGGCAGGGTCGGGCCAGCCCAATATTCAGATGGGCTGCAAAATGTAAGGCCCAAGCCCGCCCAACACCAAATTTACGGGCCATGGGGGCGCCAACGCCACAAATCATTGACTTTTTAAAATTTTTATTAAATCAAAATTAGAATTTCCAACCACTATGTCTAGAACTTCAAACACAAATGCTTGAACTTGCATATCAAGTTGATTTCATATATATGAAAAAAAGGTGGAAAGTTGATATACTGTAATTAAATTCTCATGATATTACCGACTCAAAATTTGAGTTACCAAATCTTATTCGCTTTGCCTCTAATTTATTTGTTTCTTGAGTGTGATTCATTAAGATTATGATTAGGATTAGGATTAGGATTAGATTAGGATGTTGGTTGCCTTTATACCGAATTGGTATTTTTTTTTGAAATAGGACAATTTCAATAGAGAAGAAGACAAAGGCATCTCGAACAGTTATGGATCGGTATTTGGTGGTGGTGTTTTTTTTTTTTTGTCGAATCGCTTCAAGAATTTATGAATGGAGTTGCGAAACGTTTTGAAGAGAAGGCGAAGGGCGATCATTTAAGCTCCAAAATCGAATCGTGGAATAAATAATTGACTTGTCATATTTTGATTGGATAACAGTAAAAACAGCATGTATAGCACTTGTCATATTTTAAAATTAAAAAACAAAAACAAAAAACAAACGGGCCGGCCCAATAACATCATCGGGCCAATCGGGCCGGGCCAAAAAACATACCGTTGATTTTGGGCTACTATTTTTAGAGCCCAAGCCCGCCCAAAAAATCGGGCCATTGGGCCGAGCCCAAATTGACAGCTCTACTTGGAAGTGATGATAGGAGTCTCTTCTAGCTTAGCCAAGGAATTGAGTTTGAATCTAGCTTTGGACATGCAGCAGTGTTAAATCTCTTAAGGGAGAGCTTTGTCGCGCGCCCATTGTGCATGGTCCTACCCGGCTCGAGGGATTAGTCTTTGCAATTGCGCGTAGAGGATACTCGAATTATACCAAAAAGGGAGTGTGTTATGTTTCACTTAAGTTAGTTTATTAGAACTTAGTTTGCTTAGGTGTTGCTCTTATGCTTAATGTTACTTTTTAGGAGTTTCAGTTATACCTAATTTGGTTGTCTAATTTTGGACTAGTTTGGTGCTTCTCTTGTAAGTTTAATGTTTACGCTATGTGTAATATTGGTGGTCTTTGTCCAATTTCAATGAAATGTTGTACAATTGAAAAAAAAAATTGAAAGTGCGTGCATTCTCACCTTGGCTCAAGCCTGCATTTTGAGTATAATACAATTCTTAGAAGTGATGGAAAAGGTGAATATAGTAAACATTATACAAAAAATTATTACTAACATTAATAAAAAATAAATTTGTGACAAAACTAGAGGTAAGTGATAAAATACATCAATAATTTTATCAGCACAAGTTTTAAATATAGAATTAAATATAAATTTCATATTTTATGTAAGTACCTGTCTATCACTAGTTTACTCCCCTATCTCATTATAAGTTTACATTTGTCAAAAAAAAAAGTCTTAAAATAAGTGTTTTATTAGATTTTTAATGTAATATCAATTGCTTTTTCTAGTTTTATAATTTTTTTGTCTGATAGTTGGATCGATAAGTGTTGGAACAAGATGAATCAAATGCCACAGTCACTATGAATCTATGAGCAAATCAACTCAATGTTCATCACACTCACACAAGTTTGTTACACTCTAACAGAAAAGGAGAGAATCTGAAATGGATATTCAACGTGATTATCCACAATGGCATTCTGTTATTCAAGTTTGACTTTACACCAGTTATTTATATCTAGTCCAAGTAATGCCAACATGGCTAAGTGACTAGGCAAGTAAGGACTAGAAGTGAGAGTGAAATACAATAGGTAAAACAGAAAATTAAAGAGATTCATCAAGAATGAATTACTCTCAACACACCTCCTAATTCATACTTGATAAGCTTCTTATTCCAATGTTGCTGCGCATCTCTTCAAATCTCTTGATCTTCATCGGTTTTGTCAGCATATCTGCCAAGTTTTCCTCAGTTCTGCAGTGCTCTAGAGTCAACTTCTGCTTGGTCACTTGGTCTCTTAGAAAATGAAATTTCGTCTCAATGTGTTTGCTACGTCCATGTGCAATTGGAAACTTTGCTAGATCAATTGCAGATTGATTATCTACCAACAGCTTCATCCCTTTCTTCCTCTTCAACTTCAATTCAGTGAGTAGCATGTCTAACCACTGTGGCGCTTGACAAGCATGCATAGCTGCAAAGAATGTATTCGGCTTCACAAGATGACAAGGCCACCACACTTTCCTTCTTAGAACTCCATGAAATTGGAGCTTCACCAAACATGAATATGTATGCGGCGAAGACTCTTTCTATCACCCTTGTCTCCGCACCAATCTGAATCTGAAAAACCATACACCTCCTGCTCAGTTCTCTCAGTTCCTGTTGGATAAAACAGACCAAAATTCATCGTTCCTTTAATGTATCTCAAGATCCTCTTGGCTGCTCCCAAGTGAGACACTCTAGGCTTCTCCATAAACCTGCTAACAAGACCAACACTAAATGAGATATCAGGCCTGGTATGGCAGAGATATCTCAGGGATCCCACCACTTGCTTGTACAAAGTTGGATCAACACTGTGTTCATCAGTTTCTGCAACTAACTTTACTGCAGGGTCACTAGGGGTTGCTGCAGAATTGCAATCAGTCATATTAAATCGTTTTAATACATCACCAGCATACTTCCTTTGATGCAACAGCAGTCCTCCATCAATTGTAGTAAATTCAATCCCAAGGAAATATGTCAATACTCCTAAATCAGACATCTCAAACTCTGTCATCATGCTCCTTTTGAATTGTTCCATATCAGCTTCATTTGCACCAGTCAACATCATGTCATCTACATACAAGCATACTATCAAACAGTGACTAGTATCAGGTTCCTTGGTGTAGATTCCATGTTCATTAGTACACTTTGTAAATCTTTGTTGAAGCATGAATAAGTCTATTCTCTTATTCCATGCCCTTGGTGCTTGTTTCAACCCATAGAGGGCTTTCTTGAGCTTGTAGACTTTGTCACTCTGACCCTTTACTACAAACCCAGGTGGTTGGCTCACATACACTTCTTCTTCCAAATAGCCATTTAAGAAGGCTGATTTCACATCAAGTTGATACATAGCCCAATTGTTGAACTTTGCTATGGCTACAATCATCCTTATAGTCTCAATTCTTGCTACCGGTGCAAACACATCATTGTAATCAAAGCCAGGTTTTTGAAGAAATCCCCTTGCCACTAACCTTGCTTTATATTTGCTAACTTCACCATTTGGTTTCAACTTTGTCTTAAACACCCATTTAACATCAATGAGCCTTTTCTGAGGTGGTAGAACAGTCAATTCCCAGGTATCATTCTTTTCAATTGACTTCAACTCTTCTATCATTGCTTGTTTCCAATGAGGTTGGTTGAGTGCTTCCTCC
This sequence comes from Oxytropis ochrocephala, assembly GCA_020916435.1. NCBI lineage: Eukaryota > Viridiplantae > Streptophyta > Magnoliopsida > Fabales > Fabaceae > Oxytropis > Oxytropis ochrocephala. The sequence continues at coordinate 22,817,861 of CM037090.1, read as the reverse complement.
ATTGTTACTAATTCTGCTTCTGCAAGCATAGCTATCTGCACTAACTCATCAACATCTTGATCAGTGACTGTATCTGGAAATACTATAAAATCATTTAGCCTAGCAGGAGGTTGTCTCTCCCTTCTAGGTCTAACTGGTTCTTCAGTGCCTTCACCGAGTACAGGCTCAACCTCACTTTCTGCAGGCTCCAACATCACAGTCACTGGGCTACCTGAAATCACAGAGTTGTCCCAACTCCAACTTTGTGATTCATCAAACTTTACATCCTTACTAATCACCACCTTGTTCCTCCTAGGATCATAAAGTTTGTAAGCACCAGTGGTGTGATAGCCTAGCATCACCATTGCTTCACCTTTATCATCAAGCTTCTTTCTCAATTGATCAGGTATATGTCTGTAACAAACTGATCCAAAAACTCTGAAATACTTAACACTTGGTCTTTCACCAGACCATGCTTCCTCGGGTGTGATCTTCTCCAACCTCTTGGTTGGACTTCTGTTAAGTATATGGACTGCAGTGGATGCTGCTTCCCCCCAGAAATGATTGGGCATGCCTCTGCTTTTGAGCATGCTCCTCACCATGTTTAACACATCCGGTTTCTTCTTTCTGCAGCATACCATTATCTTTGGGGAGTATATGGTGCTTTGTTATCTCATGCTTGATCCTCCTTCTCACGAAACTCTTTGAACTCGGTGGAGGTATACTCTCCACCTCCATCGCTTCTCAGTCTACTAATAGCACAATTACTCTCCTTTTCAATCATGATCTTAAATTTCTTGAATACATCAAATACTTCACTCTTCTTACTTATCAAATAAATCCACATTTTTCTGCTAAATTCATCAATGAAAGAAACAAAGTAGTTGTTACCTCCCAATGTTTTTACTTCAAAAGGACCACACACATCTGAATGAATAGCTTCTAGCTTCCTTGTTGCTCTGCGTCTTCAACTCGATGATTGTAAGAACTTCTGGTTTGCTTGGATTCACAGCACTGTTCACATATTTCATCTGGTACCTTGATTTTTGGAAGGCCAGCCACCATTTCTTGAGCTTCAAGATCCTTCAAATCCCTGAAATTCAAGTGACCAAATCGTTCATGCCATATCCAGTTTTCCCCTTCTACAACAACCTTCAAACACTCGCCCTTAATCACATTCATTCCTACCTTGAAGGTTCTGTGTTTGTTCAAGGATGCCTTCAGCACTTCCTTGCCTGTTGAATCAAATACAGTTAATTCTCTGCTCTCCATTATCATTGAGAAGTCTTTCTCTAGCAATTGACCCAAACTAATCAAGTTGCTCTTCAAGGAGGGAACAAACAACACTTCAGTGATGGTACAGACACTTCCATCACTCTTACGAATCTTCACACTTCCTATTCCTTCCGACTTCACCACCCTATTGTCACCAAATCGATGGACCTCTTCACGCAGACTCATCTAAATCGATGAACAGGCCCTGTTTCCACTCATGTGGTTCGAGCATCCCGTGTCTAGATACCACATCACTTCACCATCATCATCTTCCACGCTTTTACGCCATGAGAACAACTTCCTCACTATCTGTTTCATCATCAAGAAAAATGCTTCTTCCCTGTGAATCTTTTGATCTACATTGATCAAAGAAAATGACCAAATTTCTCACGGCTTATAACATTGCACCTCCTTCTTGTTAAACTTCCTTTTACGTGTTTTATTTTTCCATGCCTCTTTCCTTTTCTCTCGAAATCACTTACATTACTCTCATTCTTCTTTCCGAACTTTCACTCTTGTTCCAATTTCCTTTCCCTTTTGAAATTTTGCTACTAATGCATCTTCAACAGTTTTCTCGATCACCTTATCTTTCTCTTTTCTATTTGATCTCTCCTTAATTCTCGACTCATTCGCTTCTAACGAACCTAACAATTCCTCTATCTTCATCGTGTCTAGGTTCTTAGATTGTTCAATCGCGATCCTTTACATAGTCGAATTTAGGAGTTAAAGTTCGAAGTACCTTTTCAACTTTCTTCTGATCGGAAATAGCTTCACCGTTGGTACGCATTTGGTTTGTTAACAACGTCAATCGATTGAAGTACTCGGCGATTGAATCTTTCTCCTCCATTTGAATCAACTCGAATTCCCGCCGCAGTGTCTGCAATCTTACTTTCTTCAATGTAGCGTCACCGGAATACGCTTTGGCTAGCGCGATCCACGCCTCTTTCGCGAGTCTCATATCTGCGAAATCTTCTCAAATGCTTCTGCATCTACACATTGATGAATCAGGAACAGTGCTTTGTTATCCTTCTTTTGTTGATCGCGAAGAGCATCGCCACCGGTAGCCACCACTCCGTTTCGAACAATTTCAAGAACGTCTTGATAACGAAACACCACCTTCATTTGGATGATCCATCGGTCATAATTCTTTCCATCGAGTATCGGCAACTTCGCCGGAAATTGGCCGTTGTTGCTACCAGAATTTGCCGCCATGAAAACAGATTTGAAACCTAGCTCTAGATGCCAATTCTGTTGGAACAAGATGAATCAAATGCCACAGTCACTATGAATCTATGAGCAAATCAACTCAATGTTCATCACACTCACACAAGTTTGTTACACTCTAACAGAAAAGGAGAGAATCTGAAATGGATATTCAACGTGATTATCCACAATGGCATTCTGTTATTCAAGTTTGACTTTACACCAGTTATTTATATCTAGTCCAAGTAATGCCAACATGGCTAAGTGACTAGGCAAGTAAGGACTAGAAGTGAGAGTGAAATACAATAGGTAAAACAGAAAATTAAAGAGATTCATCAAGAATGAATTACTCTCAACAATAAGTGTTAGGATCTAACACACGTACAAATAGAAAAACCAAAGTTCGACACCTGACGGGAATCGAACCCGGCAATAGGATGTTCATAAATAGAATTTATGTCGTTGCGACAAATCAGCCTCGAATTTCTATATAAATGGTTTTTCCCAAAAATGATAAAAAAAATATTTGAAAAGTTATTACACTATTTTTTTAATTTGTGTGAAAGAAGCTAGTAGCTTTTTTTTTGGTCCAAAAAAAGAAGAAGAAGCTAGTAGCTAAATAAAACAACAACTACTAGAGTAATTTTTGTGAAATAGCTTAACATTCCCCGGCCCTTCTTTGAAAACGCAGTCAGTGTGGGTCATGAATATTCTTCCTTCCTTGATATTAAATGTCAAGCAACTAAGCTGGACAGAGTCTTGAAAACAATGTCATTGACAAATTGAGAAGAGAACGGTGGTAAAACTAAATTGGCAGCTAAGGGCTAAAGGCATGGTGCTCATGTGGCACAAACACATTGCATTAAATGCAAGTCGTTTAATTAGTTCAAACAAGAAAATGCTAGCCATCCAGCGTAATTAAGGACGGTCGACAATTTTTCTTTTAACTAAAGAAAATTTAATTTATTAAAAAAGGAAAAAACGAAGATAAAAAAACTAGTGACTAGGAAATTTGACCTCGCCGAGCAAGAGAAGCGAAAGCAGAACAGAAAACAAAAATAAAAAGAACAAAACACGACTAAAAAAATAAAATCACATCAAAAGGATTCGAAAACCGATTAGCTTTTGAGCGAGTATTGTATCCAACGACCAACTTCTTTTGTTGTTGTCGTAATTTCTTCTTTTAGTCTTGGGCCTGGCCCGATTCAAAGTAAGCATGTCACACAGCTGCTCCATGGGAATCAGAAGTCACAAGATCACCAACATCGTCGGAAGACTCACTCCAAAGCTTTCTTAAAATTTTCATGTCAGATTCAACTACCAGGTTCGATGTAGTAACAGATTCTGAGGCAGCAGGCATATCCTCATCACCTGAGACATCCCCCAATTCTTCCCTAAAATTCTCATGTCAGGTGCATCCACTGTGTTAGAAGAGGAGACATCTTGTCGAGTCGTGGGAGATTGGGTGGAAGAAGAATGGACCTCCTCCAAAGAGTTATTTGATGAAGAGGTGACCACCAACACCCCTAAAGTGGAGGCATGCACCGGAGAACTATGAACAAAAGTAGAATTCTCAAAAGAGATTTCACAATGAGGAGCCGACAAAATCGAAGATCCTTTTACATAACATTACGATCATTAATTGCTACACCAAGAAGAGGGTTTGTCTTTGTTATTATTAATAAAGTAATTAAAATGAAAAATGTTAGTAATAATCATATAATCATATATCATATATATTAAAAGCACAAGTTATAGATATTAGTGCACACAATATTTTTTTTTATAAGCAAAAATTATATTAAAGGAGATGCAAACGGGCACCCTAACTTAGTGCATATCTGAAGAGTCTCATTAAAACCTCCTAGGGTCAAAACCTCATGGGAAAAAGACCCAAGGAGGAAAGAGTACCCCAGGAAGAATGAAGCAAAAGTCATATTACACCGAGTTCATACAATGAATAGGGTTTCACCACCAATCGGGAATTTTCAAGGCTGAATTCTGATCTTCAATGATAATGAACCAACTCCAAGATATTGTTTTAACATGATTAACTACCACTTCAGAACTAAAGATGTGGTCCTTAAAAGAGAATATGATTACGATGAAACCAAAGACACCACGTGATTGCCATCCACAGAAGATACTTCAGCTTCTCAGCCTTTTTGTAATCCAACTTGATACCATGAGCCCTAAAATGCGCCACTCCAACGAGAGAAACCGTGAATGCACTTCCCACCCAGTTATGAATAGATTTGAGGTAATATTCAAGCAGAAAAGTAGTCTACGTAGACTCAATTATAAGTAAAAATATTGCAAAAGTATTGTTTAATTAAATATAGATAAATGTTAATTGATACAACTTTGATTCACTTTTTATAAGAGGGGGAAAATGTAGTTTTAGGTTCATTAATTAACTAACTTATGTATGCATCAGTTATCCAATGAACTTAAAATATTTTTCTTTTATAAAGTGGGTCGTAGGTAATATATTTATATTTATATTTAATGTTATTATTCTAAAAATACTTTTAAGTTAATTTATTAAGGTAGTTAGAAGATGACTATTATAATTATGAGTAGTTTAGTAATTACTCCATATCTTACATGAAATTAAGAAAATTAAATAAGTGGGGTAATTAACTTTGTAAATGCTAGAAAAATCTTTTAACAATTTATATTCATTTTTAAAATTTAAAACGATAAAAAAATCCAACAATAATTAACTAAACTTTAATTGCAAAACAGTCATAGATAGATTCTCATTTAATCAATACTTTATTGAGAAATTATATATGGTTGTAGACATTAATGAGATGGGACACTGGCTTTCTCTTGTAAGACTAAGCGGATGGAGAAAGAAGGAAAATTATGGCGATAATTTCGTATGGGCAACAATGTGACTTGCCTCACAAAATTAAGCATAGCGTGCTTCAAATTTTTCTTATATATATATATCGAATCATTTGTTTTATATACTTCAAAATATAGCTGAATACACTAGTACTAGCAGCAAATTAAGGGAGAGAAAACATAATTAAGCTTAGATTATTCCTTTGGATTTTGAGGAGGTTCAACAACCAACTACTTTTATTTCTTCTTGGCCAACAAATGCAGTTAAATGAACATTCAATAACTTCATTTAACTGTTCCCTCTCTCCTCTCTCTCTCCTTCTGTGTGTCTCTCTGGTTTTGTGTTAAAGTTTCAATTTAAGAGAGGCAATACCACACGCTTTCACCAAACCAAACATCACTAAAGAAAAAGGGTTACTCCCTCTTTCATTTCCACCACCACCATCTTCTCCATTCCTTAGCCTTTCCAAATTTTACAAACATCCTTTGTTTGTTTTGGTTTCTAATGCCATTTCTGAACTCTATTATATACAACATTTTTATTAACATCCATCGGGGTCTTACTCATTGATTAGTATATAATATAGTTTTATTTTTGTGCATGCAAAAAAATGCAAATGGGTGTAATGGAAAAAAGCAGATCCATAGTAACAAAAAGTGGAAGGCTTTTAAACGAAGCAGTGAGTTTCATTATCTTCTGTGTCCTAGATTTTATTGATTTTGTACTATGTTTTGTTTTCAAAGCGGTGGATATGTTAGTTGAACCAGAATGGAGAAGACCATGTTATTGTTCTTCAGCTAAAGAAGCAATAACAAGCAGTGGAAAGATCTTGGTTTCAGAACAAGGCGGTGAATCTAAGATTGTGTCGTTAAGTTCAACTAAGTTGCAATTAGAAGATATTTCCGACACTCTTTATTCTCGTCCTTCTTTGCTCTCCGAGGTTTCGAAATTAACTTTGAAGAAATTAGAGGACCCACTTCTTCGATCTAAACAACGAGGAAATAACAATCGTTGTTCTACAATGACGGTTAATACCACCATAGTTGAAATGCTTCAGGGTAAAATTCGAAGACAAGAAGTTCACCCTATTCCTAGGTGGTCTGATTGTGATTGCAAACAATGCAATTCTTGGATTGATCCTTCTTCTAAAACCTCTCTCTTTGTCAATTCTCAATACCCCACCACAGGTAATTTACATTAATTTTGGTCTTTTTTGTTTTACGAATCGAAGTGACAAGGGTTGAAACATTTGTTTTCTTTCTATTAGGTGAAGCGCAAGAAGATGTTTTGTTTATACATGGGTTTATTTCGTCGTCAATGTTTTGGACAGAAACATTGTTCCCAAATTTTTCAAGTGCGGCGAAATTGAGTTATAGATTCTTTGCGGTTGATTTGCTTGGTTTTGGAAAGAGTCCTAAGCCAAGTGAATCGTTGTACACTTTAAGGGAACATTTAGATATGATAGAGAAATCTGTGCTTGAAGCTCATAAAGTGAAATCTTTTCACATCGTGGCACATTCTTTAGGATGCATTTTGGCTCTTGCACTTGCTGCTAAACATCCTCAATCTATCAAATCTGTAACCTTGATTGCTCCGGTAATTTACTTTCAGACACTCTCATGTCTGTCTTTCTGCTTTTTCTATTGCGCTTCAGTAGATACTTATGTAATCGTAGTTTATGATGTAATGACTTTTTTATCTGTGCAGCCGTTTTATCCGGTGCCAAAGGGTGAAGCACAAGCGACGCAATATGTGATGAGGAAGATTGCACCTCGGCGCGTGTGGCCACCGGTGGCGCTAGGAGCGTCATTAGTGTGTTGGTATGAGCATATAACAAGGGTGATTTGTTTGCTAATTTGCAAGAACCATCGTATTTGGGAATTTCTCACCAAACTCATCACACGAAATAGGTAAACTCATTTTCTCTCTCTGTATATATAATATGTCTCACCTTGCAACTTCTCAAAACGCGCAATTTCTCAACCAAGCAACTACTCGCTTTTAATTATTCTTCTCACTTTAGGTGTCCATTTTTGACTTGAAATTTTTTCATTTCTTTTCTTAAGACTTATATGTAACTTGATTTTTACACTTCTTATTTTTTATTTAAGTGAATGGGTTACCTAATTTATGCAACTAAAACTATTTAATTTTAATTTGTGCACTTTCATCAAAAATCATTTTAGAAGCTAAGTTTCATTTTTTTAATTTATTTGTGACACGTATACTTATTATCATAATAAAAACAAAACAAAACATTTGAAATAATGAATAATATATGTACTTTCTTAGCTAGCTACATTTATTAATTGAGAAGCGGTACTAATAAATGCACTTTGAACTCCTTACAAAATCACATGTATATAAATAAAATATCGCATGACATGATTCTTTTGTTTTTTTTTTTAGATAAATAGAGATTAAAACAAGGGAAAAATAAAATAATCCCGTTTTTTACGTTTTAAGCTTTACACTCATCTTGTACATTTCTCCCTATCTCTACTTTTTTATCAAAAATCTTTCAGTTTCCCCCCACCTTTCTCTTCTACTATATAAAAGTATATGTACACCCAAAAATTGTGAAAACCTATTATTGTTTTTCAAAATAAAACAAGTTCCACAGACCAGCCATTTATTTTCTTTAATTTAGATTTATTGAAAGAGATTTTCGTACTATCTACCATCTTTCTTACAGTATTAATATTATTTATTGTACCTGCTAGGTACTCTGAACAATGTTTTCTTTTTAAAGAAATGACATTAAAAAATAATTATTTTTACTCTTCAATAAAATACTAAAACATAATTATGATTGTAAATGTTTCTCCTTTAAGTGTCTTTCTAGTAAGAGTACTTGGATAAAGATATATTGCCATATTGGCGGATACTTTCATGAAAATAGTTTGTCTTTGAGTCTTTCATTCCATTGTAGATACTTCTCAACTATGTTAATATTTAATTTAAAATAATTATTTCTCAATATATAGATCCTAAATGCACGTGATAGACACCATCCCTCTATATATATCACAGGATGGATAGTGTGCTTTTGAGCTGGAGTTATTTGAGTTGAGGGGCAACCCATGACATCTGTTTTTTGTTTAAAATATTTCAATTTCAATTTTAAATTCTAAAAATGATCAATATTTATTACTAACGCGTCTACAGTTACAAATATTGAATTATTGAGTACGTGTGAAATTATATAACCATGTTTGATACACCTATTTCTTAACCTAACAACATTTAAATAATTTTTATGAATTACTCTTTGTACATACTCAAATCTCAAAGTTCTAAAATCGAATTAAAATGTACTCCCTTCAGTCTCTTCTATAACAATTTTGGTCCTCGAGGTTTTTGTACTCTTGTCGTTGTTTTTCCTTTCATATTTTAAATTTGTTCTACTAAAACCACATTAGGGTACTACAAATTCTGATTGAATTTAATATTTTTGCCTCCTCTTCCAACGAGGGCTCATCACAAGTCAAAAGTGTCAGAAACTGAGCGTAGTGGATAGTTTCAGATCATGTTATTTATGGTTGCATTAATTACTCCCCCTTCAATTTTTATTCTTGTATTGTTGGCCATAAATGTGATGCATATCAAATGTGTGTTCAACTTCAAGATGTAGACTTCCTAGCTAACCCAAACTTTGGCATTAATACATCTCCACAGTTGATTGTCTTAGCAATCTCACAGTGACATGTGGACGCTAACTCTCGAGTCTCGAATGTGAGTAGTTGTAGTGTCTGTATGTGATATTTATTTGTCATTTCGTGTGTAATGCAGGGTGAGGACGTATGTGTTGGAAGGATTCTTTGCCCATACACATAATGCAGCTTGGCATACACTACACAACATAATCCTTGGAACTGCTGGAAAAATTGGATCATATATGGATGCAGTGAGAGAAAATCAAAGTTGTAAAGTTACTATATATCATGGGAAAAATGATGAGGTTATTCCTCTTGAGTGTAGTTATGATGTTCAAAAAAGGATTCCTGGTGCTGATGTTAGAGTTATTGAGAAGAAAGATCATATTACTATTGTTGTTGGAAGACAGAAAGCATTTGCTAGAGAATTGGAGGAGATTTGGAACAGTACTACCAACAACAACAAGTAGAGAATTAAGCTGCATGTTATAGCAGTACTTGATATGATCAAATTTGTGTGTTAACTCAACTCAAGTGTTGTATCTTTCCTCATAAATTACATATTACTTGCTTATTAAAAATTAAGCAAAAGAAAATTACATAGTATTACTTAATCAAGCTTTGGTTCTCCAAGTTAAATAAAATACTACCGAGTACAAAAATTGGATTGGACTATTTAAATTTTTAATTTTTTTTTTTTGAATCTACTATCTTTGTCATTAGATTTTGAGCGAATACGATTCAGATTAGGTAAGTTACTCACATTTTTTCAAAAGCAACTAGAGCTCACCTAAAAAGAAATTTTCAGTATGATTGACTCGAATATTTGTATGTTTGAATCACGTTGATATTAAATTAAAGGAATCTATGTGTCAAATTTGAAGAATATAAGTGAAATTGGTAAATTAGCTACAATTTTTCAAAGACAATAATTCTCACCTTTTTTCAAAGACAATAATTCTCACCTGTAGATGCCATATCTTCTCATGGTGATTGGGTCCAACCAACAATGTACATTAATGTGCTTGTCCAAGGATATGAGGAAATAAACAGATAAATTGGGGGAAATACCAAAAACAAAATAAGAATAAAGAGTACATTATCATCTTGCAAAAAGGTAGGTGAAAAAAAAAACACTTTTGTCGCAGAAGTACTTAAAAGAGTTGCAATTTTCGTGATATGGTCCAGATAGTTGATTTTACTGCAACTGCTTATAATGGAAGTTGCAAGAGTGAGAAATGCCAAACTTAAATTTTACTACTACAATACAACAAGAACAACATTTTAATCATTGATCAATCAATAACAGCTGTCAATCAGTAACTATTCTAGACTCTAGACACTATGCTTCGGAAAAGCTACTACACCACTACTAAGAAGTACATCCTAGTATATACATGTCTGGAAACCAAGTATTTGAAACAAGATTTATTGCATCCCAGGCTCCCAGCCACTGAGGGTAGATTCTAAACTAGTTTTCTAATCAAAGACAATCAATTGTAAATTCTTGTTCTCTAACTGAATCTTGTAATCACTTAAAGTTACACATTCTACATTACCTACTGAGTTCTCCCTCAGGCATGAAAAAGGTACACTGTCTGTACTATTGGATATATTTACACTAGTAATACATCCTAACATCACATGCGATACTGAAGCTCCACCCCACACAAGACAAGCTCATAAGTAGAGTTCAACTTCTTGCGAAAATAAGCCTGTCGAGATATTTAGGCATCGGCACTACCCTCCTCGTCCGATGTACTTTCTGCTGGGCGTATTCTGCTACCTTGAATTTCATCCTCACTGAACATGCTCTCATCACTAGAATTTGAGAATGGACCAACATCCTCCTCAGTTAGTGAGTTGGCTTTTTGTCTCCTAACATCCTTCACTGCTCTTCCTTGAAGAGCTAGGCGCCTGCGCTTTTCGCTTTTACGCTTGCCTTTAGGGAACTCTTCTTTCTGCAATTCAAGTTTTTCCCTCCTCCTCTTTTGCAGTTTTTCCTTTGTCACATTCATTATCATCGGATTCTTCAGCATCCAGCTTACTACGTCTTTTCCTATTAGTATTTGTCTGAAACATTGATTCAGGGTCAATTTAAAGCTTTTTAGACAGTATATACAGTAGCAACGTCATAGAAAGTAAACCAAGATTGAAAGTTTTCTAGACACTAAATACAGTAGCATTGGTGGGACTTTTATTAAAAAATAAAAAATGAAATCTTTATTATGATTCAATAAGCAATAGACTAGTGATTATCACCATCACATCTGAAATTCTGCATACCTTGGGACCACGGTCAACCAACCTTGACCATTCATGTCGGTTCCTCAAACAGTCAAGAACAGCCTGAGAGTGACTTGAGTATGCGTAACGCTCTCCATTATGCTTCCTCAAATTGTTCCAGTGCTGTTTACAAAATTAGAAACAAATATGTTCACGGACAGCTTATTTTAACAGATTGGAAAAAAATAAAAATAGAAACTTCAAAAATAACACTGATAAAGAACCATACCGGTAGCACAGCATTACACAGTTCCTCATATGTCATACGTCTGCCCTTGCTCATAATATCATTGATCAAGCCTGCATTTTAGTATATATGTCATACGTCTCTTTTATTTTTATTTTTGTTATTTAAAAAAATATATATTAAAAAAAACTCAGGTATTCAGTGTTTGCATGCCTACAAATCACAAAAGCTGATCGTGCCCAAATCTAAATGCACATATGGTAGAAAGTATTGACTATATATAAAAGTAACTTTTGTCAAAAAAATTATGTAGCATAACTGGGAAGGTGCTTGATGCTGAAACCAAAGCTTAGATCATTGCATGTCTTTCAAAAGCTCTGCGATTAAATAAACATTTAGAAGTCCCTCTGTTTTATTAACCAAAAAGTGGTCGATCCTGCTTACCTAGAAAACACGGGAACATTTTTTTAAGCAGAGGTGTGCAAAAGCATCACCGTGTAATCTAATATTCCAACTACGTTGGCACTTCAAATAACACCAATCATTTGCAGAGAAATAGAGGAGCATAACACAATTTAAAAATGAAATAAAACAAAATAAGTATAACACAAAACAAAACAGTCGTTATCTCCCAGAAAGAAAGCTACCAGGTAAGGTGTGATGAACTGGTCTTCCAGCGGTTGCTGTGTCATCATCAGATATATTCCTGGGTGAGTTCCGTATTGATGGCAAATTCTGATCCTCGGGAGGGGAAGGTGGACCGCTGTTTGCAACGGCAGAGGTGGTAGATAAAACTTTGCTTGTGATAGAGTTTGCAGCTGTCACAGATGCACGGCCTCCTTCCTCTACAGAAGCATCTTCAACATATGCCATATCTTGTTTTCTCTGATCAGCTGATGATTGACTTTTCTCCTTCTCTATCCTTTTAGTTTCATCTTCAGGTTCACGAGAACTGCCGAACCCATCTCTAAATGCATCCTTGCTTTTTCGTCTGGATACCTGTACAACATACAATAGAATTAGTCACAATTACAGAGCCAAAATGACCATCTTTATTGTGAAAAGGTGAAAAAAAATTAGAAATGCAATTGATGTATGAAGCCATATTGTTTTTAGATGTTGGCAAAAATCCTACCAAGAGTGATCCTTTCCTCCAACTGATGCTCGCTTCATTAGCATGCTTGTAGCACTAGTAGAAGTCAACTGTGGTAAGCTACCACGCAGGGGCGTGCACGGGTACCCGAGGCACGCGAGGTGAACTATTCAGTTGTTGATGTAATAGCAAAGCAAACTGCAGGCAAATACAATACAGTAAATTAAGAGAACAATAAACAAGGACACATTCAATATGGGAAACTTTTTTGTAACTCATCTATAAAACAAGAAATCTAGCTCAGACCTCTTCATCACTCAGCATTGAAGAATTTGATGTTGGAGAAGGATTCACTGATGGCACGTGGCTTTGGTTCAACTTAGAGGAAGTATGCATATTTGTCTGATTAAGCTTTTCAGCTTTCTGTGGCACTGAAGATGCAATCTTGTTCTGCACTTGAAAAGCTTTTTGATGGTGCACTGATACATTAGTGTCACTAGAGCCTAAAACATTTGCAGTCTGATGAACCAAAGATGCTTTAGATGACGAACAGTGAACAGAATCCTTCACATCAGGATTTATTTGTTTTGAAACCGAATTTTGGGGACTCCTGTTTGAATCTAATCCTTTTGAATTGGAACTTAATGAAGATTTTGATCGCTCTCTTACAGACTTCCTTGGAATTTCATCCATTGCAGCATCACTTGGACATCTTTTATTTTTTATGGGAATGTTAAAATCAGCTGTAACTCCATCTTTTGTAAAAGAATTGGGGACTTCAGTATCTTCAGATTTGAAGTCATGCCTCAATGATTTGGAGTTCACGATTGATGAAGTTGGAGATGACTTAGAAGATAAAATTTTACGTGAGCACTCAAGTGCTTCGGATTTAGCTGGATTCTTCGAAGAATCTGAACCGTCTTTTGTTTCAGAAAATCCCTTTTGTGTTTCCAAAGAACCTTCAGACACCTCCACTTCTTGTTTTTCATGACAAAAATTACCAAGTAAATCATTGGGTTTATTGGTATGATCATCAGGGACTCCTTCTGATGATATGTCAACATTACCCACCTTATTTTCAAATGATGGTAAGCTGGAAACTGCAGCCTCATTCACTTTATCAATATCAGATGTGTGATTAGATGGCTTTCCATTGCTGTTAAGATCACTTATTGGAGAGGAATGACAATTGGAGAGCTTACAATTATCATCGTTATCTTCTCTCCTCACCTTAACTTTGCATTTTACAGAGCTTGGACGCACGTTACAGTCAAGATCTTGAGAAACTTTGATATCCATAAGATCTGGTGCAGAACCGCAGTAACCTTGTGAGTGTGGACTCGCAATGCTTCTTACTACTGAAGTCCCATCAACTTTGACAGATTCCAAGCAATCTCCATCCTTGTTGTAGAAGCAACAAATGTCATCACAATACAGTGTGAGACGAAGTCTAAAGGCATACAAGACAAGACAAAACATTTGTAAAGCTATGCATGATAAAACCTAGTAAAAATCTTCATAGTAGTAGGAAATAAAAAGTCAACAAATAACCCGGAGGCTCCCAAGCTGAAATTTTATGTATCATGTCTAGGCAAGACTCAAGCCCTAAGTATAAAAAAAAGTATATATGGAAGATCCTATTCATGCATAGAAAGTTTCTTAAAATTATGTTTCCAATGCATTTACGAAGCTTTTCCGCATATCTTTCTTCATAATTTTAATCTTGACTCCCAAACAACATAGTAATCAAAATCGTGATTTTTATCGTTAAATCGCAAAATCGCACGATTATACAATTCCAGGAACCCCCAGCGAGTTGAATCGTACCCTGAAACGGAAAACCAGCGGAATAGTGCGATAATCGTGGAATCGTAAGATTTTGCGATTTCAATCGCAATTTTGCTAGAAAAATCGCAGCTGGTTCACAGTCCTTAAAAACACTGCAAACGGATCGGGTTTCGCGACCCGGTTGGCATTTTTACCCAAAATTTAACTTCTAAACCCTAATTTCTAATTCGTACCTTCAAATCGCAAGCCCCATCATCCTTAAATGATGTAATAGAAGAGAAGAAAAACAAACAGAAAAGAAGAAGAAGAAGAAGAAGAAGAAAACAGAAGTATGTTGCGAGAAGATGAGAGAAAGAGAGCGCCGTCTCTGCTCTTGCTTTTGATCGCTGCAGAAACAGGGTATAGAAACCACTAAAGAATTAGGGTTATTTTAAATGGGCTTGGCCCAACTACGCATAGAATACCGTTTAGGTTTTTCTACAAACAATATTCACTTCACACTAACGATATAATGCCCTTCTGTAAAAAAAAATGATATAAGGCCTAGTAACTTAAAATACTTTACAGAAACACCATAAAATCTTTTTGTGGGTAGAATCTAATTTTTTTTCTGGGTAGAATCTTTCGATTCTACTAGCAATTTTACGTTTTCCGCTAAAACGATTCTACTTTTTTTCTGGGTAAAATCTTTCGATTCTACTTGCGATTTTACGTTTTCCGATTTCGCTACCCCCTTCCCGATCTTGCGTAGAATCTCGATTTTTATTACTATGAAAACAACACCATAAAAGGAAATTTATTGTCGTATTTTGGAAACTTAACTCTTTCTAAACTCATTGTTGAAATCGATGAAAGGCGCACCATTTGTTCCCATAATCCAAACGCAGTACCTAACCCCAGACACAAATCTTAATGCCCCTATTCATCACTTAATCCGTGTTAAAATTCCACTACCGCCGTTAAACTGATCTCAAAAGTTATGTCACTTCAAATTCAATTTATTATCAGTTTATCATCAGATGCTGAGCACACTCTATAATGCACAATCTTAAGCTCTTGTCTCTAAATGGTCATTTCCTTTTGATGATTATCATCTAATATAGAGTATAGAATAGTCAGAAAAATGCAAGATGCGACCACACAGCCAATATTGATATTTGATGCTATGTTATTCATTCCAGAAAAGGCAATAAGCAGAAGCAGAGCATTACTACTAGTTGACAAATGACAGAGACAAGCACAAAATATAGGAATTCATTTGGCAAACTTAGATTGTAGAAATGTGAGTAATACATACCTTTTTTTTAGATGAAGCATTTCCAATATCATTATGCTTTAGAACTGATGTAACCGCATCATCAGTCTTAGAAGACATCTCAGCAACTTTGTGGCCAGTCTTCTCTTCGGCCAATACATCTCCAGCAGAATGACTACGTCTTGCCGTGTTAGGATATACGGTTTCTGAAGACTCTTCAGTAGTTGTCACGTTATTTGGCTCCTCCATGATGGTATCAACGGCAAACGAATCATTAGAAATATGGTTCTGAAGCAATTTGTCTTTCAAGTTTTTATTCTTTATGCACCGAGTGTCGGCCTTGAAAACCTTCGGATCTCTGTCTTCATAAAATGCCAATTGTTTTGCATCACTGGTGGGTGTAAACGCTAGTAATCAAAATGAGGGGAAAAGAAAGAGTCAACAAACGCATGTCAAGAATGGCAAGATGCAAAACACCACCGTAGTTATGATGTTCATCCACAGGCAGAATGAATCAAGATCAGATAACTTTTTCATGGTAACAAATAATAATAATGATGATAATAATAATAACAACAACAACAATAAATAATAATTGTAACAAGAAGAAACCACTGAGACGGAGAAATCTTGATCAATATATGGCCTTTATTAAAGGAAAAAAATCAATTAGTAAAAGAGAGATAGTTAAATTACACAAGCTACCAAGCAACCATCATATTGACTTAACCAACCACATTTTGTTGTTTTCATTAACTTAGTGTGACAGTAAACTAAGTTTGGAACTTTGGATTAGCTACTAACTTATTGAATCTTTTCAATCAAAACAAGATTATGGTCCTTTGCATATGGAAAGGTCCAGGCCGGGCCAAGGCCTGAGCCACTAAAGTAAGGGCTTTAGACCTCAAATATTTCCATAAGAAAAGTCCTTGAAAACCTCTCTGGTTTTTAAAATTTAACAAAGAACAAATTTGTTCATTAAAAATTTTTGAAAACTAAAAAACAGTTTTGGAGAACACAATCAAACAGGCTCTTAATTACTACGTAATATATTTAAAAAAATGATTGCTTACAAGATGTTAATCGTAGCTCACTTGGTCGGAGGTTGCGTCTAATTCGTTGATGACAAGGGTTCGATCCCCGCAGATGATACTTGCTTTGATTTTCTATTTATTTGCTCAGCCATCCTTCTTTTTTATCGCATAGAATAAGTTGCACTTAATTAAGTATTGATTCCATAAATACTCCTACCAATTAGGCATTTACACACTTGAATCCTTTTTTCTTCAACTAATTATTCGAAGTTACGTCAACTTGCCAAATTCATTCTTCTTTCCTCAACACATGATATGCGTAATCAATTTTTAATAAAGTCCAACTTAAATGTCTTTAAATTGTCTAATTGTTCATTTATTTGTACCAAACTTAAATTATCTAATTATTTTTACCCAACAAGCCACCCTTCCTGTTGATCTTAGGTGTAGAGAGAAAGTTAGAGAAATTGCATGCACGTGAAAGGAGTGTGTAACAGGAATCGGTGAAGCAAGACTACTGTCCAGTTGTTAGAACGTTCTTGAATCTTATCTTATTTCAGTTAAATTTCGCGAGAATGTGAAACGCTCTGATTTTAGGGATCATTTTTCAGCAAAGTACCTGTGTGATTTGATTTGGCAACTGATCTGTGGGTCGGGAATGGAGGGCAGCTCCCACATCTGAGCAATTGAGGCTAGTGTGGTTTCAGGTGCATTCTCAGTTTCGATTAGTAGGCATGGAGACCAACGGAGACAATGAAATCAAGACAATCAATCGAAAGAGGGCATAGGTAGTTCAGGTTCCATCCTATAAGTTGAAGGAAGCCGCACAATTCAAGAGTTGGTTGATCATGTTCACAGGTAGACCGTCAACTCAAGCATCGCACCAACCCTTGGCAAGACCCGATCGTAAATAATCCAAGAGGAATTGGAACAGTGGCTTAAAAGCTCTACATTTTGTGAAATAAGTGAATTTATCCAAATGAGGCAATGACTGATTGAGAAACAATGATTCCTGACCTAACGGAAGAAAAAGTGGCAAGAATCATTCAATTATTCCTCGGCAAGAGCACAAAACCGAATGTGATTTTCGCCCGCATCCAATCCCCAATTCTTGTACACCCTGGATGATTGTGATGGGTGAATTGTGACCTTGAACGATCGATCATGCAAAGGCTCGGGCCACTAAAAATGTGACTTTAGGCCTCAAAAATCTCCATAAGAAAGGGCCTCAAAATTTAATTACTACATAATATTATTAAAAAAATTGATTGCTTAGAAGTTAACTATGTCTCATTTGGCCAGACGTTGCTTCTAATTCGTTCCAGGGGTTCGACCCGTGAAGATGATACTTGCTTTGATTTTATTCATTTGCAGAGCCAACCTTCCTTTTTATCACGGAGAAGAAGCAATTCAACTTAATTAAGCATTGATTCCTTAAATATTCCTACCAATTAGGCATTTACGCACTAGATTCCTTTTTTTCTTCAACAAATTATGTGTGGTTAAGTCAACTTGCCAAATCATTCTTCTTTTCCCACTTTACACATGATATGAGGTAATCAATTTTTAAACAAGTCCAACTTAGATGTCTTTAAATTGTCTATTTATTTCTAGCCAACTTAAATCATTCATGTAAGTTATTCAAATAGCATTTAAATTGGTGTTGAAATTAATTTTTCGCCCGCATTATATTGTTATTATGACGCACTATGTAGTTAATAGCAAATAGCGTAGCGTAGCGACTGACCCCCAAAACGCTATTGCGGTGTAGCGGGTAGCGGTATGACCACTACGCCGAAGTCTAGGGAAACAATAAACCAAACTTATAACATCCGCATATTAAAGGTTAAAAAAAACACAAAACTAAACACATATTCATAAGTAATCATCAATGGTAATATTGTTGTTGAGAGAAAATAGAAAAATATGGGTGAAACTGTGAGGGTAATATGGGTGACAGAACAGAGTAAGGTGCATGAGAGAAAACAGGGTTCCCAAGAGAGAGGAAATAAAAAGAGTGACAAAGGTGAAATGGTGCTGCTGAGAAAACAGAATTTTTTTGTATAATGGGACGGGGAAGAGGAAGAAGCAGTGAAGGAACCGCGCAGGATAAGTTAAGCTTGAGAGAAACAGGATGTACAATTCTGGGAAGGAGAAGGATAATAAATTATTATGGGTTAAAATAAATTACCCCATAGGTAAAATGACTAAGGGTTTAACAAATCCATAAACAATTAAAATAATAAGGGTTTGAAAGTCATTTAGTGTTTAAAAAACAAGGGAACGACAGTCACTTCGCAAAGAAAACCTTGCTGCTTCGTCTTCTCCACGTGTTTCAGACATGATACGCTCCGCGAATTGTGCCACAACGATCTGCTACTGCTGCAACCTTAATCTGCGCCGCAACACCATATGGTGTGGCTACCATAGCGACCACGACACACCACCACGATAGCGGCCGTCGCAGAAACGACACCCAATAATTTTTTTCATTAAAGTCCCAGAAAATAGAGTTAAATATTTAATTGGACTGTATGAGTTTGCATTATTTTACTATCTCATAGGCTTCATCTCAGAATTTGCTTTAAGCTTATAGATACTATTTGATTAGAAGTTTAAATGAGAGTTTTTTAGGAAAATAAATTGAAATTCAGAAAAGCAACTAAAAACGCATGAGTATTACAATTTTTTAAAATATTTCTTGGTTTTTAGGTGTTTCTAGAGAAACTTATCCATACCAACTCTATCTATCATCTAGGTCAACAATTACATTTGAACAATTCTCAAAAATGACAGCAAGTTAATAGAACAAGCATGGTAGAAGCGCGATTCAATCATATAACCTGATTTTTGTTTAAAAAACTCATCGGTATTAAAATCTTATTAAATAGTTCCTTGTTTTTAGGTGTCTCTAGAGAAATTTATTCAAACAAACACTACCTATCATCTAGGCCAACAATTACAGTTGAACAATTCTCAAAAAATAACAGCAAGTTAATAGAACAAACATGGAAGAAGCACGATTCAAATCAAATAACCTGATTTTGCTTTAGCAAAAAAAATAACCTGATTTTGAAATAGGTGGAGGCCTCCTCTTGTGATCTCCCTCCCTGCCACATGTCTTGACCCGCTGCTTCTTGGCACTCCGGTCTTTCGAATTGGAACTGCCCAGGTCATCTTTCGCGCGCTTACTGGAATGAACAACAAGAGGCCTCAGCAAAGTCCTCTCCTTCTTAGCAGCATTGTGGAAACGTGGCACATGATTGCCAGCAGGGTTGCCAGTTCCCTTGTCTTTGATAGTCGTCTTGGCATGACCAGATTTCATATCAACCAAAGCCGCAACAGGGGAAGCCGTGACAGTACTAGTCTCTTTAGAAAAAGATAAGAGAACACCAGCCCCATTATCATTATCAACATCATTATCTTTATCATTATCATTGTCATTCTTCTGATTCTCTTGCGCACCCTTCTTCTCATTCTCATTCTCATCCTTACCCCATTCAACGAACTCCTTGAACTTACAATCATTAAACTTCTTGGGAACATAACCGGTGCATTTCCATAACTGAGGGCCAAAGATCGAGGACACGTTACTTTCAGCAAAGAGAGAAGGATCACCGCCGGGGATTCCCTGAACATGAACCCTCTCCTCCATAGGTATCTCAGTCCATAGCTTGAAAGGACGGCGAGAACGAGAAGCCGCCACCCTTGACGTGAAGGAGTTATTGTTACTCTTGTTGTTCTGCAAAGAGATGGTTTTGGTGGGGAATTCGACAAGCAATTGAGCAACCTCAGTTTCCGCAGTCATATTGTCGAATCCTGCTCGGTTATTTGTCTTGTTCTTGCACTTGTCACAGGCGAACATGTCGTCTCCCTTAACGTAACGAGAACAGCGCGTGTGAACCCACACGCCACACTCGTCGCACTTCACCATTTCTTCACCGTCGTCGAAGGTGACGCCGCAGATGCAGTCAACTGTCCATGAACCGTCCACCCATTCGTCCGGAGGAGGGTCGGAACTCTGAGGGCGGTTCGATCGCCCTTTCATTTTTGCGCCGCGATCTATTCTGCTAGCAATTTTTCTAAACCTAATTCTGATAGCTTAGTTGAATTCAGAAATTTAGGGTTCGAAATACATGAGAAGAGGATGTTGAGTAGTTGAGTAATATCGTAATTCAGATAAGAAGGGGTAGTTTGGACCCAAAAAAAATATAGGAAGGGGCGGCGTTGCGCTGCGTCAGACTGTGGTGGATGAGGAGGATTTTTTCCATTTCTGAGCGGGAGGGGTATGTCTATCCACGCTCTCAGAACGCGAAGCTCAAAACAAATGCGCTTTTCGGGTTTTTTTTTCTTTTTTTTTGGATTGGATTGGGCCTTTGATCAATGAGTAAAGGGTTTTCCTTTTCTCACTCCCCTCCTACTCAAAACACACCCCCATAAGGGTGTGAAATGACCAAAAGGTCAGTCAAAGCGTCTTTTTTTTAAGAATTTTCACGTGTTCGAACACGGGAATTCGAACCCGTTCGAACGACATCGTTTGCATGAGTTAAAAATTGACTTCACACCCTCTTGTGTGTAATTTCACCTATTCGAATGGCGTCACTCAAACATGTTCGCATAACCTTGTTCGAACACCCTATTTTATTTCGTTCGTATGTTGTTAATTGATGCAACAATAATGAACCCTCACACCACATTCACCATTTTTATTGCATTCGCATGTTGTTCGTTCGAACGTGTTCGAACAAGGTCGTTCGAATCGTCATTAAACACGTCCTCCACAGCGTTTCACGCGAGGTTATTTTTGGAATAAAATTTGTTAAGGGGTGTGAAAGAGTAAGAGGGTGAGTGGGAAAAGTAATATCCATGAGTAAAATCCAACATTGGATTTGCCGTAGGTGATTGCTAGCTATAGTAATTGCTTTTCACACCATTCAGCATTAAAATGCAATCTAAGGGTGTTTTTTAGAAAATATAGAGAGCTTACTAGTAGTAGTATTCTCCCTTTTAGGAATACATAGAGCCATAAAGGTGTGGTAAGAACAATGGGAAATGTAGGTAGAAATAGCAAATGTCAATGCCTATTGTTCGGCTTGCCAAGTTATAGCAGATTTGACTAACGAATAGCGGATGAAAAAAATAGACGATGTTTGGCAAGCAGTAGCGGTTAGCTTTTATGAGATAGCTTATAGTGTTTTTTGAAACACTACTTTAAGTAGCGTTTAAGCTTATAACTTATAGCGTCTCGTTTTTTTAGTCATTTTTACCCCTATTTTTATCAATTTTCTTCCCTGCCATCATTACTTACACATTTTGAGCGTCACCTTTGATTGTTTTTTAAACAATAATAACGTCAACTTTGATTGATGTTTTTGACTTTTTAATCCTTTCCTTTCTATTTTTTTACAATGATTCTTTACTTTTAATTTTCCTCACAATTCTTTTTTCTTTGTGTAAACTCCTTATTATCTAATGGGACTAGGAATTAGAATGGATTGATTTTGGTCATGTCCGATAGATAAATCACACTATTAAAATAAATAAATTAGTTCAATTATTAAGTAAATAAATAAATTAAAAATTTTAAGTAAAGAAATAAATTGGAATTTCAAGTAAATATATAAATTTTACACTTTCAAGAAATAAATTAGTTTTGTTGCTGCACTTCGTCTCCCGTTCACACTTTTCAAGAAGCTTGCTAGAAGTGTGATTGAGGTTGTATGATGACTTCCCAGACAATGACGTTGAAGAATGAAACCACAAAACAAGTTGATCATGTAACTGTTATGGTGAGATTATTGAATGAGGGAAAAGCTTATCTCATTAATGGAATCATACTCTATATAGAGCTTACAAGACTGCACAGCACAATATGGTTTTGTTAGCTAGTAATTGATCTCTGTTGTTACAAGCAAACTACCATAACAACAAGTCAACAACCCATATATCCGACTATGTTAACAATTTGTAAGCTAAACTAATCTACATTTTCCTCTGTTAAACTGATTGCAAGATAAATAGTGATTAGTTTACAATAGGTACTACACAAACACCTAGTTGATTCCTAAGATGAACAAATGTAGAAACTTCAATTGTTTAGTCATCAAATGAGTCAGTTGCTTCTCTGTACCATAGTGAATCATATCAATGCTACCCTCTTTACCCAATTCTCTTAGGAATTAGTGGAACCTTACATCATTAAGTTTGGTCCTTCCATGCATAATAGGATTTTTACTCAACTTGATTGTTGAGTTGTTATCACATAACAGAACTGTTGGGCCCTCTTGAGTGTGACTTATCTCCTTCAGCACATTCCTCATCCACACAGGTTGACAAACACAAGTTGTGGCAACTACAAACTCCTCCTCAATGTATACACTACCAATGAGAACTATTCCCTCAACATTGTGCTTTAGGAAGAGTGTTTGTTCATGCTTGCTTCTTTCAAAACCTTCAGTTAGGAAGTAGGCATCAATTCTACTAAATCAGACCCTTGGTGCTTGTTGTACCCCATACAATGCCCTGTGTAACTTGTAGACCACATGTTCACATCTCATTTTGACATTATCCTTTAGGTTGCTCCACATATACATCCTTAAGAAGATTCTCATACAGAAAAGCAAATTTAACATCTAACTGATACACCATCTAACCTTTATGTGCTGCCATAACAATGATCATCCTAATAGTATCAAGTCTGCTCGCTAGAGCAAATACTTCCTTATAGTCAATTACATACTGAGAATTGCCTCTTGCCACCAATATAGCCTTAAACTTATCAACTTGTCCAAACTCATTCAATTTGGTTTTGTATATCCATTTAACAGCTATTTTCTTCAACCCAACATGTATCTCAATGAGTTGCCAAGTGCCAATTTTATCAATTGAATTAATTTAAGAGTCCATAGCATGTCTACATTTTTCCTCTTTTACCATTTCTTCAAATGTTTCTGGATCTGAGTGTTCAAACACCAAATCGGCAATTTCTTTATCTTCAGGTTCTTCACTAGTTACATAGTCATTCAACAATTTTGGAGGGTGTCTTTCCCTTCTTCTTCCTTCCCCAGTTTCTCTAGTGTCACTTTGAGTGTCTCCGCTAGTACCAATACTAATGCTTCCTTCATTAGTTCTCTCTGTGCTTGCAGTAGATTTGGTTTCATCATTTGTTTTCTTTTCAGCAGACAATCCATCATCACTATCAACTGCTCCCCCTACTCCAAGTCCAACAACAACTCATTTCTACGACTTGCTTCTTAGTTATAGTGAGCATTCTCTTTAAATATTACATCCATGCTAACAAATACTCTCTGTGCAATAGTATCATATAATTTGTACCCATTAGATTCATCACTCATGGCAAGAAAAACACACTTGTGACTCTTATCATCCAGCGTGGTTCTCTTCACAGTGGGTATGTGCACATGACAACCACATCCAAACACTCTAAAGTCCTCTATAACAGGCTTAATACCACTTCGAGTCTCCTGTGGTGTTTTATTTTCAACTGCCACAATTGGTGCTCCATTCAACACACACCTATCATTTGACAGCTTTAGGCCAGAAGCTCTTTGAAAATCTTAAACTAATCAAATGCATCTGATTTTTCAACTATAAAATAAACCCAAGCTTTTCTAGAGAAATCATCTATAAAACAAGAAAATACCTCTTCAAGTTGTTTGAAGTATGTGAAATGGAAAGACAAGTATCTACATGGAGCAATTCAAGTTTCTGGTTTGCTCTTCATTAACTTGCTTTAGGTATGACAACTCCTTGTTGCTTCCCACTTAGACAATATGTGCACACATTCTCAGTGATTGAAAACTGTGGCAATCCTCTGACCATGTTCCTATCCTTTAGCAACGTGAGACAATTTTTGTTGATATGCTCGTATATCCAATGCCACAAACGACCAATGTCTTCTTCAGCAACCTGTAGACAGTTCTCCTTCTTTGAAGATGATTCAACTGACAAAATAAAAATTATGTTGTTTGCAATTGCACGTTCAATAATGAGTCCTTTGTCAGGGTGATACACCTTGCACTTACATGTTCCTCCCTCAAATTGCACAGTCAATCCCTTTTCGTGTAGCTGACCAATGTTAAAGAGATTATTCTTGAGCTTTGAAACATAGTACACATTAGTGCTCACATGTACCACTCCCTCGAGACTGAAATGGACACCACCTATCCCTTTGACCTCCATTATTGTATTATTTCCAAGTCTGACATGCTTTCTGTAATCTTTATCCATTCTACGGAACCATGACCTCTCACCACACATGTGATTCGAGCATACAATGTCAAGAACTAAGCACTTTTGTTCTGCTGTTCCTTTTCTTCCTCGACAACCATCAACACATTCATATTCCAAATAATTGGCCTCCTTATCCCATTCAGGGCATTCATTCTTGTAATGTCCAAGTTTCTTGCACTTGAAACATTTAACAGTGGCACGAGCTTGTTGTCTACCTCTACCTCTTCTTTTGCCTCCATACTGACTTCTTTCTTCCACAAAAACCTTTAGAACTTGTTCATCCTCCTTTCCTTTCTTGAATTCTTGTTCATCTCCTTCTTCCTCTTATTACAAGCTTCTGAATTTTAAAAAAAACTCTAAACCCTGATTTCTATTTGTGATTTTTTGATCCTCTCTCACATCCATGTTCTAAAAGAAAAAGAAAACATGGTTCTATTTCTCTCCTTTTAATTTCGTTATAGAGTTTCTAAGCACTCAAACTATTTCATCAACAGACCTGCTTGTGTTTTTTCCAACCTTATTTCCTGATCTATCCTATTTATATATTACCTAATCATTGTTGTACATATATCACTAAGTAATGCCTAACACATGATATCGAAACTAGTGACCAACCTGCCTTCCACGTTTTTTTTTCTTGAAAAGAATTTGCTAAACGAGAATGGTGTTGTTGTTGGTTGTTTACATCACCGCTGATTGATTGGTACTTGTTGTTCTTTGGTTTAGCTTGTCGTTTATGTCGTCTTGCTAAGTTCGAACTCAGTGTTTTTTGGTGATTAGGGTTTTGATTTGAAGCCCTGGTATTTTTTTCTTAGTGATTTTCATTGTTTTTTGTGTGTGTCTTTGACTGTGAATTTTACATGTTTTTATAATGAAATTTTGGGGTTTTAGTCATTAATTCCTGATTCTATCTGATTTGACTTTTTTCAGATCTGAGCTTTTGGAGTACATTGAGAGTCTCTGAGAGAGCAAGAATCGCCCTACTAGCGTGAAATGGTTCTCGATTTTTTTGTACTGTTATTGTTTTTGTATATATTTTTAATTATTTTCGTATTTTTTAATTGTAATAAATATATGTTTTTATTTTATATTTGTAACAAAAATGAAACAATATATTCTACTTTTTTTTTTGTAATTTTTGAATTAGCATATTTTATTATTATTATTATTTTTTAACTATTAAAAACAGTAATAACAATTCAAAATTAGTAAATGGGCGAAAAAAGACCTATTCGAGGGATTAAGAATCGAATATACGCGAAAAACATTTTTTTTTTGTGATTTTTTCTGAAAAAGTGAAAAAATAAGTCAACAATAAGGCAACAAGAAGTCCCACTTGTGTGCACCATTGAGTTTTACATGTCTATAATCGAACCTATTTGAAAGCATGCATAGGACCTTAATTTTAGCATTGAGTTCTTAGAACACTTTGGGAAATCTTTTTTAAATTTTTGTACACTTTGGATTGCATGTCGTTTGACCTATTTGGAATGATCATGTTAAATGATTGGTTTTTGAAATGCGTTAGAACATGTTAATTTGATGTATGAGTATAGTTTTAGTGTTTTTGGTCAAATTCTACTAAAAATGACCTAAAATGTGCACGGGTACCTGACCGAGCTCGTCTTTAGGCGATCAACACTACACAAGGAGATGTTATTCTTTGGTGCTCCATTTCCAGGCGACAAGAGCTGGTTGATAGATGACCACGATGTAAATAGAAGGACTTTCATCGCGTCGTCAGACGATAGAGAGCTTTGCCAAATGACATTGTGTAATTTTTCTTGCCTGTATCATCCTTAAACCCCATACTAATTGATCTATCCTAAGGAGAAATAGCTAGGGATGTTATGAAGTACCCATTTAAATATGTTGTTAATATCCACTTTTAAAGTTTTTATTGATAAGCAATATTTTTTAAACCAAGTAACCCGTAAAATTTAAATCGATTAGTAATTGGTAGAGCTGTCAATTTTGGCCCACCTAATGGGTCGCTACCGATGAGTTAGTATTTTAGGTTTGATTAGACTCGCTAAATAGAGACTCAGGAAATAAGGCCCATGCTTCGTACAACCCCCCTCCCCCCCGCTACTCATTTGAACCCCCTTTTTGGGGAAAAAACCAAAAGCCCTTACTGGAATTTGGTTTTTTTTAAAGATCATGCACGGTTCGGCGCACGGTTGATCGAACTTGATCGAATCTCGCTGCGCCGAACCAGTCAAAATTTACTCAGACACCACAAATTATGTTTTGACTAGGTTCGACCAAGCGTGTGCCGATCTAAATCGACCAGCCGTGCGCCGAACCCTCTCCACCGTCCGGTCAACGACTACATTTTTGGAATTCTCCCCAACGGTTATAAGTTTAACGGTTTCGATTGTTTTAAATCAACGACTCACGTTCGATCACACCTATTATAGATAAGTGCAACAAGTCATACAAACCGAAAAAGTCTAAAAAAATAAATCGTGCAATGAATAAATCGAATCGTAAAAAATTAGTTAAAATTAAACAACTTGTGTTAGCCATACTAGTGTTAGTAAAGAATAAATCGAATCGTTAAAAATCAGTTAAAATTAAACTAGTGTTAGCCATACTAGTGTTAGCAAAGAATAAATCGAATCGTTAAAAATAAGTTAAAATTAAACAACTCAACATCTAACAACAATCAGAGAGGTTCGACCCTGCCAAGTGCGAACCGGTTTGATGAACGCATGGTCGAACCACACTTAACAGGTTCGGCGCACGCATGACCGAACCGTAGTTAATGTTTAAAATAATGTGTTAACTTCAGGGGTATTTTGGGAATAAAAGGTGGTATGGGGGTTCTAGTGAGTAGCTAGGGGGTTCTAAGAAGCATGAGCCGAAAATAATCGGCCGTTGGGCCAACCCAATTGGTCCATGTGCTAATGGACCTTTTTTTGAAATGGTTTTTTTTAAGATAATTTTAATGTTTTTCTTTGTTAAAAACCAAACTGAGTCGAACCGACCGGTTGACCTAATATTTTGGGTTGTCTTGAACTACCAAAAACACAAATCAAGATTGTCAAAAAAAAACACAAATCAAGTCGATAGATAATCGTATAACTTGACCCACAACTTTTGCATTTTAGGTATATTTAAAAAAATAATTTGATAGCTTTTGTTAATCTAATTAATAAGGATGTGACTCATATCTCCAAAATTGTGAGTGTAAATGTCGTTGTCGATAAGAGAACTCTTAATCAGAAGGCTTTCTTCTGGCTTCTTTGAGTCCTCAGGTACCCCCCTTTTACTTAAACTTGTTTTAATAACGATGATTTTTTTTACAATAAATAAAAATGATTTCATAGCTTAAAAATTAATTTCTCCTAAAGGTACACAACCCAAACGTAGTGTATTGATATGGTATATAGTGGCCTCTTATTGCCCCACTATTCCATTTTGGCGGGTTTGAGTCCTCTCGATGATATTACTGTCATGTAGGATCTCAACTATTTATTACATGAAAAAAGAGAGGACAATAGAGTGTTCAGTGGATGAAATTTAACACGGTAGAGTGTTCAATGAGATTTCCACGAGAGAGCATCCTCTCTCCACTCTGACGCCATTATTGTCACTATCCTCCTCTGGATGCTATACTCTATCGTTCACACCATTGTGGTTCGCAACACCACTGAACCCTTGTGCTCTAGTGTTCCTCTCCTATTTTGGACGATCCCCCCTTTTTTGAAATCCATCTCGACTCCTGTCTTTCAACTCATTCACACCTCGATCGACACCACAGTCAAACACTCCCACCAAGGTTGCTTTGCCACCCCGTCCCACCGGGGGTGGCTCATATTTCTGACCACTTGTGTACTAATTATTTCTTCCCAAAATAGTACAAATTATCTCTTCTTTTAAAAGGTAGCTTCATTTCCGACAAATGAAGCGGGAAAAAAATGCTCTATAAGCGGCAAAATTACGTATGTAATGCATGGCTACAAGATAAATCATCAACTTCATTTGTTTACTAGCCTCTTCATTGCAAACACATGCCATGAAAAAGGCTAAGTTGAAAAATTGTCAAGACATTTATGGCCTGGAAAGGTGGTTAGATGTTAAAAAAACAACTTGCATATTAACCTTCTCTTCTCTTCTTCCTTTATTCTTTCTTTCATCCTTTCACTACGCTTTAAAGCCCATGAAGACAAAAAATCCCCCTTTTCCATTTTCTTTACTTCAAAGAGTTAATTTTGTACACTAAAACACACTTGAAGAGTTAATTTTGTACTTACTCTCAACCATATAATAATGAATGTAAGTTGGGCTTTATTGTGGTTAGGGGTGTTCAAAACCGAACCAAACCAATAGGAAAACCGCAAACCGAACCAAATCCATTTAATTATTTGACTCACTTACAAATGATCCGTATTGTTATGCTATATTTAAAAATTACAACAAAATATTTCATTCAAATTCTTTTAAACATTGTCTTAGCAATTAATTAAAAGAGAGTGATTTAAATACTACATATATTTGAGTAAATTTTTTCTTAATGATTTAGGTTAGCCTTTTTTATGTTAGTTAATTTTAACTCTGTTTTAAATTAATTGTGTCTTGGAAAAAACCGAACCAACCAACCAATCCAAACCGCATTGGTTTGGTTTGGTTTGGTCTAGTTTTTTATTTTAGGAAGCCAACCAAGCAAACCAAACCGCATGTAATTTTACATTGCGGTTCGGTTCACTTTTTATCTCAAAACCGAACCAAAACGCACCGCGAAAACCCCTAACTGTGGTCACAACAGGTTAAGGACCCAACATATATCTCATGAAGATCTTCCACCAGATATAATTGACCCAATTTGTTTATCCCATATTAACCTTCTCTCTCTCTTCTTCCTTTATTCTTTCTTTCATCCTTTCAATACGCTTTTAAAGCCCATGAAGAAAAAAAATCCCCCTTTTCCATTTTCTTTACTTCAAAGAGTTAATTTTGTACACTAAAACACAATTGAAGAGTTAATTTTGTACTTACTCTCAACCATATAATAATGAATGTAAGTTGGACTTTATTGTGGTTAGGGATGTTCAAAACCGAACCAAACCAATAGGAAAACCGCAAACAGAACCAAATCCAATTAATTATTTGACTCACTTACAAATGATCCGTATTGTTATGCTATATTTAAAAAATTACAACAAAATATTTCATTCAAATTCTTTTAAACATTATCTTAGCAATTTGAAAAAAATTAAAAGAGGGTGATTTATATACTACATATATTTGAGTAAATTTTTTCTTAATGATTTAGGTTAGCCTTTTTTATGTTAGTTAATTTTAACTCTGTTTTAAATTAACTGTGTCTTGGAAAAAACCGAACCAATCCAAACCGCATTGGTTTGGTTTGGTTTGGTTCGGTTTTATTTTAGGAAGCCAACCGAAGCAAACCAAACCGCATGTAATTTTACCTTGCGGTTCGGTTCACTTTTTATCTCAAAACTGAACCAAAACGCACCGCGAAAACCCCTAACTGTGGTCACAGCAGGTTAAGGACCGATCATATATCTCATTAAGATCTTCCACCAGATATAATTGACCCAATTTGTTTATCCCAAATATTTTCTTTACTTCAAAGATCTTATCTTTTTCAGTTACCGCCATTAACGTGTTGGGAAACGAAACTCAACATGCATAGTATAACACCCTTAAAAGTTGGTCTCTAAAACACACTTGAAGAGTTAATTTTCTACTTACTCTCAACCATATAATAATGAATGTAAGTTGGGCTTTATTGTGGTTAGGGGTGTTCAAAACCGAACCAAACCAATAGGAAAACCACAAACCGAACCAAATCCAATTAATTATTTGACTCACTTACAAATGATCCATATTGTTATGTTATATTTAAAAATTACAACAAAATATTTCATTCAAATTCTTTTAAACATTGTCTTAGCAATTTGAAAAAAATTAAAAGAGAGTGATTTATATACTACATATATTTGAGTAAATTTTTTCTTAATGATTTAGGTTAGCCTTTTTTATGTTAGTTAATTTTAACTCTGTTTTAAATTAATTTTGTCTAGGAAAAAACCGAACCAACCGAACCAATCCAAACCGCATTGGTTTGGTTTGGTTTGGTTTGGTTCGGTTTTATTTTAGGAAGCCAACCGAAGCAAACCAAACCGCATGTAATTTTACCTTGCGGTTCGGTTCACTTTTTATCTCAAAACCGAACCAAAACGTCTCGCGAAAACCCCTAAGCGTGGTCACAAAGCAGTTAAGGACCCAAAGATATATCTCATGAAGATCTTCCACGGATATAATTGAGCCAATTTGTTTATCCCAAATATACCATAAAAGTCGTGTGATAAGAACCCAAGTCGAACTATATTTGAGGCAAACAGTTGTTCCATTTTTTTAACTACATTTAGATAGATGATAATATGTATTCAACCACGGTTCATGATTGGACTAAAAATTTACACTTCACTCCGTATACATCATTGCACTAGATGGAGCGACCTTAGCCTTTGCACACGAGGTCATTAACACATTCTCACCAAATGCAATTAACTCAAGGTGGAGGTATTTAATCACCATTACAAGTTAGTATCTATATCAAAAGTTTAAGCCAAAGAATTTCTTCCTGCAATGGAAACTCCTTATGTTGATGATCTTTCCCCACTGTTATCCAGAACCCCTCCATACATTCCCGATGTTCATACAGATGGCAAGGAAGAAGAGGAGGTATAGCTCTTTTAAGTTCTTATATACATTTCGCTTATGTCATTAATTTACTGTAATAAAACTCATGCATTTCGATTACTTGTTTGTAAAAATACTTGTTTTTAAAAATGGATATGCAAAGTGGTTATAAACTTCATAATAGTTATAATTATTGTCACACACCATAAGTCGTTCATGTGAATGCAATGCGATGCTCTGCTCTCTTGAACGTCCTCATGTCAACGACGACTTTATATCGACAATCAACACAAGCAACACTTCGTGCCTAGTTGAGTTCATTAATCTTGACAATGAGGAACATGTATTGGTTCATAGAAATCTTTCATATTTTTTTAATGCATGTCTCATTATTATATTTCATTTAGGTTTCACATCCTCACATAACATGAGGACTAACCTGTTCATATATTGAGTAATGTAGGTTTTGTTCCGATGGAACCTCCAAACTTCTGGACCTTATATCCACATTGGAAAGAAGCCACGGTTCATATGCGAGATCATATGAGTCGACTTCTGGAAGATGATGACAAGGTTTGTGTTGAAACAAATATAGCATCCGAATATTTCATTATAAAATGTGTTTAAAAATATGTTAAAACAAGTTTATGTATAACAAACTAAGATGTAGTTTTTACCATCAATGTAGATGGTTCTTTCAATGGAATGCCCTAAGGTTGATTTCGGAGACACCACATTTAATCTTTGAAGAGGTAGTTCACGTAACCCTGTTAAATCTGATGTATTCTGATAAGGTTATGTGCTTACTTACATAATTATTACAGCAAACAAATGTATAATTAGTATTTTCATGTTTAAATTGTATCACCTTTAAGGAAAATGTCAAAGGGAAAAAGGTTTACAACAAGAGAAGGTTAGATATAAGGATTCCTTTTAAGGAGGTTGTTTTTATCTTGAACCTCCCAGCATTTAGGTTAGTCACTACAAAGAAACATATGTACAAAATTTTGAATAACTTTGTTTGATATAGCTAACACATTTCCCACCCTATAGGAAGTCAAGCTACTACCATATTCATTTGCATCGATATACGCCTCAGTGTTAGGCACCTATGTCACCATCACTGACTCTTGCCACAATGTGATGCCTGTAAACACCATTCGGATTAACAATTACATGTCTGCCCAGTTGACAACTTCTGAAAGAGTTTACTACAGCTATGACACTCCCCATTCGGATCTTGCTAATAATGATCGCATTGACAACGTTCATTCTACTGAGTATCTTAACTCCATTTCTTCCCCTGGATTGCCGAACCATGTATTACAACTGAAAGATGGTGTCCCCGTCATGCTTCTAAGGAATATAGACCAGAACGCCGGTTTGTGCAATGGTACAAGAATGATCATAACAAGGCTTGGTAAATACGTTATTGAAGCTCATGTTATCTCGTAAACCATGTTGGGGACAAGGTATACATCCACTAGGCTTTCATTGACACCATCGGATATTCGTAGATACCATTCAAATTTCAAATGTCGGCAATTTCCTTTGGCATTGTCATTTGCAATGACAATTAACAAGAGTCAAGGACAATCGTTAAAATTTGTCGGTCTTTATTTGCCTACCCCTGTCTTTTCACATGGCCAATTATATGTTGCATTCTCAAGGGTTACGTCGAAACAAGGACTCAAGGTTTTAGTCTTAGATGATAAATCCACTACAACCAATGTTACCAATAATGTTGTATATCCTGAAGTTTTCAACAACATTACCTGAAGGTTTTTATGATCATATAATGGTACTATAGTTATGTTCCAAATCTCAATATATATTATTTGTTATTACTATCTTTTTTCTTTAACCTCTAACCTCTAATCGTACAAGATATATGTCAATATATATCTCTTAGAATGATAACCTTTAATTTTGCCCTTCGTTTATGTTATTACTATATTTTTTGTCTTCTATGAATCAAACTGATGAAAGGGGTGTTTGCTAATTTTATTTTTCTTTGTATTTTTTTAGATGTTCAAGCCCCACATTCTACCTTATATATTCAACAAGAAATCTAATGCTTTTAAGGATGACGTAAATGAGTTGTCATGATTTTGAAGCCAATGTAAATATTATGTGATCTTATATGGTTAATTGGTGTTGTAAAGAGGGATTTTAATATTTCGCAAATGTGAGCTCTCTCATTAATGTTGACTTTTACATTTTCTAATTTCTTAGTCGAGACTTCATTATCCATACCACATTTTGTCTCAAAGAGATGGGGGCAAACCAATTTTTGGTATAACATGTTGCATCAAAGTAGCAGCCACCCCACCCCGTGCATCGCACGGGTGAGCGCCCTAGTAGCATAAAGACACATAAATTCTGTCTTCCCTAAAGGGTACAAATTCTTATTCTTATATGATGATTGACATTGAAGAAAAAATGAAATAGAAAGCATCAGAAAATAAATTCAAATCATATTTTTTTCTTTCAAATATCAAATTCTCAAATCACCTCAATAAAAGAAATTTAAAAAAGTACCGTAGTAGTGAAAATTTTCTACATTGGTCAAAATTAATCTTCAAGCTCGGGAAGTATATATAAGACTGAAAGAGAAGAGGCCGTTGAATTGAAAAGACGGTAAAGGTTAATTGCAGTGAGATCATTTCCGTTACATATCAGATTACCCGTTCCCAATCTCTTCCCTGCAATCTAGGGTTCTTCGAATATACTGTATCGTATCTTACGCTTTCCATTTATTTGTATTTGTCTGATTTCCCCGTCACTTCTTCTCTACTTGGATCTCTTCAATTAAGGTACGTGCCGTGCTGCACACTTCTTCATTTGCTTTTTTTATTTGAAATTCGGTGTTCGATTGAACGGTGTGATTTGAGCATTAACACGATGCTAATCTGAATTATCTAGGGCTTTAATTCGAGATCTTCATTGTTATTCGGGTAGGATATGACAATCGCTGATTCAGATTTTCCGATGGACAATGGAGCGAGTTGCTTGCCGCTATTACCGGAGGAAGAAAATCGGATCGTATCTGAGTTGATCAAGGAATCGGAACTTAATTTGAAAGAAGGCAACTTATACTTCGTCATTTCCAATAGGTCTTAATCTTATCTCCTTTTTATTTCTTTTAAATTTAACCAATCTATGCTATGCTATGCTATGTTATTTATGGTTGATGAATTTGGATATGATCATCGTGTGGAAAACCATGCGGATTGCCCTGACCTACCCACCCTTGCTTTGGGGACTTTTTATTACAGTCAATTAATTTGCTTATCTATCATGGTTTAAATGGATCCCGTGTTGTGTGACCAGACATTCAATCACTTGTGCTTTGCTCCCCCATATGTTTTTTTACCT
Organism: Oxytropis ochrocephala; assembly: GCA_020916435.1. Classification (NCBI taxonomy): domain Eukaryota; kingdom Viridiplantae; phylum Streptophyta; class Magnoliopsida; order Fabales; family Fabaceae; genus Oxytropis; species Oxytropis ochrocephala. The sequence continues at coordinate 22,782,945 of CM037090.1, read as the reverse complement.
TCGCAACAGCGAGGATTCCTTTTTTAAATTCTTGACAAGGAGTTGTAGTTGTATGTGTAAAGAAGGGATGGGGATCCTCTCCGGTCACCTCTCTCTATCTCTCTCTTCTATTTTTTTTTATTTTTTTAAACAAAATAATTTAAGGGTTGAGATTGGGTATTATAGAGATTCAATGGGAGAGAATTACATTGACTGGAGTGACTGGAGGGAACCCTGACTGGAGAGGATCCTGGTCCGTAAAGAAGGTAATGTTACTTTATCGTAGATGAGCTGTCACTCAAAATTTCGTTGATTGCTGTTTTATCATAAATGCTCAATAAATAATTGACCATTATCGACAAGCAATTAATGCCGCACAACTTACATCGTGTACGGGGCGCTGTTTAGTTCATAGCGCGACCGAGTTGGATTATCGAAGTAATCCCCATCTTATTATTGTTATTGTTATCTTTCACCCGATAGTTTATAGCGTGGCCGCATTGCATGGCTTGGCCGTAATAGAGGTGGCATCCTGTCATATCTTAATAGAGCAACGATAGCAACTCAAATTGCAGCGAAATTGTGGATATATTGTGGCTGATATGGTTAACGAAAAACTATTTCCCTATCTTCCCCTTTTTGTTTGACTAGCCTTTGAATTTTTAAATGATTTTTGATATGTTTCTCCATCAGAAATGAAGATACAATTTAAGACCCTTCATTCTTTGAAGAATGATGCACTAGGCTGCCAATCTGTTCTTGCACATCAACCCCCATTGGAAGATGATGCATTTTCTGACTAAACCCTTGGTCCGCCACCCCAACATTATAGTTATCAATCCTACACAACGACATAGAGTGGTCGGACTCAAAAATGCTATAGCTGGGATGATTGCTATATTGTTTTTTTTTTTCGCCATCAATATCCCAAGGGAAAGGGGCCCTGGACTAATTTGTGTTCGACCGAGTGTTAAATAAAGTCTAGTCACATATTGTTCCAACTTCCATCACCAAGGATCGAACTCAGGTACTATAGTCAAGTCCATCCCTTTAGATGAAACGCATTAGCCACATGCGCTACATCTCATGGTTATATTGATGATTATAATACAAACTAAATAAGTTATACTAATAATGCAGAAAAATAATTGCCCTAAATTAAAAACATCAATGATAAAAAAATCATGCCCTAGTCTAAAAACAAAATCGCTATCAATCTAGGAGAAACCAACTTAGGTCGGCCTGAGTGGTAGGGGCACGTGTCCCTTAAGCAAGTAGGGAAGGGTTTGAATCCCAGCTCTTGTGAATGGAAAAAACTTGTTTGGGAGAGAACTACCACCTTGTGTGCCTTCAAGTTCCCCAACAGCGATTATTCACTCTTAAGCGATGTTGCGTACTTTGCACCACCTATCTCATGATTACCAAAAATAATCAATCTACGAGCAATGAGAACATAGGAATGGAGTGAAAAAATGATGGAATCATGGGGGGGGGGGATACATAACACATAGATAAAGTTTAGATGAATATGAACTGTGAATTGTGAAGAAAGAAGAACAAAATTTTTTATATAAAAAAGAATGGACACCAATGAGCTGTGAAGTCTAAGTTGAGACCGATCTGATGCATGAACAGAGACCATACAAAGAACAAAGACTTGTGAGTAGTTGGTCAATGGCCACAAAATTTCGTGGTTTGCTGGAAGCAGTGGATCACTGGGGTGAAACAATCTACTGCACATGTTATTTTTTTGTGCAAATGATCAAGGAAGAAGGATTTCAAACCCTATAATGTCTCTGAAGAAAAACAACACTGCATGAGAAATTACGAGTCTATGAAAAAGGTTAGAGGTCTGAAAATACAGGGTTAAAGGTCTGAAAACACGAAAGTCCAGTGCAAATGTTGGTTATCCCCTGTTCACCTTAACAGCCACAATGATTGCATTTTTCTGCTTTAATGGCTGCCATTTTGAGCACGATGGCTGCTACCTACGTGATGTGAATGAACACACGCGCAGCGGTCCCTTGCTATGTGATGCGACAGTGCCAAAGTGCCTCTACTGTGCATGATTGATAAATGAAATGATAACTCTGCTCAACATGTTTCTCTGGCAGCCCCTGAGCATCTGTGGAGTCTCTTTTTCTTCTGGTTTCTGTTTAACGTTCTTACTCACAGATATGCTGTTTGCTTTGCTGCGACTTCTTCCACGAACCCATCATATTTCTTTTTGCTGTGAGACTTATCTTCTGTGCCTCTATCCAGGCTCTGCCCTGTCTCTCTCCTTTGCTGTAAATTATTAATTCCAGCCCCTCTTTGATGCAGCTACGGCCTCATCTCAGTCATTATGCCTCAGATTGACGGTGATTGTTGTGTGTTTAGCTTATGGCTTTTGTTAGTGATCATATATATATATATATATATATATATATATATATTCATCTTGTGCATTTTATGTGTTTATTTTGAACACTGATATTGATATTTGTGTAGTATAAATGACATCCCCCCATATTTGGTATAGAAGCCATTTTGCTATATACAATCCTGCTATAGTTTGTGGTCAGTCAGCTGCTTTGCTTTACTATATGGTATTGATAGTTATGATCCTTCGTGATTTCGCACATGTTTTTACTTTCAGGTTTCAACTGTGGTTATATGGGCTCATTAATTTGTGTTTAAGGAAAAAAAACCGAAAATTGTCTAAACTTTTTTAGATGATTAGATAAGTTTTGGTGCTTTTCTCTTATAGGTTAAATTGAATCGCTTTTAGAAAAAAAACTATGTGCTTTGTCAAAAAGCTTTTCAACCCAATATTGTATTACATTTCATATGTAGCCCGCCATTTTTAACCAAGATCTTTTTTGCCACCCATGCAGATGGATTTCCAGTTGGCTGAGGTATGTCGGGCCTTGTGTTGGAATGGTTTCCACTGAAAAGCAATCTTCTGATGGCCAACATGCCAACACTGTTCATTCAAAGATTGCAGATAGACCTGGGCCAATTGATAACTCTGATATTATTTCAAATGAAAATAGTTTTGATGGAAATAATTCAGATATTCGGCGAATGTTGGAAGAGGGGACAGACTATGTTTTAGTTCCTCAAAAAGCTTGGGAAAGGCTGTTAGAATGGTAAACACATTATTCTCAAAATATTTCTTGCTTTTTGATCTTGAGACAGCTAGTAATCTTGTAATTTTTAATTTCAAATAAGAGCCAAATAAGCATATACAATCTTTCTCCTATAATTATTCTTCGAGTAAATAGCCATAAACATAAAGTCGTCTTTTAATATGTTTGATTAAGTATGCAGGGGGATACTTAAGTAGACGCAGATTTAGTTCCAGAAGTTAAGTTGCGGGAATCAACTTGCTAATCGGTTATTTGAACTGAGTTTGTAACAGTTAACAACAAAATTAGAACCCTAAACATGTTTAAATTTTGTCATACTTTTTTTCCCTTGGATCTTTATAGGCAGTATGCTATTCTCTTGTAAGTCAACTCTGGAAAAAGTTACACGTTGCAAGGATGTTGTTCTTAAACCCTTTGTTTGGCTAGGTTCAATATTTTAAATGTGAAGCTATCCTATATATGGATTATGGAAACGTCTTGAGATTTGGGCAGTTGAATAAATGCATTAATTCATTTTGTCATCAGATGGTTTAAAATGCTTGATTTTTGTAGGGTGTAAACAAACTTTTTTCTAACAATTGTCTAGGTACAAAGGTGGACCAGCATTACCGAGGAAGTTGATTTCTCAGGGTGTTGGACCGAAGCAATACAGTATTGAGGTTTACCCACTTAGTCTGAAGGTGACTGATGCGAGAGACAACAGCGTCTCAATTGTAAAATTAAGCAAAAAGGTACTGATTGATTTCTTTGCAGGCTCTTCTGTTTTAGTTGAGCTTTGCAGTAATTCCAATGCTTAGAAAAGGGTGTTGGTATATCTATTTGTATGTAGTATGCACCGTATGATTGGCATTCACATGCACCGTGATGATATCAGATTGCTTCAGTCATTAATTTTTTTTGGTTAAACTTTTTCTTATAGTCATGGGGTTCTACTAATGGAAACAGCCTTTGCAATTTGCATCTTATCCTTCTGGACCTCAAAATGTTTAAAGTCTTGCATATTGCACCGTTCTTTTATTTTTTGAACTTGCTTACACATAAGTGTGTGCCTTTATCTAATTTTAAATAATTCTTTTTGGGCATACAATATTCATTTGTGACTAGTTATGGCTACCTACTTTAACGTTTAGGATCATCTATATATCACAGACACCTAATGCTAGATAAAATTTGTCAGATTATATCATATAGATGTATATGATTAGGATCAATTGACTTTGGCATAAAAGAAAATCAATGTTACACCATCTATTATTTAAATGGTTAGTTTCTTAACAAATTGATTGTGGCATTGAAGTTTCCCCTTCATATGAAGTATGCAAATAGTTTTCATGTTAAGTCATATTGAGCTTGTAAATTATTGGAATATCTCATAGTTTGATGTCAATTATACTTTTCTAGCACAATAAATTACATAAAAGATCAGCATGATAACTACTTATATGAACTTTTTAGATGGTGTAAGTTTGTGAACTTTGCACCTGTGCTCATATATATAATGCTTCTGGAATCTTTTAATGACATATAAATCATTTAGTCACCTGTCAAAAATGACATACCGACAAGATTTGCTATTACAAGTAAGGTTGATCTAATGTGTGTTAGCCCATATTTCAAGGCCATTAAATTTTTCCAAAAAGAGTACAAATACTTAAATTTAACTTGATTTTTTATTTTTTTATCTGGATAAGCGCCAGATTGGTTGTAACGTGATATGCTTTGTGATTAAAATGTGAGATGAACCATCATTCTGATTCTAGTTTTTCTATTCCTGGAATGTATTTTAGGCTACCATAAGTGAACTTTATGAGCAGGTGTGCAAAGTTAAAGGAGTAGAACAGAACAAGGTGCTATTCTTTTTTATGTTTTTCGTATTTGTTTTTTGTTTCATTTGTTGTAAATCTCACACTCTTCCTTCCATCTTTCTGCATTTTTGTTGGTTTTAAACTACATTAGGCCTGTATTTGGGATTACTTCAATTTGAACAAAAGTTCGTTGCTGCCTGTCTCAGACCAGACACTGGAGGATGTAAACTTGTCGATGGACCAAGATGTGAGTAACTTTGAATTGTACATATTTTTTAATTTTTAATTGATTGGTTTGAAGATGTGAATAAAACTACAAAGCTTTAAGGGGGCTTTTTGCTTATGACGTGGATATTTTCAAACACAGTATTTATGATTTCCATTAGAAGCATTTGGATTTTGGACCTAACTTAACCTTACAAAACTGACTTGTAAAGGAAGAGGTGCCACTTGCTTATAAACTATTGTGAGGCCTCATCTCAAATCAGTGTGGGACTTGAGGTTTTTCCAATAAACCCCCTCACGCCCTACACAATTGGGCTTGGTTCGTGTTTAATGTGGTAGATGGCCCGACAAGGATGTAGAATAGGCTTTGATAACATGAAATTCTGTAAGAAAGAAGTTTATGTCCAGTATATGGTGATATGAGACGAGTGACTTTAAGTGAAGTGGAGTGAGGTGCTGAATATTCATATGGTATAATTCGAAATTTATGTTTAGATACCATGATACACTAACTTTTTGCTTGGTGTTTGTTTTTCTATAGAAGCTTGATGCTCCTAATTTATCTCTTGCTCACAGATTCTTCTAGAAGTATCACTCGATAGAGATCATTCTCCTCTATCTGTGCATTCAATGGGAAACGAATTAGCTTTGGTACCATTAGAACCTCCAAGATCTTCTGTGTCAATTGCAGGGGGGCCTACCCTGTCAAATGGCCACTCAACTGGGACTGGTTTTAATTTGTATCAGGGAAGTTCTGGAAGTACATCATTGACTAATATCGATGATAAATATGATGTCTATAGAGGTGAAAAAGGTGGTTTAGCAGGACTGCAGAACTTGGGGAATACCTGCTTTATGAATAGCGCTATTCAATGTTTAGTCCACACTCCACCTCTTGTTGGATTTTTCCTACAAGATTACAGTGATGAGATCAACATGGACAATCCTTTAGGAATGCATGTATGTGACCATTTCCATTGGTTTTTTTCTCCTCCCGGTGTCTTCCAATGTATAGGCTATTGTGTATCATGATGACTTTACTTTGAAGGCACTTTAATTTAATTTAGACATTTTAACATTTGTCTTTTCTCCAGGGTGAGCTAGCTCTTGCATTCGGGGACTTGTTGAGGAAACTGTGGTCCTCTGGGCGAACTTCTGTTGCACCCCGTGTATTCAAGGGCAAACTGGCCCGATTTGCTCCACAATTCAGTGGTTATAACCAGCATGATTCTCAAGTTAGTTTCTGCAAATTTTCAAATTTTGATTTTTGGGAATGCTGTCAACTAACGAAGTGATATTATAACTTACTACAGAAACTTTGTCTCCTCATGCAAATTTAGGCATTCGTCCACCAATCGTTATTTATATGAAATGCCTTCTGATTACCATTTATGATTTGATTTCTTTAGGTTATGTGAAACACCACCATTGATCACCCATTTCAACCCTTAAGTATTTCCAATCATATAAATAAGGAATAAATGCATGCAGTTACTACCATTCATGATTTGATTTCTTTAGGTTGTGTGAAACACCACCATTGCTCACCCATTTCAACATTAAGTGTTTCCAATCATATAAATAAGGAATAAATGCATGCAATTACTTTTTATATCAAATTATTCTTTGCTTTGGCAACATAGTTTGGGGTCCCTGACATATAACTTTTTTAGACCCATTGAAGTTTTCTGTTGCCAGTATGTTATATCTATATGGCCACTGTTTTTGAGTAGTAATCTTGATGTGAATGTTTCTTCTCTCTGTGTGTTTATTTTTGGAGAATTAGAGCTTTTTTTTTGCGGTGTTAATTTTATCGTTTTCAACGGGCTTCGCTGAGGACTAAAATCTAAATCACAGCAAAAACTTTTTTCCTGGAAATCTTATCCACCCAATTTTCATTTTAGTTTTTCCCCTCTCTGCATTTCCTTCTTCTGAATTATAGACTTGCATTATATATATATTGGTTAGCCAAAGGGCTGGAGATCTGAGAGTAACCTGTTTTTTTTTTTTTTTTTTACTTTTTTTTATTTTTAAAATAGCACTAAAACTTATAAGAAGATAAAGCTGAATATCTAACGTTCTTTTTTCTAAGAGTTCTCAAGTTATAATTTCGAGCTTTAGAATTGACCATTGTGAACTCAGAATCATCCTTAAAAGAATTAACAGTCTTGGTTATTCTTTCCTTCAACTTCATCAGCCCAATGTTGCCTTAGCATGATTAGGTCTTTTTTTTTTAGATAGGCAGCATGATTAGGTCATATTTCACTATGTCTGAAAGTGCTGCAGTATTCAACATACTATCTTTAGGCGCACTGGCAGAATTCCTCATGTCATTCACTTGATTGTTTCATCCAAAGAATTGACAACAACTTGTGAGTCCTCGGTTTCAACCAAGAGACTCAACAACTTGAGAGTAACCTGGTTAAATTTATGTTTTGTTATATAACCTATCGTTTGCTTAATTTGCATTTGCAGATTTAAAATGTGTTAGGGAGGGGACTAGTTTGCATTAAACTAATGTTGGACTTGAGAAAACTTGATTGCTTGAATTTCATCCTGTACAGTTCTATGGTTATTTTAAAATTGACCTTCTGTACTAATTTTTAAAGCAATGAACTTCTGCTTTTTATGATTGTTGTGTGTTCTGAGTGATGAACTTCTTTTTTAGGAATTGCTTGCCTTTTTATTGGATGGATTGCATGAAGATTTGAATCGTGTGAAACAAAAGCCTTACATTGAGATGAAGGACACAGATGGTAGGCCAGATGAGGAAGTTGCATATGAGTGTTGGAAAAATCATATGGCTCGGAATGATTCATTGATTGTTGATGTTTGCCAGGTCAGTACTTATATGTCCATTGTCCTTGTCGTTTCATAGTCACATATTACATGGATTCCAGTTGGAGAAATGAAAAGCACAGAAAAGAAAGGGAAGAACCCGTGGTTATTAACTTCTACTTTCGGTTTATGGTTTGTTTATTTCTTGCCATCTCAACAAGCCTTCTGCGGTTTTTTTCAATTCTTGAACTTGCGTTTCCATTAAAGCTTGACAAGATAGAGTTTGAAACTTTCAAATTCAATTCAAACACACACTCATATCTTTACTGAGGATGACAGTTTGATTTTTTTTTTCCTGCAATAAATTCCTCAGGGTCAATACAAATCAACACTGGTTTGTCCTCAATGTGGCAAAATTTCAATCACTTTTGATCCCTTCATGTACTTATCATTACCACTCCCTTCCACTGTCACCCGGACAATGACAGTTACTGTCTTTTATTGTGATGGGAGTGGTCTTCCCATGCCGTACACTGTGACAGTTCTGAAGCATGGTTGCTGCAGAGATCTTTGCCAAGCATTGGCTACTGCATGCTGCTTGAAGATTGATGAAATGCTTTTGCTTGCAGAGGCAAGTGCTCTCAGAAAAGTTAGATCTCTAATGTTTTTTTCACCCGACTTTGGTTCCATTCTTGACGTTTTAAGTATGTCTATCTTTTAGGTTTATGAGCATAAAATCTATCGATATCTAGAGAGTCCGTTGGAATCATTGACTTCAATTAAAGACGATGATCATATTGTGGCCTATCGACTCAAAAGTGGAGCTGGGAAAACAAAACTAGAAATAATGCATCGATGTTTGGATAAGTAAGTTTACCTCTTTTGGTGTGTTAAGTTATACTCTTTACCATAAAAGGCACAAAGCTCTGTTGATATTGTGCCTATATATGATAGTTTTCATTGCCTCAATGACATTACAGTGGACTTGGGTCCCAGAAGTTTTTGAGAAATTTATTCTCAAGGCCACTGCGCCTTGGTGCCGTTCTCTGTTGCGTTGGTGTTCATTGCATTCTGTTTTATGTTCTTCAGCTTCTCCTCTGTGCAAGCAAACAGATTTTGTGTTTTCTTTCCTTTCATGTTTTCTCCGCTTGTCATATCTATTGAATACTATGAGCAATTTTTAGTTAGTAATGTGAATTACTCTTTATTGTCATCTTTTGTTATGTTTATATATTGTGTGCATTTATATATTTTAACTTTAATTTAATTTTTTATCAAAGTATCTTGGTTGTATCGTTCTTGATTTTCAAAAAAAATTGTAATCCCATATCCTTATCCTATCCATGTTGTATCATGTACCCGGGTTTCATAGCAGACAGGAGACTGGTATTTCCCCAAAATATTTTTATGTTCACAGTTTTAATCTACCCATTGATCTCTTCCAGCGTACAATGGAAATAAATTGGGCCGAAATTTTATGACAGTGGTTAATGCCTCTTGTCACTGTGAATGCATTAACTATCCAATTTATTCGCTTTCATATCATTGCGTTTATAACCCAAAACAATATAACATAACTTTCCTAAAACTTCTCTGATGCTTTGGTTATTTTCTCCATTATTGGGCGATTTAAATACTACACAATTCTGCAGATACCACTCATGTTGGTACGTGCTACACGTGGTATAGGATAGTATCCACAACCATTTTGCTGTAGTGGCTTAGCATAGAAAGGTTTGCCATAGCATGATTCCAAATTGTTTTACTGAATTCACTGAATTCTTTTTGGCACATTGTCTTAGAACATCATAATGCTGCAATCTTTCTATTACTGGTCAACTTAATGTTTCAGTTACATTGATTTTCAATGGACAGCATGAAGGGTGGAGACAGGAAGCTCTTTGGTACACCCTTGGTTACTTATTTGGTTGAAGATAGTCCAGTGGAAGACCCTCAATATGGCGCTAACATTGAGACATATGTACATAGAATGCTGGAACCTTTAAGAAAAGCATATTCTTCAACCAAGTCTCATGAAGGGAAGGAAAACGGTTTCATCTCAACCGGTAGTGATGAGCAAGCAAGCATCCCTAATACTCAAACTGAACCTAGGAACCTGACAGTTGGTATCAGAGAACAAGAAGGGACATCCTGTGGGGAATCACCTTTTCAACTTGTTTTAACTAACGAAAGCTGTTTGAGCTGTGAGCCCATTCAGAAGGTTTCTTTGGTAAAGCCCAGTCCAGTTATAAGGGTCTTTCTTGACTGGACTGATAAAGGATATGAATTATATGATGCCAGCTACCTGGGGGATCTCCCCGTAGTCCACAAAACTGGATTCTCTGCGAAAAAGACCAGGCAAGAGGCTATTTCTCTGTTTTCATGCTTAGAGGCATTCTTGACCGAAGAACCTCTAGGACCAGATGACATGTGGTAAGATTGCTTTGATGTTTTTGAAATGGATTTCATAGTAGATACCATGAGCTGTACGCTTGGCAATATTGTTGCTTAAAATAATATTTTGAAAAATTTAATTAGGTACTGCCCTAGATGCAAGGAACACAGACAAGCTACCAAGAAACTAGACTTGTGGAAATTGCCAGAGATTCTTGTTTTTCACTTGAAACGATTCTCATACAGCAGATACTTGAAAAACAAGCTTGACACTTTTGTGAATTTTCCCATTCACAATCTAGATTTGACCAAGTATGTGAAAAGCAAGGATGGGCAGTCTTATGTGTATAACCTTTATGCAATCAGCAACCATTATGGTGGTCTAGGTGGTGGGCATTATACCGCGTATGCTAAGGTAAGGCTCATAACATGGACAGCGATAATGACATTTGATTCATCATGCTATGTGCTGATTTCTTTATGCTCTGTTTGAGATGTTTCTGTTTATAACCTTGTGTTCAATTCTTAATTTGTTCTTTGCAGTTGATTGATGAGAATAAGTGGTACCATTTCGATGACAGTCATGTCAGCCCTGTTAGTGAAGCTGAAATTAAATCTTCAGCTGCATATGTACTATTTTATCAGAGAGTTGAAAGTAAAGACCAGATGGAAGGATAGACGTCTCAGGTTCATACAGGGTCTTATAGAAAATGATGGGCCATTTTGTTTTTTTGATGCCGGGATCATATACTTAAACCCAATCCAGAGCTTAAGTCCTGGATAGCCATTTTACTTTGCAGTGCAAAACAAGAAGCAAAAATTTGAAGACAGACTGTCTTTGCAGCAGTTAGCAAAAAATGTTATAGACGAGGTTCTGGAAAACCTGCTCATTGAGAATATCAGTTAACGGCTACTTATCGCTACATGAATGATATCATTTTTTGACAGAAATTTTTTGGCAGCCTAGGATTGATTAGATCCTTCTGTTATTTCATTTTATCCGAGGTTAAGTAGATCATCATGAATTCATCATCATTGCCGTTTGACAGACTTTTATGTATCATAATGCTTGGCTTTGTGGACGAATTTGTACCCACCTTCCATTATTTTGTTAGGAACAATTGGATTAAATTGTGCCCACCTTCCATCTTCCATTATGTATCAGCAACAATTGCATAAAATGCGTGGAAGGTGATAGACAGCGGATTATAGTTTATTATTTTTCTGAATAACCGCTTATTACCATTTATCTCCATTGTATATGTCTTTCTCCATCTTTGGTGCATATTACTCAAGACGCGGATGACTTGGCTCTCTATTCAGATTCTTGTCTGGTATAAGTCAAATTGAGCCAATGCCACATTTTTCTAAACCTAAACAAAATGTCCCCAGTCCCATCCTACTCAAATTCTATAACTTTGTGGTCTACAAGTCGACAACAAACGTGGAGCCCATGAGTTCTGCCTCCTCTTTGTCCTCGAATGTTTGTTTGATTCTTGTAGTTTTCTGCTGTGTATGCCTCCCATCAAGCTTTGGCTAGGTTGGCTTGTTCTACTGAAATTTACGTCGTATTTTTACTTCAACAGTAAGTCATCTTGGAATTTTACCACCGAAAGAGTTCTTGAGCACGTAGTTTAGTCAAAGTTGGCCTAACCAAAACTTGCCATGAGGAACTATTTGCAGCATGTCTAATTTCAGCTATAAATAAGTTTACTGGTTGACGTTAACTTCATCTTTCCAACCTGGTATCGAATCACCTGCTTACCCTTCAGAATCAACTGAGTAGGTTCACACTCCATTCCTTTAAGATCACCAAACACCTTTTATACATAATTTGTTTGCATGCGGATAAAAACTTGTAATGATAGAAAATAGGTAAAAATTGGAGCAAAGCGAAAAATGAAAACATTATAGCTTAGCTGAAGAAAAAGTGGAGAAAAAATTCTATAATCTTGTCAGTTAGTTTGGAGAGATGAAAATTTGAGAACAAAAAAATGGAGTAATAGTAATAGTGTAATATTACTATGGACACCTTACTTTTGCTATTGCACTCTCTATGGCTCTGTTTTGTTAAAAAATACGATAGCGGATTGAATTTAAAGTGTTTGATAAAATTAGCGGTTGAACGAGCTTATAAATATAAAATGACATAAATGGACATTTGTAATTAATGCTTAAAAATGAGAGAAGGAAGGAGACGAGTGAATACTTAAGCTTGCAACAACAAAATCATTTCTTGACAATGGAGCAGATAAATTGTATTGTTCCTGCATTAGATGAACGATTGATATTATACTAAAAAAATAAATAGTTTTTTTTAAGCGAACAAGTAAAATGCAGAAGCATCACAATGATAAAAGACATCTCAGCTAGGTTGACATCCCTCCTAAAAACAATCATCTTCAGCACTTCACAAATTTATTGATAAAAAGAGGGGGAAAAATACAAAAAAGAAGGGGGGGACATAAACCAAAACCCTTAGATAAACACTTTATTTTGAAAGTTTTAACCTAGTCGATTGAGCATAAGTTCAATAGTTTCCTTTGCTATCACCTGTATTTGATTGTTGCTTGTTTTTCTTTGAGATTTTGAGATGACTTATTCAAACTGAACCGATGAAAGGAATGGTTGAACTTGGGTTCTCTAACGATGACAACTTACCTTATATTTTGGTGATTGCTTTTCCCACTCCCCCTCCTACTCATCGCTCACCCAAACAAATTTTATTCCAAAAATAACCACGTGTGGAACGCTCATGTAGGACGTGATTAGTGACGGTTCGCATGACCTTGTTCGAATACGTTCGAATACATGTATCCGTGTTAAGGAATATTGGTGAATGTGGTGTGAGGGTCCATTATTGTTGCCTCGGTTGTAGTGATTCGAACACGTTCGAACATACGTGTCCGATCACGTTCGAACATACGTGTCCGATCATGTTCAAATGGTGTCGTTCGAACCAGCGTTATGTAGAACAGAAACTTCAAAAACCAGAAACGGTGTTTTGATAAGTTCCAAATACCAAGAGTTATGCAACATTGAGTACAACAATTATAAACCTAACTTAAAATTGAATATCGTCACTATCTTTACTTAAATCTACACAAGGAGGGGGGATGGGGGGTTGTGATTGTATAATGAACGGAATAACACTGGTTTGATTAACAGTATACGAACGAAATAAATAGGGTGTTCGAATAAGCCTACCCACACCTGATCGATTGGGGGTATTTGAACCGCTTCAATTTCGCACAAGAGGGTGTGTGTCAATATTTAACACACACGGATGACTGTGTTCGATCGGGTTCGAATGCGCGTGTCCGAACCGGTGAAATATTTTGAAAAAAAGACGCGTTGGCCATTTCATTAATGGACTTTTGGTCTTTTCCCATGGTTATGGGGTGTGTTTTGAGTAAGAGTTGGAGTGGGAAAAGCAATGTCCTATATTTTTGGTGGTTCTTAAGCTCAAATTCACGGGCCCTACTTTGACATTTCACTCTTAAAGATTTGGTGTTTGCTTTTCCCACTCCTCCTCTACTCAAAACACACCACATAAGGGTGGAAAAACCAAAAGGCCATTAGTGAAATGGCCAAGCGTCTTTTTTAAAAAATTCAACAATTCAAACGCAGAGCATTCGAACTGTTTTCAACAGAGTCATCCGAGTGTGTTAAATATTGACTCACACACCCTCTTGTGCAAAATTTAACAGGTTCGGATGACACCAATCACACCGGTTCGCATAGACGTATTCGAACACCCTGTTTTATTTCATTCGTATGCTATTAACCGAGGCAACAATAATGGACCCACACACCACATTCTCCAATATTCCTTAACACGGATGTGTTCGAATGTGTTCGAACAAGGTCATGCGAACCGTCACTAATCATGTCATGTACGACCGTTCCACGCGAGGTTATTTTTGGAATAAAATTTGTTTAAGGTGTGCGGTGAGTAGGAGGGGGAGTGGGAAAAGCAATTGCCAAAGATTTTAACGATTTTTTACTCCAACAATGAACCACACACTACATGGGTTCCACTAATTTTCAAATTTGCACCTCCCACCCTCTATTCCTCCCCAACATTCTGCCTTCATAACACCTCCACCCTCCCCCTTCTCCTAGCGCCTCTCACCCCCTCATCTTATGTACCTATCCTCGCACCCCCTTGCTCGTCCCTATCCTCTAGCTCCCTCGCTCATCCTTGTCAACCTTTCATATATGTATTTGTATGTCACCGATTGGGGTTTCCCCGATCAGCGTTGCTCAGATCCGATTTGAAACTTGCCTTCAAGATTCGATCTGGTTAGATATGCTTTTGTTGGATCTCGTTTTGAAGCATCGATCATATTTGCTTTTTTCAAGTCAAAATCTACCCTCTCCTCATCCCTCTGTTTCCTTCCACCATTGATCAAATTTCACCCCTCTTTAGCGGCTAGTTTTGAGTTTTCTCTCCACAAACACTGAAATAATATATTTTACTTTACGACCTAAGCTCGTGGGAGAGAAGGAGAACCAGTTTGGTACTACACCATGGCAAACCTCTCCTCCAGCCGGCAAACTACAATTGTGAACCCTCAAAAAGTAGATGTATTAAGATAACATACCACTGTAGATGTATTAAGATAACAACTCTTAACTTTCTCATTAATAATTAAAATTAAAATTATTTACATTGCTTAAATTATTTTTGGGGTGCCAAATCTCGTTTGGAGGGACGAGACACCTGTTTTAGGGGTTGCTTCAATAGTTGCATTATCCTTTTTTTCCATTTGATTTAAGTTATTGACATTTTTAGAGAAAAAGAACCAACTATCATTAAAAACGTTACGTTGGGACACCTAGTGGTATAGCCATAATTCCGAAAAAACCACCAACAATATTGTAGATAAGTTTAGTCCTAAAAATAAATTGACCAATAGTTTGACATCAAATGATCACCTTAAGAAGATGCTAGTAGAGTAGTCTGGGTTGAAATTGAATATCTAAAATGTGATACAGAAGAGCACATTATTATGAAAGAATTAATATCTCATTAGAGAACCAATAAAATGGAATCTATATCAGTAATAAATAAACTGGCTGGGCTTGGCAAAGCTCTTTCAGTCCACACTTCACGACAAACTACCTTTCATTCCTAGATCAGTAAGCGACATTATAAAGACATTGTATTCTTCCTGCAAAGCAAAGCAAAGCAAAGCGAAAATGGAAAAGTGTTAACTTTCTTTATGCTGCCAACTAGCAAGTGCCAGCCAACAATAAAGTGTGTGATACTGTCACTTTCCCAACGAATCCTCTTTTCACTTGTGTCCTTATCTTTTCACTATGGTACTGGTATTAATATTCGAAAACTTGGTTGCAAATTACTTCAGATTGTCACTGATAAGTGATAATAACAACAAGCAAAACCAATGTAACTGCAATATGCTAGATTAAAATAATTTAAAAGACGTAAAATGCTATAATTTATGTTAAAGAGAGAAAAAATGTGTTACTTGTTGGATGAAAATATCTAAAAAAACCAACAATCGAACACTAATTGAGTTTGGATCCTATCCTAAGATTTCATTTTCAAGCTTTCGGTGTGACAAAAATTATGTTGGGAGGGAAAAACCACATGAACCAGAAAAACTAAATACATGTGGCCAGCCAAATATGGTGGATACTATGCATCAATAACTTAATAAATAAAAACACTGAAAATTCTGGCTGCGTTTGACACGTGCTATGTGACAGTACAAATAAATAAAAATTCCAAATTCCAATAGCAATGGACAAGCAAAGTGAAAAATATATAGAAAAAAAATGATAAGTTGGCTTCTGTCGTGGGTTTTACCTTTACTCCATCTTGCCTTTCCTTTTCTCTCCATTGCCATGCCAAACCAATGCCATAGTGTCGTCTTCTTCGGATTCCACAACGAAAAATTCTCAAAACTTCAAAACCATCAGCAACGGCAGCAGAAAGAATAATGAAGGCCCAAGTAATCCATATCTCTCCTGAGTCAAACAAAACTATTTATCAATGGCACTACACTCAAATTTTTGTACTTAACCAAAGCTCACAAATTGTAAGTTACTTAAATTACTTAAGAGATTTTATTTATTTATAAATTAAGTATTCTTTGCGAGCAACTATATAGACTAATCCAACGACGTTAGAGCATTAGTTTCGCTCAATTGTTAGAGCAAGTAGAGACCTTTTTAATTTTTTTTAATTACAACTCTCATATTTAGTTTGCTAGGAAGAATGCTAACAAAGTTGTTCATCCTCTAAAAAGGGGGACCTTGTTGTCGGCAATTCCTCAAGAATACCCCCAATGTATTTTGTCGTTAATGAAATGCATCGTAAAAAAAAACATTGCTAAACTAGAATTATGATTCTCACAAAAAAAAAAAAAAAAAAACTGGAATTATGAAAGGCTATATTGATATAAAAATTATTTATAGCCTTGTACAAAAACCAATGAATTTCATTAATTCAGGAGACGATGAAAAGCCCATCAGTTTGGCAAGAAACACCTTTAAATGGAAATAGAATGAATCCTACGGTTCTCTACTGAGTAGCTAAAAAAAGAATTATTTTTCTGACCCAACGATCTTAGATAAAGATTCATTCTTATGAGATGCATCCGCTGGAGAGATTTCACAAATCAAAGGAGACAATCTCAATCAAATAATTTCACAGCCAAAAAAAATCTCAACCAAATCTAAACTCTTATCTACGCGCATTAAAGTTTTAACCTAATAATAAATTAAATTAATAATAGCATTTTTTTTGACAATAAAATTAGTAATAGCATTGGGGAGTGTAATAACTAACCAGAGGGGTAGCTGAGGAAATGGACAAATAACCGGTGGAGGAGGTGGGTGTTTGAGGCGGCGCGCCAGCATTAGTATAATTTCTAACGGCGTCGTTTGACGATGGAGAAGGAGGAGTAGGAGAAGAAGAAGAAGCCAAAGAAAACCCAAGATTATAAGCAGGGGTACCATCAGGCTTAAACAGTCCATAATTCCGTTCCGAAGTTGGACCCGGTTTCATATTCTCATTAAAAAGGGCAAAAACGTAAATATTCAAATCAGAATTACTAGGTCTCAACGGCGTTCCTTTCGTCTTCCCACTCACTCTAATAACATTCCCATTATACTTCTTCGCATTCTCAACACTCGCACCAGGTTCATCATCATCCCCTTTCGAAGGCCAACCCGTTTCCGATATATGAACCGGTAATTTCCCGTAACCTAACGAACCTAACGCTGAATAAACGGCGTCAATTTGCGCAAACAACATATTATCATAATGAAGATTCGTTGAAGGATCCACCATCCCTTGATTCGGTTGAAGTAACACGTAATCTAACGGAACTTGTTTCGGGTTATCTTTGTAAGCGAAATAAGGATATGCGTTGATTAAAAAAGGAGATCCGGTTTTGGCTTGGAAGTTTAGGATAGGAGTTAGGCATGGAACTAGGTCTGGACGGAAGGTTCCAGATGAAGGAGGGTAAGAGGTTTGGAGAACAGCTAAGGAATGAGTTGTTGTGACGGTTATTTGTTTGTCGAGTCCGAGGTTAATTAAAGCGGTGTGAACACTTTGCATTGCGAGAAGAAGACATGAATTGAGAGAAGTGTCGTTGAATGTGAGAACTTCGTTGCCGACGAATATTGATGTGATTTTTGTGGCTGGGAGGTAGGGTTGGAGATTGGTTTTGATCCAGGTTTGGGCTTGTTTTGGATTTGTCATTTTGGATAGATACTCGTTTCCTAATCCTACCATGAATTCCACTCCAGTGTTTGCGAATGCTTTAAGAACCTTTGGATCTGCATCGTAGAGTTTCACTTTTGTTGCTCCGATGCATTTTACCAGTGACACTACGTTTTCCGGTGACGGGAGATTGTTTGCTATTTGACCGTAGTTTATTCCGATTGATGCCACGTTTGATGCTAGTCCTGCAGCTGCTAGTTTGAAACGACGGCGTTTTGATTCAGATATATTTACACACAAATTAAGCAAGAGTGTAGAATAGAAATAGAAATAGAAATACTTACCGGTAACGAGAATGAAAATAGTTAAGGTGGAACAGCGGTGGTGGAATGTAGAATGATCCATGGATCTAATGTGAATGTGTAGAGTGTGGGTGTTGAGGAGTGGAGTGGAGCTTGTTGGGGGTGCCACCTAGGTACTACACAGTCGACAGTCCACTTGAGTAAAAAGAGGTATAGAGAGAGAGACAGAGATATAGAGAGAGAGAGAGAGAAGGGGAGAAGAGATAATGTTTTTTTGTTTTGGAAATTTAGAATAGTGAGGAAAAATAAAGAAAGAATGGATTTGGATTCCCTCCCCGGAAAAGAAGGGAAAACCAGACACGGGGAAAGAAGACAGCAAAGATTTCCTAATTTACATTACACACAAGAGAAGACGAATGAGCTGCTTTGTTACCGAATGAATACTAACCCCGAACAATCCTACTACTAATCTATCATTTGCTTTTTCCACTCTGGAAATTAATTATTACTACTTTGATGAAGGGAATAAAGGAAAGGAAAATAAGGGAATTTTTTTATTAAAAAAAAAGAAAAGAAGGGAATCTCTATATATTAATCCTATAACGTGAGATAACCTGATTTTGGTGGGAAATTTTTTTTCATTCTGCAAATATCTTTTCATTTTGTCTTATTATTTACTGATATACCTTCACTCTATATTTTTACTAACATACCCCCACTCTATATTTTGTACTTTCCCATTTTACAAATATACTCTCTCATTTTGTCACTCTCACATTTACTAATATACTCACACTCTATATTTTTGGGCCAAGCATACTCTCGACAAATTTTTTTGGGTCCAACACTTTTTTATCCACTTTTGGTTGGAAAATTTTATTCCCACCATTTACCAATATACCCTCATTTGTACCCTCTTGTTTACCAATATACCCCCACTCTATATTTTTGGACCGACATACCCCCACTCTATATTTTGTACCCCACCATTTACCAATATACCCTCATTTTGTACCTCATTTGTTTACCAATATACCACCACTCTATATTTTTGGACCGATATACCGACGACAAATTTTTTTATTTGTCAAACACTTTTTTTATTATCAAAATGTACCTCATTTTTTGTACCCCCACATGCTTACCAATATACCCCCACTCTATATTTTGGGTAGAAATTGTTGTCTCATCCCACCAAGAAATTTATTGTTGCCTCTTCGTCTTATATATATGTGTTGCGTATTTTTATGCCCCCTTATATAATGTTGATGTTTTTTCAAACTACATTTGTTGAAATTAGTGTCACATAAGTCCGTGCATCGCACGGGCGTGTGTCCTAGTTGAAGCAACGTTTAGAACTTAGAAGTTAGAATCAACACATTGCCAATTAGTGTCTGGTTGGTCTACTAAGAGTAATGGAGTACTCCTCTTTTTCTTCTTTAAATGGGACCTACGTGTATACATCGATAATTTATACTTCCTCAGGTTTCTTTTATAAGTAAAATTTGGTCAATGCAACTTTATGGATCAGATACATCAAGTTGCATTGACCAATTTTTACTTATAAAAGAGACAGGAGGGAGTATATTTTTAATGTTAGTTCCTTATAATGACTCAATCTCTCCAACCCAGCAACCCAAAAACTTTACTAAAGGGGTTCCACTATAATCTTACTGTCATAGTGAAGAAAGAGAAAAAAAATAGATTGTGTCAATTTTGGGACCCGGAGGGAGAGATAAAATAATAGATTAAATTCGTTTTTAATAGTGGGGTTCGCGGAGAGAGAAAATCCTAGTAGAAGGACTCCTCCTTATTAAGGAATGCTCTTATTTACTCTACAATGGTATTCCTTATAGAAAACTCTCTATAATAAGGAAAATCGACTATAAGAAACACCATTGTGGATGCTCTCATAGTTGGTGGGTTAGGGCGTTATGTAACTGCGTTAGATGGATATGTTTTCCAATTGGTTTGTTTTTTTCATACCCCCACTCTTTCCCCCCATACTCCCACACAACTTGATAACCCCAAAATGCCCCATTGAAAACTATTTTTTTTAAAAAAATAAAAAAATCGTATATACGTTTTGAGGACGTATATACGATGGCTATTTAATGTCAAATCGTATATACATACTCAAAACGTATATATGATGACTATTTTATTTTTTTAAATAATTTGTTTTAATCTTTTTAAAAAAATGTTATAAAAAACTACTAAAAATTTGTTAAAGAGTCAAAACTAATCAAAAAAATTGTGAAAACACCACTAAAAATCTAACAAAACCAAAATAAAGCTATGCAAATTTTTTTAGATTTTTTGGAGACTATGAAAAATTAAAAAAATAGTAAACGATGAAATTTGGGATTTTGAGTCCGTAGTCCCGTGAAAAGTCCCTTTTAGGGGAGTCATGGTCGTTGATTTTTTTCGAATTTAATGACAGTAGTTTCATTACGATCGGAGTAAGTTGCCCGAATACCCTTTTTTTAGTCTAAACCGATTGAAATTACATCGTCACGTGTTAATAAACTACACACCAAACTTATTTGTAGGCCTAAATTATTCAAAAATACAAAATACAATGGTTTCAAAAAAATTAAATAAAATACAATGGTTCCAAAAATACAAAACATATTTTTTTAAAATATTTTTGCACCAATCGTATATACGTATTATGGACGTATATCACGACCCCATCATTTTGGGCATCGTATATACGTGTTATGGACACAATCGTATATACGATGCCCAAAATGATGGGGTCGTATATACGTCCATAATACATATATACGATTGGTACAATTTTTTTTATTTAAAAAAAATACGTTTTGTTAAGGGTATTTTGGGGCTTCTCTTTTATGTGGAGGTATAAGTGAAAGGGGTGGGGGTACAAAAAAAACCCAAAAAAATAATAAGGCTATTGATTTCATTTATCATTATATTGTATATGTCATTATCTCCGAAATTGTCCCACAAACACTTGTGACGATCCGCACTCAACAAAAACTCTTTTATTAAATTTGAATAAAATGCTGATGGAGTTAATGCATAATCAAAATCAGATTATGTGCATGGTGATTGGCTAATGATTATGCGGAAAAAAACTAATCCAAAAATTAGAGTAAACGCTATAATAGGTGGAATCGCTAAACGTGGGGTAATACGTGCAACAGGGTGGACCCGTAGGACGTATTCAAAGATGAGTTCAAATTTCGAAAAAAAAGGTACACATCATTTAATTTCAAATCCTGACAAAAGTGTAGGAAATACGTGCAACAGGGTGGACCCGTAGTGTCTAACACAAATGGGAAAAGGCAGCGCCGTGATTTGGTTGAGACTACAACACTACAGACAACCCTAATAAGGATGGGCCTAAAGTGATAGCTGGTGGAGCCCATCAAATTGGGCCTTCGTTAAGCGCTCCTACTATTCACACCACCTCTATTCCCCAACGACACCCCCTATAGAACTTGATGAGGAGCTGATCAATACTTATGCCAACTTAAGTACTAGTGGTCTTGCGGATCAGGCTATAGAAGATACCCCAACACAGTTCCATATAAGCACTAACTTGGAAGATAGTGAAGTGGTACTCGAAACTCCCATGATCCGGCGTTATTTTTGGTTTTTTTGGGTTCCTTCATATTTTCTCATGATGTTTGGATTCCGAGATGTTTCAGTGCTTACCTAGAATATTTGGGAGCACACAATAAAAAAACCAAGTGCCATCTCATGCATGAAGCTCATTGGTAAGCATCATCATACATTCCTACTATTCTTGTAGTTATGGAAACACACGTAGCAGAGGAGAAGACTAGATTATTTTGGAACAAATCAGGGTACTCTAAAGTAGCTACTGTAGAAGTCTCGGGAAGGTGGCCAAAAAATTGGATAGGGCTCTTGGGGAAACCATAGATGTGTCGGAAACCCATCCCTTCATATTCTTTCCTCATAGTGAGCTTCTCCCAACTTAACCAATTTATACCTCTCTGATTGGCTCTATTGGATTTGGACCCCTACCAAAATGAGTTTAACATATGCTCAAGCTTCTCTCCAAGAGTGGTGGGAAACATGAAAGTGCTCCTACAATAAGTTGGAAACACGAAAGTGCTCATACAATTAGTTTCGTTTATACTTTCACCTAGAGGGTGCTGAATTTTCATCAATGGAGATGGTTTTAATGGAGTATGATATAAGGATGGAAATAATATAATTGCCTCTGGTATGTTCTACCAAAACTAATGTGGTTGATACTACTGGGGACACACAAGATAGCCCTGCTGTTAAGAAACCATGTCCATTAAATGGTAATGGTACAATGTCTGGTGTGATTTTGAAGGATGTGAAAATCGAGAATGATAAATAGTTTTGACTCAATGCATCATCCTCATATTTTCGAGTTTGTGGGACTCGGTTCATTGTTTTTTCGATTGCTATGTCTTAAGGTATACGTTAGTCAGGATTGGATTTTCGAAATGGTGTATATCTTGAGAGCTTTTTTGAAGAGTACATTAATTTAGTACGAGACTAATGCCAATAACTCAGAAAACAGAATATGCCATGCTTCTCACTATGAGTTTGAAGCCTCAAATGCCGGATGAACAACTTTGAAACATCAACTAGGTCTTTATTCACTTAAACTGCACCTTATAACAAACGTTATGTCAGCTTTAGTTATAAATAGATATATACGTTGCTTGAAAAGGACCTTCAACTGTGTTCCATTGTAAAGCTACTCGATCCATTCGTTAGAACTCGTTGGTCGTATTACCAATTTGCGGCTATGTCTACACAATCCTACTGCACGAAAGTACTAGAAAACATTATTGATCACGACCGTATCTGAAATCAGGAATCCATGGTGATGCTCAAGGAGTGGCTACATTTTCCTTTGCAAGAGGAGCAATCTCCTCTCCATCAATTCCAGGTTCACTACCAGCGACCTCTAAGCTCAACAGCGCCTTCTCCCATTGTTTGGCTGGTCCCTGTATCAAAATCACCAACTAAAATTAGCTGAACTGCATTTCTCTCCATAATTCATGCCTCTGAATACTAGTTGTGTAACATGTATTGTTGTGTGCAATGACCAAAAGAAAAGTTTCACACAGCAGCATTTGGCATGCTTACCTTCCAAGAAAAGTCTTGGGCCATGCAGTTCTGGATCATCTCTTTCAAAGCTGGGGTACCATAGGTTTGAATGGCTCTATTGACAGTAGTTGCTAACTTTTCCACATCAGCAGGATCAACAGCTTCACACTACAGAGTAAAGAACAACCTCAGTTATAATCTTCTGGCTTCACTCCTCTATATATCAAAATGAGAAACAGACTATTTAACTACTTACGTCTACGCTGAATGCACCCACATGGAATCCTGTATAACCTTCTTTTACAGTGTCAACAAGTCCACCAGTTGAGGAAACTATAGGCACCTGATGCAAGCATTTGATGTTTAAACAGTAAGGTAAACCCGACTCGAGAGATTAGTCTCTGCACTTATGCCCAGAGAATATCCGGTTACAAAAAAGAAAATCAAAAGAAAAGGGCGCATAATCTCTACCGTTCCATATGGCATGGCATGCAACTGAACTAAACCACATGGCTCAAATCTACTTGGGATCACTATAAAGTCAGCTCCAGCAATAATTTTGTGAGCCAAGGGGCTGTTGAATTTTGCTACTCCTATAGCCTTGCCAGGATAGGTTACCTCCAGCTGCTCAATTTGCTTCTCCATAATCTTTTTGCCAGTTCCCTGAAGTAAAAATTAAATCAAACATCAGCATACTTAGTTTAGGCAACAGTATCAGAAAAAGCAAGATAGTTGGATCAAACACTTACAAGAACTATTATCTGAACATTCTGGTCAATGAACTTTGGGATAGATTCAACAAGAATATCCGAACCTTTCTGCTCTTCTAGCCTGCCAATGAATCCTATCACAGGAATATTCCTGTCAACAGGCAACCCAACCTCTGCTTGAAGGTCTTCTTTCAGTATAGCTTTTGCTTCAGTGACCTAAAAACGACAGTTTCGATGAGCACGGGTTTCTATTATGGTCCAAGCCAATGAGAAAACCATATTAAACAGAGAAGGTGCTACTTACAGTGGATGCATCATAGTGTACATCTATGTATCTATCAGTTTGTGGACTCCACTCTCTATTATCCATGCCATTTACAATACCAGTGATACCAATCGAACGAATTATATTATCCAATTCTACACCTCTGTCCTCTCCAGAAACAAGTTCCTTGGCATAGTACGGACTTACGGTGAACACTCGGTCGGATTCTAATATTGCAGCCTTCATCCAGTTAATTTTCCTTCCCTTCACAGGCTTATCATACCCGTCAAAAAAGTCGAAAGAGCTTCTGAATTCATTGGGTAAATTGAGAAGGGAGAAGTCTGACAAGGCATGCCTACCCTGATAGGCTATGTTATGAATACAAAATGCTACCTGCCATGATTACCAACAAAGTTAGCTTCTCTAGCAAGACTCAACCAGATATGCTAAATTGATACTTTACACTCAAAAAGTAAACAATCCCTACCTTTGCGCTTTTGTAAATTCCCTTGGACTTGTACAAGGATTTCAGGTAGCATGGGAGAAGAGCGGCATGCCAATCATTGGCAACGAAGACTACATCTTCGCCTGTCGGAAGACATAAAAAGCTTTTAAGTTGAAGTTTTTTCTGAAATGAAACTTTAAGATAAAGGAACTAATAGACCAGAGAGACATACCATATGGTCCTGAGAAATATTTGTTGGTGTTTAAGTTCAAAACCCTTGGTGCCTCAAGTGCAGCCTGAAAGTTGTTAAACACATTGATAAAATCATATCTACACTCATTATAAAAGAGATGTAAACTCTGTATTACCGACACTCTGGTTGAAGATGTGTCTGTTGTACGTGTCGGACACTGATACCGACACTTCAATTACTTGTAAAGCTATTTAAAGGGTAAACTTTAGATAGAAAGTAAAAAGCAATAAGGTACCTGACACAACAAGCTGAATCTAAGTTGGTTATCTTTATAATCCACTCCAGTTTTAGGGCCATAGAGTTTAGATCCGGTCTTTCCCCACACCTTTCAAATTCCAAAAAATAAAGTCAGATCAATTCTAAGGCGTCTTCAGTTCTATAAACATTCAACATTGGTTGATGACAAACAAATAAAGCATACAACAAACCTTCTCAAGGAAAAGTGGGTGATCCACAAAAACACGATCAACTCCTCGCTTATAGCAGTGAAAGAATTTGACAGTTTCAAATCTATCTCCAACTTTGATCTACCACCAAAAAGAAATGTAAATCATTAAGGAATAGTCCCTAATTCCAATATTTACACAAAGTTACAAAGAAAAGAAAAGGAAAAAAGTTACCTCCACAGAGACACTAGTGTCCCATGCATCCTTGTATTGATCGTAACGTGGTGACACAGTCATAACACGGTGCCCATTTCCCTAAATTAAAATTAATTACCATAAAATTGGATCAGATAAAAATGACCAAAAGTTAAACAAGCCACAGAATCAATAAAAAAAGGTTCCTTTTCTTTTCAGAAATGAAAACAAAAGAAACAGATGAGGGTGAAAGGGGATGGTAAATTGGTAATTGAAATGCACATACAGCCAAAGCTGGTGGAAGTCCTCCAAGAACATCACCAAGTCCTCCAGTTTTACTCCATGGTCCCACCTCAGCTCCCACAAACACCAAGTTCATCCCATTCCCACACACAATTTTCATCAAATCTTTGTTACTAGCCTTCAAAGAAGACGAAGATGTTCTTGTTGCACGTGCGGTTTGCACGTGCAGCTTGTTGAGAGATCTCAACCCAACATAACTAAATGCCTGGCTATTGAGGTTTATCTGAGGTGAATTCACTTTCACCTCAGTTCTTCCCTGGTAATTGAAACACGCACTTCTCGACACCACATTAGAGGCCGTCACCGTTGCCATTCTGCAAATGTTACACCAAAATTACCTATTAGAAATTAAAATAATTGTGTTTGCATGTAAGTTTTTTAAGTCAAAGCAATTAGCAAATAATATAGATGAGAGTGCATTTGATTCGCAAAACTAACACTATAATACTGGATTTAGGATGACGTGGCGGTAAAATTAGTTAGGACATGGTGGTGTTACAGTTACTGACCTGTGGGAGAACTAGGAAGAGCAACCGTACGTCACCGGCGGAAGGAAGCTGAACAGAAATGGCTACTGTGAGTGAGGAGTGGTGAGTGCAATGATCAAAGATCACAGTAGTAGCATTTGTAGTGGGAGTTGCTACTACTTGCTACCAAATCATTGCCTACGATATTTCGACACGTGGCAGCAAGTCGAGAACACTCACGATTGTAGCGAGTGGGACATAGTACCATGTGATTCCCATGAATATGCTGCAGCAAATTGCGTTTTGAAGACAATAATGTAATAATAATGTCTTAATTCACGGAGATTTTATAGTATTATTTTAGGCCTTTATTTTCGGTACCCCCTCATTCCTCCCACACCCCATAATGTCCCAAATGGACAAAAATACCCTGAAAATTTACAAAAATTACATGGTTTTGTTAAAAAAAAAAAAAAATTACAAATTTCTAATTACTCTCTAAAATTTCTAATTACCTCAAAAAATAATGGAATTTCGGATTTACCTGTAATTAGAAAGATTTCAGATTACTCAGAAATGAGGTAATTAGGTTCAAATTGTGAACCTAATTACCTATTTCGAGGTAATTCAAAATTTAATTTTTTTCGAACGAATAATTTAAATTTAAAAATCGGTTTTGGACAACATACTCGGATCGTAATGAAACCACACCATTAGAAGCGAAATAAATCAAGAATCAAGACTCGCTGGAAGACTTCTTACGACAACAAATTTCAAAATCCCAAATTCCATCAAGCATTATTTTTTACGATTTTTTTAATTTTTCATAGTCTCCAAAAATCTTAAAAATTTGTATAGCCTTATTTTGGTTTTGTTAGATTTTTAGTGGTGTTTTTATATTTTTTAGAGTAGTTTTGACTATTTTTAGTAGCCTTTTAGTAATAAAAATTAAAACAAATCGTATATATATCGCATTCTCACTAGCGTCCCGGATTGGCGGGATGCCTTAGATGTCGCCATTCACCTACTTCACGTGCTTATTTTCATCATTTTTAGACATTTTGGGCCCATAGTTGTATTTGTACTCTATTTTATGTTGGTCATTTTATATATTTTGACGTATTGTTATTAAATCGTAAATCGTTAGTATCATATTTCCAATAAAACGCGTTTAAATCTTAAGACCAAAATACAAACTTTTTTTTTGTAAAAATTACAAATTTCGAATTACCTTTTTAGAGGTAATTCAAAATTTTTTTTTTGAACCTAATTACCTTTTTTGAGGTAATTCAAAATTTAATTTTTTATTTTTTTTTAAAAAAACGCAGGGGTATTATTGGCATTTTTGGTATTATGGGGGTGTGGGAAGAAATGAGGGGGGTACGAAAACAAACACCCATTATTTTATATGATATGATTGTGGCCTTCATTGAACATTAAGAAAGGTTATTAAAATTTAATACACATAATAATGAGTCAGGTGCTGTAACATCAGCTTAAATCGGAAAGGAATTTTAGTTTATTGGCTGTTGAAATTTTATTTAATCGAAGGAACCAACGGCCTCTATTATTTCAAAAACAATTCTTCCATGAATATTAAAATACAGTATAGCACTTGCTTTTTTTGCTTACCGTGAAAAACATTAATTAATTAGTTTTGATTTTCTTGTGTTGAGAGAAATCAAGTGGGGGAGAGAAAAGGACAAACACATGCTTCGAAATGCGATACAATACAACAATCATCGTGCAGATTCATCCACCATCAAACAAACCATAGGGTCCACCTACTGGAAACTGATCAACATGTACAATGGAAAGCTTCTGGTGGCTAAATATTACTCCATATGCTGGCATAGAGTTGAAAGGGAATCCAATTATTTGCGTTCTGTAACTTGTTGTCCCCGGTTGGTAGGTCTCCTGAGTGATCCCGAGTAAGATACTTGCGATGTCACTCTGACACTCAAATCAGTATTAACTATTAAGAATTGTAGAGTGCAGCAAAAATGAGAATGTACCTTTTTTGCTATGTAATCCTGGATTTATAAGGATACGTGTCACTTCTGTGTTGTCGGATCGATCAGGTGAATCTAAATCGTTGAAACATGACAGACATAAATGGACTGATTTATAAGGCAAAATAGCATCTGGGGTCCTTTAACTTATTTTCCGTTTTCGCTTAGGTCCCTTAACTTTAAAAGCTAACGTTTAGGTCCCTTAACTTTTAAAAACGTGTCATTGTAGTCCCATTTAACGTTTTTAAACTAACAACAACTGGGACTTAAACATTAGCTTTTAACGTTAAATGGGACTACGATGAAACATTTTTAAAAGTTAAGGGACTTAAACGTTAGCTTTTAACGTTAAATGGGACTACGATGAAACGTTTTTAAAAGTTAAGGGACCTAAACGTTAGCTTTTAAAGTTAAGGGACCTAAGCGAAAATGGAAAATAAGTTAAGGGACCCGGGATGCTATTTTGCCGATTTATAATGAATATGATTCTTAGCTATTGAACGGACCCAGGTCCCTCATGCTCAGTTTAAAACAATTTGTAACACAACACAACAATGTATATTCATGAAAAATTATTGAAAATACTGTAAAAATACTTTTTTGACGGGTATTGTAAATTTAGACATGGGCAGACTCACGACCCTAGACCAGAGAGTGCAAAAAAAATTCATTATATGTTTTTCCCGATTTAAGTCTTAAAGTATATGAAAATAAGAAATAATCCATAAAAGTATGTGACACTGGTAAAATTACTACATAAAATTCGAAAATTAATAAGACATATTTTTAAAAAATTGGGTGCAAATTTGTGGATATTAGTGCAAATTTAATAATTCAGGCGTTCAAAAGTTTTTTTTATATAAGGGTACTAGTACAATTATTATTATTTTCAGGTGGTTCAGTTGAACTCTCTGGGTTGTACATAGGTCTGCCATTGAATTTACATACAAGTAGGATAATGGGTGAGAGATTGTGTGTGTTTAGGGTAGGAAAAACACTCATATTTTTAGTCTATTGTATCTATCTCTCCCGAAAAATATTTTCTCTCTCATAAACAATAACATGATACTATTTTTCCTTTTATTTTGCACTTTGAGTTAAAAACAATGGCTTATAGTCCATTGGTCCTTATTTTTTTCAGAGCAGAATTCTCTTAATTCAATCTTGAACTCATTTATAACTTTTTTACCATTCATGTTAAAGTATTTAAAAATTATATAATTTTAAATACTTTATACATTCAAAATTTCTCAATTTATATATTTTTAATTATATGCCATGCTCCTTTCTATGGTTAGGAAGGGATGGCAATAAAACCCGTATCTGTGACTAAAACTCGAGGTGCTGCCGAGGAACTGGGGGACCTTCTAGAGCACATGATAGGCAATTGAGAGATAGAGCTAGCCTATTCGTTATGGGGAATCAATGCTCCGGGCCGAATAGAATAGAGCTTACCTCCGGCACCTGGCTTTCTCCGGTCTTTGAAACCAGATGCCCGGAGATGTTTGATTTGTAGGGCTAGGAGATCGGTGAAGAGGGCCGGACATGAGTACCAAACTGAACTCGCACAAATTTGACAGATTTTTCCCGCTTTGATTGGGTTTGGGTTCGAGTTTGGGTTTTCCCTGATATCAAAATACGGGACAAGGGCGGGTAATGGGGATATAGGTCCCCACCAGAACGTACAAACTTACAATTCTTATATATTAGAAACCCTTCACATCTCAACTAAACCCTAAATTTCTTTGTTAGCACTAGAGCGTTCCTCATTTTCGTTTCTATCCTCTCTCTCGGTCTCACTCTCTTCTTGGTCTAACTAGTGTTGTTACTTTGAAGAGTGAAGACGTCAATAGCATTTAGAGAATAGCATGTAAAGAAAGAAAGAAGACAACATTGATGTGGCTACTTGTTTTACAAAATTTAAATTCTCAATGAACAATGATGTAATTTGTACATGGTTATGTTGTTGTTTTGATAATTTGGGACAGGTAAAAACAATTTTTTATTTAAAAAATTGATTCCACTCTGAGGGACAGTGGTTTGATCGATCCCCAAACCCGTTGGGTATGGGATCAATAATTCATTCCTATTGAGTTTGGGTAGGGGAACGAAGAATTATATGAGATTCGGGATGGGGAATGTAAAATCTGTCTCCGCCCCACCCGATTGCCATAA
This sequence comes from Oxytropis ochrocephala, assembly GCA_020916435.1. Taxonomy (NCBI): domain Eukaryota; kingdom Viridiplantae; phylum Streptophyta; class Magnoliopsida; order Fabales; family Fabaceae; genus Oxytropis; species Oxytropis ochrocephala. The sequence continues at coordinate 22,752,333 of CM037090.1, read as the reverse complement.
GGCAACATATGAACTACTTAGACAACAAGCCCTTTATTCGCTTGGACTGCATTTAAATTTGTAAGAACTCAGATTCTTCAAATTCCTTGATTGCTTACAAGAGACCTTGCTTGGAATAAACCTCATATTAGTTATAGGACATTGCTTTTCCCACTCCCCCTCCTACTCAAAACACACCCCCCTTACCCTACACATTTACCAAACTAACCCCACTTACAATTGAATTCCCCCCTACCCCTCTCCCTCTTCTTCTCCTACAACAAACATACTCCCTCTCCAAAACCCAAACCTCCCCTCTCCCCACTCCAAAACCCACCCCTCCTCACCTTCATCATTCACTCTCATTCAACTACCCAACATTGACAACTAGCTCAATGTAATAACCCTACCAAACTTTTTTCATTTTGGTTCCGTTTTGAGCTTGTTTCTGCCATTTTTATTTTCTGAATTCGTGCTCAGTTTGAATAGGGTCGTTCGAACATGTTTGATTGCTCGTGTTCGAACGAGTGTTAAATGGGGTGTGACTTTGCTTGGTTCGAACACCCTCATTCGAACGATGTTCGCGTAAGGCCATTTGAACAGTCGCATGACAAGATGGCGATAAGTTGCGACTTACGTGCGTGTTTTTGTGGGTTAAATGGAAGAAAATGGGGGAACTTCTGGAGCAGTTGAGATGTCAACTGTCATCGTAGAATCCCAAGATTTTACTAGTTCATTCAAAACGGATACGGTAAGAATGAATTAGTTGTTTAATTTTTAGCGAACTATTCAAATTATTTAACTGACACTTAATAGTTGAATTTCAGTTATTTCCTAATCGTGAGGAGCTGTTGACGTGGGTGTGTGCGGTTGAAAAATCTCTTGGGATGGTGATTGTTATAGGAAGATATGACACCGGGCGACAATCAGGTAAACAATACTGCATGTTGATTTGTGATAAAGCTGGATCTTACACGACAAATGTTGAGGAAGGCACAAACACTTGAAAATGTTGTTGTAAGTTCAAACTGAAAGGGAAATTTATTAAGAAGCTTGGGGATGGATTATGAGGGTTATGTGTGGAACTCATAACCATGGATTGGTTACTTATCATGAAGGACGTCCGTACACTGGTAGGTTAACTTCAGAAGAGAATGAAGTAGTGGCTAGAATGACTAGGAATCATACTTGGCCTAAATTGATCCTTAATGAACTCAAAGTGATGAAGCCTAATGATGACTATACGGTTCTGAAACAAATATACAACTATCATCAAAGGCAACGGTCGGCTATGCGTGAGGGTAGGACTGATCTCCAACAACTGATGTTTTATTTGCAACGTGATAATTATGTTTACTGGACTCGACTTGCTGAGGGAACTACTGTTGTGAAAGACATCTTTTGGGCACATATAAGACCAACCGGTATAGGTATCCGTTGTTTTGTTGATTGATTCCACATATAAGACCAACCGGTATAGGTATCCGTTGGTTGAGATCGTTGGTGTAACCTCAACAGAGAAGACTTACTCTGTTGCATTTTGCTTATGTCAATTGGGAGAGGTTGGATAACTTTGCATGGGTTCTTGAGAAATTGAGGGGTTTATTTAGGAGACGGGATGAATTACCACAAGTCATACTTACTGACAGAGACACTGGTATGATGAATGCTCTGGCAGGAATTTTTCCAACTTTTGTAAACTTGTTGTGCCAATTTCACATTAAGAAAAATGTGAGGGCCAAAGCTAGACTCATTGTGAAAGACACAACTATTGTTTATGAAATACTAATAGGGCACCCATAGCAAAGGGTTGGGACTCACTTTTTATTGGCCGGATGCAAAAGTAGAAGTCTTTGCTCATACAATCACAACCCCCCCCCCATCCTCTTCCTTGTGTAGATTTAAGTAAAGATAGTGATGATAGTCAATGTTAAGTTAGGTTTATAATTTTGGTACACAATGTATAACTCTTGACTGACATATTTTGAAATCATCTAAAACAAAATATGTTTTCTGGTTTATTAGTTTCTGTTTTGTATAACAGTGGTTTGAACGCCTGTTCGAGCGTACCCATTCGAACACGTTCGAATAACGTCATTTGAGTCGGCAATAACACACCCTCACACCATCAGTTAGCAATATTCCTTAACACACATGAGTGTATTCGAACACGTTCGAACGATGTCATGCAAACAACAAAAATTCTTTAACACGGACAACGTCGTTCGAACGTGTTCGCACAACGTCGTTCTAACAGTCACTTAAACCGTGCTACACAAGTGTCCCACGCGAGATCATTTTTGGAAAAAATAAGTTTAAGGGCGTGCGATGAGTAGGAGGGGTGTGGGAAAAGCAAAGTCCTCAGTTATATGTGTGTGTGCGTGTGTGTTGCCTGCAACCTCCAACCTCAACAGTGCATTCTCACATTTTTTTGGGTGGCCCATATTCTTCTAGACTCACATATATAAGTAACAAACAATTTTTTAGATTCATCGTAAAAGTGATGTATTTAGACTATATATTATGCAATTTTGAAAATAAGAGTCTTGTATTATTATTTTCATAAGTGGCTTTACACTAGAGAATAGTCTCGTTTATAGGACAAATAGACAACTAAATGATTAAATATAATTAAAGTCCACTAACAATTCACTCACTAATGAGAGTTATAGGAATGTAGAAGACTAAAGATGGACATCCATTAACTTGTTATTCATAACAAGTATATAAATATAAATCAGTTTTCCCGTCAAAAAAATAAATAAATTAGTTTGTTTAGCTACTCATCATATCTAAGATTCAATTTTTATATTCAGAAATGAGAACACATATTTATCTCCTTTTTCTCTGCGCACTCTTTCTTTGTTTGATGCTTAATACATTCAACGAGTCTGAGAATTACCATATCTTGTTCAATGTGTTTTCACAATTAAACGCTGTACAGAGCAGTAAAAGTGAAGAATAAGAAAGACCTGCCTGAATCAAAGAAAAACTTGAATATTGGTGTTATTTCTGCAGCACGAGAATCTTCAATGACTTTAAATATACAATGTCCCTATTTCCACTTAAAAGCTGCACAAACAAATGGAGAAAGAATAATACCATTCCTCATATAAACCATGGCTGCCAAATAGGTACAGTATAAACAGTTGCTTTAAATCAATAAGTCACATCTCTGTTTCTAATTATAAAGATTTGGCTAGCAATTGCTCAAAAAAACAAACAAAAGGCAAAATGTATCACAAGTCACAACCTCCTTCCAATTTTCGCAAACCTTCGAGCGACTCCAAATATAAGTGCCTTAGTCAGTAGCCCTTGATCAAGAGTGCAGGCAAGGGCAATTGCTCCACCAACAAATAGAAGCTTAGGTATGCTCCTCCCAGTTGGTTTGCCAGAAGAATCCTGATTTTCAATCTCCAACAAGTTACTGGTTGTGTCTTCCAGACATCTCACATAGTCTGCTGTTACCTTAGTGTTGATTTTAGCAGCTTTAGCACAGCGCGACAATGGAGCACCAGAATCCCTTTCTTTCTGATATGCACGTAGCCCAGGATCAAACTTCTTGACAGCTCCCCACATACCCTGACGAACTCCAAGCTTAGCAATTTCCCAAGGTATGCCCATATCTTCATGGTGAAACAATAACACTTCACATGCAGTCAGCTGATCATCTTTCCTTGATTTAACTGATCCAAATATGCAACAGATGATCATAAGTCTCTATTGTCTATAAAACCGATATTAATTAAAGTAATGCAGACTTTTCTCATGTTCAATCATTCATTTGAAAACAAAGCTACTTTAGCTGAGTCCTCGCTGGATTCCAAATTTTATAGGACAATTTTTATGAGACAATAACTAAGTCTTAACTGATAATTTGAGAGGAAGGAGGAGACAGACAGTAAGACACAAGTTAGTATTTGGGGATGCAAATTGGAATCACATCAATATTCAAATTGCAAAATTTTAGTGTGATTTGAGATCACCCTATCAAAATTCTACAATGCTCCACTATGATGCACAGAAACTTGAGTTTTGTTGTCGTATGTATCCGTATCTGATACTTCCCCAATACGTCATGAGTATGTATCAGAGTAGTATTAAACTATATTTTTTTTCTTCAAAGTAAAAGTCCATATACGTTGTGAGGACACCTTCGGTATGCCTTATAAACACGAGAACAAAGGTAACACGAGCAATACAAACACGAGAGAAAGCAGCTATCCTAGTCTTTGTTTTACAAACGTGACTTACTAGTTTCTACGTGTCTCTCTGTTTTTGTTGTGCTAGCCTATGTTTCTCTTGGTCTATGTGCCTATGTTTTTTTGATAAGCTAGGTCTATGTCTATGTATTTTCTATTTTGTGAATATTTTATTCTTTTATAAACGAATCCTAGACGTACTGTATCGCCGTATCGGATTTCGTATTCTATTCGTTCAACATAGTGCATCCATGAGATGAACATGTTGCATGGTAGTAAGCTTTAGCAAGTGAAGTACCAAAGAGAGAAAAATAATATATCTAGAAGAGATGATGCTGAGCTAGATTAATGAAAATAGAAAAGAACAAACTAAGAGTGAATGCATCTGATGAGAGGAATTTAAGATGATCGCAAAAACGACACCTAAGGTAGTTTGGTAATAAAGAACACCAATGAGGCTCCAATGAAAAAGTGTAACAAATGAAAGCTAGCTTGATTAAAATGAATGAAGCAACAACTAGGAAAACATTATGAGAAACTACTTAGAAGACCTTGCAAAACTGTTTTGCTAAACTTTTGTTTGTAATAAGCCCGGTGCTTATGTTACTGATCCACCAGGTAGGATAAGGCTCTGTTGTTGACTAAATCATCAAGATGTCATAGGATAACAATAAAATATGTCTAATTTAAACCACATGTCGAAGGCTGGACCAGGGATGTGAAACTCAAGGTTCTAGAAAAAATAGAAATGTACTACGTTTTTGAAGACGGTTGGATCATTTCAAATACAGCATCTGAAAGCCTTCATTGGGTTTTCTTTCAAAATAAAAATACATAAAAGGGGGGAAAATTTTGCATGCCAGCTCTCAGTTCCATAGAAACCTTGTTTATAAATCCAAAGACCAAGATTAAGAAAACAAATTGAGTCTCGGAAAACATTGTACAACTACACATCGTAAGCCTTTCTAAATTCTAACACTATAGCTGACCATTTTAATATGTACATGTTAATATTTCTCAACACATTAAATGCTTGTGAAATAAAGAGTACTTTCAAGACTTAACCCATAAACGGCTAGTTACCTGCACGAACACAAAAGCTCGAATAATATAGATCAACTCGTTTAGGTTTGTTGTGTCTTGGCATCGAGGGGCAAGGTACACCCTGAAGAAGTGAAACATGCCATGAGTTAATATAAAAAACTAGAAATACAACATAAAAATTCAATTAAAATATCGGAAAATCATCATAATAAGAAATTCTCCGAAAAGGGAAATAGCTTGTTAAATTCCAATAAGTTCAGCTTAATATTGCTCAAGACTCAAATCAAGATAAACAACCATGCGCATATTTCACAACTTGTAACATTTAGCTTTCCATTATAACAATGATGAAGAAAAATCTTGCAAAAACTACTTTGTTAACTTCTCAAGGACAATATAACAATATCTAAATATACATGTCATAGACCCAAACCCCACAACACACAAATTACTATCAAGACTTGGCCAGTTGAAGCATTACATATTAAAGTGATCTAAGTATCCAGCTGACCCACCCAACCTTGATTTTCAGAACAATCACATAGACATGTGAAGAAACTAAAAATTATAAGAAATCAATAGAATGGGCAAATGACGTCTCATGACACGTCCAGAGAAATCAAAATCTAGCACAAAAGTCGCCCTTTTGAACTAAAGTACTCTAGAATTTAGGTGATGTTTGGAACAACTTATTTGGACTCGCCCAATAACACAAAAACTTATGTGTTTAAAGGAGGTTTTCATAATAGCTTGTAAACTGTTTTCTGGTTATATAAGCTCCCCACCATGACACATTCAGAGTTTATGCAAAGTTTACGCCGAAAACGGCCCCGACAAAACTGTCTCGCATTATTGTGATTAATTCACAGCGCAACGACTGCAACTTGTAACGCAACAACCGTAACGGTCGAAATCGCAAAAACCTTAACGCGATCGTGACCTTGGTTATAGAATTACTTTATATATAAGCTCACATATGCTAAATGTTTATTGAATAAGTGTTTAACTAACTTGTTTAACCAAACAAGAACACCACCTTAATTGTTTTCATATCATGTTCAAGACAAAAGCATTTGCAATTGCATACCTTAGTGACACAGTAGTAGGCGCGATCTGCATCCCAAATTCGACGACCTATGATATATTCTCTATCACTGCAAAAGAATGGAAACTGTGGAAACCAAGAAAACCATAGAATATGAGAATGCAATAAAGTCAATCAATCAATCAATCATAATAACCAACAATTACACAAAAGAAGCCGCATTGCATGGCTAACCTTGCGAACCCAATGCACAATCATTGTTCCAGTGACACTACACTCTTCAATAACCGAAGCATATATTAGCATATCATCCCACTTCAACCGATTTTCATCATCCCATAAGAAATCCCTCACCAATTCCGGACTCGCATCTTCAAACACCGTTCTGCTTCGATACTGTGGCGGTCCAATCTAACAAACAATCATTCAACAACTTTAAAGTCAAACTCAAACAGAACAAGTAAGGAACCAGAAGCAATAATCGAGTGCGGTAAAGAAGGAGTACCTCTGGGTCTCTACGCCAAGCTTGGTAGCTCATAGTTGGGGTAGAACGGTCCATCATCTGAATCCACGTGGGTCCACCATCTTTTTCCTCAACTAACTTAGATAGGTGTTGCAAATCTTGTTCATTCACTAGAGAGGTCAACCCCCCCTTTTCGTTATTTTGTGATGAACTTGAACTGCAACAATAAACCGTAAACCGTTAGGGAAACGGTTACAAATTACTAAAATGAAAAGTAAAATTGTGATTGATTGCTCACCTGGTGGTGGTGGTGGTGGAGTAGGGAAAAACGGTGTCGTTTTGGAGGTCTGAATTGGGAGTTGTTCGAAACTTAAAGAAATGAATCCAAGTGGACTTAGCCCATTTGGGTTTCCATGCCCAACCAAGAACAACACCAAAGAGAATCGCAATCCAAAGTGGAGCTATGAACATAACGAGGTCTCTCAATAAGTCCATAACGGTTGTTGTTTTACCCAACAACAAGGACATGAGAATCGATCGATGATATGGTAAGTAAGCGTGAGAGTGCAGCGATACGTGGAAGAAATAAGTGGGAACCAATATCCACCACGAGAGGAATTGATGGAAGAAGATATATAGTAATGATAAGTGATGGTGAGTGAGATGGCTTCTTTCTTCATCAGCTCCAACAGGAGTGGACACACAAGATCGGGTCGTTACGGATAAGGATGACTCGATAAGCGGTCACGATATGTGTTCCTTGATTACCGTAGGGTCCCACCATATATTAAAATCAATATTTAATGATAATCATAAATAAATTACTCGACCCTCTTTTCCACAACGACAAAAAAATCATCACCTAACGGTGCTCGGAAGAATACTCCAATGAAATGATTTGAGTCGGATAGTGGAGTTAAAACTCGAGAGATATTTTTTTTTTGCTTATAGTGATCTTATTTAGCTGAAGGAATTGATCTCTATACTCATTGGTATTCAAGGCCGCATTCTTATCTGTCAAAGAAAGGCTATCTACATTCAGAAACACAATAAACTATTCAAGGCTGTATTGTAACGGAAAAAAAATAATAAAGCTGCTTTAAGTTTCTTTGGTTTAAAAACACTATTGCCTAAAGTTAAGGCTTTGATTGGAAAAAAAAACTAAGACTTTGAGTTCTTTCCAAAAAATAAAATAAAATAAAGATAAGTCTTTGACCTTTACATTTTGTTTATTTATTTTCGAGGTTGGTAAATGAAAGAGTGGTTATTATTAATTTTAAATATAACTAAATCTAATATTTATGCTATGTAAGGAGTCGGCTAATTTTAGTTTGGACCATTGTTGTCTATCAATGGAGAGTGTCCCAACACTTTCAACGAATAGTAATATTATTCGCTTGTTTAGGAAGCGAAATTTTCAGACTCTGGTCAACATAGAGTTTGTCACAACAAATTTCTGAGAATCAAACTCGGGGATCACTAGGCCGACCCTCGTGTCCCAACGTAGCTTATGTAAATGTGGCTATCGTGCAAGGGTAGATGAAAACCACCAATGAAATAATAGAAGCACATACAAAGTAGAAAGAAGATGATGAGAAGTTCTATCATAAATGTGGTTGAAGTTCTTGCAGGAGTAAATGCTGCAAGTAAAAAAAGTGGCTGCAACGAAGAACTTCAAGGCGGTGGTGGTGAGTATTTGGTCGACCCTCGTCCCAAGGTAGCTTATACCACTGGACCAACGGTGTTGGTTTGTAAAATATATAGTCTAATAATTGTGAATGCAAATTAAAGTATAACTATAAATTAAATAAGAAGATTATAATATTAAAAAAGAACATTAACAAATACATTGAAATTGAACATTCATATAAAATAAGAATAAAAAATCTAATGAATTTGAAAAACATAAACCATATTCATCAAATATAAATATAAAAATTTAACCCATAATTAGAAACAAAAAAAAAGATAAAACAATTCGGAAGTGAAACATATGTGTATCATGCAGGCTTGGATGTAAATCACCAATAAAATAGAAGCAACTATACAAAATTGAAGGGAGATGATGGGGTTTTATTGTAAAATGTAAATATGGTTTAAGTTCCTATGAGAGTAAATGCCGGAACACGATACTCGAATATAAAAGAAATATAAAATATAAATATCAATTTATGTATGTTTCTAATAACTGTGAGTACGAAATGATGAAAATAAACAAGACAACAAAAATAGAAAGTGAAATACATGTGTATCATGCGGGGTTGCATGAAAACTACCTATAAAATATAAGCACGTATACAAAGTTGAAAAAAGATGAGGGGCCACATTGTAAATGTGGTTGAACTTTCCGTAAGAGTAAATGATACAACCCGATACTCGAATATAAAATAAAGATAAAAATATAAACACCAATTAATATTTTTATCCCTTATAAAGTATCTATGACATGTTATATATTACAAGACAAAGAAACAACTCTTCAATAGTATTACATTGTAGAACTCAAATTGTTACATTTTAGATTATTTGAGTCAACAATATTATGTCACTTTTTCTTTTCATTAGGATAATAACCAATTAATTTTACTCAAATTGTAAGTTCAGTTAAGCACCTCAAGTGCAAAACTAAAATCACCAAGATCTCGATGACTAGAAACAGAACAACTAGTTGTCAAAAAAAGAAGAAACAGAACAACTTCCTCTTCATTAATTGCTCTCGGTAGATATTTCAAGTTCAAAGAATGAATATATTTATAGTTGTTACTTCTCTTTACGTATTTTGTCACACAATTAATTTGTTTTTTCACCAAACTAGTTATTCAGTAACGAACTTCGCGTATTTGAACAGTTAAAATCTTTCCTGAACCCTAATGTACCCCTAAATACACTGTTTAGTGTCGCCCTTCACGTATTTTGTCATGAAAATATATTTTATTTTGTTACAAATTGATTATTGAGAAACAAACTTCACGTATTTGAAGATCTAATTTTTTTTCAAGATTCTAAAGTACCTCAAAACACACTCTTTAGCAACACTCTTTACATGTTTTATCACAAATCTCAAAGAGGTAGAAATTTCGGTTGTGGTAGAAGATATCTCAAAAAAAGTCGCGCACTAAATGGTCTGCAAGAATGGCGACGCCTCGAAAAGTCGCCTAAACTAACATTTCCCGATGGCAGGGCGTGGATTTGGCAACTGCAGGGCAGTATCAACAGATTGGCAACTACAGGGCACTATCAAACACCAACTACATGGCAATATCCGCATTTGTAAACAAGATGTTCTTCAATGAATGTGATGTTTTATCTTTCTAATATTGAAAATAAAAAGTATATAACAAAAACAAAAAGTTATATTTTCATTTTTAAAAAAACAATTGTTTTTATTTTCTAATGAGCATTGGGAGATTTTTGCACCCATTTTTTATTACAAAATTTTTAAGGTGAAGGGATGATACCCCAATTTAAGACAAAGAAAGACTTCTTCAATTTTTTGAACACTAACGGAGGTAATTACATTTACATCACCCCAAAAATACTACTGAGAATATGAACATGAGTTCTTGGATACGAATCATCTTATGTTTCACTAGACCAACCACTTGGAGTTAGTGAAACACCCATTTTAGTACCTCGCCCAAAGAGTTGGGCAAGTTAAGTAGGTAATAAATGACACTAAAAAAACCAATTGAACATCCACAATTTTAACGTGTACTAGTATAAAATAGGTATCACAAAGCGAGAAAACCACATATCGACATCATTTGCCCAAGCTATATCCACACTAATGCAAAAAAAAAAACATTTACAGGAAAAAAAAAAAACAATTTAGAGCAAAACTCAGGTTCCGAAACTATTACATGTATTTTTGTCATATCCCTTATGTGTCAACTTTTTATCCAACTGTCTTCTTCCTCTTCCAGCTTGTAAGCACTGAAGTGTTTAACCTTGATCTTCCACTCTCCTTTAGTGGGATCAAATGATACAAACTCAGCACCTTGGTCCTCAGCCTTTCTCTTGAGCATCTCCTTGTATTTCTGAATCTTTGGCCCTTCGGTGTACTGTTGTCCGGTTTTTTTGTCAAAACATTTTATGTTGAGGAGTGTTACCTCAGCAGGCTTATTCAGCCCTTGTCCAACAGGAGGTTTCTTTGATTCATCCATGTAAACAATGACCTCACGATTGTTAAACTGAATAATGGACTCAAGATCAAGTCCTCGTACATCTGTCTCACCCAAAAATCTGATGCTGCCATAACCTTGCCTTCCAACCACAAAGTCTTTGACATGACTGCAGAATCCCGGTTCAGCCCTTTCCTTGGCAGCCAGTTCATGTATTCGAGGCAGTGTGAAGTAATCAGATCGTCGCAGCTTTGGCATGAGTGCCTCAACATCAGCTCCATGTTCATACACAATGGCAGCCTCACCGGCTCTGTGTCCACTGAGAGTCTTGTACATATCTGCCTTTTGTAGTGAATGGTCTTCATTACTCCCATTGGATGCTTGCTTTATAGGTATAGGCTGAACTTGCTCCTTGACAACACCATTTTCAGCTGCAGGCTCTGGAACTATTTACAGAAATTAAAGCATATGAATATAAAAGCACAAAAATGTGGGATTGGTAAGGGGAACATTTTATTGATCCGTCATTTTAAGATTAGTATAACCATAACCATGGTAAATAATCTATCTGACTTCTGTCAATGGTTAAACTATTCTTACAATGACGGTAGCATCAGATCCTGCCTTTGTTAATAAATATTGAAAATATGAGGAAAACGTACTTTCTTTGTCCTCAGAGCTGGTCCTATTGGTGGGTGTGGTACTACACGCTTCTTTAGAGATTGTACCTGAAACATTACATTCAAAAATATGAAGCCTGAAGGGGGAAAAGCTATGAACGTAAAATTTCATAATCTAATACAGCAGAAATTGCTTGTTCTCTTAGTAACATCTAAAAACAGAAAATTGAAAAATAAGTTTATGGTGACACAATAGGAGTATATGACCACCAAACACAACATAAAAATGAGGCAAGTACACTAAAATGTTTACTTATTTTTTTGGGGGGTGTGGGGGCGGGGATAAAAGAAATCAAGCATTACTGACTACTCAACTGATGATTTACCCGGTCAAAAAAACTAGGAAGTGTCGCCAAAATGTCCTAGAGAAAAAAGGTATTCTTTCACTCACTGGCTATGATAATATCTTAACAATATCTCATGACATCATTGTTGTATCATAAAACATGTTCGAGTATCTAAGAAATTAGTTACCTTATTTCCTTAATTTCATTGATTTGTTGCTTTATTTAATTAGGATTTAGGATTAAAAGTCTACAATAGTATAGTTAATCATATTACTGTGTTCATCTTTTATGATAAAATTGAACATATCAATCATATCAATATAGATATAATTTTATTATTTTGAGTGTCCCTTCCCTTACCTTTAATCCTAAAGGAATAAAACATATAACTTAACAACAGCAAATACTGAAAAACAAATCTTTGGATGCCACACCTTATCCCAAATCCCAAATAAGGAACAAAGTGCTCCATTTCATAACTCAAGGAGGACAAAACACTAAATGTAATCAATCAGACGATATTACCATTCTCATTCACAGAGATGCATCTAGCCTTAATAGAAGACACCTTCTCAGAAGCTCTTCCAGGCCACTGCTCCATGGGACAAATGACCAATGCCCTTGGATTTTCCCTAGGAATAAACAGAGCATCAGCCTTTGGTGTGGTTGGAGTGCCCTCATCATCACTAAAGAATGGAACCTGCAAGAGAACAGTGTAATTAAGACCATACCACATTAAGCTGAATTAAAATCCACATTATTATAGGAACCCAGATTGATAACAAATCAAATTACAATTATTCACCTTTGGCCCCTCATTCATATATTTCCTAATAGGAAACTTGACTCGCTCTTGTGAGAGGTGCCGTGAAGTCAATAGAGATGATATTCTTACAGTAGCAGGTTTGTCTTGGGCCTGAAAAGAAGTGTGGTTTTAAACCAATTAGCTATCATAAAATGTGAAACAAACAAGAAAATTTTACCATAGATTGGATTGAAAAGATAAATCAAACAATCTATGCAAAAGTTAATGTACACAACCAGCATAAAAATCAACAGAATCGGGAGTTAAAATCAAGAAAAATCGCTTTTACAGGCATGCTAGAGATTCCGTATTGAACTGAAGGAGTGGTTCCAACTCGACCAATTGACATCTGAGGCAAAGCCGGAAGTGTTCCAAATGGATTTGTAATGGGTGCTGCGTGTAGGTCATAGAGCTCGGAGTAGAAGACCTGTCAAACAAAACAACCGAGCAACAAAAAAATTAATAGGAAAAAATAACCAAACTGTTTAAAAAAAAAAAATTAGTTACATGCATGAGTATGAGAAAACTCCTGGGTATAAAATAATTCAAACTAAATGCACGGAACTGAGAAACTGGAACATCGATAACTTACTGCAGTCCACAATTATTCTGACCAAACATGCCCGAAGTTCCACCAAAGCTACTTGGAGCTGCTATTTAAGGCAGTAAAGTAAGACAGTCAATTTGAAACATCAATCCATCAAGCATTGCATGACAACAACAAAGAAAACAGTGCAACCATAGGTAAAATATTGAACTGACCAGGCTGCGCCTGGCCAAAGTTGTTAAAGGAAAAAGCACCACCCGACTGAGCAGGTTGTGTAGATTGGAAAGGTGTTGACATCGACGGCTGCAGGAATGAAGTTAAACAAGTGTCTTAGAAAACCAAAATGCCGCACAAACTTGAGAATGATAGAAACTTATGATACATGCACACCACAAAAGAAACATAAAATGGACAAAGTAAACAAAGTAACATAAAGATGCTAAGTTTAATCAGAATTGTAATTGTCCATTTTATCTCGGATCATAAGCAAACTGCGATCCTAAAGGAAAATAAAATCGCAAGTATCAAAAGCATTATCAAATACAAAACTACTCACCGCTGTTTGAACAAAACCTGTCAGAGTGTTAGAAGTGAGTGGTGCACTGCTTGAAAACATGCTTCCAGGCCCAGACGAAGGTGAATTGAACAAGTTTGATTGACTAAAAGAATTGAAGGGAGAAGGATTCTGTCCGAAAGTAGAACCAGACTGCCCAATTGTAGAGGCGGGAGAGCTATATAATTGAGATGGCTGGGTGTTGCCAAAATTGCTTGTGCCAAATGTTGAAGATGTACCCTGAGCTGCAGTATTAAACAGGGATGTAGTTGGCCCAAATGCTGGTGTTGATGTGGATGGGCCAAACATAGAAGGTGCGGCTGTTGATGTTGAAGTTCCAAATCCAGAAGAAAAATTTGAAGTCTTCGTGCAAATGGGTTAGGATTAGGTGTAGTGCTAGAGAAAGGATTGGCTGATGATTGACGAAATCCAGGTGGTGAAGGAGAAAACACATTTGTCGCGCTGTTGACTGAGCGGAGGGAAGTGGTCCACCTAAATTTGAATTGAATATAATAGATTGAGTCAAGGTCATCACTTATGCAATGAAAGCTAGCAGAACTAGCAAACTATCTACATTTTCTAATTAAAAAAAGGATGTACCTTTATCTCCCAACTGATAGTCCTCCCATCTTAGCTCTTCGTGGCTTTTATCTTTGTAAACGGGCATGGCTGATATGGACTCCAATTTTGCAGTCTGTCCAGAGGTACCACCGTCTGCTTCAGTTGTTGCTGAGTAACTAGCTACTCTACTTCCCCCGCGTTGACCTCCAAACCCTGACTGCCCAATACCAGTATTTCCAAACGCTGAAGTTGGAGTCTGTGATCCTGCATGAAAAAAATGTAAAGATCACTTTCAATTACAATGGAATAAAATACAAAAAAAAAAAAGGATACTACTTGGTCATTGTACCACATATCTTGAAAATCGATATATCACAAGTTAAAAATCTAAATAAAAACTATTGAACTCACCAAATGCAGAACTCTGACCTCCAAAGGCTGAGGTTGTACTCCCAAATGGGCTGCTGCTACCAAATGCAGGACTAGACTGACCAAAAGCCTGAGTGGAGCCAAAACCAAAAGCAGGGGTACTAGAAGCACCAAAAGCAGGAGAGCTGGAGGCCCCAAATGGAGAGCTTGAAGTACCAAATGCAGACGTACTTGTTGAACCAAACATTGGGTTAGTTGAACCTCCGAATGCTCCCCCACCACCAAAGGGAGCATTTGACACACCAAATGCACTCCCTGTGCTACCAAAAGTTGGGGTCGGCGTTGAACCAAATGCTGGGGCACTGGTTGCACCAAATGCTGGGGCACTGGTTGCACCAAATGCAGGGGTGCTTGTTGCACCAAACATTGGGGAACTGGTTGCACCAAATGCAGAAGTACTTGTAGCACCAAATGCAGAGGTAGTTGTAGAACCAAACGCAGGGGTGCTCGTAGCACCAAATGCCGGGGTGCTTGTAGCACCAAAAGCAGGGGTTCCTGTCGAACCAAATGCTGGCTGACTTGATGCGCCAAAAGGTGTTGAGGAACCAAATATACTGCTTCCAAATGCTGGTTGTGATGGTTGGGTGGCACTTCCAAATGGATTTGTTTGAGTAGGAGTAGAGCCAAAACCTCCAAAAGCAGGCTTCTGACCAAAACCTGATGATCCTAGGAAGGAAGAGAGTTGATTCTCAGATTGAATTAGAAAACCACAAAATAAAATTATGATAATAAAAAGGAAGAATAGTAAGCAAAAAAAAGCTAATGGTTCCCATCATTAGATATAAATAATTCAAGGATGTCATGACTAGTCTTTAAAGAGATAAAGTACCATTCAATAGAGAGAATATACAACTGAAAAAAATCTTATCTCTTCTATAATGTTCTTGTTCTTAAGTGTTTTTCACAAGGGACTTTATATTATTCTGTCCTTCCAATGATATCAACATACTGACACGTCAAAACATTAGCTCAGTGCTACAGAGAATCCCAGACAACTGCTTTATCCCAAGAGAGGCAAGAGGGAGTATTTATTTATATATAAAATTGGTTTTTCATTGCACTAAAACTCTGTGCTTTTCACACATTACATAACACTACCGATAAACTGGTTTCCAAAATCTTCAATAAAGACAGTCAACTGAGAGCGAGACTGCTAATAAATGAAGTAATTGCAAAAAGATTTGATAGTCACGCCTACCTCCAAATGATGTGGATGAACTACCAAAAGCTGGAGTTGAAGATGACCCAAATGCAGGCATTGAACTACCGAACGCAGGTGAAGACGAAGCACCAAATGGAGAAGGCGTTTGTGGTGCACCAAATACACCAGTGGAAGTACCCCCAAATATGGAAGAACCCATTTGCGAACCAAATGGAGTTGTACTACCAAATGGTTTAGGGGCAAAAGGATTGTTATTTGAATTATTCTGCCCAAACACTGAATTGGTCTGCCCAAACGGGCTCGTTGATGACTGCCCAAAAGCTGTTTAAAGAATTTCCATATATTAATTAATGGTAAACAAAGAAACATCTTTAACTTCAACATCCACGTATACTCAAACTCAAATGAATAACAACAAAGAATAATAAATTATAAAACAACCACTGTCTAATAAATGATAAGTCCTAACTAACAATTTGCACCCCTACTTAACAAATATGATCCAGCTTTTGAGAGTGAAAAGGAATAATAAAGACCAAAGTACTTCAAAAAAATGAGCAAATTGCCTAATAAGAAACCATTGAAAGGAGGCAAAACTTACGGTTTGTTGAACCGAACATCCTTACAACTTGCCAGATACAATACAGTGGTAGCTTGTTGCTCCCTACCTGCAATCAACAAACATCAAATCATTAGCTTTGCTTTTCTTTAATTGTTTGTTTTTTATCACCTATTCACAGTACAAAGAAAATAGAAAACTCAAGAAAGAAACCCGCAAAACGCAAGTCGCCCTAGAATTTCAATTTCAATCGCATATATTTCATTGATTTCTGAAGGAGCAAACAACGAAAACAGAAATTCGCTAACGCTCAAATGCAATAGAAGTTGAATGAAAAATAAAAAAACTTACAGTTGTTGAATTGGGAAGAGAGATCTGTGTAAGACGATTAGGGCAAGAGAATGCAGAGAGAAAGTGAGTTGAATGTCAATGGCTGAGGCTGAGGCTGAAGGGTTCAGCCACGACGGCGTATTCTCTTGCTTCAATCGAGCGACACACTGTCGTCGTCGCTGCCAATGCCTATTATTATTCAATCGTTTTCTTCATTTCTTCTTTGTTTTTTCGTTTATATAAAGAGCCGCATTATAGTTATAGCGTAAAATACACGACAACACGGTTTATAGCGTAAAACTTCCGTACACCCCCCGCAGCACTAAACAGTTTTTCAATTATTATCATTCCCAAACCAAAAACAGTACTGCTATTTGGACAATGGAAAATGGACAATGATGGACAACCACTACGGTGGAGTCGCACGTTCTGATAGTTAATGTTTTAAAAAATAGTTGGGTATTTATTTTCTTTGCGATGGTTACTACGCCGAAAAAGTAAAAATGATTTATCCCGCCGCACTTAACGTGGTTAATGTTTGAACGAATTGGGTATTTATCAGCTTCACTTTCGATGGTTAGCGCTAACCATCGCATGAATTGATATAAATACCCAACTTTTTCAAACATTAACCACGAAGAAAATTCCAACGCTTACTTTTTCGGCGCTAACTTTCGCAAAGAAAATAAATACCCAACTTTTTTAAACATTAACCATCAGAACGCCAAACCCACCGCATAATTGTCTCCATCATCATTCACGTTTCGTCATTCAAATATCATTTCTCAACCAAAAAATAGCGTAAAACTTCCGTAGGATTGACATTTTTATCTAGCATTTTTTTTTTGCCAAAGTATTAGTTTTTTAACAGCATTAGTTTGTTTTTTTTTTTTTGAAAATTTGGATTAGCTTTTTGAGTGAACTCTGAATTTGGTTCCCTCAACTATTACATTCTCTCAAATTTAATAACTAAATTATAAAAATACTATTAAGTGTCTCGTACTCCGCACGGGTTGTGGTCTAATGATGACAGGTCTGTGGTTTTATAGGTAATTTTTAGGCTTCGGTTTACCAATAGCTTATATGTTTGATTCAACGTTTTCACATGTGAACGTGCGCTGTAGTCCTCTATTGATGTGGAAATCTAAAAGCTACATTGTCTAGCTTCTGTGTTAACGTGAAACATTTGTCATGTTTTTGCATTGACATGGGAAGATATCGCCTATTTAATGTTTGATATGTGGTTGTGGAGAGGGTGTGTGTGGGTAATTTCTTAGCTAACTTTAAACCAATATTGCCTAATACGTAGCCAAATACGACAGACTAAAGTTAAGATGAAAGTCCAAAATGTGGTTTTCATAATAGTTCGTTTTATTTTTTTCTCTTTTTTTTTTAGGTTTTCGAGATAATATGTAAGAGTGGGCTCATTAATTTCTTCCTTTTCGGTGCTTTCATTGGTTCAATGAGTGTAATTAATATACACAATTGATGTTGACAATGATTTTTAGTGAGTGAGTTCCCCCTTTTAAAGTTGTTGCGTAAACGAAGTTGTCTCTTTTTTTTACTCAATTAATTTAAATCAGATGTTAAATCAGCGGAGTAAATGCGTACAAAAAGAGTCTAAGAAATAAATAAGAAATGAAAATAACTAAGATAAAAAAAATAGAAGGTTTTCAAAAAAAATTATTGTGAGGCACTTCACTTGTTTTCGTTCTTCATTTTATTAGAATCGAACTAACAAAAATTTGCACTATTTCTGCGAAGAAATTTAAATCTTGCTAAACACCCCTTGGCGAGTTTAATTATAATTATAATTTTGACTAAAAAACCAAAGATAAAAAAAGATTCATTGATGTAGTGGATGAGATCACACCACTCTGGAAGTTGCTACTCATTCTCTCTACTAACCCTGAAAGAGGGGGTGTTTAAGTGAAATAGTAAGAGTATATCAGCTAAGTTTATTTGTAGATCAGGCCCACAACTGAAAGTCTTGCCCATATCTTTGTGAAAATAGGCTCATTACATTACTTATCCCACACCCCCTCCTACTCAAACACACCCCCTAACTTCTTATAAACCCAAAATACCCTAAATCAAAAAACTTAAAATTCCTCCACTCCCCCCAATCCCTCCACACCCCTTCACTCCCCTCGTTTCCCACACTCTCATTTCCCACACTTCTCCCCTTCATCTCAACCCAAAATTCCTCTCTCTCCCTCTCACTAAACTCCTTCTTCTCTCTCAATCTCTCACTCCAATCTCTCATTCATCCACCAACACCCTCCAATTGTTCGTGCAATCAACAACCATCCAATCGTTCATCCAATCGTTCCATTTAATTGAAGGTAAGCCTCCCCCTCTGATCTGCGTTCTGCTTTTTTTTCTGAGTAACTGCTCAGTTCGAACGCACGCCTTCGAACAGCTGAGAAAGAAGGCGTTCGGACGCGATCATGCGTACCTGTTCGCATGAGGCTGTTCGAACATGGTTCGCATGGTGTCGTTCGAATCGTTGTTTGACAGCATAGTTTCTGTGTGTTTGTTGAGAGTTAAATTGGTTTGTTGATTTTATTAAATTGGTTTAGTCTAATTGGGTATATACTTATAATTGTTGTTTCAGATATGCCTCAGAATCGTGGTAGGGGTATGGGTAGGGGCAGGGGCAGGTTTGAGGCCCCGACCCCAGCAGTTGAGCATCAGGAGGAGGAGGTGGAGGATGCTCCTCAGGAGGAGGAGGTGGTGAAGAAAGCTGAAACCCTTTTATAATAGGCGTGGTAAAATGTCGGTACCGTTGATTTCATTTTTAGATCACAAATCTGAGCCGTTTAAATTCTATCCGTTCAGGCACTTTTCCCAATGGAATGACATCCACTCCTTTATCTGACACATTTGACTGATTGTAAGCCGTTGATTAAAACGGTCGGTGGAATCTGAGACGTCCAATATCTGTCATTCTGCAACACTGGTTCGAACACCCTCATGCGAACCTGTGCGCATGACCCCATTCGAACAAGTGAAAAACACCCAAGAGGATGTGAGTCCATATTTAACACACGCGAACGGCCTTGTTCGAACTTGTTCGAAAGCCCGTGTTCGAACAAGTGAAATTTCGTGAAAAAAAGAGGTTTTGGCCAATATTTTGGTCTTTTCACACCCTTATGGGGTGTGTTTTGAGTAGGAGGGGGAGTGGGAAAAGCAAAATCTTTGTTCTAATGATGGGGGTGCGAAAGTAAAGTCATAGAATATCAACTCTCGCCTTCCTAGACTAGAAACTGAACAATCCATTAACGAAATGAGAGAGGGGCACATTAAAAAAACAGAAATGTTATTTCCCACGAGAGAGAACCCGCAATTACACCCACGAACCCCCTTTATTATTATGCGGTGTGGAATGTAATTTTTTTTATAAGCATTCCATGTGTTACTTTCTTAATCTTGTTTTACACTTTTCTACAAATGCCACATCATTTCGTGGGTAGTCTCCATGAAAATCCTTCATGGGAAATAACACTCCTCTTAAAAAAAAAATGGGGGTGTGCATATTAGGCAGGGCAGATGCACTCAAAGAGATATGGAGGCAATTGACCCCATGAACTATTTTCTCTTTTTCTCTTTAGTTATACATGCATGATAATTTCATACTTTGCCCCCATGACAATATAAGCATTGCTCCCGTGATAACCCACACATGACAAATGCAATATCTCATCAAGTCATCCCACTGCGCGCATGGACGGATCTATGTTGGGTTAATTGGGGGCATTTTCCCCCACTTAGCTCAATATTTTTAGTCTATATATGCTTAATAAATTTTGTTTTCTTCCATAAAAAAATAAATATTGCCCCCATGAGATAGTTTTTATAAATAAATATATGTAAAAAGTTATAAGAAATAAAATAAAAAAAAGATATTTTTATATATTTTCTCTCTTAATTCTTTAATTTTTGACTTCTCTTCTAACATCGAACATACAAATTCACACTAAACACATTAAAATTTGGGATTAAGTTTTTCTATCACTTAAATCGTGTATTTTGTCAAAATTTATAGAACTTTTGTTGTATAAAAATATTATGGACCAAAATTTTGCCCCCACCAACAAAAATTTATGTATCCGTCACTGACTGCGCGTGCATGAGTTAACTTCGATTGTGAATTTTTTTTTGTTATACTATAGTTTACACTTTTCTATTTCTAATAAAATATCATAATGCATGCAAATTTTCACCATCAAAACTACTAGATTACTTCAAGAAATACTATAATTTATGCATTTTCATCACCAAATATTGAAGCACTTTAGTAAAAAAAACATGATTTCACCTATTTATAAAAGACATAAAACTCTGTCAAAAAAAAGGACATACAACTCGTTTTTCTTTTCATAATTTCACATTAAATTTCTTTTTCATATATTTATTATTCCTCTCTTATTTTCTTCTCCATGTCAACTATAAGAAAACTGTTTAGATGATTTCTTAATTTGAAATATGATATTTTATTTAGTGGATAATTTTTCTATTAAATGTCATATTTCTTCAAAAATATATATATATAAAAATTGTTAAAATTATATATGTATATATATATATATATAATATATTATATATATTATATATTATATTATTAACTATAACTATTAATAAAGGGGATTCAAAAATAATCTGTCCATTTTGGTGTCGATTTTTCTCGACAAAAATGTCCTTACTATAAGTACAAGTTATATAATGGTAACCACCCACTAATACACCAACACATGAAGTTTATTATTATTATTATTACTATTATTATATATATATATATATATATTATATTATATATATATATATATATATATATATATATATATATATTATTATTATATAAAGGGGATTCCAAAAGTAACTGTTATTTTTGGTGTCAATTTTTCTTCCCATTTTGTCCTTAAAATTCAACCTAATATTACAAAACTGCCCTAAATAAACTACATCAGCTAAAAAACTGCAAATGGTAGTAACCGCTAATTTAAAACTTCCACACCGAATGCCATTTTACCGATGCCTTCAAATTGTTTCCCGTTTCAACTTCTATTTTTATCTGTTGCCTATAAAAGATGCTGCATTTTATTTTTTTTATTCAAGGTCATAAGCCTGTCGGTTAATAGATTAGTACTAGTATGTAACCCGTGTCATGCACGGTTTAATTTGTGATTTTAATATTTAGCAATTTTTAATTTATAATAATTGTTTTGTATTTTTGTTTTAGAGATTTTCTAAAAATTGTGTATATGATATTGTATGTTTATAATATATTATTGGGATTTCTTACCAAAGCATACCAAAGTATGGTTTAACCAAAAGTTGCATTATAATTTTTTGTGTGGTTATGAAGTATTAAAATAGTTGGCTATTGCGAATGATTAATGTTTATATAAAAATACGGTGGTTTTTGCTTGTAGTATATTTATAATGTCGAAGACTTCTACACCAGAGAAACTGGTTGTCCAAGTGTATATACCCCCGGTTTTGTCTGGCTGTGTGGTGCCACACATAAAATACCAAACCGAGACTTTGAGGTGGTATCCAAGCTCAGATACCGTTCGGACAAACCCTTGTGGGTCAATTATTTTGTAAATCAAATTAAATACAACTTTTTAAATAATTTTTTTATTGATGGGGTAAAGCTACATATGTAATAATAAAATATACTTTTTTTAATCACCTAAAAAGTATGAAATAAAAATTTAATTCAATTATCGTATAGGTGAGATTGAATATAAAAATAATAACGATAATAAGCAAAAGTCAAGAACATGAATGATGAACTTCACTTGTAATGATAAATAGTATGATGGGTACATGTCGTGAGACCTTGATGGGGAATATAAGCATGTTTACGTTTTTAACCGATCAAAAGTAGAAATTAGAAATATTGTAGGAAGACAACCGAGTTGAAATCGTGTTTTGATGTAGGGTTCACCAATGTGGACAAAATATCTTTGAGCTCTCAAAACCTTTATTTCATTTTGGTCAACATTGACATTGGTTACACATAACGCATATTTGTTGTAAGCCTCAAAACCTTACACCAATTCCAGATAGTAGATGCATTTATGGTAGAACCAACAATATCTGCTCTTAAACCCTTCCTGATGATGGGAAATATTTGTATGAAATCACCTCCCAGAACAACTACCTTTCCACCAAAATGTATGTTTGCATTCTCCTTATCCTTAGTTGCCATAATATCCCTCAACGTACGATCCAGTGCCTCAAAACAAAACCTGCTCATCATCGGTGCCTCATCACATATGGTTAGTTTTGTGTGAAGTAGTAAGTTCGCTCTAGCACTCCCTAGGTGAATATTGCAAGTTGAGTGTTCTATACATGGTATTGGAATAGAGAATGTTGAGTGGGCAGTTCGGCAGGCAAAAGTAAAGAGGCAATCCCACTTGATGCGACATTTAGGACAATCAATTCTTTTGAACGAAGGAAAGCTGACACAACTTTCCATATCGAAGTCTTGTCAGTACCCCCATCTCCATTAAGGAAAAAAACCACCTATCCCAGACATCATTGCATCAATAATCAGTTGGTATACTGTTTAATGCTCCGCTGTCATCTGCTCCATTAGAGACGGATGAAGTTTTGTCATCTCGTCAATATCGCAACTCAATTCATCCACGATCAACTTGTTCTGATAGTTATTTGTTTCTGACATCACAGACATTGGCATGGCATGGAAGTCAATAAGACTTCTCCCGTTCGATTGAAGCAACTGCTCCAATTCAATTAGACAAAGATTTTGAAGCTCTTCATCGGATATTTGAATATCTGAACAAAAACTAAAATTAATTTCATCCTCAAAACTATATTACTAAACTACGTAATAAATATTGTAGTTTTCAAAAAATTATAATGTTTAAATGTAGAATTTGTAAAATTATGTAAATTCACCTTGTATGCTTAAAGCCCTCCTTCTATCATGCAATATTCCATCAGCCAAACACTTCAATGTTATGTTCCAAATAGTTGTCAGATTTGTCATTGTATTCATGGCTAATAATGTCACAAAGGAAAATAATGTTGATTTGTGTATTTTAATTTTCTTAATCAAAATATAGAGTATTGTGATTTTCTTTTCATAGGGATGAATGTATTTGTTTTTTTGTTTACTATTCTAGCTATTTTATATGAATTAACAAAATAATGTGTGTGACTGGAAATCATTTAGGTGGAAATTAACACCATGTATTTATATGAATGTGTGTGTTATTATAAAAACAAAGGAAAACAATGTTGCAATTCAATTCAAAAAAAAGGAAAATAATGTTTGGATTAGTTGATGATGTGGATAAATTGGAATGACATGGACCAATGAAATGTTGGATTAGTGTGTTTAGAGTAGACAAATTAGTGTGTTTTGAGTAGACAAATTATAATAGATAATAGATTAATATACTAGGAATGCTGGATAATAAAAAAAAAAATTAATTGTTTTTATATGATCCTTCTAACCTAATAACATATTAACCTCATAGTTTTTAATTAATATTTGTTCATTGGAAAAAAATATATGAATATTTGTTCAAAATGCACGTAAAATGATAGGATTGTGTAGTGACCCAATCCAAGAGAACCAAACCCAAATACCTAGAAGCACCTAAGAAGAAGCCCCTAAAAAATTATAGAAGCATATGAGTCACCATTTTATATTTCTTTATTTTGCCTTTTAGTTAGTCATTTGATTCCTTAACATTCTTTTTTATCCATGGATTTGTCTTCTACAATGAAGAAACTTTAGTATACTAAGATATTATAATCATTTATTATTTTGAATTTTGAATTTTTATTATAATAATTTATTTTGAATTTTTATTTAATGTTAAATTTTTCACATAACAAATTATTATATGCTCAATGTTTAATCGGTAGCTGAGCATGGTTATTGAAGGACTTTATTTTGATACATGTTAAAATGAAAAATGAAAGAAATGGTTTCAATTGTTGATGATGTTGGCAAGTCTTCATCAATTGGACCAATTAAGCGCAATAGAAAACCTAAATAATTGAAGTGTTGAAAGATGATGGACACATTTTTTTTGAGATGGACCAATGATATGAAATGTAAAGGTGATAAATGCAATTGAAAATTGTAATTAATGATGATTTGTTGGAAAAATGTAAGAATGTAAGAATTTGATACAGACGTGCTAATACCATTTAATTTACTAGCTGTCAAGTTCGGATGATTTGTTGGAAAAATGTTCCAATTAAATGATGCCATGTGGAACTTTAGTGTGCCAAACCTATGTTCTTTCGACATGTCATTCCGAAGCTAAATTTTCATTCGCAATTGTAAGAAAGGAGATTGCTTTGATTTGGTTTCTCTTGCTTTGCTTAGTATTGTTTTTAATCATATATTACTTTTTATACTCTTTCCATTTGTCTGCGCTTAACTTTTACTTTATTTTCTGGTACTTCACAGGGATGTTTATTGTTGTTAATAAGGGTGTGTTTGGTAAAAGGGAAAGATAGAAAGAGAAGAGAGAAAGAGAAAAGAGGGTGATTTTCTACCATAAACGACGATTGCTTAAATATATACTATACATAAGTATCTACTGTAGTAAAGTGGTATATATATATATATAGAAGATCACAAGAGGTACGTCAAAATTTTATATATTAGATTCTACATTTTTTTGCCCCCACGAAACTAATTTTCTGGATCCGCTACTGATTTTAGGCAATGGATTATTTCTATCTTCATAAAAAATGATTACTTATTTAAATAGAAAACATATAAATAAAAGAAAGTATAAAAACCCAAAGTTTGGATCTTCTAAGAGAGGGAGAAGATAAAACAAATCGAGAGAAAGAGGCCGAAGGGGAGAGAAAGAGGCCGAAGGGGAGAGATAGAGGGAGTGAAAGGCCACGAGTCTGGAATATGGGTTTGTCCGCAGTGGTGAGAGAAAACAACTGACTAAGAGATGAGTGGTGGTGATGGGTGGTGTAGCGGACATACACAACGGAGAGAGAGGGGTGGTTGTGGGTGTGTGATGGTTGAGAGGAAGTTTTTGGTGGTGGTGGTGGAGAGAGAGAGCATGGGGAGATAGTGACCGAGAAATACATGGAGGAGAGGAAGAGCTGAGGGGTGGCGAGTAGAGAGAAGCCAGTGATGGGCGGTAGCTCTCCGACTAGTTGTTGTGGTGTTGTGTGTTGGAGGAAAACAACATAGAGGAATAAAATGAGCACGATAGTAACACATAGATAACTTTAGCTTCATTGTCTACACCGACAATCATAGTTCAAAAGAACTATCATACTCCATCGTATGAACTACGCCACTCCAACAATTTATCCATGCCGAAAGTCATTGGCATCAAGATGCTCACTCCAACAATCTTCACATTGATTGTAATTGATACCCGAGACATCTTTAGCTTTCATTGTCTACACCGACAATAATAGTTCAAAAGAACTATCATACTTCGATCACCATAAGGAGTATACATCACTTGAAGCTAAATCACTTTAAGACTTTCTCCATGCCGAAAACCATCGAGATAATCTCATAACACACCTTGTGCAACCCCGATTGTATCAACACATCGTTGACTTGTATTTTCCACAAGCAAAAATTGATTCTTCCATCAAAATTCTCCATGTCAAGCTTCACAACACTTAAAAAAGTTAACATTCCAACTGTATACATACTGCAAGTCGTGCACCGAGTAGGTTCCCAGAAAAGAGAGGTGGGTCACAATAGACACGCTTAAATACCAAGTATTTCCTTACCCAGAACCTTTCTCAAACAACACTTTCATAATATCAAATCTCTTTTCTAATGTGGAAGATCAGACAAAGCTGCAACCACATAGTATACTAAGAATGCAATACCCCCACCGAGCCAAAAGCTCTGATACTAGTTGTTGGGGGAAACACACGTGGAGAAATAAAATTATCGCAATCGAAACACAATAATTTAATATTATTTTACTTAACATTATTTTAGAACGTATTCATTTCTTTATTATTGTTTTTTTTTTGATCAAAAGAAACTACTGCATTTCATTTATAATAAGAGAAGAAATACATGCCGGCATATCAAAGAAAGTCGAGCGAAAAAGATATAAAGGCTACCTAGCTAGATAATGAGCTACCTTGTTGGTTTCTCTCCTGAGAACTCCACATGAGAGTTTACATTAAAATAGACAAACAACTCCCTACAATTTTGTAAAATAAAACCATAATCGGGAAGAAGGAAGTATGATTGTTAAAGTCATCCACCACCACTTTGGCATCAAGCTCAAAAATGACATCCTTATAGTTAAGCTCCCGCATCCATTCCATAGCAAGTAAGAGCCCAATAGCTTCTCCCGTGTAAATTTCGACAACCGGCACGAAGAAATGAGTTTTGGCAGCAATGAAAGAACCTTGGTCATCGCGGATGCACATACCAAACCCAACTCTATTACCATTACTATCAAACGCGGCATCGACATTACATTTGAGAAAGCCCAGAGGAGGCCGCTTCCATGTATCAGGAACTGCAGAAGCCGAAGGACCTGCTGCTGCTGTTGCAGAAACAGAAGCTGTTACCGAACCAGTAGCTGTTGCAGAAACAACATGAAAGCGCGCAGCAGTCCAGTCAGCAAGGAATTGATTCGCGCGGAGGACAATTGTAGCAACCGTGTCCCTTTGATTATTCCATACCAAATTATTTCGGCTAGTCCATAAACTCCATAAAAGCATACTCCAAATCAGCCGTTCATCATTATTCAACCTGCACAAAGTAGTAAAAAACCAGTCCGATACACACGTTGCTGCTGCTGCCTCTTCAGACACAACCGAGAGCAGACCAGCAGAACGCCAACTATCCATAACTGTTGGACAGTCCACAAAGCAATGAAAAATTGTTTCATCAGCCTCCCCACACCTGGGACAGACTGTAGGAACATCTATCCCACGGTATACAAGAACCGAACGAGTAGGAATGCAATTTCTTGCCAACCGCCACAGAAAATTCTTAACTTTAGGCGGAAGTTTCTGCTGCCATAATAATTTCCAGCTCCCATCAACCATAAATTGGGAATTATTCAAGATTGTTTGTGTTGCCAACCGGTAAGCACTCTAACCGTAAAGTCACCGATTTTCTAGTCTCCAAGTAAAGCGTATCCGTATGCACGGAATGGTGAAGAGGAGTACTCAAGATTGCATTAGTAGACACATCATCAAGCATATAACGCACTAAAGGCTCATTCCACACTTTCCGATCATGAATAATCAAATAATCCACACGAGAAAAGGATTATACGTACTTGATTAGTGTGGTTGAATTGGGACTCTCGCCTTTGTCCAAGTAGAATCAAATAAAGGAATACAAGTACCATCTCCAATACTCCAAGAAACACCCTCTTGAAGTAATTTTTGAGCCTCAAACACACTATTCCACACAAAACTTCCATTACTCTTCTTTGTAGCATGTAAAAAGTCTCAGTGAGGGAAATACTTTGCCTTATACAAACGAGAAACCAAGAGATCCGGTCTAGTTTGCAAGCGCCACGCTTGCTTGCCTAGTAACGACAAGTTAAAAGCTTTTAAGCTACGAAACCCCATTCCGCCAAAATCCTTAGACACACATAACTTCTCTCCCACGCCATCCACCTAATTCCCTACTCCTACCATTATTTCCACCCCACCAAAATCCATTTAACATTCTAGCAATCTCATCAATCAAAGTAGTGGGAATAAGAAATATACTCATAAAATAAGTTGGGATTGATTGTAGAACAGATTTGATCATTACCTCTTTCCCGGCCTGAGATAACACTCTACCACCCCAAGAGTTAATCTTTTTCCAAATTCGATCTTTGATAAACTTGAACAAGGACTTTTACTCCTACTGACCATAGATGGGAGACCCAAATACTTCCCCCCTCCCAATCCAACCGACACTCCTAGATGAGTAGCAATAGCATATTGTTCTGCTCGCTGCACATTTGGACTAAAGAACATTTCTGACTTCTGGAAATTAATCTTTTGTCCGGAAGCAGCCTCATAAACATCAATAATAGATTGTATGCACCTTATTTCTCGCATATTGGCACGAAAAATAGAAAGCAATCATCTGCAAACAATAGGTGAGAAATCATAGGTGACCCCTACAAATGGACAAGCCATGAATCTAGCCCCTAACAAAAAGCCTTATGCAACAAAGCTGTAAGACCCTCTGTACATAAAATAAAGAGATAAGGAGACAGTGGGTCGCCTTGTCGGAGTCCTCTACCAGGTGAAATAGGACCAACTCTTTCATGATTAACAAGCACCGAAAAAGAAGTGGACTCAATACACATTCGCATCCATACAATCCACTGCCTAGAAAATCCCAGCTTCCCCATTACAGCATACAAATAACCCCAGTCCACTCTATCATAAGCTTTACTCATATCAATTTTCAAAGCAACCTCTCCTTTTTTTCCTCGCCTCTTGTTTTTTAAATAATGTATAATTTCAAAAGCTATCATAGCATTATCTAAAATTGATCTACCAGAAACGAACGCAGATTGTTCAAGAGATACACACTTAGACAGGACACATTTGAGACGATTAGCAAGTACCTTAGAGACAATTTTGTAGATTACATTGCATAGCGCAATGGGACGCTTGATCGACCATGGACCGAGGATTGTCATTCTTTGGAATTAAGGCCAAATTAGTATCATTCAGATTATGGGGGAACACACCTCGTTGGAGCCAATCAACACATATTGAGAAGATTTCATCGCCATATCTACTCCAATACCGCTTAAAAAGCGGGGATTAACACTGCGCTAGAAATTTTCAAAATAACAAGAGAATAGTCAAATCTCAATTGCCTCCACCGAGAACATGTAGGCGCTTACAATGCTTTTACCATGAACTAGCGGTATAGTCGTGTTATCGTGCATCCGCACGGCTCGCGCTGCATGGGTAATGATATTTTTGGTAGTTTGATGACTAAGTAAATAGTTGCACTTTTCTTTTAAAAGTGTTAGAGAAAAGTTCAACTATCGGTAATTGAAAAACTAGAAAAATGCCTTTATTAATTGTTGTAAAAGGCTAATCCTATAAATTATTTTTATTAATTGTTTCTCAATGAGACTCAAAAGTAAAATAATCATTTATAAAAAATAATCACATTTGTGAAAATAAAATAACAAGTATTTGTACTCTTTCAACGTGTTATGTTTCCCGGTAAGAAATCAAAAGTAATGAAAATATATTCTTTTTAATGTTTACTCGTTCTACCTCTAAAGCAAAACGAAAAAATCATTTATAAAAAGTAAAAATAGTAGCAGATTAATAAAATAGTGTAAAATGGTTAGTTAGAATTTAGAACATGTTGTAATAACCCACTAGTATGACAATAGTAAATATATTTACAAAATCATAATACAAAAATAATTATATCGGTACTATATAATTGTTTCCCATCGAGACTCAAAAATAAAATAAACATTTTTATATGAAAAATGAAGACTTTTTGTGAAAATGTAAAAGTAAAACCATGAGAGAAAAAAATTTAAAGGAAAAGCAAAAACTGACAACTTTTGTCTTTTTGTGAGTCAGTTATAATTTTATAATTTTAACTGGACATGTGACATAATTAGTGAATGTCTAATGTAGTCATTCATTGACACATTGTGTGATTAAATAGATAAATAGATAATTAGACATGTGGCAGATTTAGTGAATGTCTAATATGGTCAATTCAATAACACATTATTTAATTAAATAGCTAACACAAAAATAGTTATACTAGTAATATATAATTGTTTCCAAAGACTCACAAGTAAAACAATTATTTATAAAAAATAAAAAGACATTTGTGAAAAAGTAAAAGCAAAAGCATGAGAAGGAAAAATGGAAAAAGTAATAGCCAACAACTTTTGTCTTTTTGTGAATCATTTAAAATTTTAACCCAAAATTAGATTGCTGACGAATTTAATGAATATCAAATGTAGTCAATTCATTAACATATTGTTTTTTTACCAAAACAAACTTATAACATTTCATTCATAATCAAATAGTCAATACAAGTGAGAATATAATAAGAAACGTGGGAGCTAGCATAAGAACTTGATGCTCTCGCAAGAGTGTGAACAACAAGATTCGTTTGCCTCTTGGTAAAACTAATAAGGTAGTTTCGTAGAGAAGATAAAAGTAGCCGACAAGAACGTAATATAGCTCCATATTCGGTAACAAGATTAGACGAACCATGAACACCATCTACTACCGTTTTGCAATCAAGCTCGATGGTCACATTATGGACATTTGACTCTTGTAACCAAATAAGTGTTTCTAAAAGACCCAAGGCTTGAACTTCGCAGTGGCTTTGCTTTGTTGACCATGATCTCAAAAAGGTTTTAAACTTTCACAAAGTCGTCACCATCATCAAACAAAGCAGCGTCAACATTGGACTTTACCATACTAGTTGTCGGGCAAACCCAAGTAGTAATAGGAGGAGGGCGCAACAAGGAAGAAGGTATTAACATATTGTTTTATTAAATAGATTAAATAAATGCGTTTACATAATATTTGATAATTGATAAAATAGATATAGAATTGTTGACATGTGCTACCCCTGAAACCTTCAACTTTTACAAGTATAACTCAATTTTATATTTTACTTTTGATAAGAACTCAAAAATTTATTGGTTTACATGCAGAAAGCAAAAAAAATTATTGGTTTACATGCAGAAAGCAAAATGCACTTAGAAATAAGTTCAAACTTTTTATGCTTTAATCCAGACATAACAGCTTAATTTGACCAACGAGAGTTAATCCAAGCAGTAACTGAACTCGGATCTCACTCTAAAGTTTTGAGTTCAACTCTTGGGTGTAACACAAATTTTGTTGAAAAGGAAAACCACACCGGCAAAATTGGATATGCGCGTGACTAGCCAGTGAGTTTAAGACATATGTTAGTCACCTACAATGCCGATGGATAGTGCATACCGATAACACAGTAACCAAAAAAAAATAATAGCTTAATTTGAGTCTATATTTTAAAATTTAAAATAACTGGTCAAATCTAAACACGCACCTACGAGTTGTTTCAAACTGTTGTATAAAAGTATGAACCAAAATGAATAATAAAGGCCGGTAGCCTCCTCCCCTTGTCT
Organism: Oxytropis ochrocephala; assembly: GCA_020916435.1. Taxonomy (NCBI): domain Eukaryota; kingdom Viridiplantae; phylum Streptophyta; class Magnoliopsida; order Fabales; family Fabaceae; genus Oxytropis; species Oxytropis ochrocephala. The sequence continues at coordinate 22,720,423 of CM037090.1, read as the reverse complement.
CAAACGGACGCTTGACAACTTCCCATCCCCAACTGCCACCGCCACTTGAAATAATATGCAAAATTTTCAAGGGTATTTGCTATTTCTATTTTATTTCCCTTTCTATCCTTTTTCTATCTCTATAACCTCCATTCAGGTGGGGGAAAAACCAATGATCAATGTTTCGAGAAATTGCATATGCAACCTCAATGAACTACAATTTACAAGTCAAGAAAAGGTTAGGCGTTTGAACAATTCAGTCCAATTGATCAATCACCTAGGGCGGTTGGGACTTGTGAATCTCTTCATAGAGAAGTTGCGCAATTGGGGCCGGTCTGCCGCCCGGCTTAGTGTCACTAAGAATGCTGTATAATGAGTTCAATTCATCTGCATTGGCCTTTTAAATAGGCTCCTTAGCAGCGCAGCATCTCCAACGGTCGTGCCCTGACTGCGCAAGAGCCCCTGATCATGTCCACCTCCACCCTTCACATTGGTTTGGTAAGGTTGTGAATTCTGCCCTTGAGGCCGAGAGAAGGGCCTGGAGTCCCAGTATTCATTACAAACTCGACTTCGATCCAGTGCCTCAATAGCCTGTTCAAAGAAAGCAGATACATAATACCTTGAGACTTGTCGAAACTATGTCCAAGGAAAGAAAATATGAAAAAATGGAAAAAAGTTTCCAGCCCAAAAATCCCAGGTTAAAAAGCATATAGGTTAAACGATTATATTTCGTTGTATTAAGAAAATTAGAGCCTGTTTGTTATAGCTTTTTCTGAAAAATGAGAATCTAAAAATAATCCAAAAACTGATTAAATTGAGAAGTTGTTTTGAGTACCTTCTCATAAAATTCATTTTTCATAGAATGATTTTTAAAAAAAAAAAAAAGATTTTCCTTATGTTACACAAACACACAACTTCTGATTTTCTTAAATATCTCTAAAAATTAATCTCTAAATTATTTAACATGAAAACCACTTATTTTTAATCAATAACAAACAATCCAGATGTAAAACAAGCGCCACAGTTTTGTATTAAGAAGTCTTCACAAAGAAAGGTGGAGTTTTTTGAAAAAAAAATTGAGGCTGACAAACTCCCACTTGTTCTCTTGGTAAAGAAATCAGCCAAGAGCAAGTGTGGTTAGTGGATTTCCTGTGGGGTTGCGTTCTAACGAAAAACGTTTTTTGCTGCTTCCCTAAGACCAGTATTAACTGTAAAGGGAATTAATTCAACCCAAATCACGGTTGCATTAGTCAACAAGATGATGCCAAAAATTCTGGTGCTTCCAAAATTGCTAGATATTTGTCCAAGGAAGGTGGTACCGTGGAAGAAACAAGAACTCAAATAATTTCCTTTCAGCTCATGTCATAGAAGTATAAGTGAGTTTTAATCAATAGATATACCTGCACTATTGCTGGTGAAGAAAACCCAAACATTTCAAAGCCATCAAGGCTGCCTGGAGGCTGTAAAGGAGGAAGAGCCTTTCTTCCCAGCTTATGTTGTTTTATGATCTCTTGATTCACTCTCTCTCTTACCATTTCCCAGCATTTTGTTGCTGATATATGAATGAAGACCTCACTTGGACAGCTTTCCAAGGAAACCTGAAGGGAAAAACAATATTTATTTTACAGATAACCTCTTTCAAAATTCAGCTAACTGAATAACTCCTTGACTCAGCATTCCAATGTCAAAAGTAATTTTCAATTAAAAGCACTAACAACTAAAAAGTTTAAAACCTCAATTTCGATCTGACAGGAAATGTCACCCAATAGGTCACACCAGACCACAACAGCTTGTTCGCATTTACATCATGACTAACTTAAATTAGATGCCTAGAATATTATATATATATATATATATATATATATATATATATAAGGAGCGTATATAATGAGAGGATTTTTAGAGAAAGTGAGAGGAGTAAATCAGGACTATACAAACTGGATGACCATGATTAAAAGCTATTCAGTGATCACATGACTTTTTGTTTTAATCTGAACCATTCATGAATTAATCTAAGTTACGATTTGTTCCTCTCACCATCATATACGCTCCCATCAAATTTTTGTGTCCACATAATAAAGGGTAAAGCTCAACAAGATTTTAGCAACAAAGGGATTTAAGTTCCCAGTGCATAACAAATTTACATTTGAAACATGATGACAAAATGTATATATTGTAAGACCAACTGCGTGATAAAGAGTTGAACATAAGAAAGTGAAAGTACCATAAATAGAGGCCAACCACGTCCGGCATCGAGAATTTCTGAAATATAGTAACACATACTGGATGGATCTAAGACATTTATGTATTTAACACGGCTTCTAAATCCTGCATCAATTAAATTACTATGCATAAACACAGTTTACATATTCAATTAAACAGTGACATAGACATGCAAATTGAAGACCAAGTATACACACCCTTTGGATATATAGCCCGACTGCTGCACCATGACTTTCCAGAAAGCACAGCTCCAAATTCCAAAGATTCAACATTGCAGTTGATACGCCGGACAACCTTTGCAATACGAGGACCTTTCTGACGGTTTAGACTGCAAGAGATGTTTCCATTAACAGCTCTTGCATTGTCTCCACATTAGAAGTGGAACATCCTCCAATTTTCTCATGATTGTCCTCTTTCTTAACTTTAGCAAGGCCAGAATGCTGGGGGCTCAGAGGACAGACCTCCATACTTTCCAAACTATGATCACTGGCCTCTACTTTTGAAGAAGTTGGGATGTTTTTAACTGATTCTGCAGTAGTAAGACCTATATGTAAAGAAAGATCCGCTGGGGTAGAAGGTAGAACTGGTCCTCTTTGCTCATGATACTCTTGTTTCACATGCACAGGCTGAGTTGAATTCGAACTCATATCTTCACGAGGCAATGTAATACCATCCTTTTCACCCATTGCAGCAGCATCTGTCACAGGGATGGTCAAGCTTGTATTTTCTATATTATTACACAGGCTCGCTTTATTTCTAGATCCTGCAAGCATATGAGGAAGTTCCTTCCTTCTATTTGAATCTGGCATCTTCATTTCATCATCTTAAATCGTCACTAAGGAGTATAATATTCTTACGTCTGCAAAGTGAACTTTTCTCACCATCCAGTTGAGGTACAGGCAGAGCTAAAACAAATGATGTATCTTCTTGAGATAACTGACACCTGGGGGTTATCGACTTTGATCTGCAAATAACTGCTTCTTTATTAGCATGGACCTTACGATTAGCCATCTCACGTGTAGGTTTTGAGGTATTAGATGCTAACGGTTCCTTCATGTGACTCGCAGGAGACACACCTGCTGCTGATTTCCTTTGTTTAAGATGGCCCTGATCCTTGTTATTAACTGAATTTGCTTGATTCACTGTAGGAACATCAATCAATTTAGAATCTTCCATAAATTTATTCGATGGATGCAAAGCCACCTCTTTATACACATTGGCTCTAGAAGAATGAGGCAAGTTGGATGGATACAATCTTTTTGGTTCTTTATCTACTGAGATGTAAGAACTTAATGCCAGCCCAAGATCTGATTTTGCCCATCTGTAAACTGCACTTAATTTTCCTTCCAATGCCTCCACAAGAATCTTTAGTTCGCTAATATCATACCGAAAGAGGAAAAACCTGGAATCCCAAGAGCATGAACAAAATTGCTTTGCATGATTCAAGCAAGCATATCTATCTGGGGAACAGTGACAACCAGCAGCAGATAGGTGTAAATCAAAAAAGCAAATTCCGCATTCCCTTTCACTTTTAGCATCAAAATTACTCTCCATTTTTAATGCCCGTGAAGATCTGCAGAGAAATTCCCTTCTTACTCGCTCCATCTCAACACGTGTCTAGGTTAAAAGCACAAAAAATCAGGAAGAGAGATTATTAACATTAAAATTCAATAAAAGGGTAATCTCAATATGTGTCTAGGTGAAAAGCACAAAAAATCAAGAAGAGAGATTATTAACATTAAAATTCAATAAGCATGATCTAAACCTTCTATTTTTGGCAGGGTGGGGGTGGAGGGTCACTCATAAATCAGGAGGATCTAATTCAATTAGAAACTTTTGTTGACGGATGACGTCTGCCATCACCTTAAAAGTTTTTGTAATAAAATACGATCCACCAATACAAAGTTAATCAAACAAAAATCCATAGTTTGGTTACAGTATTAGGGAATAAGAATATGTTGCCATAATGAGGTTAGGTACCATCCAATATACAAAGTGATCCCTTTGCTATAAACCAGGCATTTGTCACCCCAATAGAGAAGTGGAAAGTAAGATGGGTAGAGTGGCATGCCAATTATCAACCAACGCATACGACTTCCAAATGGACAAGATGGAATGGGAAAGAGAAATGACAACATAATTTAGCACAAATAAAATGAAAAATCAAGAGGCCAAATAAAAATAAATCTAATGGATACAATTTAAGTATCGGAATAATACCCCACTGTCCGTCTCCATTCCATTATGGCACGTAGTTAACATTTTGCTGTCAAATCCTGATTCCAGAATATCTTGCAAGTTATTAAGTAATCTTTTAATGATAATTGCATCTAGAGGTTCTAAAACCATTTTTGAGCCTCCACCTAACTTTAACTTTTAAGGGAGGTGATCAAAGTCTCAAAAAAAAAAAAAAAAAACAGACAGACTGAAGTTCAATCCTTGCCGCCCCAATTACTTACAACAAAGAACTGGCTCAAGGTAAACTCAAAGGGCTCTTGCATGAAAGGCACGTTAGAGATATAAAATCATATTGGGTCTCCTCATAAGAGCTTAAGCTTTAAGAAAAGTTAGTGCTTGATCACTGTAGACAATCGATTATGTTGGATATAAAAACAACCATGACCAACTGGTTGGCAGTTCAATCCTTAGTACCCCCATTTTTTAAAAGTTTTCAACAATTATGTGTTGTATACACTTTCAGCTTAAAACATTCTTGAATGAAGGGGTGTGTTACATATGAAACTATTTGCGGACCTTCATTTCTGGGATAATTGGTCAATGACATACTGGAATGATTTATTCTATTGTTTATGCTTGATTTCTTTTTTGATTTATTCTATTGTTGGTGAAAGATTCTGTCATGAGCCAACTATCTCAAAAAGCTGAGGGAAAAACACATGAATGATTTTATATTATATCTCTAACACGTCGCTTCACTTAACGGCCCTTTGGGAATGAAGTGTGGACAACACATAAGCCCGCATATCTTACACTAAAATTCAGCTTTTTATTTAGAAGATGGGAGAGGTGAAGATCAAAATTTATCCACTTGGTCATAGAGACTCTAATACCATTTTGTTCATCTATAAGTAAATCTCTTTGCACCTCCCAAAATAAATCTTCATCAAAAGAATAGAAATCAATCTAGCACGTTGTGCTTTCAGTTTACAGATTTCAAACCAACTAATATAATATACAAGGCAATGAGATGTTGAACAAAGGGATTAACCAGTGTTGTCAATGGCAGATGGCGGTTTATGGCGGCAAGCCAAAAATCCGCCATTTTAGGCCGCCATAAAGCCACCATAAAACACCATCCTTCACAAATTAGTCATGGCGGTGATCAAGAAATCCGCCACACGCAATCCGCCATGGCGCCACTATGGCGATATTTGACAACACTGGGATTAACAGACAAAAATATTCAAGAGCAAGTCATGAATATATAAAATACAATAATACGGTGTTTGGATATCAAATTATGAGTGAAATGGAATAGTATAAGAAGAAACAAAATGGAATGGAATTGATTGAAGTTATCAGTTCATCATTCGAATATTAATATGATGGAATGGGAAAAAAATATTGGTTCCATCCCGTACCCCCTAATATGGCTGGACATAAAAGTAAAGGTATTGGTAGTTGAAGTGGAATTGAATACAAATCCCAACTTAAAAGAATCTAAACAATCGAACCGTATATTCAATTAAATACCACTCCATTCTACCCCTTTCTGTCAATCTAAACATAGCCTAAGACGACAATATGCCAAATGGTGGCTCAAACAAAACTACCTAACCATAAATTCTACTATTATGGTAAAATAATATAAAATCATAAATATTATCCCTTTATTCAGCATTATATGGAGAAGCAAAAGTTACCTTGAGTGCTTTTGCCAAAAGACCATCCTTTCCACATACATCTTTCCATTTTAGATTATTCGAAGTGTTTTTCTTCAGCAAATTAAGCTCCCATTGAGCGCGAACTGCATCCCCTAGCAGCCCCAAGCAACAGCTTATCATGGGATATAGAAGTCCTGCGCCCCTGCTCCCGGTACAGCTCTATAGCAGTATTCCCATGTGGCAGCCAGTCAACAGGAGCTACATTAACAGCCTCAGCACAGTTGAAGCCACAATTGAACCCAGAGTGGTAGGCTCGAGGAAATGTCAAAACGAAGTCCCCCGGGTTTTGGACACACCTATAAACTGGTGCACCTTTAGACTTGAGGATAGAAGGAGAAAGCTGTGTGACCTGCAAGCAAGTTAGAAATTCAAGCATCAGATTAATGTGCGTCCAAAGAAAGAAGCATGATCATCCAACAGAGATATTTGTTTGCACAGTAGTTAAATATGGACAGGTGGGTGAAATGAAGAGAGGTGAAAAAATAGAAGATAGAACTTCATCCCACTCAATGAGACGATATAAATAGTTTCAACCTTCGTTGTTACCTCTCTATTTCAAAGAAAACAAACAAGATGGTCAATAAGAGGGAAAAGAATAGCATGTAAAGCGCGACAAACATGTGATCCCCCTTAGGAACATCCTGAACAAATAGAGTTGTACAGTGGCAGAAAAACATTCACTTACCAGCTTATGAAGCAAGTCAGGTTGGTCTTCAAAAAGTTCAGGTAAATGCTTTCTCATGGCTTCTTCCAATTTGCATGCATCTTTTCCAGGGACTCCATACCACATTTTTGGAGCACCCCAATGCATATAATTTAATGAATATAAATGGTGATCTTCCACATGCTGTACCACAAACAAACCATAACCAAAAGATAAAGCAGCTATTAAAATTAAAGATGCAAGCATCTCTCTCTCTCATGCACGTGCATGCACACACACACACACAGAAAACTTCAACAAATGCTGCCCAAGGCACAACAAATAGTTCTAACGTACTCTACTAAGAAAATCAGGCCAAAAAGATGTGAACTACATAGTTCCCCTTATTCCCACACATAAACACACCCATAAGACCCCCTCCCACCCTTGAGGTGTATACAAAGAAACAACAATATATACAGACAAAACATACAAACACAATATGCACAGCGACAAGCATAGGCTCCTGTATACAGCAACAAATGCAAGGCATGTAAATGTACACCAATAAAGATAAGCATGCATATAATTGTAATGGTTATTCTTGAGATGGACAAATATTCATTACATTGCTCGAGGAATCCTTAGCACAATAAATTATATATACAAGATTTACAATTTGATAATGGAAAGAACACAACTAAGGAAACTAATTATATGAAAGCTGACCAAATAAAAGAAAATACATATATAATACTAAATAGGTTAATTTTCCTAAAAACAAGACTCCATGTCAAGCTGAGACCTATGTAGTCAATAGCAGTCGTAGTGGCTGCTATAGCGGCATAGTGGCCCCTAGGCACTACATAATTTGCCCTTGTGCCGTGGTTTTGAGTAGTGGTTGCTATAACTGCCAAATAGCACTCGTGGCGACGCAGCTGTGAAGTTTCTTTATAAATCCAACTTTCCCTCACTTTTAGTTGTTCCTATTTATTTTTTTGGACTTTTGGTAAAAAAATTGGTATATATTAGGCAACTGAGGCAGCACAGCTCTGTGCCTCCATTCCTCTTCCCAATTTGTTTGTTTGCATTGCTTCTCTTTTCCATTCACTATTTTGCACAGTTCGTCTATCTCTACTGCCATTTGTGCTCTGTTTTCACAGTTCTGCCATTGGCTATGACATTAGCCCAGTCTCAACCACTGAATTGTTTTCAATGTTTGAGTATTAGTAACAAATGAACTAAATTTGACTATCTCAAAGGGACTTTGTGCGGATATCCGTAAGTGCAAGCTGATCACTTGAGTTGACAAACTCAGTCGCAATTTCCTTAGAGAGAACGTTTACCCTAATAAAGTGATAATCAATTGTAAATGATAGGTATTTTCACAAGAGACTAGGTTTGACGACATGTGAAGAGTGGCTTCATTATCTGCTCAATAAGAAACAGAATATACGGCACTAAATAGATTATATTCTCCAAAAATAGGAGATACCTTCCTACAGTTATAACTTATAAGCATGAGTTGCATGAAGAATTCATGAAATGAATGCTAGAAATCAAGGGAAATATGTTGTCCTTACCCAACAAAAAGAGGAAAAGCACATTCCTATATACAACCATGGCACTAGAACACCAGATATATCACTGGTTTCATAAGAGAGCAGAGAGCCAGGTAACCTAGCGAAGTTATTCAAATTCCAGCCAGAATTTATGTACTGTTCATGTGAAGCAGCAGCATGGCTATACTTGCTAGGAAAACCACTCCCAAAAACTCCTGTTTCCAGATCCGCTCCATAAAGCACCTAGAGTTGTATGCAAAGAAAAATGTAAGGAGAGGGTCATGTACAAAGGGCAATGGATATAGGATCATTTCACAAAGCAGCAACGTATTCAGATTATATAGAAAGTGACCTCAATTTCTTCAGTAGGACTCTCGACCATCCGCCAGTATTCACCCTCAATGTTCTCCAAAGAAGGCTCCGAGGTACCATTTAAAGTTGTTGTATTACCACTCAAATGAGATATGTTCTCATTTCTGAAGTATTTGACCTTAAAATCATCTGCATATCTCTGAAAAGTTTCCAAGGTAAATTCTGGACCAGGTTCAAATCCAAACCTTTCAACTTCACAAAAGGCTGCATTAGGTCCTGTTATAATGCCATTATCCTCTCCCATTCTTGAGCATCTTCTCCTTTTCCTTTTCATATTATTTTGAATGATTGGCATCTTTTTCCTGAACCACGATTTTGAAGTTTGTCAATCCTCTGGACACGAGTAGCAAATTTAGAACCCTCCCATATACTTTTTTCCTTGAGAGGACAAGGAGGTTTCCAAGAAGGCGGAGGAACAATACGACAAATTCCATATTGTTCAGCTCTGGAGCGAATGCTTGATATATATTTCAAAGTATCTTCAAACTCCTGGAAATATAAAGAATAAACACATCAAAGATCCTATTCTACAATAAAGCTAACTTGTAGAAGTAAACATATAAATGATATGGACAGAAGTGAACTCGAATGTGCCACAGGAAACAAGCAAGACCTCTTCAGTGGGGTAGAAAACAGGAGCATCCTCGATATTTGGCCTACAAGCATCTTCTGGACGCCATCTGGCAATGACCTGCCAGAAATTCAGTTGTCAATTACTCATCAAGCCAAAAAAATAGCCCAATAAAAGGGAACTTGCTATTTGTTAAGGTAAACCAAACAACTTCTGTTTTAATGTAAATAAAACTAAATAGGGAACATCCCAACTCAGAAAACTCGGTAATGCAAATATCACTGTTATCATGTGCCTATATTAATATAAGTTAACAATTACAGTAACAGAAATAATGATGAAAGAGCAGAGAGAAGTGATGACAGGCCAGAGTCAATGCACTAATTGATGAGGTCAATAATAATGCTAATAGCAGCAAAACACCTTTTGGCAATTACTGCAATCTGGACATCCACGGAAGACTCCTTTAGGTAGACAAGGTCTTGAGGAGAAATTCTGCATTGATATTCTTATGTAAGACACTAACCAGAAATACACTCTTACATTTAGGAACTGGTATATAGTGTAATAAAAATCAAGACATCCAAAACAAAAAAATGAATCAACATAAGACTGACTTGATCAAGCTGTTCACAATCAGTGTTTTCCTCAAGACCGTTCTCATGTTGTCCATTGTTAATCCATGGTCTTCGTCGAAGGGATCTAGGAACCTTTGCAGTATCACAAAATTGAGCATCATTTCCAACCTGAGTTGACTGTGATTCAGAAGCACTAGTAGAGCAACTGGTCAAATTTGTATCATTTTGTTTCTCATTGTCTTCAACCCTCTTCAGTGAGAAAGCTGTATATGACTCGAAACCTGGTGGAACTGATGGAAAATCATCATTATCTTCTTTAAGACATATTCTCATAAGTTCAGTCCCCATCAATAACCTTATGCAAAAGGCAATAGGTAATAGTGTCTTTGATTTGTCTTCCCTGCATGAATCAAAAGTCAGGACAACACGTTCATACACAACATAAAAAAAGTGACTCATCTAGGTTTTACTAAGCTTACTTTGATAAGAAGTGTACTAATAAAGTGTAAGATGTAGTGTTTGTCGGTCCTCTTAACTTCCACTGCAGACGCTAGAAATCAAATCGATAGAAGCTAAATCACGGTTCCGGTAACTATATAAATAGCTGGAATGCACCAATCTGAAACATGTCACAATGAATAGAGAAAAGCCAGCTCAGATAAGGTAACACATCTGCATGCTACATAGTATCTAAATGTTCCATACTTTTCTTTCGTCATTTTGTCAAAATTACTATCCTTACTCTTGTCTGCCTGAACTTTTTTTAATAATGCTATTTGCATTCATCCAACAGAATGGCAGATCAAAAAGCAAAGGCATATGAAAACTTCAGTGTCTTCTTGTTTGACATTGTTGTTTAATTAAGTAGAGGAATAATTGAAAAATGAAGGATCAAGCTAAATACACAATAATGGATCATCTAAATGCACATGACCAGCATTCTTTATCCATTTCTTGCTTATATTTCTTCTAATATTTCTCTCTCCACACTCCTTTCAAATTTTCTCCAGATTAATGAGTAAACAAGCTTTAGTTAATTAGATTTCAACAGCCGGATCATGATCAAAACAATTCAGCAAACCACTGACAAAATCCCAAAGTAACCTCAAAGATCCAGTGGAAAGGATCTAAATAAACTTAATTACCATTATATGTTCAAGTACACCTAATACTATAGATGTATAGATCAAAACAAACATCATTATAAATTCACTACAACAATATCATTTGGAATGATTGATGGATATAGACCAAGCAAATAATTATAATTATTAAATAATAATTAATAATAATAATAATCCTTAGTCAATCTTCACCATAATCAAGTAATTTTGAAGTAATTAGCAAAATCCTAACAAAGAACGAAAATCCATACCCTATGATGAGCAATTTTGAAGGAATTGCGATGTTCTATCGTATGATTGAATACATGAAAAAATTGTGTTGGTGGAATGGTGTGAATCCGTCAGGAAAAAAAATAAGGATAAATTGGTAGTCCTATAGATGCCTTGTGGTAAGAACGATGAGCATGAAGAATTGGAGACTAACTGCAAACTTTACAAACCCTAACAAGATAAAGGAAGAAGATGATGATTAAGAGAAGCAAACATATTGTATCCTCTTCATTAACTTCTACTCGATCGTTTCTCCTTCTTTTGGGTTTTTTTTTTTTTGGGGGGTTTGAGTCTTGTAATACTGCATGTGTAAATTAATTGAGCCCAAGGGCGTTTTCGGTTTTTCAAGGTTCAGGTTGGTCTAGGCTTTGCCCATTTTGTGGACTTGGTTAAATTTGACAAGTCCATATAAATTACAAAAACCTCAATTTCTAAAATAAAAAGTACTAAAGGGGAAATAATATTCTTTTTTTTTTGACAAAAGGGAAATAATATGCATACATATGTTTTTAGCAAAATTTCACAAAGTTAAAGACTAGTTTCAATTGGAAAGGTAGTTTCAGAAAGCGAGATCCATGTGATATTACTATTTATTGAACAGGATTGCTAGCGTCAATCGCTTTGACGTGCGCTTTTATACTTGCGTGTTGAGAAAGTCACGTCATCTTATTTGTTTCACACTTTATTTGTTACCAGCTCTCCAAGTCAAATAACTTTAAACACTTCCTCTAAAATCGAAACACTTTTTACCCAACACCTAACGACCATCCACCTCCAAATTACCCACGACAAAAAAAAAACATCTATAGTTGAATGAAAAAGTTTCAAACATCATCTCAACCAAGATAAAATGAGACCTCAACTCCCTCACTTTTTGTTTCCCAATCTCCATTTTGTAGCTTCTCTCATATTCGCCCCTAACCCTCTCATATCTTCCTCCTCTTCCTCCCATTTCACCCACCCCATCTCTTTGTTTCCCCTTTTGCCCATTTCGACACCTCCCCCATACGTGGTGTGTGTCTGCGTGTGTTATTTTACTGGGAGTACATGTTTACATGGGTAAACCTTAGAAGAAAGAGATTGACATAGTGTGGTTTTCCAATGGGTGTTGGCGGTGATAGATTGGAATATTGTGGGTTCTTTTATGGGGGTTCTATGATACATTGGTTTGGTGTTTTCGACGAGTGTCACAATGGTGACTAGGAGAAAGCTATGAATGCATAAAAGTTGGATTTCACTTTCGGGAAAAAAAATAGAGTGCTTGATTCCTGTTCCTCCATGGGCGTGAAGCTGGAGTCGATAAAGTGTTTCAAAAATATTGAAAGAGCCTGTAACCAATAAACGAGTCAAACAAATAGGGTGAAATGGTGTGTGTAGTGAGCGAATGGTTAAAAGTGATTGTCAAAGTGACTGAAGCTAGCATCCCTCTTTATTGAAATCGAATATTGTGAGATTCTTTTGTACATGTATCCTTTTACGAATTCGATTTTCATCTAACAGATTTGTAACTCGATCCACGATATAATGGCTTCTGATGATCCATGTTGATCATTTTAGATACTCAAATAAATTAATTTTATATAAACTTCAAAGTCATAAATCATTTGGTTTTAGCATGTCTAAGAAAAATAAGTTATCTCATTATTAAAATAACTATCGTAAATACTTGTTTGAAATGACTTCAGTTCGAAATGTCAGTGGATATGTGTGTAATATTTTTATTATTTATGGGTATTGTGCATCTTTTTTTATAGGAGGGTCTTCAAAAGATTTTTACCCACTATGAATGTTTAAGACCCTCCTACTTGTTGAAGTTGTTTTCCCTCGACAACTTCTCTTTTGACTAAACAAAATGCTCATGCTAATATGTTACCTAATTTGCAAGGTTTGGTGAATATTTATTGCAGTTGTGTAGGACACTTTGGTAACTTCACTCAACCCCTGATGTGCTCGATTCGCGTTCAAATGGCGAGAAGCTTCGTTTCGTGTATGAGGAGATTTTGTTTCATATTTCATTGGTCTTTGTGGGCTTTGAAAGCTATATGTACATTGATGTGCTAGCTTAAACAGTGTTGCAGGTTTGTTGCATTCCATGATCTTGGGACGTCCTTTCCTCCCCGACTATGGCTTAGACACAAAATTGATCATTCTCAATTGAGTGACAACTTACCGACGACCCCTACCCTTGTCGTTCTTTTGAGTGCTAGTTCTCCTGAATTGAATTTTTGATGTAAGACTTTGGTGTTGTATTTTCGGGTTGCTCATCCTTTACATGCTTCTTCTTTTACTTTGGCTAGGGCACACCGCTCATCGAGTAAGTCGAGGTTTACACGCAAGTTTGGTTTGTTAGCCCTTCCATTGGATAGGGTTCTTTGCAGTCTTGGTTCAAATGCCACAAAAGCCAGCCAGAAAGGTGTTTCCGATGTTGTGGAATGTGGGATGGTGAGGTATGATCATAGGATCAAGGGGAGTTGTTCGGCCCAATTTTCTTGGGGTCCTCCAACTTTTTCTTCAGACCACTAAGAATTACCTATTGGCCGCTTCGGCAAGCCCGTTGGTTTGAGGGTGCTCGACTGAGGTGAATATTTTCTTAATTCTCCACTCGCAACAGAGTTTCGCTACCGAGTTGTTGGTGAATTGTGTGTCATTGTTGGTTACAATTGTGGATGGGAAGTCGGACCAACATGTGATTTTCTTCCAATAAAAACACTGAATTCTTTCTGCGAAGATGGTTGGGACCAGCTCCACTATCCATTTGATGAAGTAGTCGATGGCGACAATTAGGAACATAACATGTTTGCGGGCTAGTGGGAACGACCCTAGTATGTTTGCGCCCCGCATGTGGAACGACGATGGTGATAATATGGATTGAAGCTCAGAAGGTGGGGCTCTCAGTATGTTGATGAAGCATTGACACGTGTCACATTGCCACACGTAGTCGACATTGTCTTTGTTCGCGATAGGCCAGTAGTAGCCAGTAGGTAGGACCTTGGCTGCCAATGACCGACCCCCTATGTGGCACTCCCAGGACCCTGCACGAATTTCGTCAAGGACACATTCAACTTCATTCTTCGTGAGGCACATCAAAAGTGGAGTGGAGAATCCTCTTTTATATAAGGACAATCGAGCATCAAGTATCGAGCCAAAAACTTCACATGCAATGTTAGCAAGAAATGAGTCAAATGACTGTTGTGTTTTGGAGGTATTAGCCTTGAGACCAACTATATCAGGTAATTTATCGGTGGTAGCAAAAACTCTTAAGCCCAATGTATTTGCACGCCTCAGTCAAAATCGAGAAGTTCTATCTACACATATGTTTTACACAATTTTATATATTATTTTATTGCTATATATTTTTCATTACTCTTGTGCAAATTTTCGGTCAGACTTATTTTATTAATATTTATAGTCAGTTTTATTATTATAATTTTTAGCAACAATTGGGAGTCGGGGAAGTCATGGTACCCCTAAAAAATAGAATTTTTTAATATATATTTCTTTTACTATATTGTGGTTGATTAAAAATGATCCTCGTGCTTAGTGCAATGGAAAAAAGAAACACTACCACCACATTTTTTTTGAAGACACCACCACCACCACATATGAAAGCAGATTAATATTTATTACATTATTCTTATTGAATTCGTGGAAAATTAAATATTAATATAGACTCCTTTTTTGTAAATATAAATATATATATATATATATATATATATATATATATAGACTCTTTTCGTTCCAAAATTTAGGTATGTTTTGATTTGGTCTTTTATTTTTGTTCCAAACAATGGTATTTTTTAAAACTTAATGTACAATTCACCAATTTTGTTTTTCAAATAATTTGGATTACTTGTCCCAAGACACTTTTGTTTGGACTTCAACTATCTCAAGACAACTATTAATTCCATTACATTTGTACTCTGTTATCCCAATACAACTTTTAACTTTTTTATTTTAACTTTAGTTACCCAAAAACAGCAACAAATAGGGTATTTTAGTATTTACCTAAAATGAATTAATGGTACCTTAATTGTTTTAAAATATAAATTGAGTTTTGTAATCAAAACAAAATATAATCCGACTTGAAATTGTACAAAAAATGTGTTAAAATGTGATAAATTGGTTTTGATTATTGATAATTGATTTATGCATTTTTTTTTAGAAATGATACGATGTTTTTTTTTTTGAAAAATACCTCAATTTATAAACCACAAGGGGGAGACAAGTCAGATACAATAACATCATTAATCATTAATCATATAACTTAAGAAAAGTGCTGCATTTTTCAGTAATTGAGTTTTAATAAATTAAATTATATACAACTCACATAAATTTCAATTATAATATTTTATTTAATAATTACTACTGGGCTTAATATTTTGGTCAAATTCCGTCTCATTTTTAGTTTCAGCTTCCCAAGCAGTTGGATATAAGTATCCAAATGACTGGACATCGATATCTGTTATCTGCCATTTTGTCATTCGCCTTCTTTTTTCTCGCTTTAGTGCGTTATATTTTTAGTAAGGCGTGTTTGGTCGCATGATTACGAGAATTATTAGTGTAGAGTCTCGGTTACTAACTTCAATCACTCCGTTCAACTAAACCAAACGCCGTTGTTTAAATTAGGCACGCACGCGCGAATGATCGATCTTTTCGCGCGTTCTTCAATTTAACTACCAGTATTCGAGTTTAGTGCATGCGTAGCGAGTCTACCTAAAGTCTTTTTTCACAAAAAGTTGGTTTAAATTCAGATTTAATAATGCGATTCCGAGTTAATTTTGGGGTTTTAGTTAACGCGCCCATTTCTTTTATTTTTGGTCTCGTTTTAGCGCAGTTTGTCGAATCCGGCCGTTCTCGTCTTTGTATTTGGTCGGACTCCTTTTTTCTTATTGTTATTTTTATTTTTGTTTATTTAATTTATTTAAGCACTTAATAGTTCAAAAATGTCAAAAATTCTACTTATTTTAATTTACAATCTAAAAGTGTTTAAGAGTCAAATAAATCCAAAAATGTCAAAAAATTCTATTTAGTTTAATTTACAATTTAAGAGCGCTTAATAGTCCAAAAAGTCCAAAAATACAAAAAATGATAATATTAAAAATACAAAAAATATAAAAAACGAAAATTAAATAAAGGAGCAGCGTCAGTAATCTCTGGGGGTCTGTTCTTGCTCTCCAAGACTCCTCAGCAGATCTGCAAAAGCCCAGTCAAATAGCAATTAATGCTAAAACCTAATTTTCCACTATAAATAAATGTGTACGATCGATACAAATCAACACACAGGAAAAAAGCAGACAACAATACTGCAAAAACCACCTAAAAAGGATTAGGGTTCACAATCAGAATCCTAATCCACTGAAATACAAGGATTAGCAGTTATCAACAGTAGCAGTAACGAAGACAGTGAGCAGTAGCAATCAGATAAGCAGCTTTGGATTAAAAGAGTAGCAATAAGAAAATTGTAATAGAGAAGTTCGTGTCTGTTTGGATAAGAGGTTGGTCCACACATTTTCGTTGTTGTTCATTTAGGTTTTATCACGTATAGTTCTGTAAATGGATTATTCTAATCTGTGTTAGTAACAAACTGAAGTAAGTAATAAGTTTGTACATATGAGTTAAAAAATGATGAAGTTCAGATAATGTTTTTTTCCCTTTGAAAATGGTAGTACTGTGAAAACAAATCAATCAAACACATTCAGCTTTTATTTAAATCTAGTCTAGTTTAGTGTAAATCAATCAAACATTCTGAGAATAGTTAAGATTAACTCACTGGATGCATGTGTGTATAAAAAAATGATAAAACAGATTCATAACAAAGAATAAACCCGGAATCAAACGGAAAGATCAAACATATTAGGTGTTGATTATGAGATAAAAAATGAACCCAGGATCTCTCCAAATCAAAGGATAAGATCGAATAAGAGAAGAAGAAAGCGATGAGATCGGAAACAGAGAGAAAGGGAGGAAAACGACCTCCCAAAACTGAACGGCGCCGTCGCCTCCACCACCACAAACGCCATAGCCACCGCCCACCGTCGCATTCCAGGCCGACGTAAACGCCATGGCCAAACGCTTCCTCTTCTGTCGTTTTCCCTTCGTGAACCCCCTCTCTCACCTATCGGTGCTCTCTCTCTCTCTCCTCCATAAAAGCCGGCGAAAATCGCGCCGGTTCTCTCTCCATGGCATTGCGCACCATGAGTAGTAAGGAAGGAGGATGTGTTTTATGGTTCTGCGTTTTTTTTAAGGTTATATATGGTATCTTTCATTTATTTTTATTTTTTTTTATATTCAGCATGCTATCTGCATCCCTTATTTACGCAAGACACCCCACTTAAGCCCGATTTAGATACTTTGGCTCTCTATATGCGAATTGGGCCTTCCTTTTTGCACCTCCAATTAATTATGCAACCCCCTGCGACTAATAAAACCCCCAATTTACTATATTCACCCTCTGATTTACTTTTTAATTCTTTTCCAACTCAAAACATAAATAATTTTTCTCTCGAAATCAAATAAACGGCTAAGTCGGTTGTACAACCGGGTTAGTCATTGTTTTAGGGCCAATGAGCTGTACAGTTCAGTAACCCTACAAACTTAACAAATACGAATAAATCATTTTTCCAAAAAATAGGGGATTAAGTCGGTTGTACAACCGGGTTAGTCAGCATTCTAGAACTAATGAGCTGTACAGTTCAGGAGTTCTAGAATACCTATTCTAAAACCAACCCATCTCACAACTCCTTTCAAAAATTCAACAATCATTTTCAAAAAGTAGGGGACTAGGTCGGTTGTACAATCGGGTTAGTCGTCCCCAGAATCGATGAGTCAGCATAAGCTTCAAGGAATCCTAGGATCTCTACACTAAAAAACACCAACCCATAAACTTTTTCAGGAAGAACTACGTAGCTTTGATTCCTCCATTGCATCTGGAGGTACGTAGGAGCAAGACTCAACCCTTGTCAAGCATTAAAAAACAAAAATCTAAATAAGTCATTTTCTTTACAAATAAAAGGGTAATAATTAAAATAAATCTTAAATTAATTAGACAATAGGATGTCGTGGGGTGCTAATACCTTCCCCACACATAACGACTCCCGAACCCTAACAACGCCTTATCTTAAAACTTAAAGGGATTTTCCGAATTTGCCCTTAAACTAAAATTTGGTGGCGGCTTCCTTAAGAACCTTTCGAAGAATCCTTTCACGGATTTTTCGGTCGCTACAATATCCAACAAATCCGTGATACGGACTAGGCCATATATCCGGTTGTAAACTCAGAATTTATCCATATATTTTTTAATGGATATGGATTCGGTTTTGGATTAGTTACATATCTGGTTATTTTGCACACTCTAATACTAAGATGTTGCACTACTTATCAAAAAGTTGGCCTTTAGACATTCTGCGTACTTTGGGATCATGGAAGATTTAATTGATAATTCACATCCTCGCATACAAGGAGCGTGGACAGATCTTTGGAGACTCAACATTCATCAAAGGGTTAAGCTTTTGTTGTGGCTGATTGCTCGGGGTTGTCTTCCTTCACGTAGCAACCTTCGAAGTCGTCATGTACCGTGCGTGGAGATTTTTCCAATGTGTAATATTGTCGTGGGAAGATGAGCAACATGTTTTCTTGACTTGTTTGCGAGTCCTCGGTATCTCTCAATGCAGTCTGGTTTAAGCAATGAGGTATTGTTTACATTTTCAGGCTTGTTTTTTCACCTACTAAATGTGCTATCACCGCAACAAAAGATCACTTTTTCTATGATGTTGTGGGCTATTTGGAAGAGGATAAATGAGAAAGTATGGGAAGATATTGTTGGACCGAACTGCTTGGTACAAGCAAAGACTGGATTTTTTCAACGGTGGGAGCGAGGCCAACTCAAGACGCGACATCGCCAGCCACCACCGTAGGTGGCAATTAACATTCGATCAACGATTATAATGTCTGGCGAGAAGCCTAGTAGCGACAACATGAAATGCAACATCGATGCAACCATTTTTGCCGAAGATAACCAGTATGGTGTGGGCATTTCATGGGTCCTCAAGAAGCGAAAGCAGTGAGTCATGTGAAAGCACTTCTTTTCCTTCAAGAGAATAATTTTACTTCAGTTGTTATTGAGTCGGATTGCCTTTCCGTAGTTAACGACATCAACAATAGTATACCCATCAATAACGAATTTGGTGTTCTTT
Source organism: Oxytropis ochrocephala (assembly GCA_020916435.1). Taxonomy (NCBI): domain Eukaryota; kingdom Viridiplantae; phylum Streptophyta; class Magnoliopsida; order Fabales; family Fabaceae; genus Oxytropis; species Oxytropis ochrocephala. The sequence continues at coordinate 22,701,004 of CM037090.1, read as the reverse complement.
TTTCTCAATGTAAGACTATCATTGCAAATTGTCAAAGCTATAGGATTAGCCATATTAGAAGGCAAGTTAATTTAGTTGCTCATACTCTTGCTAGAGCATCTAGATCTTATGTTAGCCCTCAATTTCATGATTTATCCCAACCTGTATTGAGAACCTTATTATTAATGAAATGATATGAGTTTCTTTTGGTCAAAAAAATAAAGAGGATTCACTCTTTTGGTGTATCACTTTCCTTATTCCAAGTTTACCCCTGTCATTTACTTATGTCAATAGAAACACACTCATTTACACAATAAGTCTGACGGTTATCCTTTGCAATAGCCATGATGTTTGTATTCTTTATAGGATTCAGCTAAAAGCTTTATATTTTAATTTTAATTACATATATATATATTCTTGGAATTTCTTTGTCTTTAATTTTACAATTTTTTGACGATGGAAACATCAACTATTGAATTATTTGTGTGAAAAATAATAAATTAAAGACATTTATTAAATTAAAAGAACGAATACACAATGAACCACAACTAAATTATTAATTAAATAAATGAATGCTTATATACTAAAATACGACTGTAGATAAGTATCTATAGCACGGTATCAAAAGCTGAAGACGCTAGTAGTAATTATACTGTTACTAAACTCTATCTTCTATACTTTGTTTTGACTCAATTAAATCTTTTATACTAAGAATTCCTAACTTTGGCCTTTTGCGTTTTATAAATCCTTTCACATGCTAGGTTTCCCACCTTGTATGAATATGTAAATTCTGAACCACTGCGTAAGCCTAACTAAATAAGTTTTATCAAGCCTTTTTCCCCTCTTTCTGCAATGCCTTTGCCTTTTGCCTTATTCTATCACAATATTAAAATTTTGCGTGATTAAAGGAGATATGAATAAAGCATTGTAAAAAAAAAAAGAGATATGAATAAAGGAGTGTGACATTTTTTTTACTCAAACAATATATTCATTCATTCAAATAGATAGTTTACATCAAAGGGAACACAAATTTAGCACGGCTAAAAACAAAAAAGATGAATCTGCGAACAAACTCACAACATCTAAGTTAATAGTATAAAATGGAAAAATGTCTACAATTTTGACAAAATAATAGTCACCGGAATACACATACTTCTGGATCTGTAGTTTTGAGGCCCTAGTCATGTTGAATCTGCAATCAATCGAAAATGTTCCGTCGATCTAAATCAAACGAACACCGCAACAAGACGGGAAATCAAAAATGCTGCACCAAGATGACGAACACTAATAACGTTGCATTCAGACGACAAAATAAAATAAAAAACAAAATAAAAACTAGATCTGTGTAGTAACCACTTATTTTTTTTATGACCAAAACAAGAAATAAAAGGAGACAGTGAGTTAAAGCTTCCTCGATATACTTGAATATTCAATTATTTTGTAGGGGTTGTGGCCGGTGGGGGCCACGACCCCTACAAAATAATTGAATATTTAATGGTAAATATACTTATGAAATCGAAATCTAATATCTATTTATACAAACAAACCTCCTATGAAATTACCAATTTAGATATCTTATTAACATGACACATATGTAATTTAAGGGTAAAAGTGTCATTACTCACTCTTTCTCTCTTTTTCTTCTTACACTCTCTTTCTTACTTTTTTCACTTTTTCTTACACTCTCTTTCTTCCTTTTCATTTTCTCTTACACTCTCTTTCTTCCTTTTTTTTTTCTTTCTTCTTACACTCTCTTTCCTCTTTTTCACTTTTCTCCTACACTATTTTTCTTCCTTTTTTCATTTTACTTTTCCCATAAACAATTATTTTCTTTCTCTTATCACTTCACACTAAAAAAATTATCACCTTAAAAGTTTATTTTTTCTCTCCAAATCGGTTTACACAGTCTATCTTTTACTATCTGTTATAATCTACTAATCAACAAAAATAATCAATTGAAACTATGAGATAACTGCAATAATATATAAAAAACACGGGATAACTGCACTAATATATAAAAAAATACGAGATTAATATTTTTCATTGATAATTAAATTTTTTGAAGACTACTACTACAAACCTACTATCTAAAAAATAAGAAGACTTAATGACTATTTAAACTACTTATTAATATTTTAAATAAATATTTCTTATTAATAATCTACTATCTAACTTTTACTATCTACTATACTAATCAAAGAAAATAATCAAATGAAACTACGAGATAACTGCACTGATATATATATATAAAAAACACGGGATAATCGCACTAATATATAAAAAATACGAGATTCATATTTGCCATTGATAATTATAATTTTTAAGACTACTATAAACTCACTATCTAAAAAAACAAGAAGACTTATTGACTATTTAAACCGATTAATATTTAAAACACACGGGACAAATATTTTTCACTAATACTTAAAAATGACAATTGTCACCGATATATAAAAACACTTTGATAAATATTTCTTATTGATAATCTACTATTCATCGTTTACTATCTACTATAATCTACCAATCTATCTAATATAATATAATCTAATCTAATACTATTTATACAAACAAACCTCCTATGAAATTACCAATCTAATCTATCTAATCTAATATCTATTTATCTAATCTAATATCTATCTAATATCTATTTATACAAACAAACCTCCTATGAAATTACCAATTTAGATATCTTATTAACATGACACATATGTAATTTAAGGGTAAAAGTGTCATTACTCACTCTTTCTCTCTTTTTCTTCTTACACTCTCTTTCTTACTTTTTTCACTTTTTCTTACACTCTCTTTCTTCCTTTTCATTTTCTCTTACACTCTCTTTCTTCCTTTTTTTTTTCTTTCTTCTTACACTCTCTTTCCTCTTTTTCACTTTTCTCCTACACTATTTTTCTTCCTTTTTTCATTTTACTTTTCCCATAAACAATTATTTTCTTTCTCTTATCACTTCACACTAAAAAAATCATCACCTTAAAAGTTTATTTTTTCTCTCCAAATCGGTTTACACAGTCTATCTTTTACTATCTGTTATAATCTACTAATCAACAAAAATAATCAATTGAAACTATGAGATAACTGCAATAATATATAAAAAACACGGGATAACTGCACTAATATATAAAAAAATACGAGATTAATATTTTTCATTGATAATTAAATTTTTTGAAGACTACTACTACAAACCTACTATCTAAAAAATAAGAAGACTTAATGACTATTTAAACTACTTATTAATATTTTAAATAAATATTTCTTATTAATAATCTACTATCTAACTTTTACTATCTACTATACTAATCAAAGAAAATAATCAAATGAAACTACGAGATAATCTATGACCGATATATATATATAAAAAACACGGATAAGCTGCACTAATATATAAAAAAATACGAGATTCATATTTGCCATTGATAATTATAATTTTTTAAGACTACTATAAACTCACTATCTAAAAAAACAAGAAGACTTATTGACTATTTAAACTGATTAATATTTAAAACACACGGGACAAATATTTTTCACTAATACTTAAAAAATGACAATTGTCACTGATATATAAAAAAACACGGGATAAATATTTCTTATTGATAATCTACTATTCATCGTTTACTATCTACTATAATCTACCAATCTATCTAATATAATATAATCTAATCTAATACTATTTATACAAACAAACCTCCTATGAAATTACCAATCTAATCTATCTAATCTAATATCTATTTATCTAATATCTATTTATCTATTTATACAAACAAACCTCCTATGAAATTACCAATTTAGATCTCTTATTAACAGGACACATATATAATTTAAGGGTAAAAGTGTCATTACTCACTCTTTCTCTCTTTTTATTCTTACACTTTCTTTCTTACTTTTTTCACTTTTTCTTACATTCTCTTTCTTCCATTTTTCTCTTTCTTCTTACACTCTCTTTCCTCCTTTTCACTTTTCTCCTACACTCTTTTTCTTCCTTTTTTCATTTTACTTTTCCCATAAACAATTATTTTCTTTCTCTTATCACTTCACACTAAAAAATTATCACCTTAAAATTTTATTTTTTCTCTCCAAATAGGTTTACACAGTCTATCTTTTACTATCTGTTATAATCTACTAATCAACCAAAATAATCAATTGAAACTACGAGATAGTTTGCAATAATATATAAAAAAACATGGGATAAGCTGCACTAATATATAAAAATACGAGATTAATATTTGTCATTGATAATTAAATTTTTGAAGACTACTACTACAAACCTACTATCTAAAAAAAGAAGAAGACTTAATGACTATTTAAACTACTTATTAATATTTTAAATAAATATTTCTTATTAATAATCTACTATCTAACTTTTACTATCTACTATAATCTACCAATCCACTAAAATAATCAATTGAAACTACAAGATAACTACAATGATATATAAAAAAACACGGGATAACTGCACTAATATATAAAAACGCAAGATTAATATTTGTCATTAATATTTAAAATTTGTGAAGACCGCTATAAACCTAGCTACTATCTAAAAAACAAGAAGATTTAATGACTATTTAAACTACTTATTAATATTTAAAACAAATATTTCTTATTGATAATCTATTATCTCTCTTTTACTACTGAGATAACTGCAGTGATATATAACAATTGAAACTACGGGATAATTGCACTGATATATAAAAAATACGAGATTAATATTTGTCATTGATAATTAAAAATGACAAATAATTGTCACTAATACCTAAGAAATGATTGCATTGATAATTTAAACATAGGATAACTGAATTGATAATTTAAAACACATGTGGCAAATATTTGTCACTAATACCTAAAAAATGACAAATAATTTCCACTGATATATAAAAAAAACACAGGATAAATATTTCTTATTGATAATCTAATATCTATCTATCTATTACTATCTACTAATAAACTCAAATAATCAATTGAGACTATGAGATAATTGCACTAATATATAAAAACACTTGGATAACTTTAATTGATATATAAAAAAATACTGGAGATATATAATCTGCATTATATATATATATATATATATATATATATATATATATATATATATATATATATATATATATATATATATATATATCAGATAATTGCAATGATATATAAAAATACACGGATAAACACGGGATAAATATTTCTTATTGATAATCTAATATCTATCTATCTATTACTATCTACTAATAAACTCAAATAATCAATTGAGACTATGAGATAATTGCACTAATATATAAAAACACGATAACTTTATCGATATATAAAAAAATACGGGGATATATAATCATGATTATATATATATATATATATATATATATATATATATATATATATATATATATATATATATATATATCAGATAATTTGTAATCGATATATAAAAATACGGTATAAATGCATAGATTGTTTTTAAATGATACTTTTACATTTTTATATTTATCTATTTTTTATTTGAAACCTATTTATTATCTACTTTAATTTTGTCTTTATTTTCACTTTAACGCTCATTCATAAAAAAACACGACGACACTTCTCGCATGCGTATGCACTATATCCTACTAGTATTTACTCCCTCTGTTCCTATATGCTTGTCGCTTTTTAGCATTTTACACATACCAATGAACTCAATAAATTTTGTTACATTTGATACAATTAATTCTCTTTTACCCATAATACCCTTAATCATTTATTATCTCGTTTCTTCTATTTGTTTCTCTACAATAAATACTTAAGGGCATTATTGACAAAACAACAATAAATGTTGCATTGGACTTTGAAAATGACAAGTAAATAGAAACAAATTTTTTCTCCAAAAACGACAAGTAATAAGGAACGGAGGGAGTAGTATATATGCAGTCTTTTGCACCATATGGTAGAAGTAACAAGACAGCTCCGTAGTAAATGGTTTTTCTTTCACGTTAGGAGAGCCAGGTTCGATCCTTGGCTGATTATTTTTAATACTAATACTTTTTTTTTTTTTCATTCTCATTTAATCTAGAGCAATTTACATGGTGCGGTAATACAAACTAATTTTTTTAATCAAAAAAAAGTACAAAATCGTTTTTTAATTGTGATATATAAAATTACGTCTATTAATTGATTAGTGGGTTTTATCAAAAAAATATTAATGAGAGTGGGTGTTATATACTAACATTGTTTTTCACATCATTTACATTTGATTTATAAATAAATAATTTTTTCATACTTTTTTAAAAGCTAATTGAAATCTTTTAAATTAAAATCAACCTAATTTAAAATTACATTTTAAAAATTACATCAACTGAGACTTTTGTCAAATCAAAATTTCTTTTAGTGATATAATTTTGTTTGTAAATAATAATTTTAAATTTATATTTATTTACTTTATTGTATTTCAGTTTTAAGTATATTATTTGACTATTTTGGCCCCCTCAAAATATTCTCTCATGCTCCGCCACTAGTATAAACCATTAATGAAAAAGAAAGTGATAATACTATAATCACTCGGAGGAAACAAGAGAAATAAAAAAAAATCCAGATTATTAGAGAAAGAGAAAATCGCAAAGAGGAGAGAAGAAGAAAAATTGATCAATATTATGAGAAAAGGAACCAAATTTGGATCTAGAGGAGAATCGAAGCAACAATTCAAAGCAACGATTTGAAGGAGAATCAGAAATCAGAGAAAAAACGCAGATCAAAATCAAGATCGCGAGGTAGAAAAGTTGAAACCAGAAAGAGTTATGGCGTTTCTGGAGAAAGAGATAATGCGATTTTCAGAGAGGAGAAAAATCAGACTAATGAAAACTGAAAAAGTGAATGAAGCGGTAAAAAGAAAACTGAAAAGGTGGTGCTACTAGTGGTGGTGAAGCACAGAGACTATGTCAGAAGATCAGAACCCGCTCAGATACTATGTTGATTTTGTGATTTTCTCTGTGTGTCTATAATAGAGCACACTCACATCTATTTATAATAGAAATAGGATTCAACTACAATAATACCTAATTGATACTAATTAATCCTAATTGATATGGAAAATCATATCTGATATTCTAACAGATATTAATAAATACTAATTGATAGGATAAATATATTCTAACAGAATGTAACTCAAGCTTCTCTCAAGGGATGAAAGTGTAATTTTTTCTAACATGTTTTGCATAAGAGGGGAGGGGAGTGTATATTTTAATATTAAGAGAAGAGGGAGGTATAATTCAAACTTCTCTTAAGGGAGGAGAGTGTAATTTAATCTAAAAAAACTTTCGTTTTAACATCGATTCCCACAAAAACCAATGTCAAAAAATGGTTTATAATTGACGGAACCTTACCTTTGACATCAATTGTGCAGGAAAATTGACACTAAAAGTATTTTCTGCATCAATTCATTATGCAATGATAGAACTTTATTTTTTTAACATCGCCCTTTTTTCCTATAACAGTCGTATAACCCATGTTAAAAGTCATTTTGAATCGATGTTAAGAGCAAAAACTACAGTGGTGCGAGAAAATTTAATGGGTGCCTATATACAAGAGCACGAAATAACCATGGTCAATGTTGAGAGTTTCACATTCAACGTGATATGGTCTGCAAAAGATTTTATAAAGTGGGAGACATTTCTCACTTTACAAGTCAGTTTTGTAGAGTTAGGTCCAACTCAAATTTTGAATTGGTACACCAGAATAGATTAAAGATATATTGGGTCTATCAGGCCACTCAAGCGACACTACAAAGTCAACGCTTTAGAAGCAAAAAGTGGGAAAAGATTTATCGATAGGTCTCAACAAGAAGTAGAAGTTGTGGGCTTATGGCAAGCACTAAAGTAGCTGAGAGATTTGGGTTTACATTCGGTAACCATAGAACTGAATTGTCTACCAATGATGCATGTTTTGGGGGATGAATTGTCTACCTTGAGAGATTTGGTACTTTGGTGTCTTTCTCTCTATCTCTCTCTTAACTCATTATTTCTCTCATCAAATATATTATTTTAATCACAATTCTCTCTCCTAAAATAGACTAACGGTATCAAGTTACCACAAGCTCAAGGTAGACAATCTAACAAAGACTCACAACTTAACACATTGTTACAAGGTTAAGCCTTATCATCTCTTTTTTAAAACTATTTTATCCTGTTTTCTAAGCTATAGGATTAGCCATGGCAACGATGAATCATCTTGCTGATACAGTTGCAACAGCATCAAGAAATTGAAACCATTATTCTCACACTGAAATGAAATAAGTTTCTATGGTCAAAAAAAGATGAATCAAAGCCTTCTTGAGGAAGCATTGGGACTGATTGAACCAAGGATTCCCACGTGGGAGGCACAATGCCAATAACAACACATAACTGCATACGTAAGAAAAAAAAAATCAGTTGTATTGATACGGTCGGCATATTTTTGACACTTGTGAGATTTTCTAATATTCCATTATTCCATTATGAATGGTCACCTAAGATTTATGCCACACAAATTTCTTCAAGCACAATTGTTTTGTCAATATTAATATTAGCCTCCTTTTTGGAGAAAAAAAAGTATAGTCTCCTTAATTTGCAATTGCATCCACACGTTGTTATAACTTATTACAAGAATTGATGTACCAAATATATTAGATAACATTAACATGGCTCAGACCAAAATATATACAAATATTCTCACTTATCACAAAAACAGAAAAACCAAATATATTAGCTAACGCGTAAGCAAATGCTCGATTACTTATAATTTTTTTTTTTTTTGAGAATCTACGTGCAACTCACTTAAAATTAAAGGCGTATCTTTTCACTTTTGGCTTAATATAAATTATATAATGGCCTAATATAATTTGCATTTTGCCCAAATGAGTGATCCACTAATTTTATAGGTTTGGGTCGGCTTGGAGTCTAGTTTAAAAGTAACTATTAATTAAAGTACAGCTATCATAAAATATTATAAACTCAAATAGTAGTAACTCATACTAAATTTTAAGGCTTGTTTCTTTATCATGGGATTATTATATTTTAACATATACTATATTTTTAAATATATAAACATACAGACCAATTATTAAATTATATAAATACTTGTAAGAAATTACACACATGTAAATATTTTATTTATTTGATATTCGTAAACACATGATTAAAATAATTAATTATTTTAAAACTGGGCCAAATATTCGACTAGAAAAGTACTATAATTTCAATAATTCAACTGTCATCACACACACACAAATAAAATTTAAACTAATAATAAATTGAGATAAAATAAATTTATATTGACATAAAATGATCCTCTTCAAAAAAAAAAACATAAAATTGTTTTGTAAGATAACAAATTACTATTAAGATAAATTAATGATAAAAAAATCGTGTATAAATATTGTAACTTATCCTTGAATATTAATTTGAGTGAAGAGTAATTTTGTTTTTTTTGGTCAAAAAAGTAATTTTGTTTAAAATAAATAAATTTTTTTTGGTCAAAAAAATAAAAAAATAAAAAATTAACTTTGTCTAATTCTCACTGGGCTTGGCCCTGTTCTAGACACCCCTAAATTTCTAACACCAACCCAACAATTCATTTTCTCTCTATCTCTCTCTTCCTCTCACATCACCTACTTATTATATTTCTGGGTGTCCAATAATAATTTTTTGAACTTAAATGGTTGTGGCGAACCGATTTTCAGTTCAATTGATCGAAGTAGCACTCGCGTCGATTTTAACAACGATACATTGTGGCAAATTCATTTGTATACATGTGGATGCAATTTCATTCCATAAAAATATATTACTTAAGTGTACTTAATAAAAAAAGATTTGCCCACATTAAAATAGAGGGGTCACCCCTATAAGCAAATTGTTATTTTTAAATGGACATATAAAATTATAAAAGATATGAGTGAGAATATTGAACTTAGTTTTGTTCTTCTAATTTTTATTGTATTTTGACCTCTTTAATATCACAAGGGGTCAAAACAATAAAAATTATGAGGGAGTGAAATTGGTCTTTGTGTTTTTCCGTAAAAAGTCGTTTTAGCCAGGCCTCTTTTTTATTCGAAACGATTTCTCTAGGAATAAGTTGATTTTCCCAACTATAAATTTAAATAAATTTTTGTAAGAGTTTTTGTATATGCACTCTTGAATATATTTTTATTTTTTAATAATAATTTTTGTTATGCCGCAAATGATCGGTGCTCGTTGAAGGGTTGGCCTAATTAATCAGGATGTTTAATACAATGGTGTTATTGGTCAAAAAAAAATATCCAATGGTGTTTTCTTTTTTGCATACCATTTTAATTTTATTTCAGTTAACTTACGGAGTTTAATTTGAAGAAATTATTAAGGAGGCAACTAACTAGTTAAGTAATATAGATAATTCTATTTTACTTAGAAACAAAACAATGACTTAACGTAGTGACTCCGATAGAGTAAGATTCATAGATAAAAAAAATTTTAGAGAGAGATATTAGTGACGGGCATGTATCCCTCATTATTAGTGACAAATTTGCCTACAGAAACGAGGTATTAGGCCGAACTTCATTTTTTAAAGGCTTTAATGCAAATTTGTTTTCTAATATCTTCGGAAAATATTACATATTGCCGGTAAATATTTTCGGGTAATGTTAGAACTAACTCAATTATTATTTGAAACTTTTTGTTTTATTAAATTAGTCTTGATTTTCACGGGGTAATGTTTAAATTAGGTATAAGTTTATTAATAGAAATAACACGACAACACCCGTGCGTATGCACGGGTATACTGCTAGTACTAAAAAAAAAGTTGGGGTATCATGCCAAAAATACTCAGCCCCCGTTATTAGACTTCCAAAAACATCAATGCATGCTTTTTTTAATTTTTATGTGTAGACCAATGCATGCTGCTCCAAATGAGCAAAGAGAATAATGCTGTTCATATGATCGGTTCTAATCAGCAGGACAGAAGCATAGCATCTACTATATATATATATATATATATATATATATATATATATATATATATATATATATATATATATATATATATTAATCCAAAATGTAAATAAAGACTTGGTGTTACAAGCGCGTATTGCAGATAGATTCTTTTATTCTGAGTTGCTGTTAAATATAGGAAAAAAACTGTGGGTGGCGTTGAAAGAGAAACTACTGCTACAATCAATATCTGCATGGGAATATAATAATTGTTCAGCCTTCTATACAATTGGGGCACATAATTGTGTTGTAAAAAAGAGATTATCAGAATATATTTTTGCTTAGCAAGCATAGCATCCAAACTCATCCATATCCCACGAGACTTGTTGTTATTCCCATTTCATCAACAATGAGATATTGTAGATACCATTCCTGTCTGAGAGGTTGTAACATCACATTGGTTTAGTTGATATAATAAATATCTATATAGAAAAAAGAATTTATGCTCTTTTTTTAGTTATTTGTGTTGTGCCTATGAAATAGTAGTATATAATATAAGTCGACATTGATTACAAAAATATTATTATCATTTGGAGAGATGGAAATGAAACAGAGGGAATATATTCTATGACTACTGCGCAGGTTCCTTCCTTAGTTGTTGTTGTTCTTTCCTTCTTAACATCAATCAATCATGGCTTCCTTACTAGAAAGAGCTTTCGGCTCTCAAATCACTTCCTTTATATACCGCTGTTTTATACATAATCATCATCAAGACCATAACCACAGGAACAGAACCAATAAGAGCTTCAACATGACGAAGAAGAGTAGACCACTTTCCTTACAGGTTTGATTGCTGCAAACATGGTTTGCTTAATTAATTTTCTCCATGATCATATATACAAACTATAAGTATATATAGTTATAGTTTTTATAGCAATTTTTCATTTAACTTTTTTTTTTTTTTTGCATGCAATTACTTATATACTACCTCCACTCTTTTATATAAGCAAAAAGTCAAATATATCTAATCTAAATATTGACTAGATACAAGTAACTTTATGTTTATATAAAAAACAGAGGTGGTATATTGTACATATTTCATTATTTATTGAGATTTAACCATTGTCGCTTCGATTCGTTTATTTAAATAAAAACTAAAAATACCTATTTCATTAACACTTTAAATGTAATGAAAACATTTTTTAATGGTGACGTTAGTATTTGTAATTAATTTCTTAATTTTAGTAGAACTAAATAGAAATGAAAAAGAAAAAAAACCAGGTATATTTCATAAAACAAGACTACAGTTTTTTTATGCAACAAGACAAGACTACAGTTAGGAAAAACTGTTTGAGGCAACTGAAATGAATTGGCATCTCTCAATATTCTTTTCAGACCGTTGAGCTGAAAGTGAGGATGTGCTGCACAGGTTGCGAAAGAGTTGTTAAAAACGCCATTTACAAGCTCAAAGGTATGTCTATATATACAAATCAAAATTTGTTTTTTATATGGCCCATATATAACTCACTGTGTTTTTTTTTCAAAGGTAAAAAGAAAAGTTTATTGATGAATAAGAACTAAAGGCTTTAAGATAAGCCTAGTTCCCATCAAATACAATTAGTCCAAGGCCTTATCAAGTTTCATTATCTTTTTTTTTTGAAAAAGTTGTTTCATTATCTTTTGATGAAGTATTTATAGAAAAGAAAAAGTATTGTACCAAAATAAAATAAAGGGGGTAGCATTTTTAATTTTGATCAACTTAAAAAATTTGAATAAATTCATAAAAAATAATTAAAGATGATTACAAGTTTTAGGATAAACTTTTGTTTTCCAGATATCTTAAAGTTTCCACTGACGTGTTTTTTTTTTTGGTAAATTTCCACTGACTTTTTATTAAAAGTAATTTATGATAAAATACCTTAGAGTTTTTTTTAATCTATAATAAATTATCTCACCTAATTAAAAAGACTTAAGTTATTTAAATTATTTTCAGAAAAAATTATACTAATTAACAAAGTAAAAAATATTATTAAATTTTTACTCTCCTATCATTCCAAACTCTCTTCTCCAAGTGGAAATTATATTGGCACTTCAATTCAACCCAATAAAAATAAGGGTGTTTTTTTATACACCCACCGTATCCCCTTATACCCCCAAAATAAAGTGAAACCCCAAAATACTCTTGACAAAACATATCTTTTTTAAATTTTTTGCACTAATCGTATATGTTTTTTTAACATATAAACGACCCTAAATTATTGGCCATCGTATATACACCCCAAGGTGTATATATGATTGATGTGGGGGTTGGTCAATCGTATATACGTCTGGGGGGTGTATATACGATGACTTATGACATAGGGTCGTATATACACCCCCGAGGTGTATATACGATTGGTCTTAATTTTTTAAAAAAATACGATCCCTATGGTATTTTTTTTTTAAGTCAAATAAAAATTAATTAAGTTAAGGCCTGAAAATAGGTTTAATGTGTAGTTCGTTAACACGTGACGATGTTATACGTCGAACGAATAATTTAGGCTAAAAAATCGGTTTTCGGGCAACCTACTCTGATCGTAATGAAACCACAGCCATTAAATTTGAAAAAAATCAAGCATCATGACTCTCGTAGAAAGGACTTCTTTTGGGACTACGGCCTCAAAATCCCAAATTCCATCGTTTACTATTTTTTATTAATTTTTTAAATTTTCATAGTCTCCAAAAAATCTAAAAAAATTTGCATAGACTTATTTATTTTTGTTAGACTTTTAGTGGTGTTTTTATAATTTTTTTATTAGTTTTGATTCTTTAACGAATTTTTAGTAGTCTTTTAGTAAAAAAATTAAAACAAAACATTAAAAAAATAAAAAAAACCATCGTATATACGTTTTGAGTATGTACATAAAATAGCCATCGTATATACGTACTCAAAACGTATATACAATTTATTTTAATTTTAAAAAAAATAGTTTTCAAAGGGATATTTTGGGGTTATCAAATTGTGTGGGGGTATAAGGGGAAACAATGGGGGTATGAAAAAAACAAGCCAAAAAATAATCTCAAAAGGTACATCAACATATGAACAAAAAGAACTCAAACTTAGGGATAATAAATGGGAATTGCTTTTCCCACACCCCTCTCTACTCAACGCACACCCCCAAACCTAAAATATTCCAAAATTACCCTCACGTGGAAACCTCCCCTACGCAGTGTTTTTAACGGGTTCGGACGCGGACAATCGAATCCGTTCGGACACCAGCATCCGAACAGATTAAAAAGACTCGAGAGGTGCAGTTTTGGTATATGGCATCCATTCTTTGTTGATTAAAAAAAACAATACATTTCTTAACAAGTGACATTTTAGCTGTTTGACATATGACATCCATTCTTTTTTCTCAAACAAGGAACAACCGGTTGTAGTTGGATGAATTTGGATCATGCATTTAACTGGAGGACAGTAGACTCCATCTCACATGTTGAAGATGCCAAAAGATACTCATGTCAGCATAAAACTGAGCCAAGTTATGTCAGTGAGAGATTGTGTGTGATGTGCATTAAATCGCGTGCTCGACGTGCCATCTCCAATCGTCTTAATCTTGATCAAGTACGATATAGCCGAGGCTTTATTCGATGTTGTGATTTGTTCGGATGATGGTGTCCGAACTGGTTCGGATGGAGCCATCCGAACCAGTTAATTTTTACACAACAGGAGTGTGTGTCAAATATTTAACACACTCGAATGATGTTGTTCGATCTGGTTCGGATGCTCGTGTCCGAACCGGTGATTTTTTTTTGAAAAAAAGACGTTTTGGCCATTTCATTAAAGGCTTTTTGGTCTTTTCACACCCTTATGTGGTGTGTTTTGAGTAGGAGGGGGAGTGGGAAAAACAAAACCCTAATAAATTGACCGGACCACACTATACCCTTATGGCCATTTGGCATAGAATCTGATAAATCCACACACTCTCATCTTCTATCCACCTCCAACATAATCTATCTAAATGAGATGATTTTAGTTCCTTCCAGCTTAACTAGAGAACTTGAGTTCGAATCCATCCCTAGCTAGAATGTAGCAACGTTAACATTCTTGAGGGAGAACTTTGTCACTCATTGTGGTCTTATCCGATAAAAGGGATTAGTATCTGCAATTGCACGCTGAGAAATCCAATTCACACCAAAGAGTAATAGGGATATCTGCGAAAACTCTGACCCATATCTTACCATTTTTTCGGAATTGTCTGCGCATAGCACGATGGAAGTGTCCGATTATAGCCCGACGCGCTGCTTCAATACCCCCGATTGTACCAACCTACATATGTCTCTCCTCCATCAATCGGTACTAGTTATTGTAATTTTGATTCCTTGATTTGTCGGATGATAAATGCGAAACGAAAGAAGGATCCTCCTGCTGGGAATTAGATCCTAAGCCCCCCTATAGAGAGAGAGATGAATTGATCGATTCATCGGATCCTAGGTCGGGAGTGACGGGGCTCGAACTCGCAGCCTTCCGCCTGACAGATGCTGCTGCGGCCGATTGAACTTCAATCCCAGGAAAGGCAAAAAAACTAGGTGTGCAGCCTAAAAATTCTTAGATTAGATATAGATTTCTTTTCTCTTCATTATTATATCTATTCATATTTTATGTCCTAGGACATAGATATTCTAGATACCAATTCTGAATCGCGACTTCTGGCATCACCGAAAGGATCGGGCTTCTGACCGTCCGTTACGTCTCATCTTGATTTGGTTTCCACTCCAATATCTTATTTTCTTAGTCTCGTTCTCGTCTCTATCTCTTAGGTCAAGCATCAACCAATACTGGGTATATAAGCAGTGATTTCAAATCCAGAGGTTAAGCGATCTAATAGTCCTACAAATAGAAGAGAATCTTGGATGAAAATTGTCTTTTGAGACTAGACACCACCCTTATATTAAATGTTCTCTCGTTTTTTTTACAAAGATTTTAAGGTGAAGGGATGACGCCCCAATCCAAGGTAGGGAAAACCTTCGAACTCTTTGAGCACTTACGAAAAGAATTATATTTACCTCACTCCAAGGGTACTAGTGGAGATGTGAACTCAGAACCTTCCGAGTACAAATCACGTCATGCTCTACTAGGTCAATCCAAGTCATTAATTGTTATCATTTATTATTAGCTAATTGCTAATAGAGGAAAATATGTCTACTAATATATATTTTTACTTGTATGACATAACTAATTATAATGAAAATAATAATAAATTACCATTCAACAAAAGAGGGTTCATAGCGACAGACACATCTATAAGGCCTAATACAATTGATTGTTAGACTGAATATTTATCGAAGTTACTTGAGTTTAAACTCGTTCAAACTAGGCTCAAGTTCAACCCGACTTGTAGCAAACAACAACTTACATTTTGTTTTCTGGATATAAATTTGGTATACCCCATGCATAATCTAGGGATTAAGCCCTTTAGTGTGGTATAATATTACATGTGTGGCAAAAAATTCTCTCAAGAGTTTTAATGTATTTATAAAGTTTGTATTCAAACTCGAGACACTGATTAAGCTAAAAGAGACTCAGATTGTCCAACAAAAGAGGCTCGTATCATCTTATTTAAAAGCATTCTTGGAAATTTATGTTTGAAAATAAAAACAAAACCATATGCATTCCACATGCATAACGTTTGTATTATATGTTATTTGGCAGGCATAGATTCAGTGAAGGTGGATTTAGAGATGGAAAGGGTAACAGTAACAGGGTATGTTGACAGAAACAAAGTACTTAAGGCAGTTAGGAGAGCAGGGAAAAGAGCTGAATTCTGGCCTTACCCAAATCCACCACTTTACTTCACATCTGCCAGCAATTACTTCAAAGATACAACCAATGAGTTCAAAGAAAGCTACAATTACTATCGACATGGTTACAATCTCCCTGAAAGACATGGGACCATGCATGTCTCTCATCGTGGTGATGACCATGTTAGTAACATGTTTAATGATGATAATGTTCATGCTTGCTCCCTCATGTAAATTAACCACCCACCCCTGTTATGAAAACATTCATTAGTCACAATATGTTTTATTCCTAGTCGTACGTGGAAATGTTTATTTAGCATTATATGTAAATTTGCAGTTATGTATGTCATATCAAGCTTGGTTTGTTGAATGTGAACTTGTATATAATTTACAGAGTCACCCCCTACTAATGTCTCTTATCAATCTTAAAATTTCATATTCTTAACTAAGCAAGTCTAAGATTAGTATAGTTCTTTTGTAGAAATTCTAAACTCTGATTCCTTTATGTAACGAGATTTTTTGTACTCCAATCAATAGATATTTTCGTTTATGAAAAAAACCATGGTGAAAATGTCACTAGAATCGTATGCTTGTACTAGTAGAGAAGGCCCTTGACATGAGGAGGAAAAAAAACTCACAAAATTAGTGTTTGTGTTATAAGACAAGAATCCCTTTGTTATTCCACTCCCAATTGTGGAGAGTAAGTAATTAATTATAGTTACATTTTGTCCTAGAGGGGTAGCTCACATAGTTGAGTGAAAGAGACATCGTTGGTGAAAATGTAAGCGTACGTACAGGGTTTGAACGTTGAACCCACCTCCTCCCTAACAACTAATTACTAACTACTTTGTCAATCAGGAAAAAATTATAATTACATTTTTTTTTGACAGAAAGATATCTATTGCATTACATTTCATTAATTATTAATGATAAAAGTAACAATACAATCTAGAATTGAAGTAAAGACTTGAGAACAAGACTCAACCAGTGGCAGACATGTTTGTGGTCTAGGAGATTCCTTGAACCCCTGAAAAATAAAAATGGAGGCTTACACCTCTATATAATTTTTATTTTGAACCTCTTAAGTTTTAAGTTTTGGACATAGACTTCTCCGTTCTTTCAGTTTTGATAGCTAAATAAAGACTAAACTCTTATTTTATTTATTGAACTTACATCATCTCTTCTACTTGATCCTTAAATTGGGTAAAATAATAGTACTACCTCCGATCTACTTTATAAGAGAAACATTATTTTTTAGGTTCATTGGATAAATGATGTATATAAGCGATGTGCGATCTTAATGGAAGCGGGGTGTACTGCATTCTGGCCCCCATTAAGTTAATATACACACATATATATTTTACACTCAAAGTTAGAACATATAGAACCGAATAAATACTAAACAACAAATGTATCAATAGCCGAGTTGTTAAGATCATTCTTGGTGTATTTAGGGTTCCTGGTTCGATTCTTGTAATGGTCGTGACTTCTTTTTTTGCAGAATTTGACCACTAAACCAAACAAACTATTATGAATACACGAGCAATTTTGGTTTATATATTTGTTACTATTTTGGCCCCCTCCAATTTTTTTGTCAAGATCTGCCACTGTATATAGTCTACATTAAAGACTAGATATATCATTTATCCAATGAACCTAAAATGTGATTTTTCTCTTATAAAGTGGACTGAATAGAGTACTAAGTAGTCTCAATAGTGAGTGAACTCTATCAAATTAGTTTCTAAAATTTAAGAAATTTGTCTCATTAGTTTCCCGTAAGTAACTACTTATAAAACTTTGAAAATTAATTTGGTGAACGACACATACTTTCCAGACTATCTATTATTTTCATATACTAAATATGAGAATAAACGTAACCCATATTTAAATGTGATGAGAGTCGAATACACAAAACACATACTCCCTCCGGACTCATTTATAAGCAAAAAGGTACCAAGAATTTTGGGCTCAATATAAACAAATATCAACTAACTCAACTTCATTTAATGCTATTATCCTACAAATACCCTTATTTAATTCTACTTTTACTACTAAGAGTTTTGCACATTCCCAAGAAAATGAGGGTATACTAGTAAAATCAATCTATTTTTTTATGCAATCAAGAACATTAAATGATTATAACCAACTTTCTTAATCGGTGTGAATTTAAGTTTTTTTGCTTATAAATGAGTTCAAAGCATGATTTGTAACCCATCTCCCAACAAAGTTTAATCCCAAGCAAGAGCGTCATAATCTCAACCAAGATAATGTCTTACCTCCTACTGAACCATAGAATTCCCTCAAAAAATGCCCATTTGAATTGCGTATCAAACCCCATCTTGCTTTGCCGAGATTCTTCATAATACTCCCGTCAACATTATGAATAATATTACCGCGCGGGGGAAGGCCGAAACCAAGCTGATTTGCATGAAGCAGGGCCCAGAATTTAGCCTCAAGACCACTAGTTGGCATATCTTCAAAAACACAAGCATTCCCAGCACACCAAATCACCCAAAGCCCAATCAAAGACACAACTCCATGTTTCTTATAGGAATTATGCAGCCAAGTAGTAAGTGCAAGAACGGACACATTGTCATGTATGCCAATTGACTATATAGTTCCATTTGCTAGCAGCGCTTGGGAGTTGTGCAAGGACAGATGCATTGTCATATAAAAACCTAAACTCCCAAGCGCCGCTAGCAAATAGAACTGTATATAGTCAATTGGTTAATGGTTAGCAAACGTAGTGATGCTACATTTATCATTAAAATAAAAATAATTTCTTCAAACTTACTTTTAAAATAACGAAACATAAATCATTTTTAAACTCAATTTTCTTAAAATCATTTCCTTTAAAACCAGCTTATCATAATCATTGCTGAAAACTAAAACAAATGGAACTATAGTCAATTGGTTAATGGTTAGCAAACGTACTGCTAAAAAACAAAATAATATGCGTAATCTTATATCTAGATATTCCTTTTTAAATTTCCAACAACTGGCTGGTGCATAAGATATTATGAGTATTTTAAGATTATTAAGCCTCATATCAAAAAAAAAAAAACTCAAATTAAAAATTTAAAGGCATAGATGATTCAAATCGGACCAATATAATTTCTAGTCGATTGCAGTTGACTTTTTTTGATTTGAGATATTGGGAATGAGAAATATTATGTTATAAAGTTTGGTCCACTTTAATTCAAGCATACCTCAATCTCAATCTCAATCTCAATCTCAATCTCAATCTCTGACGTATTTAGTTTTTATTTTAAAATTCTCTAACGTATAGAGTTAGGTCTAATAAAATTCAAATATGAATATTTATAGCAACCCAATGTATAGACTATAGAGATGACAAAAAATATGTAAATATTTTCTAATTTTATACCAACTAATACTAATTTCGGTATGTATAGCCGACAAACACCTATTCCCATATTCCAAACACATAATTTTTTTACGGTGCCAAACACATATTTTTTACGGAAACCAAACTACTTCATTTCCATAAGAATAACGTCACAAATATAGGTTGGGACATAATCAAAAATTGTAGAACAAGCATAAAGTGTTGATGCTCTAGCAAGGGTATGAACAACTACATTCGCTTGTCTTCTATTCTAACAAAACTAAACCTATAGTTTCGAATAGTAGAAAGCAAAGATTTACAATTCCGAATAATATAGCCGACTTCAGTAGTCATGAGTTGGTTTTCGTTGATACCATTAACGACTAGTAAGCAATCCAGTTCAATGGTAACTCGCTGAACTCCGCGCTCAATAAACTGCATATATTTGCCTGCAGTTAAAAAAAAGTGCAGGGTTCAGCATTTCCACTAAAATAAATAAGAGAGAGAAAAAATAATATATTTTAGGAGATAAAAAGACAAAAAAAACTCTGAATAACAGTTTCAATATGTGACTGCAGATGAATGCAGTTTTTTTTGACTGCTGTGGATTTTTGTCCATATTTATCAATGCATGTTTATGGCGTAATTTAATAAAATTAATTCATTAAATTATTATCTTAATTAATAAAGGGTGCCACTGGCACTGCCAGGGTGGTTGGTTCGGTGATATTTTTCATCTGCATAATTGTTGTTGTTTTGTTTGTCCTCCAAACGCTTCATTCTCGCTTCTGAATTCTCTCTGATACAATTTCAGTTACTAGTCAATCGCAGCTCTGAAATCCACACAGCTAGATTATCTCCGCGTGTTTCGATCCTCTGTTCCGTACAGATATTACAGAATACAAAGCCGATTCCATTCCATCCAATCCAATCCAATCAATGGATCCATTTTCATTCCACCAAAACGACGCTTCCGCATCTACTCCTCAGTCGTATACTCCCCAACCCCAACGTCAACACAACTTCAAATTCAACCAAGAAAACTATTCTATGTACTCTCACTCCACTTCCTCTTCCGACGACGATGACGTTTCATCCTCCAATTCCATCCAATCCACCAACAAACGCCTTGACTGTATGCTACAATTCCTCGACCGTAAGCTCTCCGCCGCCGACCACAACGACCGTCGCCGTACAACACTCTCCGGTCCGTCTTCTCTGCCGGAGTTCATCGCCAAAGGAGGCGGTACCGGAATCTTCAGACCACCTGTTCGTGCGGCGGTGCCTCCGTCGCGGCCTCCGTGCTTAGAATTGAGGCCGCATCCTCTGCGGGAGACGCAGATTGGGCGTTTTCTGAGAAACATTGTGGCAACAGAATCGCAACTGTGGGCGGCTTCCGAGTGTGGGATACGGTTCTGGAACTTTAACGATCTCTACGCGTCGTGGTGCAGCGTTGGAGGAGAAGGCGTTGCGAGGAGCGGCGAGGAAGAGAGTGCGCCGTTTCAGGAATCGGTTTGGACTTCACCTGCGCTGTGTTTGGTTGCTGATGAATGGAATAGGTTGGTGTGGAGTGGACACAAGGATGGGAAGATTCGGTGCTGGCATATGGATCATCATGGTTTGGATGATAATAATAACAAATGGACCAATCATTTGAAGGAAAGCTTGTCTTGGCAGGCTCATCGTGGACCTGTTCTTTCCCTTACCATCACCTCTTATGGTCATTCTTCATATCCTTCATTATTCATTGTTTACGTTGTCTTTGTTTTGTTATTATGCAGATGCTTGTTTGGATTGGAAAATTAGATTCACTTTAACGAAAAATACGAGCTCTCTAAGTAAGATTTTGTTTAATGCTATTTTCAATTTTGAATACTAAACAAGCTAATGATAATTTATCAGTATTACTTGCAAAAGTTTTACTCTGTCAACAAATCACAATCAATCATAAGAGTGACTTTAGGAGTAATGATGATGAAAGTCAAACGTTTTTAATTATCTGATGGTTAGAATTGAGTGATAGTGTAAAAATTCCTTATACTCACTGTCTGTCTATACTCTATATGAAGTAAATAAATACTACTTGAAATTGCAATGGAAGTTAATATTAAATAAACTTTAATGAGTTTTGTGGTGGGTTCTGATGTGTATTACTATTGGAGTATTGGTTGATTTAGGCCACATTTGGATTGGTTTTTGACTAATGGGAATTTCTAAGTTAAAATAAGTTTACAATTATCTACTTACAAAAAAGTTATCAGTTTTATCGATATTTATGGAGAAGTAAAACAAAAGAGCTTCTGGTAAAATTGAGATGAAGCAGCTATTTTCAACTTATACAAAAAGCTATTGATTAAAAAGTTCATGGTTAATGCAAAATTCATATAATAGATCCTTTTTCAACAAATGCTTCCTGAGAAGTTTATCCAAACTAGCATGTTTGTTGGGAATCTGATCCACTGTTCTCTCTCTTTCATTGACTTAATCCAGGGGATCTGTGGTCGGGTTCTGAAGGAGGGGTTATAAAAATATGGCCTTGGGAGGCTCTTGAAAAATCGATTTATCAGACGGAGGAGGGGAGGCCCATGGCTGCCATATTCATTGAGAGGTCCTATGTTGACTTGAGGAGCCAGCTATCTACAAATGGCTATGGTAACATGTTAACTTCAGATGTAAAGTACTTACTATCCGATAATTCAAGGGCAAAGGTGTGGAGTGCAGGTTATTTTTCATATGCATTATGGTAAGATTTATTCTGGTAGCCCGACCTTTCTTTGTGTTAGATATGAACATTAGTAGCTGATTCTTTTATATTTAAGCTTTCAATTATAATTAAGAATTCATTATTTTCTAAACTGCATGCTCAAAATTCACAAATATACATTATACTTACTATTTTAGAAGGTTTACATGTGTTTTTGGTCCTTCTCTGGAAATATGATATTATTCCAAACTAGGTCATCTTTAAATTTCTTAGTCCCTAAAAATAGTGTGCTTTTAACCTCTAAAATAAAAGTAGGTCTTCTATTTTTAGTCCCATATTTAACAAAAATAAAAGACATGCTTTTCTTGTAAAAAAAAAAGACACGCCTTTAGGGACTAATCACACTAATTTTGTTAAATGCGGAAACAATAAATAAATGAATAAAATTCAAATAGTTTTTTTTTTTTAAAAATGTGTGTGAGTGTTGGTTGACTGGTTGTTTATTATGTATTACAAACTGTGCCACTGCCTTCGCAATCCCCTTTTAATTATTAGATAGCTATGCTCTTAAACTTCTACCCTGTACCCAGGCATTAGCTATTTTATAATTATTATTCCACCAAGGATGTTAGTAACCAGAAACTGGAATTAAGAGAAAGGATTGAGAAGGAGAGAAATTGAGAAGGAGACTCACAGAATCCCTAGAAATTGGGATTAAACTGCCAAGGGGAATTTCCCTTTACAACTGAATGTCAGTTTGAGTTTACAAAATGAACGAATGAGAGCTCCATTCTTTATAATCAGTATTTATAGGTACCTCTAGGCCTTACTAACTACTTGCCAGCTGCACACAGCTTTACATGCCACTTATTTATTTGCAATTACATACACTTTAAGCTTGGGCTTGTCTAATTCCCCAGTTGTAATTCTGGAGGTATTGTGTCTTCCACTTGGTGTTGTCCCACTGCTAACTTCAACTGAGATACATGAAAAAGGGGATGCACCCATACTTGCTCCGGTAACTATAACTGGAAGGCAACAACTCCTATTTGTTTGAGGACTACATAAGGACCAAAATACCTAGTAGTCAACTTGGGGTGAAGTTGTTTGCCCACAGATCCTTGACTGTGGTCTCACCTTGAGGTAGACTCGATCCCCCACCTTGATTTTGGAGGGCTTCCTATGTTTATCAGCAAAGTGCTTCATGTGCTTCGATGCTCTAGCAAGGTGAAATTTGAGCTGCCTTAATGCCTCAACAATGATTTCCCCCGAAATAAACTTTGAAAAAGCTGGAGGAGGTCTTCGACTTTTCGTCGACACTTGAAAACTTATATTAAACCAAAACTCAGCCCAATGAATAAAATCTGCCCACACCTTGGGTTGCTCTGCCGAGAAGCACCTTAAGTAAGTTTCCAAGGTTCTGTTAGTCACCTCTGTTTGCCCATTGGACTCAGGGGGGTGGTACGCTGTACTCATCTTGAGCTGTGTGCCTTGTTTCTTAAAGATTTTTGGCCAAGAAGAGCTCATAAAATTGGGGTCCCTGTCACTCACAATGGAAGCCGGAATCCAATGCAGTCTAATAATTTCTTAGCAAAGAGGTCAGCCAAGGACCTAGCTGTATAAGGGTGTGTAATAGGAATAAAGTCAGCAAACTTACTTAATCTATCCACAGTCACCAATATAGTGTCAAACCCTTTGGACTTAGGAAGTTTAGTGATGAAATCCATGCTAATGTCCTCCCATATTGCATTTGGGATGGGTAAGGGCTGAAGTAGGCATGTCGGGGATGCTGCCAAGTACTTACTTCGTCGACAAACGTGACAACCCGCCACAAACTCTGTTATGGTAGCTTTCATTCCGTTCCAATACAACAATTGTGCTATTCTTCGGTAAGTCCTGTACATTCCCGAAAGACCACCAATGGGAGTAGTGTGGAATTCCTTCAAAAGTGTGGGAATCCATTTGGAATTATGAGCTAAGACCAATCTGCCATTAAAGTAAAGCCTTCCTTGCTCTAGAGTGAAATATTGGTGAGAATTTGGGTCTTGTTTGAGGTCCTGGACAATCTTCTGCAGCACACTATCATTGTGGACGTCTTCTTCCAACGAAGCATGATCAGCCCAAAATGGCTTTGAGATGACCGAGAGTTCAAGGTCCCCCCTCTTCCCTTCATGACAAGGCATCTGCAACCTTGTTGTTGGCCCCAGTTTTGAGACTCTTTTGGTCAGAAAATAAAGTAAATTTTCTGCCAATAAAATAAGGTCTCCAATGTTGGATTGCGAGGACTAATGCCTACAATTCTTTTTCATATACAAATTTGGATAGGGCAATAGGGCTGTTTGCTTTGCTAAAATAGGCGATAGGCTTTCTGCAGCATGTGGAAAGCTTGGTCAGCTTCAACAGTCCATAAAAAGGATCCTTTCTTCAATCAATGTCTCCGTAAGGGGTTTGGCTATCTTACCATAATCCTTAACGAAGCGACGATAGTACCCCGTAAGTCCTAAGTCCTAACACACCGCGAGTAAGGAAAATTGTTCCATACCCGGAGTTTGATCCTATGACCTAACCTATTAATAAGCTAAGGGTGTGTAGCTTCAAGCCTAAGAGTCTTTTGTGTGAAATGCGTTAAGAATGCAAAGCCCTTCATCCACTTAACAGCTTATGTTATGGTGTTCCTTAGGCTAGTATCTGAAATATAAATTTCTTTACGTGATATTCGTTTGATTTGATGTTTGTTGATTTATGTTCTGCAGAGCGGCCACAAACAAATGCATGCGCACACACTCTTACCTGTGACTCGCTTAACCAAGTCTTGGCATACTTACATCCTTTGATAATTTTTTATGAATGAGAGATTTTATGAATCCCAACTCTTGAACTGAACGTTCTCACAAAGTAACTCTAGTCTACAAATTTCATACTATTCAAAACTAATTGAAATCCTATCGTACAAATTTATTTTAACATATGGTATGATATTTAAGACGTAAGTAAACTAATGCTATTAAATTGCATGCATGCAAGTCTAAATTACTTAAAATTTGGTAGATATGATTGCCTAGATAATATCTCATGATTCATTGTTTGGATTGGTTAATTCTGTATTCTATGAAAAAATAACTCAGTGATGTATGTTTCTAGTATTCACACTTGGTGTCGATATGTAGGTATGTAGACAAATCAGTTTTTTCTTACTATCTAGCTTCCTTCTTGCTAATAGCTATACATTGGTTCTATTATAGAAATCCTTAGAAAATAAGCATATGTAGAACTAGTGGGTTAGATGCTATGAAGCACGGACACAGACACATACACCGGACACTTGGACACCGGTTTTATTTTGAATTTTTCTGAAAAATACAAGTAATTGAAGTGTCGGTGTCGGTATGTGTCGGACACCGGGACACATCTGCACTCAGAGGTGTCCGTGCTACATAGGTTAGATGTTTATGGGTTCTTTACATATTTACGTGGTGCCACGTTCTGAATCCTCTGTCCCGTTCTATTTTGATGCATGCTTCCTTGATGGTGCCCTATGTGAATGAGATGTACAAAGAAATCATAACTAGACCGAGACCTCAGTATTACTTTATCCTTACTCTCTTTATGTATGCATTACTTGTGCTTCAATGTTGCTCATCATGTGTGTGTATTTGTTCCTGGCAATTTAATTTAAGCTAGTGCTTGTTAACGTACAGGGATTCTCGTACAAGAGAGTTACTGAAAGTTTTCAATTCAGATGGCCAGATGGAGAATCGGTCAGACATGTCCTCAATACAAGATTTTTCAGTTGAGCTTGTTTCAAGTTCTAGGAAAGACAAAACACAAAGTTCCATTGGGTTCTTACAGCGCTCACGTAATGCCATAATGGGTGCAGCAGATGCCGTTCGTCGAGTTGCAGCAAAGGGACCCTTTGGGGACGATAATCGGAGAACAGAAGCACTGGTGGTAACAGTTGACGGGATGATTTGGACAGGGTATTCAAGTGGCTTACTGGTGCAATGGGATGGAAATGGCAATCGCATACAAGATTTTCTTTACCATTCATTTGCTGTTCAATCTTTTTGTACTTTTGGCATGCAAATTTGGGTAGGTTACGTGACTGGTGCTGTTCAGGTATTGGACCTCAAGGGTAATCTGATCGGGGGATGGGTGGCTCATAACTGTCCTATTGTAAAATTGACCGTTGGGGCTGGTTATGTATTTGCATTGGGTAACCATGGTGGCATACGCGGATGGAACATCACCTCCCCTGGACCTCTTGATGGCATTTTACATTCAGAACTGGGTGGCAAAGAATTCTTATATACTAAAATAGAAAATTTAAAAATACTGAGTGGCACTTGGAATGTTGGACAAGGAAAAGCATCTCAAGATTCCCTTACTTCATGGCTAGGTTCTGTGGCCTCAGATGTTGGCCTTGTTGTTGTTGGGTTGCAAGAGGTTGAAATGGGCGCTGGATTTCTTGCTATGTCTGCAGCTAAAGAAACTGTAAGTGGTCGTTTTATTTAAAATACTAGAAAATTAGTACATTACACCTATATGATAGCTAGACAAAAACTGTAGTAGTGGTAAGCAATGTAATGGTTGTGGAAGTGTGAGAGTGAGAAGCATTAATCATGACGGTATTGCCCTTACACATGCAATGTAATTAATAAATTTGCCTAACTTTTCTTGTTCATAACCCTCACCTAACCCCTACTTTCACAAACATATAGGTAGGACTGGAGGGTAGTTCTGTCGGGCAGTGGTGGCTGGAAATGATTGACAAAACATTGGATGAAGGTTCAACATTTGAGCGTATTGGATCCAGACAACTCGCAGGCTTGGTCATTGGTGTGTGGTGAGTACCCAATACCCATGAGTAGGAATACATGTGATCTGGTGAAGCCTTTAATATGTCAGAAATAATACTCCTTATTGTTATACAAGGCATTGTGATGTCTGTTATGTTGTAGTTTTTTTTTTATGTACGTGATGTCAGATTTTTGTCTGCTTTCCTTCCTACTTTTTATAAATTCTATGGACCACAAAAGGATGGGTTCCTAATCCTGAAATGAAATATCAACTACCATCCCTAGTCAATTTGAATTTATATTATTGGTTTTTTAATTGTTCCGTGTTGGCCTCTTTCTGATAGGAGTTAAATTTATTTTCTTCAGGGTTAAAACCAACATTAGATTTCATGTTGGGGATGTTGATGTGGCAGCAGTTCCATGTGGTTTTGGGCGTGCTATTGGCAATAAGGTAAGTCATTAATATCATGATTGTCAACCTTGGTTTCATAGAACAGACTAACATGAATGTTTAAAAAATCAGATTTTTTTTTATTCTCCGCTAAATTTATGGTGTAATTCAATTTCAACCGTATGGGAAATAGATCATGTTCATGGATTAACAAATATTTACAAAAGCTCTATTTGCCTCTGCCATTCTCCAAGTTGATTCCTTTTTGCACATGGCATCGCACTGTAAACAAAGTCATAGGCCTCCATTCCACTACTTTGATGATGCAAGGCCATGACGCGTGTTGTTTTGTGTTCTGCAAGTAACATATTAGATAATCATTGAAACTCCATGGATTTTCTCTGATTGTGTCTACTTAGAGATAACCACTATGATGTTAGTTGCAGGCTTTGGCTTGAATCGAATACAACAGAAAGACTTTGACTCACGTATAGAATGTCAAAGTCTATTTCACAAACATTGGAACTATTACTGTTTAGGCATGACATGATGACATGATATGCTGCAGTAGTGCCGTGTACTCATTATTAATTTGGCATGTGGCATGTCAGCTGTGGTATAGTGAACCATGGAGTTCATTTCATCCAAAGAAAAAATAATAATGGAACTATGAAATGATGAATATAACCAAAAAGCAGAGGAAAAGGAATGGCAGAAATAGGAAGAACAGAGAGAGGCAGAGAACAGACAATTTTTTCTGTGATTTCTGCAACAAAAACAAATAATGGAAGCAGGTCTGATACCTTAATGATAATTCAGACATTGTCTATAAGGTTTTTGCCCTTGAGATCTTGAAAGGAATTTATAAACCAGGTGTCATCGCAAGAAAATAATGCTTTTTTCTTCAGACCACTTTGGCATGGCTTATGCCAGCCAGTCTTATACACCACAGCTAAGGTGATGCCACGTTGAATGCCATTGTTGTGAGAACTGGACTGATTTGTCCAGTTCATCCATGAACTAGTCATTTGCGGTCGAGTCAAGGGTATGAAAATCGATACTATCGAATTGGATTTTGAACTTGAACCACCTATGAACTGCGTGGGAACCAGTTATTAAATGTCAAAATCAGTCCACTTCGGCTGGCCCGGACATGTTCAAAAATTTCTAAGGTTACATAGGTGACAATCGAAGTTGTGTACTGTCGGTAGATAGAAACTCCCGTTGACACTATGCAACAGTTGCTTGTGTATTCCACACCATATATATATATGTACACATTTTAATTTTAATACATATACTTATTTTAATTAAGTAATAAGACCATTTCTTCTGCCACTAAAAACATTTGATATTGATATGAAAGTATATTAAATAAGTTATATAATATGAAAATATATTTACTAATTCATAAATTATATTTATTGCTGAACTTTAATATGTTGTGATATTTCTTTATTATAAGTACATATCTCTTCATCAGTATAATATGTTTATTCATAGTAAATGTACTATATAAATTTTTATGTAATACTTATTATTACCGGTTCTAACTATAGTCGAAATGATAAACTGTAGCTATTGTCTTCACCAGACTGGTCTGATTTTAAAAAATTGTGCGCACTACACCATGAGTGGTTTTTTGGCTGTATCCCTAGTCCCTCAAAATTGCACGCCATGACTGTGCTATTGGCTACACTGGTTTTTTGTGTCTTTTTTTTATTATTCTGACCATTGTTGTCGGGGTTGATTATCTCCCCAGGGAGCTGTTGGTTTGAGGATTAGAGTGTATGGTCGGATTATGTGCTTTGTTAATTGTCACTTTGCCGCACATTTAGATGCAGTTGGTCGTCGCAATGCAGATTTTGATCATGTATACCGAACAATGTCCTTCAGCCGACCAACAAACCTCTTAAATGCTACACCTGGTACGATGCCCGTGCCTATTACTGTTTTCCTCATTTTCCTTATCCATGTATTTATCTTAGCCTGTTTATAGATCTGGCTTCCCATTGGTGCTTTCTGTTGCAGCTGGCACTTCATCTTCGGTTCCAGTATTTCGTGAGACAAATGTATGTACATGCTGTCCATTTTATTCTTTTAAGTAAATGCATTATGCACTCAAGACAATTGGATGAAGCACTGATCCTTGGGATTGGTTTCCAGTCTGCAGAAGTAATGCCTGAGTTATCCGAGGCAGACATGATTGTATTTCTCGGTGATGTTAATTATCGTCTTGATGGCATTTCATATGATGAAGCAAGAGATTTTGTTTCTCAAAGATGCTTTGATTGGCTTAGAGAAAGGGATCAGCTTCGAGCAGAAATGGAAGCTGGGAATGTCTTCCAAGGGATGCGTGAAGCAGTAATAACCTTTCCTCCCACATACAAATTTGAACGGCACCAAGCTGGTTTGGCAGGTTGGTACCCCAACACACACCCACACACACAAATTGTGTCTGAAATCTGAACTTGAAGGGAACATTAACATCATAAAGTGAAATAGAAAATGAGAGTCAAGTGCAAAACGTGGCTTGGGTTGTCGCGTTCCTTCTCTCTTTGTGGATTAGAAATATTTCTGCAAATCATGCAGCTACAGTTACTAAGATCTTTTATCTGTAGAGTGTAGACCAATAAAATGCACAGGATACATTATATGAGAGGAAAAACAAGAGTGAAAGAAACCAAATGTTATGAAGTCACAAATTTTAATCACACCTCATCTCTTTATGGATGTCATATATGAACTGTTGAAATAGTAGGATTGAGATGGGGAAGAGGAAGAAAGAGTAATAGAGACTCTGAATAGTAGGATCTAATTTTCATTCTTTTGGGTGCTCGTAACTTCCATAGTCTTTCTCTATTATTAGAAATTGAAAGGTGAACCATTTCTGCATTTCATGCTACAATCACTGCTGTTTATTTCTAATTTTGTCATCAGCACTGCTTTAAATTTTTTAATAAGGACATGACCGCATGACTTCAGATTTGCATGCAATGTTTTTTGAAGGGTATGATTCCGGTGAAAAGAAACGCATCCCTGCCTGGTGTGACAGAATTTTGTATCGCGACAATCGCTCTTCTTTGGTGGCTGAATGCAGTTTAGAGTGTCCCGTAGTCTCTTCAGTATTGCAGTGAGTGCTCTATTTTATATATCTATTGCCATTTGGGTATATGGATCAGAAAACCTTGCCATGAAGACTTGATGTATGTTGTCCTAGATAAGTCTCATTATACTTGGCATGTTGTGCTTAACTCATTATGCTGCTCTCACCCCTCTATTGTTCAGGCAACTTCTTTGTTATATGAGACATGTGAATTGAGTTACGATGAAATTACAGATTTCTAGAATAGAAAAATACTAGAGACACTCTTTTTATTTGGTCCTTATATGTATAACTACTTCAAATTTGGAATTTGTTCTGTTATATTTTTGGTTTGTATATGCGACAAGCATTTTTTTACTTTTCCCCATACCACAAAAACTTCATGTTAACTGTCAAAATGGCAACAGTTGTCAAGGGGCACATACAAATAGGGACAAATTTTTTTTTCTTACATTTAGGGATCCATTTGAGAACGAATATCTTACACAGGGGTAAAAATATATTTTAACCTTGACTGGTTATGTAGCACTACTGTCTGAAATATCTCGAAAACCATGAGCTGATGCACCATCTTTCTTTTTCTTTCAATTGTTGTTTTGATTTATGTCATATCACCTTCAATAGGTACGAAGCCTGCATGGATGTCACAGATAGTGACCACAAGCCTGTACGCTGCATCTTTTCTACAGAGATTGCTCGAATAGATGAATCAATACGGAGACAGGAGTTTGGCGAGATTCTTGAGTCAAATGAGAAAATTAAATGCCTTTTGAAAGAATTATGCAAGATTCCTGAAACTATCATCAGTACAAACAACATAATTCTTCAAAACCAGGACACATTAATTTTGCGTATTACAAATAAATGCACAGAAGACAACGCTTTGTTTGAGATAATTTGTGAAGGGCAGTCTACTGTTATGGAGGATCAGAAGGCAACTAACCATCAGTTGAGAGGTTCCCCTGGCTTCCCAAGGTGGCTTGAGGTAGTATTCTCTATTTAAAATATTTTTATAAATACTTAATTTTTGGTCACATTAGGACTTCTTTGTTTTTCGTTTTGGAGAAATGTCAAGTAAGAGAAGTGTTTAATATGAGAGGTTAAGAGGAGTAAATCTGGACCGTACAACCATACATGGTTTTTTTTTTTAGGAAACAACCATACATGGATGGTCATAATTAAAAGTGATTTAGTCATCGCATGACCACTTAAAAAGGTCACACAATTTTTTTTTAATCTTAACCATTAATGATTTGATTTATGGTCATGATTTGTCTTTCTCAATCTCATTATATGCACACACATCGTTAATGTTCTCCCACTAGAAAAAGTAGGGAAAAGATTGTCTAACTTTTTTAAGCGGAAAAGTTAGATTAACTTTAGGCAAAATGAGGTAAAATAAGGGAGAAAATAGTAATTTAAGATGGAGAGAGAAAGATGAGAGAAATTAAATGAAGTGATGAGAGATAGAGAGAAAGTTAAAGAAAGGTAGGGATTTGAAATTTAGAGAAATCCCTCCCAAAAAAGTATGCGAGCAAGCTACAACTTTAAATTTGTTAAGGTACTCCCAAAGGTATATCTTGCTAACGTAAATTTGACAAAACAAGTGAGATTCATTTAGTCCCCATGTTTGAGATTAATTAATATCACTTGGCGTTGACGCAACGAACTGGACAGTATTTTTGCTGTCGCGAGTGGATTTTTGTAGTTGTGGTCATCTCATTGTCATAGACACATTGCTGTCTCTTTTTAACCTTTTTTCATGGATTGAACGTGAAAGATGAAGGTTTCGAATTGTAGTTGTGGTCATCTCATTGTCACAGACACATTGCTTCCATTGTAGCATGTAGGCCAATTTGATCTGCAATCACAACGTGATGCAGTTGTGCACTGTAGCTGAGATGTTATGCCTACATCGGCATATGGTGCAGTCTGCAACTTAAGTCCTTGTCAAAATTAAAATCCCTTAAAAAGATTGGCTCTAACAATTGGATTTAGTACTAAAATGTTTTGTCCTAAAACCGAATGTATGTGAATATTAAACTAGATTTGCTTTAGAATAGGCATCTCTCTCCTTTGCAGTGCACTATATAATAGTTACATGAATGTTTTATGATTCAGGTGAGTCCTGCAACTGGTATTATAAGACCAGATCAAATTGTTGAGGTATCAGTTCACCATGAGGAATTTCAAATGCTGGAAGAGTTTGTTGATGGTGTTGTACAAAACTCTTGGTGTGAAGACTCCAGAGACAAGGAAGCTATTTTAGTTGTCAAGGTGCATGGGAATTACACTATCCAGACAAGAAATCACCGAGTCCGTGTTCACCACTGTTATTCATCAAACAAAAAACAAATCACAGACCCTCAAACAAACGGATCTAGACATATCCAAGGTGGTGTACTACACCGATCTGATTTTCAACCTTTCAGCAGTTCCTTTGATGTGGTTGACCAGCTACAGAAATTGCATAGCCCTTAAAGCAGCAATTTATGTGAGTGCATATAACTTTCATTATATTGTTTTGGTTGATGAACAAATAATTAACAGACGATCTCGTAACAGACAAGAGAGTTCTTGTTTATACAAGCTATAATAAGCATCTTGATTATGCTTGATAATGGTTTTTTTGTTTCCACAGGGAGCTTGTGGTCCAACGTATAGTCGTCGAGCTGATGCAACTGTACAGAGAAAGCAAATGCAAGGCAGAGTACACAGCTTTTAGGAGATCCATTATTTAATTTATTTGGGAAGGAAATTATTCTGTATATTACTATATACCAATTAAACAAACACAGCCTACAATTGAAAGGGAAAATCCGGCGACAAGTTACGGCTGCTGAAGCTACAACTTTTTGAGTGTCTTTTGGACGATGGTTGCTTCCAACAAATATTCTGTATAATGGAATTTTGCTTCGAACAAATACTTGCTAATTTTTATCATCTAATTATTCGCTTCAAGTTTTGTATAATAAAGTCCTTTTCGTTAATCGACCTCCTACTTCCTGGTGTATGTGACCTTTGTCAAAGACAATATACACATGAAAGGAGAATGACTTATATTACAAGAAAAATAAAATCTGAATTTATGGTGTGCAATATATCATAAGTTCAAATCTTAATTGTACAGTAATAATCAAGACAAATAGATGAATAATTTTATGTTTAAGTGTATAAGAAAAAGCGAAAATGCAAAGACAATTCCTTAAACATTTAAAGATAAACATAAAATTATTCTATTTTCCTTACTATTTTATGTGTGAGTTACGCATATAATTTTATGCATAAGTCTATAATTTGGGTTTGGTGTCTTTTCATTCTGCTTAACTCTTATTTTACTGTCTATTTTTTCGGGTGTAAACAAAACTGTTGAGCTACATTTATTTTTTCATTTGAGCAATTGTTTTTTTCAATGCACTGACAACTACTCCAAAATCCGTTTCAGTGAACATTTGAAGCAATGTTTTTAAAACAAAACCCAGACCAGTGATTGAATCGGCAAGACCTCTAGCTCATGGTTTAGTTGATTCACTTAATTAAACTATGGTTGAACCAGATGAGTAATAATAAATTAAAAATAGAATAACTATTAAATTTTGTAGAAAAATTAAATATAAAAAAAAATACATTTACTAGGTTCAACCGGGTCAATTAGTGGTTCAAATCAGTTGAACCATGATCCAACCCAGTTCTAAACGATTCAACCAGACTTTAAATAGGTTAAATCAACTGCCAGACTTGGTACAAAAGGTCTGAAAACACTGATTAAAGATAAGTACGGAAACGTAGTTGAGTTATAAATGATGTTCTTCAGATAAAAACTTGTTGAGAATATGAATTTTTAAAAACTAAAAATTATATGCAGTAATAATGGAGACAAATAGGTAACTTTGGGTTTGAGTATAAAAGAAAAAATCGAAATTCTGGACATGGCGTCTCATTTCCTTCTAAGTAATTCTTCTATTTTCCGGTCTATTTTTCCCAGCTGTAAAACTGTTGCGCTACATTTTTTTTTTCATTTCTGTAATTGTTCTTTCAATGGATTGACAGTTCTACTCCAAAATCTCCTTCAGTGAAAATGCAAAGACAAATCCTGAATAGTGGCATTTTCAGGTTTGATTGAATAATTATAATAAAACAGTTTTGGAGGTGACATAGTATATAAAACCTAAGACGAACAACAACCTTTTTTTGACCCCACATCTGCTTCTCCTCCTTCTTGCAGAACAACAGTCTTTCCGTTTTCAATCGAGGAAGCATCTTGTTTGTTAAGCTCTTGAGACATCATAACCTTCCGGCTTAATATGTTGTATATCTCCTTTACAACTGTTTGAAAAGCAGCTGCTACATTTGATGAATCAAGAGCTGATGTCTCCATAAAGAACAATCCCTGAGCCTCAGCTAAGGCCTTGCCTTCCGCCAGAGACACCTCCCTCGCATCCTTAAGATCTGACTTGTTCCCAACAAGAATTGTGACAACGTTCATGTCAGAGTGAGCTGTTAAACAATACATCAGTCTTAATCATTGTTTCGTCATATTCAAAACAAAAGTATGTGAATATATGTTTTCAAAGTAAAGCAAAATAAAATAAAATTTGATGCAGTTTATTACAAGGTAATTTGGAGCGTGCATTGCATGCGTATATGTAAAATAATAGCAAAAAGGCTGGCATAAAAATGCAGAAGTTCAAAAGAGAAAACCAAAAAATATATATTATTGGTGAAGTTGCTTAAGAACCTAAAATGAATATATGCAATTCAGAATTAACAAAACAAAATCACCTTAAGAAAAAGAGTCAAGATATTATCTTATTTTACATATAGGACGATATGTAAATCCAAACCCCGTTAAATTTGTGTGAAATGTTTTCCTATGCAGTATCAATGTCATATGATTGAGAAGTTAACCATGTCCTAGACCAGTTACCTCAACTTGAAGAAAATAAGCACAAGAAGAACTTCAAAAAGGCAAAGAATGATTCAAATGTAGTTATAGTGAAGAAAAACTTCAACAAGGCAAAGAAAGATTCAAATGGAATTATAATTCTTACTGTGAAGTTCATTAAGCCACCGACCGATGCTATCAAATGTTTGGCGCCTGCTAATGTCGTATACCACAAGTGCTCCAACTGCACCCCTATAATATGCTGACGTAACAGCTCTGAACCTTTCCTGCCCAGCTGTGTCCCATATCTGCGCTTTAACTTCCTTTCCATTAATTTGCATTTTCTGAGTTTGGAATTCTACTCCTATAGTTGACTTTGAATTAGGATAAAATTCATCCCTGGCAAATCTTGCAAGTAAATTTGATTTTCCAACGGCTGAATCACCAATTAAAACAATCTTGAAAAGGTAATCCTCAGTCTTCTCATCTTCATTATAAAAAGCCATCTGTCAAGTCCCAAGGCTTGCCAGCGTAGAACTGAATCAACAATAAATAACTATCATGGATTCTGGGTCTCTCCGATACTAGAATATCACCTAAGATGAGAACAAGGATCAGAAACACAAGTACAGCTGCTAACAAAGAAATCTGGAAGACAGAACAGATATATTAGTGACAGATCGTATTTCAACAAAAATCTTAAGATATATGATATATCTACCTTATGAAGTAACAGTTGACTGTTTCTATAATACAGAACTGCATCCACCATCAGAAACCAGACCTCAATTCAAATGAGCCAAAACTTTCTGGAGCACCTGAAAGCATCAGGTTCCAAAATATATACCATAGTCAAATGAAGTATTATAACCCGAAGGAAAGGAGGAGTAGAAGAAGCATTTGAGAGGTGCTGTTTATTCCATGACTTCCATTCAAGGCATTCCTGATGGTAAAACACTTGCATTTATTTTTCAATAATAGTTTCTAGAGAAATAAAATGCCACTAGAGAAATAAATCAAAGATAATATTGCCCAAAGATACATGAAATTCATCTCCCTAAATTGTTGCAAATGCACCAATTAACTACGGATGTAGCAACACAATCAAGAAGCGGAAAGGGGATTGCAAAGTTTATAATTTCAAAACCCTCGTCCCTTAGTGTCAAAATTTGACTCCCACGTGAAGACAGTTGAACGGTACCAAAATTTATGACAGGTTAACAGAACCAGAAAATTTTTAGCCCTATTAATTTCGGTGATGAAAAGCTATAGGACGCATAAAAAATTTCAATTATCAACTTTTTATTAATGATCAATTTAAAAAACCCTGCTCTGGAAGAGAGGGGTGTGGTTTTTTTTGAGTTACATTTTTCTCCTTGGCATATGCATAACACCAAAACATGTTACCGCATGTCTTAGCACCCACGGGTTCCTTGAGCGCCTTCTCACCCAGATGTTGGCATATGGGAGGGGAAACTAGAGAAACGTGATAAAGGATGACATCACCAGCAGTGTAAACCTCTGTAGCACCGACACTTCCGATTGAAGACGTGTTGGTGTCCGACACGTATTGTGTCGGACACCGACACTGACTTCAATTACTAGTATTTTTCAATATTTTTCAAATTAAAACCTATGTATGTGTGTCTGTATCCGGTGTCTTGACTAGTATTTGTGTCTGTGTCAATGTTTCGTAGGTGATAACATTCTCAGGAAAGGAAAAGGAGTGTCGAAAGAACCAGAAGACTTGCAACTGAAGTTATTGAACTTCTCCAGAAATATGTGCTTAGCCTTGGCTAAAACACGATAGAAGGTTTTATATATATATATATATATATATATATATATATATATATATATATTCTGTTTGCTTCCTAGCGTAATTTTACAAATAAAAAAAGAACAATACATAGCGTGCTGAATCTTTTCTCCTCCTGCATAAAAAAATTCGAAGTGTGGAATTCTAAATCCGTGGATGAGGTATATGTAGGAACAGGTTGTCCAAATTAATGTTGATAGAGATTTCGGCTTGCAAAAAGAAACTTCCCACAGCCCACCTATGATTAGATTTATAAAGTAGCAACCTCGATGCAAAGGGAGGGAAGTAAAAGAAATAGACCAATGACTGTCTAAGCATAATTCAACCCACGAGTTTTTTTAGAGGGAAACTTCTTTGACCCCTGAAAAATACTTGCTGGCATAGGCAACTTTGACTTGTGATTTTATAAATTATAGTTCTAGAAGTGAATGGGGAAGTTATTTTATCGGTTTCTGGATACAAACTACAAAGTTCTGCAGAGGTATAGTCAGCAAATATAAATACCTCAACCAACTTCTCTCCTTGTTTTCCCTCAGCCTCTACAACTCCAGCTTACCCTTCCACTCAGTCCTTAAAATCTCAAACCCTGTTAATATGTAAAAAATGTATTAGATCATTCTTGCCAAGAGATAAGAAAATTTTCTTGCATGACACTAAAGGGTAAAACTTAAAGCATTAAATAAGAAGTGTCAGGTAGACCCATATACATAAACAAAGGAAGATGATATCAAGCTTCCATGAAATTATTTTTACAGTATTGGTATTCATGTAGCCAACACTAGCTAATGTGTCATGAACCAACTAGAACAAAAGTTTATGATATTGAGTAAAAGCACAAGAATGGTTTAATATTTTGGAAATCTCCTCACACAAGATCCCTTTGGGCTTGAAACATTGACACGGAAGAGTCCGTTAAAATTTAGTTTCATGGGTAAAAGCACATGAAGAGGTCGTTGGATCACAAACACTTGGC
The DNA here is from genome assembly GCA_020916435.1 of Oxytropis ochrocephala. Classification (NCBI taxonomy): domain Eukaryota; kingdom Viridiplantae; phylum Streptophyta; class Magnoliopsida; order Fabales; family Fabaceae; genus Oxytropis; species Oxytropis ochrocephala. Next base: position 22,662,320 of record CM037090.1, on the reverse strand, counting down.
ATAATTTCTTGTTGACACTTTACTGCACAACATTCAGTCCCATAGACAAAATTCTGAAAGCATTTTAATCAACCCAACCCATATAATCCAAAAAACAGTATGGATTGATTAAACCCTAACATTGATGAACCCTAATATTGACAACATTTTCTTCCGCATCCTTTAAAATTATTTTCCAAAATAAAGTGGTACTCACACAACATGTTGAGAGAAAACACCACCAAATAACTAATTACAATTCCTCAGGTATATTTGAGTGGTTGATATTCCTCTGGTATATTTGAGCACTTGATATGCAGGAACTGCAATCTTTTCCTCACAAGTACTCAGCTCTTGATACTAAAATCAACAGACTGATAGAGATATTAACTTTAGAAAATGGAGTATACATTTTCAATCAGAATTCAACTTTTCTAAAATCTGTCTCTAAAACACAACTAGAATAGAACCTAGAATATAACCTATTTCTGTCAAAAGCCTGGCTAACAAAATGTGCTAATAACAATATGAAGACCTGTGTGTAACCCTACTTTCAACTGAAATTAGATATTTAATTAATAATATACATCCCCTAATCAAAACCAAACCCTGTGATCCTAATGGGGCTAGTTGGTATCGTCAAACTCTATTTAGCAAAAGTAGTCACAGACCATCCAACTATTACATTACATGTATGTTCTTCTCACAACAAGTTAAGCAAGTATATATTATATATTATATAACACAAATAATAATAAGGATAAAACTAATAACAATAAAAGCTCAAGCAATCCAGTTCAGACAAGTTTGCAATGTAAACTGAAAAATCACAAGATACATTAATCAATAAAATTTGGGGGTTTAAATTAAAAAACACGTTACGTTTCAATAATAAAAATAAAAAAGTGTGTTAGAGAGAGAGAGAGAGAAGAAAAATAAGGGCAATTTAGAGGGAAAATAAGGAAATAGAAGTGAGGAAATAGGTATAATATTAAAAAAATGTATATACCGTGGTATGATCGAAGAGGAAGGGGAGATGGATTGGCTGAGAGAATTAGCGAAAGCGGAGAGAGGAAGATGTGATTGGAAGAAGAAGAAAGAAGAGAAGAAAGAAGAGAGAAGAGAGAGAAGGGATCTACCGTTCTAGCCTCTGTAGGGCGGATTGGTCCCATTTCAACGTTTGCACCTCCGGGTTATTTTCGTCAAATTACTATCCTCTTTTTAAGAAAAGAGTTTGGCTAAATTACTCTTTTGGTCATTTATCTTTGGCATTGGTTTCACTTTGGTCATTTATCTTCTTTTTTTTCTCGTTTTGGTCTCTCATCTTTCATTTTTGTGTCATTTTGGTCCTTTTTGGGTATTTTCCATCCATTAACTTAACAGACGCCACGCTGGCAGTTAACTGCTGATGTGGCGTCTCGAATTCATTAAATGACGTGGCAAAATTAATTGAGGTGGAAAATACACATGAGCATTTCATGTTTTAAATTAAAACAAAACAAAACTGAAATAACAAATGACAAGATAAATAAAAAACATAAAAAAACTCATATTCTCTTCATCTTCAACCTAACGTTTGCAAATCTGGATCCAGCAACCCAAAAACTTAAACATAATTCTTCTCCTTTCATTCTTCCATTCTTCTCCTTCTTTCAAAAACCAACATTCATGTTATCATCAATGTACCAACAACAATAGAAATTGAAACCCACGCTCTTCCATTCTTCTTCTTCTTCTTTCATCTCATTCTTCTTCTTCTTCCAACCAAAAAAATAGAAATCGGAAATCAGAAACGCGCAAATTAGAGACCCGAAATCGCAGAACAACTACCATCATCAAGAACAAAAACACCGATGTTAGGGATTAAGTTTGAGAAATTGGGGGGTTTTGGATTTGAGGGAGAGAGGTTAGAGATTAAGAGTTGATGAGTGAGATTGATTTGTGGTGGTGGCTCGCCGGAGATGCCGGAGGTGGGGGTGGCTTGCCGGAGTAGATAGAGTTGGTGTTTGGAGGAAGAAGATGAAGATTTTAGTGTTTTTGTTTTTGTGTCAATTTGGTCCCTTATGTTTCTTTTAAGTTTCAATTTGGTCCCCCATGTGCCACATCACTAAATAGGTTCCATGTCAGCTTTGACATTTGAGACGCCACGTCAGCAGTTAACTGTCAGTGTGGCGTCTGTTAAGTTAATGGATGGAAAATACCAAAAAAGGACCAAAATGACACAAAAATGAAAGATGAGGGACCAAAACGAGAAAAAAAAGATAAAAGACCAATGTGAAACCAATACCAAAGATAAATGACCAAAAGAGTAATTTAGCCAAAGAGTTTTCATTTGTATTTGTATTCATTTTTTTTAGAAAGCACTTCTACCAAAAACAATTGTTTTCTACCATTTTTTTTTTACGAAAACAAAAACTTTATTTCATTGAAAATGAATGAAATTATGTGGGGCTTGAATTAGGCCTTGTTTGGTAAGGCAAATCTACTAGCTTATAGTAGATAAGCATATTATATATGTTTGGTATTACTAGCTTATAATATTTTTTTCATTAGCTTATAGTATTTTATAAAACGCTACTCGAAGTAGTATTTGAGCTTTTTATAACTCATAGCGTTTCATTTTCCTCCTTTTACCCTTATTATTTTAAATAAATTCCTCATTTTGGCTCTGTTTGAAAAAGAAAAAAAAAAGCAGATAACAGATAAAATAATGTATAGCTGATAGCGAATAGCTGATAGTAGATAAGCTAGCGGATTAAATTTAAAGTGTTTGATAAATGACATAAATCATCATTTGTAATTAATGATTAAAAGTAAGAGAGGAAATTCGTTTAATGGGAGAAAAAAATGAAATGTTATAAGCTATAAGTTATAAGCTCAAAAACTTCTTCAAGTAGCGTTTAAAAAAGTCGCTATAATCTATTGAAAAAATGTTATAACCTAGTCATGTCAAACACCTACAATGAGCTTATCTGCTACAAGCTAGCGAATTAGTTGGTATGAAAAGGGTAACGGTGAACACGTTACTAACTTAAAAGATTTAGTTGGTATGAAAAACATAAAGGACCAACGTGTTACAAATAAATAACTTAAATGACTTCTAGTGTAATTTTGCCTAAAAGATAGTTAGCAATAAATTAATATTTGGTCAAAAAAAAGCAATAAACTAATACATATTTAAATGTCTTAATACAAAATTTATTTATTTAAAGACTGTTTCTTTTGTAAGAGAAAATATGTTTCTTGTCACTCTTTTATAAATACTAAGTCAAATAAAATAAAAAACTTAAATAACATAAACAAAACAGACGTCATGAAAAACATTGACTTAAATATTTTTCAATTTGTAGTACCCCGTTTATAAAATTTATCATCATAGGTCTATTAATATTTTCAATTGTGTTATTTTAACATCAAATTAATAAAAATCGACATCAGGTTAACTAATTAATTCAATTCACACATGGTAAATGAAAAGTTGAACTTAGTTCATGGATATACTAAAGTGTTGCAACTCATTAGCAAGCAATCAACCGAGCTTTATTAACCATGATTTCGAACATGATATTTAGGTGTTCAAATATATATATATATATAAATTTTATTTAACACCTAAAAATTGTGGCTCATAATTTAGTAGGTAATAAATTCGATAATGATTTATAATTAAGTTGTAGCATATTAGTATATTCATTGTAACAAAAAAATATTAGTATAGTCATTAACCAAGTTAATCACGTTCATGAAAAATATTAACCAGCAAAATTATTTTCGATTGTGGTTTTCCAACTTAGTGTTAAAATAACATTTTTGAAATCTTTTAACCCACTAAAAATAGGTTAGATGGCAACACTTTAAGCTACCCAAACGGTCGGGTAATCCAATTCCACCAACAACAATCCGTAAGGCTTAGCACAATGACAAATTTGCTATGCTAGATATCATCACACAGATTCGAACTCGAGATCTTACCGTTGTGCATGTGAATTTCCATTTAAATAATAAATAAAAGAACAGTGGCTATGATAAGTAAGAAACATGCCATGAAGATGCTCTAACGCATAACACCGTATAATGCAACCACTCTTCTAGTAAGTTTAACATACTCAGGTGTCTTACCCCAACGGTGAAAATAACTTATTAACTATATTGCGATGCGTCAAAATATGTATGATTTGGACGCTGTACTTTGGGAATGCTACAATTTTTCAAATAATGTGGTAGCCAAATCAGTGAGTTCTTTCTTTCTCCAACGTCCCTTTTCGTTTTCAATGATACAAGAGAACATATCACTGCAAAACTGTGAAAAGTGATGGCCGAGTAATCAATCCATGAGCTTCAGCGATCTTGCAGTATTCCCAGGCCTGGACTTATAAGGAACTGTAAATCTGGTGTAATACAACACTGCTCTCATTATCTCATTCACCTTCAAGTTCCTCACCAAACTGCTCCAGCCGCTTGGCATCTTCATCCAGATCCCGGATTGAGGCATGGTTAATTAAACCATCATCTTCACTTGCATGTATCTGTCTGCCACCAAACCTGATAAATAATTGAGGAAAAGTATGACCAGAGTTAATATCCATGGAAAAGGTAAAACAAGATACAAATTAGAGATTAAGCGAAAATGAAAAGTAAGACAACAACAAAAACAACCACCAAGGCTTATCCCATTGGGTGGGGTTCACTACATGGATCAAATGACACTAATATATTCTATTGTAAATAAACCATTGGCATCTAAATCTTTCTTAAAAGTTTTGCCTATAGTTTTCTTGGCTTTCCTCTATCTCTAGGAGATTGGGCCACTCTCCATTTGATCTACTCTCCTAATTACGAAATCTTCGGGTCCCCTCCACACATCGAGATTCAATCACATTTTCTTTTTTTGACAGGAAAACTTAATTCATTTCATTCAAAATCAAAGTGGAAATACAAGTCGGACTACAGTCATGAATTTGGGAGCTAGCGAAATCCCTTGATGCTCTAGCTAAGGTGTGAGCAACAAGGTTGGCTTGCCTCCGAATAAAACTAACCGTATAGTTTTGTAACAAAGATAATGAGGCCTTGCAAGTACGTAAAATTGAGCCAAACTTGGTAACAGAATTACATACTCTTCTGATACCATCTAGAACTGCTTTACAATCCAGCTCGATTTTTCTATAATAGGTGTTATCCCAACTCCCTCTAATACCATCGTTCAAAATCCAATCTCATCCGACATTTTCACTCATCCAGTGCAGAATTCTCATATCGGATAACAGACCTTTAAAATAAGCTGATGGGTCAGATCAGACTATCAAAAAGTTTAGACCATGCCTAAAAAAACATATGGCAGGCAACAGACCAAACTTGGGACCCTTAATTTTTAAAACATGGCAAACCTATTTTTGACAAAGCCTACTTCCACCCCTAATTAACATATAAAAATATATCATTAGGTTGAGTTGACACTTTAAATTGTACCTAGAGAAGTTCAAAGAATTTCAAATTTTGGGAACCTTTTTTTCTTTTTTCCATAAACATTTCCATTTGTAAGTCAGTTTTAACTGTTTCAGGTTTTTTTAAAGAAAACTGTCATTGCATCACATCATCAAACCAAACAAGATGGTTTCTTTATAAGTTCTAACCACCTTAGATCAGTGATTAGGCAACCCCTCCCACCTCTGCACTTCAGGGCTCAGCCACCCTTTTTTTTTTGTGACAACACATGATGTTCAACTATTTCAGTAGTCCCTTCTTGGTTGGTGAATGATAAAAACAAGATACAGAGATGGTCAACTAAAGAAAGTTATCAAGCCTAGGTATGGTGCTTATATGACATGGTAGCTTGTTACAGCATGAAAATCACGCAGAATTGCACAGGAAGAAAATGGATAAAATGTCAACAACGTACCATCTTCCATTATTCAATTCTATGCACGCCTGAGCATCTTTCCTATCCTTGAATCTTACCAAAACAACACCCTGAGGATGATTCTCACATACCTGCAGGAAACATGAAAAAGCAGAGGCAAAATTAAAAGTCAAAAAGTTGCACGAGTGAGTGAAGTTAGTAGTAGCACTGTTACAAGTGCGGGTATGGGGTACAACAAAATTCCTGAAGAATAGGGTATGGGATAAGCTCTGTCTAGTATAAGCTCTAATAGCATCTTAGAATTTTAGCTTTGACAGCATCTTAAAATTTTGGCTTTGATAGCATCTCAATTTGAATAAAGAGGTTTTGGTTATATTCGAGCAATCAAATATATGTAACAACGAATCATAACAAGTATGAGAGAACTGGGAGAAAATACATAAGATTTCCTAATAATTATACCAAGGGTCAACTTTGAGCCTCATCTTTTATCTTGGATCCAGACATGCAGACCAAACATATCCAAGAAATGGTATCATAGACTCGTAGTGCGTGTTTTCGCAAATATGTCTTAGTCAGAGAGTTGACAAAAGAGAGAAAATAAATAAAAGGTTAGAGATATGGCATTGGCAACAAGCCTCAGAAAATCATGATTTTTTCCAAAATAGAAGTAAAAACAAAGTATATGAAATGCAAGTTGAGCAAAGAACGAAATAACTCTAATGTAGAGGTGAAAATTGAGCAAGTCTCGCGTTTTAAGTACCTTGAGTCCATCATACAAGGTGATGGAAAGAGGGAGATGTCAATTGTAAGTCCGAGTAGGGTGGATAAAATGGAGTAATACTTTATGAGTGATGATGTATGATAGAAAAATACTGTTTAAGGTTAAAGGAAATTTTATTGCACAATTATAAGACTGACAATGTTGTATGAAACTAAATGATAGAAAGCAAAAAGGAAAAAGCCAATAAGAATGCTAGCTTAGTGTCATAAAGACGAGAATGTTATTTTATGATGATGGATGAGTAATTACACAAGACAGGACAAAACCATTAGACTGAAATTGGGCCAGCCCCCAATAACTATAATAACCAAGCCTTTTCCCACTAGGTGGGCTCGACTACATGGATGGGTTTATCCCCTATAGTAGAGGGAGCGACCAAACAAAAGATAATATGTGTGGGTGTGTAGGAACCATCAAAGATTGACTTTTTATATGTCGCTGTGATAGTATTAGTAACAAGAAACAGTAGCCTTCGCATATGAAAATGCATACTAAATATTATAATAAAAACAATAAAATATTGATTTATATACAAGTATTTTTCAATTAGTTGGTCAAATTGATGAGAAAGTATATACTTGGAAAGGAGAGCACAAAGATGGAAAATGAAGAGTATCAATTCTATTAATCTTTTAAGGCATGAAGATTGACTACCTTGACTGAGTCTACAGGCCCAAGCTTCGTGCACTCCTCTTTAACATCTTCTTCTAGTTCTAAGCGCAGATTTTCATCAGCCTGAACAGATAATGTAATATCAGGTGTTGAATATAAGAAATACCACTACCAAATAGTAATCCTGAGACAAACTGAAATTTGACTGTAATATGACAGAAGTAGGAAATCCTATATTGGGAAAAACCGAAGTCCCAAATTGACTAGAGATATGGTCTCAAAAGACTTTATAAGTGGGAGGCATCCCTCACCTTACAAGCCGGTTTTGTTGGGTTGATTTAGGCCCAAACCACATTGTAATATGGTATCAAAGTCTATCCTAGATCCTTCGGGCCACCCACCATTATTATCCACGCACCAAGCCCAATAGTGCTGGGAGTGAGGGGTGTATTGGGAAAAACCCAAGTCCCACATTGACTAGAGATATGGTCTAAAAAGACTTTATAAGTGGGAGACATCTCTCACCTTACAAACCGATTTCGTAGGGTTGAGTCAGACCCAAACCACATTCTAATATCCTACTATAATCATTATAATCACAATAGTAACAATAAAAATCAACGCATCACATGAAGTGCTAATTCTGAATATACAAGTCAGAAATTTCACAACAATAAAAAAATTCAAGATAAGTTTGTTTTAATAATCTATATAACCATGACCAAAATGATGGGCATGTATGGTCAATTGGTCACTTGTATGACAATGTACTTGTGTGATAATTGAATCTAGTATACCAACCCTCATTTCAGCAAGAGTGAACATATAGCGAAGGACAACAGTTGTTGGAATTGAAACTTTCTTATCATCACGCCCTCCTGTGCCATACGATGAGAATCACATTACTACATAGGATGCATGGTAGTAAATAAGAAAATCAACTCTAAAAATGAATCCAACCCAAATCAGCCAAAAACTAAAGACTTCGCATAGAACAAAAATTTAAAGATTTTCAAAATGTAAAACATAGCAGCATGCTTTCGTGCTTCAACATCTTTGGAAGCAAAGTAGAAGACTTAAATACATTATACTGATTATAGCACGAATCTTTTAAAACAATTCTCAATGTTTGCGATACCTCCACTATACAAATACCAAGGCCCAGTTAAATTAGCTTTAAGCTTATGGAAGTTTCTCAATTGACATAAGATTTTGTTTCCTAACTTATGAAACCTTTAAGATTCAATAGATTCTTATGAAGAAGTAAGATGATGGAGCATCTTAAGAAGCTGAGATGCAAAGGCTGATATTGATCCATTTACACCACCGAGTAACTTGTAAAAATATTTAGTAGAAGGTAAACTTATACTAAATGAAAAGGGAAACTGGGCTAAAATTTAGATTGAACTCAGAATCAATCAGTTTTCTGAAACTTCAACTTGAATAAAGTAGTTAACTAAGCATACCCCATCCAAGCATTTTTTCTTCCACCTTTTTCAATTTCTTCTTCTTTCTATTGTCTACTTGCTTGGATACAAACTTCTCTCCTGCATATTTAAAGAAACTTCCATCAAGCAACAGCAGGCGTGATAAATAACTAAACTATTAATTTAATACAAAGGTTTACCATAGCTAAGAACAATTAAAAAAATTGCAAATGAAGTATTAAATATAAAGTAAACGCTACCTTTCTGCTCAAATTTAGCCTGGGTGACAGACATTGGAATCTTACCACCAGGCCGAAAAGGCGAACCATCCAAAATTTGGAGGGCCAGAGCCACTGATGGTTCCTGATATACACAAATATATTATTGGAAACCCTGTCACAATCACAACTATATGCCACAGGGAGAACAATAAAAGAAAGAGTTACCTTAAGATACGTAACCAAAGCATCTCCCTTTTTCCTTCCGGTCTCTTTATCAACATAGAGCTTAATACGAGGCCTTTTGGTTTCGGGGTCCTATTTCAAACATAATTGAAACGAACCGTTTCATTAACAAGAAAAAGAATAAGAAATTAATAAAATAAGAGGGGGTATGTATTGGGCAGCAAAGCCCCCTCCTCATTTTCTTCTCTTTAAACCTAAACCCACAACACATTCCCCACTCTTTCTCCCCTAACCCCCTCCCCCAAGAATTCATCTCTCACTCAACATTCCCCCTTCACCTAGTGAGCACTTTTATTCCTCTTCCCACCTTATTTCCTCTAATTTTCCACCCTAATTTCTATACCCATTGAGAATACAAGCTTGAGGGGGTACTTTGAGTTGGTATTGGAAATACCCACTCTTGGGACTTTAGTTTCTTGAAATTATTTGAGGTACAATCTTATTACACATTAATTTTAAAGTTGACATTGCGTATAGATGAGTAGTAGGATGGCTTAGGATAGTATAATCTATTTTTCTAAGAGTTCTTGTGAAACCCTAAATTCAATAATTTGGGGCTTTTGTCCAATTCTCGTATTTATTGTTAATACGACCTTAAGTAGACTCGTGGACTGCTGAAACTAATTTTGTTGATGATTGGATGATTTGGAAAGCAATTTGGCGGTCCATCATGAAGGCAATGGAAGAGGTTTAGCTCATTCATCGTAGTTGTGAGTAGCAAATTTACGATGTGGCAATTTTTATATCTATTTTCTTTATGGGAGAAGGAAATAATATTTTTAAAATAATTTTTCTCTAACAACAAGAACTGAAATTGTAATTCTATTTTCAGGTGTTCGATTTTTGTTGTTGTTGGTTCTATGGTCGAATATTGTTTGCTGCAACGAAGAGAGAATGGAGCCTATGAGTTGAGAGTCATGGTTTCTATGATTATCGTTTGCTTCACCAAAGAGAGAATGCAACATATAAGTGGAGTGCTCATAGCCCACATAGATGATTATTAACGAAGAGATAATATGTCTTATGAGTCAAGTGCTCATAGTATATTTAGAGGATTACTATTTGCCACAACGAAGAGATAATGTGGTCTACGTGCACATAGTATAATAAGTTATCTTGCTTTTGATATTTGTGATAAGCGGATTAAATTTTATTATGAACTTTTTATACAAAGTGATCTTGTCCTATATGTTTCACTTCTTTTGTGCTTCTCCTTTCTGTCGACTTTGATTGTTATGAACTTTGATCCTAGCGAATGGATTGTTCCTAGGATCTACAGTTCAACCCAGGAGTTATTGCATATTTTGGGTAGGCCTAATCTTAAGTGGTAGATGAAATTTTGATGACTTCAGTACACTGCAGCTATAGGAATAGAAACTTCTTGTCTTTGGGATTGTCTATGGTTAAGTAGAAATGATGTGAAACTGTATGGTTGTTTTCATTTTTGAGACCTAGTTCAAAGGTTGTATTTAAATGATGAAGGCCTTGGTGGCTAGATTCTGGAACTCGGGTTGTATGGTGATACAGGTTTTGTTAAATGTCAGAAAAACATATTAGACTTTGCTAAACTTTTTGTAGGTACTTGTTGGTGAAATGTGAGTAAGGCTTGTCGAGCTAATGAGGAGTTAGTCTTAACTTGTACGTTTGGTCATAGACTAAGGCTAGGCAGTGACAATAATCAATTCATTCATGCAACTCATATGAAGTAGGTATGAGCCACCAAAACCTTAAATAGCTAGTCTGGCATTTTCATGAACATTCACAGATTCACAGATTTTCACCTTGTAATGAACTTTTTTGAAAGAATAATTCTAAAGAGTTGTTGGCCTTGTATTATTTATTTTTCGTTAGGGTATTGGTGAGCACATACGCCCAGAATAGGAAGAGATAAGGCTCCCCAAATTCTCATAGAAAAATAAGAAAACCACGTGAAATGACAAACGGGATATGCAACATATATTGGCAGTAATGCAGTGCAGAGCCATTGTACTAGTAATTTATACAGTGGCAACAATGTTTTCCTCACATAAGTATAACAGATAAATACTTCTAAACATGAAAACACTAAATACCTATGAACCATAGATGAATTCTATATATATTTTTTCGCAATTGAATTGTGAATACAGGAACGAAAAGGTACCTCTTTTATAATTCCGCACTTCGAAAACACCTCCACAACCTACAAAATTGCCCATGTTATTTTTTGCAAGAATAAGTACTTTCAGGAGAATTGAGACAAAAGTTATGCTTACTTCATCAGTGGTAACGTCCTCAGGCAACCCAGTGACATATACATGTGTATTGACCTTTAATTCAAACCAACTGTCAGGAGGTTTATTAGCTTCCTGAAACAGAATGAGGTCAATAGGGATGTCATTTGTCTCCCAAAAAAGGTACTCATTTCAGTGAAAGCAACAAAGATAAGAAAAATGTGGCGAGGTGAAGCATTTATATAAATATATAAAATGAACAGAGAGAGGGCACCTTCTTTTCAGCTTGGTCATCTGAAAGCTTCCTCTTTCCATCAGCGACCACATTAGTATTTATTGCTTCATGTGCTTCTTCCTTTAAGGAAATTGCAGGAACGCTCAATTCAGAACTATCTTCAGCAATTTTAGAGGCATCTGAATCAGCTACTGTTGGAAAAACTTCCTCTTCTTTCAAGAAGGTCATATCTTCAACCGCATAAGGCTCGGTGCTACCAGATGTACCCTCCTATAACACAACAACTCCATTAACCAGGGCATTATTCAGTTGAATACAGATCATTACATCAATGTTGCACATGCAAACACAAATAAGCATAACATACCACGGGGTTGAAAATAAAAATTCTGAGTATAAACCAAATTATTCCCGGAAAAAAAAAATACCTCTAGCATAAACCAGATAAAAATAAGGCAAAATAGCATCCGGGGTCCCTTAACTTATTTTCCATTTTCGCTTAGGTCCCTTAACTTTAAAGGCTAACGTTTAGGTCCCTTAACTTTTAAAAATGTTTCATCGTAGTCCCATTTAACGTTAAAAGCTAACATTTAAGTCCCTTAACTTTTAAAAATGTTTCATCGTAGTCCCATTTAACGTTAAAAGCTAACGTTTAAGTCCCAGTTGTTGTTAGTTTAAAAATGTTAAATGGGACTACGATGAGACGTTTTTAAAAGTTAAGGGACATAAACGTTAGCTTTTAAAGTTAAGGGACCTAAGCGAAAACGGAAAATAAGTTAAGGGACCCCGGATGCTATTTTGCCTAAATATAAACCAAAAAAAAACTAAAGAGTATCCGGAACAGAAGCACTTTGGCTTGACTCCGTCATTTGGATTATATTTAAGTTCAACACAAAGTACATAAAACTCAACTTGTTCACATATTAAAATTAAAATAAAACAATTCAAACTTGAGAAACAATTATTCATGCATGTATAGGGAGGTTGTTCTTAAAAAATTAGAGAAAGGAGCAGTATTAATTTATTATGAATTAAAAGAATTCCCTAACTTGCCTTCAGGATATAATACCCAAGAGAAGCCATGAAAATTTCATACCTAACAGCCTCTCGCATTGTGAACAGCAGACAAAGTCTACACCAGTGAAGTGTTAAATAGATTTAAAGAAAGGATGAAAGCTGCATCCATAATTATTTAATACCCATGGTCGATATGAAGACATGTACCCCAGAAAAAGCAACAACAGATCTATCCTAAGAATAAGTACTTCTTATTTTATCAATCAAAGCTTTACTTATAAAAGTTGATAGGAAAAAAAATCACTCATATCGCTTGGTCATATATTGCCTTACATATTATTTCATACTTTCACTGAAACCTTATACTGATGTATTTTGGTTTAAATTTTTTACAAATATTTTGGAAGTGCACACATGTTCTATCATTCCAAAGAAAATCCACTGGTGAAGTGTCAAACTACTAACAAAAAAAGCAGAAAAAATTAATAACATGTGATAACATAGAAGTATAACCCCATCAACAAGGGAGAAGCTTCATTTTTTTCCTTTTCTTTCTGCCAAGTGACTGTGTGTGCTTTATGAAGTGTAAAGAATAAATTCGACCATATGCCAAACATGAAACATTACAGCAGTGTTTGATTCTTGGGGACTCAAAAATGCCAATTTGGCCTACAAAATCTAGAGCAAAAAGACCCTATTATTTCAAAAGGCAAAATAAATGTCAGTGTTGTCGAGTCACTCTTTCAGATATCAATCTTGTTAATACATCATTACAATATGCTCAAAAATGGAAACAATTACAAATGCACAGTTTGATAATTGCGAGACCAGCGGGATTAAACCACATAAGCTTCGAGAAACAGTTACAAAACTTTATGGATTAATGACTTGATTAAACCTAGCCCAATTCCTAGGCACAAAATTAGTTAGGCTTTTAGTCTATCTCCATTCAATCACAATATAACAAAGAACATCACTGATTTCAGGCAGTAACAGGTTGAAAATAGATGATAATAATAACAGTGTAAATATAGTGTACCTACCTGGGGAACCCAAGCCCTAATACTCCTATCCCACTTATATCTAGTCCCATCATCGTCGGTGAATTCTTCTTCACCATCAGGAGGTGTTGAAGGTCTCTCAGAATCTTCTATCGCTACACTACCACCAACCTCTCCGGAAAAGGACCCAAATTCTGAACCTTCCACCTGTGCCTCTGCCTCCTTAATCTCCCTTTGCCATTTTTCAAACTCATCAACATCATCGGCAGGTGCTACATAACAGGTCACATTGTCTCTAAGTCCACAATTAATAACAATAATGATGATGAAATCGACAAATTGAAAGCAGTATGAGTATGTAACACAAGAAGAAAAAAAACTATACCTGCAATTGAAGAATCAGGTCCCTGCCGGTTAACTTCAGCCCACAAGTCAGAAATTGAGGACAGTGTCTGCCACTCACTTCTTCCTTCAGACCACATAAGTGTGTTTTCGGATAGGTATCCATTTAAGAAATGCTCTGTCAATGCCAATTACCAAATTAAAATTGAGGTATTTCCAGCGTGAAAACAAATGAATTCAAAGTCTGAAACAGCGCTATTGCAACATTCGCTGAGTACTGACTATAAAATTGAGTTAAGAAACGAACAACAAAATCGAAATATATAAGAGCCGAGCCAACCCTTGTTCCATTGAAATGGTAAATATCAAAATAAAAATAAAAATTGATACTGTCATTTGAGAACTCACCGCGCAACTCTGAGAAGGCGTAAGGACCAAGCTGTTGTTGATCTTCTCCGAGAACAAACCACCCGACTTCGGTGACATTTTCACCTGCGTAAGGAGCTCAGTTAATCGCTTTTTTTTCTGCGGATAAAAGTTGAAAGATGATAAAGAGAAAAGAGAGCATGCACCAACTTTGCGTTTGCGGTTGTGGTTGTGGTTGTGGTCGGTGGCTATCGTAGCCATTTTGAGAACTCATCATCGTTTTGGACTCAATTTCTGGGTTCTGCTGTCTGCAGTGGCACGAGGCGTTTTCTAGCTTCTAGAGAGAGCGGAGAAGTTGGGTCCCAAAACAAGAAGGGAAATCAATTAGGAAAAAAAATTTGACAAAAATCACTAAATTAAATATAGGTCTCTCTATATTGGAGTACTAGCGGTAGCGGTATTACCCGCCACAGATACGGGGCGGATTGTATAAACGAATAATTAAACAACCCGTTAATAAATGGGGTGAGGCGGGTATTGAGGTACCAGTACTCGCGGGTATCCGCTTCAGTAATAAATATATTTATTTGGAAATTTTCCTATTTTTATTAATTTTAGTGTTATTTATCTTCTTTCATTAACTACTATAATAACTAATAAGTTAACAAATAGATGATAAAATAAATGTATAATTAAATGCCTAATTTTTTAATATAAATGAAGATAAAAAAATTGTGTTCAAAAGGTTAGTTTTGTTTGGTATTTCAAATTTTATTTTAAGAAAAAAATCAATTAATATTATATGTATCTAAATGAAATGCCTAATTTTTTTTATAAGAATGAAGGAAAAAATGGTGTTCAAAAGGTTAATTTTGTTTGGTATTTCAAATTTTATTTTCAAAAAATATATATTTCAATTAATATTAAAAATATCTGTGGGTACACACGAGTCGCGCTGCGTGGGCACTGATATTTTTGGTAGTTAGATGGTTAAGTAAATAGTTACACTTTTGATTTAACATTGTTACACAAAAAGTTCAACTATTGTTAATTGAAAAATTAGGAACACCTATTAATTGTTGTAAAGGGATAATCCTATACGTTGTTTTGATTAATTGTTTCTTGTTATCACCAAAAAAAAATTGTTTCTTGTTGAGACTCAAAAGTAAAAAAAAAAAATCATTTATAAAAAAAATAAACACATTTGGAAAAATAAAATAGAAATCATTTGTATTACGACAACATGTAATGTTTTCCCATCAAGAATCAAATGTAAGAAAATCTAACAACAACAACTAACGTTTTTCCGTTGAAACTCAAAAGCAAAATAAAAATTACAGAAGATAAAACATCCATGAGTGCAAAATATAAAAAATGATTATACTGACAACGTACTATGTTTCCTTGTAGCTATCAAAATATTTTCTTTGTAATGTTTACTCATTGAAACTCAAAGCAATATATGAAAATTATTTATTCTGACAACTTCTAATATTTTCTCATCCTAAAATATTAGAATTAGAATAAAAAATATTGATATTTTTGAAAATATAATATAAAATATTTGTATTTTGACAATGTGTAATGTTTTGCCATCGAAAATGAAAAGTAACGAACTCTAACAACAACATGTAACATTTCTCGTTGGAACTCAAAAGTGTAATATAAAAGCAATTATTTTGACAACATCTAGTATTTTCTTATTGAGACACCAAAACAAAATGTTCATTTTTAAAAGAAGAAAGTAAGGAGAAAGGGAACGTGAGAGAGGGGAGAGGAAGAAATTAAAAGAAGAAACGAGAGAGGAGAGAGATGTTGTCAATGGAGTTGGAGAGAGAAGAAGTAAAAGTAGGGGAAGTGAAAGTAAAAGTTGACAATTTTTTTTTAGTAATTTACAAATTTAACCTCAAAGTTGGACACATGTCAAAATTAGTGAATGTCTAAAATAGTAAATTTATTGACATAGGATTTTATTATATTTATTTATTATTATATTTATTTATTATATTTATATTTATATAGATATAGATAACTAGCGGAAAAATGACACCTCTGCATTTTTTTTACACAAACCTCAAC
Organism: Oxytropis ochrocephala; assembly: GCA_020916435.1. Taxonomy (NCBI): domain Eukaryota; kingdom Viridiplantae; phylum Streptophyta; class Magnoliopsida; order Fabales; family Fabaceae; genus Oxytropis; species Oxytropis ochrocephala. The sequence goes on along the minus strand of CM037090.1, from coordinate 22,645,944 downwards.
TTTTTTTTTAATTATTGTATATATAAATTAAATCTTTTATCTATAATTATTTTTTTATTGGTAAAAAAAATTATAATTAATTTTCGTCACTCGCTTTGCAAAATTAAATTTAGAAATTAGGTTAGAATTCCCATAATTGTATGTGTTTACTCTATTTTTTCTTGCATTCACATTTAAATTATCATATTGAAAATACAAATTTTAATTTTATTTTTTTTGACAAGACAAATTTTAAAATTTTAGTTATTGAAAAAAGGTAAAATTAGGAATCCGAATTGTTGTAAGTTAGCGAAGGCAATTCTCTCTCTATATATACGTATAAATAAATAAATAAGTGGACAAAAATATGTTAGGGTTTCTGAATTCCCATCCCCCCATTAGTCCCTTTTAAATTAGGTTATACAATTCTCTAAATTGAAAAGCAAACTAGAAAAATAAAATGACAATGACACTTCATATGTGCACAAGTTGTTCGTGATTGACTCATGATATATGCTAGAAAGATATCAACAACATAAATTTCTATGTCGTGACTCACGACACTATTATGTCGTATGTACCACTATGTGGATTTTGTTGTTGGGTAGGAACATTCTAAGTCGTTGGGTGTTTTATGTGGGGACAAAGCGCATCCATGTCGGACAAGTATAAGGAAAGTGTGGTATAATCACAAGTATAGAATGAAACCTATATGGTATTAACATGTGTAGGGTATTGAATTACAGATTTGCAAAATCAGTGTGAAGGTAGGGGAGATTGTCAAGAACATGAGAATATCTTATTCAGTCAGGATCACATTTGTGGGACGTGGGAAGGAAATGCATATGGCAAAAAAGATTATGGAATGTGATGCATAAAGACTATATCCATTGTCATGGAGGTATTTTGTCGAGTTAAGGAAGGAAGGTGCTCCAAACACTTTTAAGATCCAATTAGTGGAGAGACCTAGCCAACACTCCAGCCAAGGTTTTGAAGTTTCTATATTTGTCTTGTTGGAAGCAAGGAGGAAATCTCGAGAGCTTGTAGTCAAAAAAAATTGGGATGGATGGTTGTTAGTTCAAGACAGAGTATGACGACAACTTCTCATTGTAGTAGGGAGAGATCCAAATGACCAATACCAATCTTAACTTATGGGGTAGTTGAAACATGTTAAGGAGTCTTGAATATGGTTTCTCACTTTATTGTTGAAGACATTGGCAAAGGCAATAGATGTATTTACACCATAATATGGTTTCTCACTTTATTGTTGAAACACTGGCTAAGGCAATACAATGGTCAAATCTCCACCTCAAAAGAGAGAGAGAGAGAGAGAGAGCACGCCTCAAGTCTCATGGAGAATCCAAAGATAAAGTTACCATTATGGTCCCTAACAACACCACACACACCCATAACTTGATCCACCATTCATAACCGACACATCCACATTCATCTTCATGAATCCAAGCGGCGGAGGGCTCCATTTAGCCTGCAAATCACAGTCTCTATTTCTAGCAAGAGGATCGAATCTTCGGGAAATAGAAAAGATTTAAATCAAAGCTTGAATTTTTCCTTGCACCTTGAAGAAGATCAATCTGAAGGAGATGCTTCTGTTGGCGAACAATGCTTTGTTACGAGCAAACTAGATGTTGTCTAGGAAGACTTCAAAGGTAAGCGACAAATTCTATTTTTGCATGTTTCTTTTCTTGTTGAGATTGAGTTATGACCACTCTCTCCAATTGTTGATAAGGAATAACTCCTCTTGAAGAGGCATCTGAAGGCAACACCGTAGGTGTAACACCCCTATTCTACCCTTAATTCACACGTCATATATCAGAGTAATTCCATTTCTCAAAAATATTAATTTAATTGGATAGAACAGAAATGCCACATCGACAGGAAGAATACTCATCAATTGCACTCATTAAAGTTGGTGCAACAAACCAACGTCATAAAAATTAAATTTCCTCAATCACATCACAGCGGAATAGAAATAATGATCCCTAAAAAAAAATCCATTTCACATCATCGTTACAATCATTAAACAATTAGTCCTCAATTAAATTAAGTTATTAAATTCCACTACACCCCTAGGTGCTACGGTATCGAGAGCGACACGACATGACTCCCGACGGCTATCAAAAGAAAGCAAATTAGACCTTCATTCGCGGTTACTGCAGCGTTGCCACAATGGAGCAACATTCCAAGCGAAAGGGTGAGAATTTCAATAAAACATAATCGGATACATAATAGAGAAATGAGAGCGCACAATCACACGGTATCATCATCATCACCACATCATAATCACGCAAAGACCACCTCCAATCACAAACAAAGAAACAATTCACGATCATGATTATGTATGAAAATGCAACCCACACGCGAGCATATGCATGATGGTACCATACCCGTCATAATAAGAGGCCGAAGCCTATTCGTCATAAGAGGCCGAAGCCTATTCGTCATAGTATGCACATGCCATGAGACTCTGTGAACACATGTGCAATTCATCAAACACTCACCGAGTACTCATCATCACCATCATAAAACACTCGTAGAGTGTATTCGCTCATAGTCATCAAAATCATATATATATCACATCATCATAATCACTCATAGAGTGAACTCGTCATATTCGTCAAAGTCATATAGCAACATCATCACAGTCATACTTTTTCTCATCATCATTGAGCATATATATATATATGTATATATTTCAGTTGTCTTTTAGCTTAGTGTGTTATAAAATAGTGAACTGATTGACTATGGGATTACTCGAGTAATCGATACTACTTGCAATGAGCATTGGCCACCTTTGCAAGATTCTCAGTGATGCCCTTGTAAATACACCAGTGAAAGAAATTCTGACCTTAGTGGTAAACCATAGTCTAGCCATAGTCAATTAGCACACTAGTAGTATAAAATTTCATCGAGACTCATTTATATAAACATAGCATCACAACTTTTTTTGTTAAGAATCGTCACGTTTCAATTCGGGAAAACACCTCATCTTTAAGCTTAGCAAACCTCATGTTTTCATGCTTAGGGAACATCACATCTAATTTGAGGAAACACACATTTTCAAAATGGGGAAACATCACATGTAATTTTTTTTTTTATCAACACATTTAAAATTTATAAAAACATCATCATTTAATTTTAAAGAACAGTAATAAAACGATCATCCTTTTCATTTACAAAAACAGCCCCGTTAGCACGCCCTTTTCACTTACATGAACCGCAGAAAAATTCAGTTCAAAAACAGCGGCCAAACAGCGGAAAAACTGAAGCTCTTGGGCGCGTGACAGCACCAAAAATAGCAGTAAAAAAAACAGAGGTGGAAACAGCAGTATTTTTAGCGCAAGACAATGAAAAAGTAGAGTTAATACGACACCAAAAATAGCGAGAAAAGCAGGGAACGACAAAGCAGGTATTTTTAGCGCTAAACGACAGTATTCTTCGCGCTAAACAGCAGTATTTTTATTTTGTATAACAGCAAACAACAATTTAAATGATGAAAACAGCAGCCTATTATTTCATAAACATCAAACAACAATTTAAATGTTGGAAAACAACAGCCTATTATTTCATAAACAAAAGAAACGAAGAATTTAAATGTTGGAAAACAATGACCTATTATTTCATAAACAAAGAAACAGCAATTTAAATGATGGAAACAAAGAACAACACCTAATTTCTAAAAGCAAAACAGCAGTCCTTACATCACCCTAACCATGGAAATCGATTCTAACTCCATCAACTCACCCAATTCGAAATTCAATTCATCATCCCATAAATTTAATCACGTGATAACCTCAACAACTCATCATACAACATCAAACCCCATAAAACCCATCATATACCCAATTGTGTTAAACCGAAACGCTTCACCTTTACCTTGAATACGAGCGCTCGGGAAGATGAATGAGAGCACGTACACAAAACCACAAAGAACTCAATCGAACAAGCTTATCCTTCTCCCTTGACAATTTGCGATTTCCTCCTCTTTGATCAATGAAAACATCAACACCACGGGAATTAGAGATTAAAGGCTACATCATTAGGAAAAGGAGAGAAAACGATAATGAATGATTGAGAGCTCTTACCTAACGAAAACTTGAGACGATTCCTTCCTTCCTCTTCTTCTTAGCGCCGTACGAGCTCTCTCTCTTCTCACTCTCTCAAGTTTTGTTTTCTTTCTTTGATGCAAGGAGTGAGGCGCCAAACCCTAACCCCTTAGCCGGGAGCCTCGGGAGCGCCTAAGCTATTGGGCTTGGGCTTCTGGGCCATTCTTCACCACCCCCGAGTTGCCAACATTACCCCCAATACTCGTTCCACTTCCTGAACCACGCCCATCATTTTAATTAATTTAATCACGTTTCCAATAAAATCAATAATTCAATTAAATACTTTAATTAAATTATTTCCGGGGTGTTACAGTAGGAGTTTGATTCGGCTGTAGCCTTGAAATGCATGGAAGGTCTCTTTGTAACCACTTGCACTGCATGAGAGATAATCATCATAGATGTGCATTCTAACCCATTCTGAATTGGTGAGGAGAATCCCCATGAACGCTTTTCAGAGGAACATACGAATCCTCTCGGGGCCAGGCCAATGCCACACCAGATCAAAGTTTTCAGGCAGATTTAGTAGGAAAAAGTACCATTAACATTCTTCTAAGGAAAACCATCATCAGGACAACAAATTTGAGGAGGAGGCAACCTAAGAATTCTCCCCATACCATTAATCAATATGAATTAATGTAACACGACTTTATCCCAATCATTCTAGCCATTGACAAAATCACTAACCCGTCTCTGACCTAAGTTTTCATTGAGGGGTTGAACAAGAGTGTTAGTTAGGGGGTTATCCTCCACAACAATAGCATCATCCTCATTAATAGGAATCTAGTTGAGAGCCTTAAATCTTGTTGCATCAGCATTATGTCCTGTATATCTAAAATTACCTTCATGCTCATTTGAGAATTTATTGATTTGTTTTGTTATAGGTTTAGGTATTTGTTTATTTTGGAATTTCTTAGTTAAATTCCATGGCCCAAAACCAAAGTCTTGTGGGCTATCAGTATTAGGGGACTGAACCTCATTGGGGAAAATCAAGTTACCATCAGTAGCTTCTTTGTCAATCTCAATAGAACTTTCTCCTGTCCCATCAGTAGTTCCAACTAGTTCCTGCACCTGGTTTATCATCTAATTATGGCTAAGAAACTCAACACAATGGTCCTTCTTATGCCCATATTTGCCACACTTAAAACAAATAACACAGAGGCCCTCATATTCCAGGAACAATTTCTCCCTCCTAATGATAATGTCAGATGGAAGGTGCTTCTCAAGGTCTATCTCAACACATATCTTAAAGTATCTACCTCTATGATTATAACACCCTATCATAAAGCATTACTACCAACTACTATTCGACATAACACACGAGTTTTTAAAGATGTGTTTAGAAGAAAAAAAATCAATTTACTTTCAACTTATACATGTAAAATAAATAAATCTAGCCTTACATAACTAGCTTAGCCAATAACAAAATATACTCTTCAGTTTTCCAATATTATCTGTTACTTGAAAACATCACCCCAAATATAGTGAGTTTTACAACTCATCCAGCTATATCCGTGTGCGAGATATGAAAAATTCTCTCTACAACATAAAATACAGATCACACACAAATGTTTTCATTCAAATACAATTCTAAGGTATCAAGAAACCATGTAACATATAGGACACAATTACTTTGCATAAAAAGTTCATAATAACATTTCGCCCATGTATCACATATATTATAAACAAAATAACTTATTATACTACGTGCACATAGACCACATTATCTCTTCATTGTGGCAAATGGTATTCACAAGTCATATTATCTCTTCGTTACTATGAATGGCAATCTAAAAGGGCTATGAGCATTTCACTAATAAGCTGCATTATCTCTCCGCTGTAACAAATGACAAACAGAGACTATGAGCATTTAGCTCATAGGCTGCATTATCTCTTCGTCAGAGCAAAAACATCAAACACAGAGACTCTAAGTTTTTAACTCATATGATGCATTATTTATTTGTTGCAACAAACATAATTCCACAACAACAACAAATAAAACACACAAAACTAGGAACAATATGTCAGCTCTTATTTGTAGACCAGTTTATTTGAGAAATTCTATTTGTTTCATCAAACTTAGCAGTTCCAAAGCCTATTTTCTATTAGCACAATAATTGATCAAATTCAGTCGCTGTTCAAAACATATAGCTCCACAACTACAACAACACCAATATGAAATTTTGCTTTTTATTTACAACTTGTAAGTAAGTTTTCTCAATCAATACTTAATTTAATTAAACCATTTCAGAGCCTATTTTATATACAATGTTATCTAATTTCCAATGATTTAGAAATCATTTCGAGTGGATATTTATGGAGAAAAATATGAGCAAAACATCAACAGGATATCAAAAATGAGATTGAGGACAACAAACAGTATAAATTAGGAATAATATATCAAATGAATTCTGATAATTTTTTCAAAGATAGCCAACTCACATACTTACGTAACTAAATTGGTCTCATTTAAATTCAAAACCAATAATTCAAGAAAAATCATGCACTAGGAGTGATTTATGCAATATTTTTCTGAAATTTAAAATCACTCACATATAACTTTAAAAGATCCTTATATTGATCCAAATATGCAAGTAGCCCTAAACTTTAGCTTACACTTTATCTTGTTCAACTACCAACTCAAAAATATAAAAAAGTAAAGTTCACTCCATTCATATACACACCCAAAATCAACAAGCAACAAATAGATATTCCAACTTTTAGTAAAAATCAACTAACACACAACAATTCACACACCACATCTAACAAACATCTTGTAGGCAATTCAACAACTCACTTTCCTCTAACACACGTCAACACACTTTTCTTCCTCAATTACTCATAATATCAAAATCATTTATCAAATTAAATAGAAACCTAAGCACACCCTAAGAGAGGTTTTGAAGGAGATTTTTTGTTACATATTGCTCCTTAGAAGCTTTAGGGTGAAAACCTCCAATTTCTGAATTGGAACCCTAGCCATCTTCATAATTTTCAATCTCCATCTCCTTTCTCCAATAGAAGAGGCCATACATGGTGGAGTTTGAGGAAAGAAGATGTATCAACCCTAGAAGAGGTCATGCCCCCAACTTTTTTTGATGATATTTCAAAATGTATGCCTATTAATTGGTTTCAGCAGCATTGGGATGAATAGGCTGGCTCATAGGATTTCCACATCCACACAATGACCCTTGCCTCGAGGTTCCAATAAACGATGCCTTACTTGTTGACATCTTAGCAAAAACTAGTAGAGTAAGAAATAAATGATGCATTAACACCCTTTAAAAGATAAATAAATACATCTTCTATCTCTCACACATTCATAACTAACCACTTTTGTTTTTTATTTTTTTATTTTTTCACGCAAAAAAAAGAAACAAGAGTAGTTATGGATGTGAGAGAAATAAATGTATATATCCCCAAAAGAGTAGATGAAGTGGGGTGACATTATTGAAAAACACTCCTCAACTCAAAATACCAAAAGCAAGAAAAGATGCTAACTTTCAAAACGGGTACAAGGCGTGTAGTTGAAAATAGCAAAACATTACTTCCCTCTCAATCTCACCTTACTGTTAGTCTGTTTTTTCCCTTACTCGTTTGTTTGTTTTTCCTTTCCTCCATTCCGCATTATTCCATTGACCCTTTTCATTCGAATTCGGTGCGGTAGTATAATCCAAAAACGCAAAAATAGAAACTTCTACTTCAATCCAGTTTCAGTTCCACCGGATCTTTTTCTTCCTCTTCTTTATATTCATTTTTTGTTCATTTTTTTTGAGTTCATTTGGAAACAGCAAATCCACTGAATTGAATTGCTTCATGGATCTGAGAAGTTTATTGTTGTTGATAATTGCTCTGAATATCTTTTGTGCTGTGAATGGGAATTTAGTGTTCTCGGTGCAGCGCCGGAATACTGGTTTAGGCGGAACTGTAGCTCTTGATACTCATCGTCGTGGTAGATTTCTTTCAGCTGTGGATTTCAACCTTGGCGGCAATGGTCTCCCTACTAAATACGGGTTCATGATTAGTTTAATTTCACTTAATTTAATTTAATTTAATTATGAGTTATCAATTATGAATGAACATTCAATGATCACTAGCTTACTTTATTTGATCTAGGTTGTATTTCACAAAACTTGGACTTGGTTCTCCTCCGAAGGATTACTATGTTCAAGTTGATACAGGAAGTGACATTATGTGGGTGAATTGTATTGAGTGCAGGAGATGTCCCAAGAAAAGTGATATCGGTGTATGTATCAATTTATCTTTTTCATTTTTCCTCATTTTACACTTCAAGCCTTTAATTTGAGGTCAACTAATTATGATTATGATTGTGATATGAAGTCAAAGTTATGTTGACTTGATTTAATTTCCTATTTTCAATTTCTCATTATTATTACAACAGATGGCCTTGACTCTGTATAACTCAAAGGACTCCAAAACTTCGGAGATCATTTCATGTGACCATGAATTTTGCTCTTCGACATATGACGGTCGGATTCCCGGTTGCAAGGCTCGAACGCCCTGTCCGTATAGCGTAGCTTATGGAGATGGAGGGACAACTTATGGATACTATGTAAAGGATTATCTCACTTTTAACCGTGTGAATGATAATCTCCACACTGTACTGCAAAATAGCAGCATTTACTTTGGGTGAGAATAATGATTCCTAATACTCCACAATTCATTGTATTATATGTTGAAATATATTGGAGGTTCTTGTGCTTGTTTCTCATGACAGAATTATCTTGGTTGTAGACAAATTTTTGATTACTTTTTTTTTTTTTACTGTTTTCTGCTACTTGAGAGTATTTTCCATTTAGGTGGGAGATTCAGTGGGTCATTTTTATTTAGAAACGTCAGCTTTCTAGGTTAATAAGGAAACAAAGAAAAGTCACTGGTTTAACTCTTCTCTTCTGTTTTTTTTATCTCCCTGGGTATTCTCTTGCCGACAGGTGCGGCTCTATACAATCTGGAACATTGGGTGCATCTTCTGAACAAGCCCTTGATGGAATAATTGGTTTTGGACAAGCAAATTCTTCTGTTCTTTCGCAGCTTGCTGCATCTGGAAAAATGAAAAAAATATTTTCGCACTGCCTTGACTCTATTCGCGGTGGTGGAATATTTGCCATAGGAGAAGTGGTGGAACCAAAAGTCAGAACTACTCCATTGGTACCAAATATGTATGTGCATTAACTTAGTCTTTTTTATCCCATGCCTTGATATTAGTTATCATGTACATCCAAGGGAAAACTTGGTAGCCATATAAATACAATCCCAAAACTATCAATAATGAAATAGCGTTATTTAACCTAATTTCATAATCACAATATTGTCTGCGTGACATGGGGAGCAATTTTTAATATTAGTCACAGTTACCAATCCCGAATAGTGATATGGAGAGGGAAAACACAATAGCAGGATAGCGGGATGGCTGCTATTATAATTTTTTATATATTAAATAGTTAATGTTATATATAAATGCTCAAAATTTGGAAAGTTAATCAATGTTCATAATATATAATAAAATGCCACAATACTTGAGCAAAACATACAAGTAGATAGCATAAAAAGTCAAAAAAACAAATAAGTTTAGGCCTAGAATCTCCAAAGTAGCCCCACCCTCCACCTGTAACATACATTTTGAGGCTGTTTTTGAGGTCGTCCTCCTTGGTGCATTTGATGGTGCCACTATTTTCTGCTATTGCGGATGCTACAGTCGCACCTTAAATCTGCAACTCTACGAAAGAATAATAGCGGCTGCTACTATAGAAAATGATCCTCGGGGATGGCTCACTAGAATGGAGACATACTTCAGAATTAATCAAAATCCCGAGGAGTCAAGAGTTGCTTAAGCTCAGGTGAGTATGGAAGGGTCCGCCATTCATTGGTTAAACTACTTATAGAGATATACTAAAATCTAAAACGGTAGAAATTCAAGGAGGAACTTATGAAGAGATTTAGGGGACTCGAAATCCGGAATCCATACAAGGAGTTGGCAACATTTCAATTTCAACCATGAGCTTTACATTGGGTGATGGATTTTGAGTGCTTTCTCATAGGGTTTGTAGTCAATTCCTAATTGATATGGGAGTATATGGTCATACAATTCATGCATGTTGCATACATCAAATTCTATCTCTATGGCTCTAGCTAGTAGTTATGTGTATGATCACTCCCTTGGTTTTTTGCGGTCAACTTGAAGAGCAAATAAGTCCCACAGGCCAAAGAACGTAAGTATCATTTCTTTCTGGTTCAAACGAGGGGATGGAAGAGATTTTAATGGAAGGGAGGAAGGGAAGAGAAGAGATATAATGAATTGTGTTTGGTTGAATGAAGGGAGGGGGAGGGGGGTGTCCCTCTTTTTGTTTGGTTCATGAGGGAAGACGACGGCTTTTAATATAGAAGTGCTAACTAACGTTTTTCGCCTGTATAAGTAGTTATAACATTTCACGTGACATTTAATGTAATGATATAATAGTGTATTTGTTTAATACTCCCTTCGGTCTCGTATATAAGCAATGAAAAATCCAAAATTGATGCTCCAGAATATTAGCAAACTTCAATTACTTTTATCCTATTAATGATGTTTTACCAAAAGTATCATTGAACTAAATTGAGATTGATGTTTCCAATAAATATTAATGACGGTCAAATACTGTTACTGTTTTTCATTTTTGTTTTTGTTGCTATTAGGTCCTTCATTTTCTATGAAAGTATATTTATATGAGACCTCTTGTTTAACTGTAAAAACTAAATGTCCTTTCAGATACTCATAACATATTTGATATCCAGTTCAGGTTTTGGGATTGAAGTTCAAAATTTAGGCCATAACTGTAGTTCTCTGACTATTGCGGGGCACATTACAATGTGGTTTTGAAGAATGTCGAGGTTGATGGTGATATTCTCGAGCTTCCCTCGGATATATTTGATTCTGGAAATGGGAAGGGGACGGTGATAGATAGTGGAACAACCTTGGCTTATCTTCCTGGCATAGTTTATGACCAACTAATGTCGAAGGTATGTGTATCAATAAAAGTTTAATTCAATTAATATTTTTGCATGTGTACTTATGGTTGTTTTTAGCATGAGTACTTATGGTTCTTCTTTTGATAGGTTTTGTCCCGGCAACTGGACTGAAATTATTTCTTGTTGAGCAACAATTTAAATGCTTTTGGTATTCTGAAAAGTATGACACTTATCATTGTGATATTCGTTTATAGAAATTTCACAATTTTAGGTTATATCAGAATTATTATTGTTTGCTAATATTAGGGCCTGATATCGTATTTGTTTGATTCATTATTACTTTCTTATTGACTTAGGAAATCAGATAATTTATCAGAGATACTAGAGATTCATTTTATTGGTTGTGTATCTCATTGGGTATGGCGACATCATGCCTTCATTTTAGGCATGGCAACAAAACCCGAACCCGCAGGTACCCACCGACTCCGGCCCGAGTTTGACGGGGAATACCCGCATTGACCGGGGGTGGGGACGGGTTCATTTAGTTATATCTTCCCAAATATCTTTTAATGCTGTTTTGATGATGTAGAAATTAATAAGGAAAATACTTTGTTGTTTATTACTGAAGTCTGAGACTGTTTATATAGGAAATCTGAGACTGTTTATATAGGAAAGAACAATAATTGTAGTCTAATAACTAGGACTAATAATCGAACGAATAAAACCAAATCAAGTAACATTATAACTAAAATAAGCAGTCAAGGCCCTTTTCCCCGGATACCGGAGCGGGGGCCACGACCTCTAGACCAAAAAAAATTAAAAAATAACACCAACTTAGAGAGAATAGAAGCAATCTCCCGGTTCTACAAATCAAATCAGGGAGAATAAAATCACATCTCATGTGATTCTCCTACACCCTCCTCAAGTTGGTTCCAACTTGGCTATTAACCATTCAAAACTGCGCTTGGGCAAGCTCTTTGTCAGAATTTACTGATTTGAAGTTACAAAAGATAGACATATGATCCCAACATCGAATTTCTCTTTTAGGAGTGGCAGTAAATCTCAATATGCTTGGTTTTTGCCTGTTCCACGAGATTGTGAGCTATACTTATTGCAGCCTTGCTATCGTAGAACAATTTTAATGGCAAGTCAGCTATCATTTTCATATCTTCCAAAACCCTACAAATCCATAAGAGCTCACTGATTTCTTGAGTCATTGCTCTGAACTCAACTTCCACACTACTTGGGGCAACAACATCTTGTTTCTTAATTCTCCATGTAACAAAATTTCCCCAGACTTATGGTCGGTAGCACCTGAATGTACAATCCAAGTATGACTGGGATTGAAACACTAAGAAGGGCAGTTTTTAAAAAATTATCTGAGTTTATAGAGCAAGAAGCAGTTTGAGACTCACGGAGTTTGTACAGTTGGTCTAATTGTTCCTTGGTGAATGGAAGTGAGCTTGAATAAGACCGTTTCTCTTTGATTATGACGACTAGTTTGGAGAGCGCGACCTTCATTTCCTCCCTTTCTCTTCTTGTTTAGTGGCTTGCCATGGAGCTTCCAACATGTTTCACGAATGTGTCATGGATGTTTGCAATGTTTGCACCATGGTTTTTCTCCATGTTTCTTCCCATCAACAAGTCCTCATTGTAACTCTTAGTAGCAAGAGTAGAGCTTTCTGTCTCAGTAACTGAAGGTTACTTACCATCATAACACTTTGCCTAGCCTCTTTTCTCCCAACTTCTGAGAAAGTTTCCTGAATTATTGGCAACAGAAGTTTCCCAAATATTCTGCCTCGGACCTCATCAAGTCGACTTTTAAGGTCAGCTAAGAACACAAAGACTCAATCGTTCTCCTATCTCTTAAGAAATAGTACACTGTCTTAAGTAAACTTCCAATTATCATCACAGCAAAAATCCAGTTCCTGCCATAAAGTTATCAAATTCTTTACTATAGGTAGTTACATTCCTGTAACCTTGCTTGGTATGCCAAAAATAGTGACTGGAGATCAAAATTTTGAGAAGAGAAGTGTAGGATTTCCACTGTTGGGAAGAACATAAAGGGCATTCCAGTTGCAACTCTGATCTGCTATTGTAGGCATGTGCATCCCCCATGAGGAATCCATAATTTCCCTTGCTGTCTAGTATCAATATGAAGGTTAGTGACTACTCCATGTAATTTTTGCCATTGAGACGCTGGACCTCAACCTAGAGGGTATTAGAAGGTTCCTCATGGCCAAAAAAATTGGAAAAACCTCCTCTGGAGAAGCCATCCTGACAACCACGCCCATAAACTCCTTTTGGGCCGCTTCGCTTTGGGCCTCCGCTGCTTAGGCCACTGCTCACGTGCTGCCATTCACTCCTAGGCTACTGATGGATGCACTCTGTCCACTGTCTGGACCGCCGCCAGTGGCATCTGATCACCACCAAGTCTGCTGCTGGGGGGACCTTTGGTCCTGATGGTGGCGCCCGTTAGGAACCTGCTTCCTTAGCGTTGTTATGCGCTATGTGGAAGAAGGTAGGGAATCCCTATATTGTAGAACCCAGAGCTCTTGATACTATGTAGAAGAGGGATTCTACAATATAGGGATTCCCTACCTTCTTGTATGAATTGTTCAAGAGGTTGTTTGGTAATCAAAATACGTTTTACTTTTTGAAAGTTATATTTCACTAGTTCAAGAAAGAAACAAGTGCACTTGATTGTTTGGCATATGCCGCCCTTAAATAGTTGACTGTTGTAATCTTGCAGTGTTGATGGCGGATTTCCAGTTGTCAAGCTACATTTTGAGGATTCTCTTTCTCTGACAGTTTATCCTCGCAACTACCTTTTCCTGTATAAAGTGAGCAATAAAGTGAGTAGTAACTTTTTACTAATTGTGAATATACCCAGATTCTAAATTAAGAAGCTTTGTGGATGCTAGCTAGATACTCAAATGATAAATATATCTTTTAGGGCATCTAAGTTTAGCCTGTTGTCCGAACTGATTTGTTGCTCTACTCTGTTGACTGTTGACTTCAATGATGATTTAAATTGCTTGTATGGAGAATTTCACTAATACATTATGTATCTTTTCAACCGTCCCCGACGGAATTAGAACTCCGCCCCTTGAGGTTACAAAGTCAAACTCTTACCATCGAAATGATACCTCATAGACTCTTTTCAAATTATTTTAGAATAGCTTATTTTGTTAAAGTTGTTCCTAGTATTTAACTATGATGATTCCTGAAATTATTTTGTCCTCTTATTGTTGTCCCCAGAGTGGTATCTGGTGTATTGGCTGGCAGAGAAGTGCAGGACAAACTAAGGATGGAATTGGAAAGGAGATGACCCTTCTTGGAGGTACACTTTAGATCACTTATAAATTAATCCAGTGACTTTTTCTTACACAGTATAAGTTTATTGAAAGCAGAATTCATGCGAGTCATGAATTAAGTTTGTTTTGATCGTTAAGCCATAACGGTTATTGGATTATTACTCTCATTCTTAGTGCACTTGGGCTTGCACTAGTTGTACTGGTACTTCACCGAATTATTTTTACTATCTATGGAAGTATCGAGGAGCTTTTTTGCAAGAGCTCTAAGTTGTTTTTAGCTAATCTTTCCAAAATAGCTATAGAAACAACTTATACAGAGCTTATGCTGAATTTCTCCCCCTTTCTTCTTTGATTATAGAAACAACTTATACACAAACATTTGTATGATACTTTCTTATTGAAGAAGTACTTAGGTCGTTTCCATGATGCCTCCTAATTAGGGTATTGTGTAACATCCTATTAAATATTATATTCAGCATTATTTTTAGCCCTTTTTTCATCTCTTTTTTCTTTCTTAACCAGAGATATATAATCTAACACTGAGATATGTAGCCTTTAGACTATTCAGGCATTTGTGTGTATTTAAGAACTTCTGCATACCAATGTTTAAACCTTGAGCCTTATCTGCTCTCTCTCTCTCTCTCTCCTTCTCCCTCTCTCTCCATCTCCCTCTCTGATGCTAGCACTCATTTCCAAATCCCTGGTAACAAGTGTTGGGTGTCAATATCATCTATAACTTTGAATTGTTTTCAATTTCAGATTTAGTGCTATCAAACAAACTAGTCATATATGATCTTGAGAATATGGCCATTGGATGGACCGACTACAATTGTGAGTACAAGTATCCTTTCATAAGTTTTTTGTTTCCTACTTCTTTGTATCGTCAAATATAACCCCTATTATATTAATATTCCGAATCAGTCCAAGGTTACATCAAGTTCATATCACTTTAGATCATTTCCTTGTAGTACTCTTTAGTTTGAATCATTTTCATTATTCCCAGTCCATACTTACTCCAGTTTGAACTGTTTTTCAGATTCCTGTTTTTGCCATGACCATTTTTTATTTTTATATTAGATAAGTAAGAAAGCCTGCTTACTGTAACAGATTTTGAGCAAATGAAGCTTCATCTGATGTTTCTATCTGCAACACATAAACCTTATGGTCAATTTCAATTGGATTTTAGGGTTAAATACTTGAATTTGTTAATAATGATGCATGTTAGAATAAGTTTCATAGCGTTGTGTTATTGTTTCTTTAGGTTCTTCCAGCATTAAAGTGAAGGATCAAACTACTGGAGTAGTACATACAGTGGGTGCACACCAAATTTCTTCAGCTTCTACCTTTTCAATTAAAAGAATATTGGCATTCTTTTTATTGCTAACTGCCATGCTGAACAGTTTTATTTACTAGATTTCGATGAGTTATGGTATTCATTTATTGTGATGTATCATAATTCCTTGAATGATATGGTGTGCAGTGTATGCAACTAAGAAAATACCTGTGCATACACAGGTTGTTATAATATTTTTTATTTTAATTTATGGAGTTTATATATAAAAATAGATAAATATTTAAAATAAATTATGTATATTAAAAATACAGTACAAAAATGACCCATCCGTACAATGTTGTTAGTGATAGTCAAAATACCGTTGATCAAGGGACTGATTGATAGGTAAAAATATAGTGATAGTAAAATAACAATGAGTAAAAGTATTGGGTGGTAGGTAAAACTTATATCCACAGACAAATTGTGGTGTTATACGTCGTGCATAATTCACCAAATGAGTGACTATTGGTAAATGTCAATTCAACTTATATCTATATACATTTGACATTTAGTGACAGTTTTTGTTTGTGAGTAAAAGTCAATATTTTATAGTGACTTTAATAGTTTTAAATTATAATTTAATTAATATTGCATTAGAATTTATTTATTTATTAATTTCATTGATATTATATCAATTACCTTTTATTCTCTTTCTTTGTTAAATGAGTTTAACTAATATTATAATAATGGCAAAAAGGTATAATTTATTGATAGAAAATTAATATGTTAAATGTTAAAAAAGTATAACTAATTTTTTGATAGCATATAATAAACATTAATATTAAACATTAATTTTTAATAAATGTTATTGTTGCTTTTAATCTTTAAATAAGTAAAATTTTAATATATCAATATAAGTTAAATTTTAAGACTTTCACTCAATGTTATGTGGTTCATATAATTTTTTGATACATTAAATATAATAGGTATTAAATGTATATTTATATATATAAGTTTTTTTAATGCAATTTTTTTGACCAGTTTTTAATGCAATTTTAAATGTAATTAATATGTTAAATATTAATGTAAGTATTCATTACTTTTTACTAACCTTTAATTGGTTTTTTAAATGAGTTATTTATATCGGTATTTATTCTCTTTCATTGTTAAATGAGTTTACATGATATTGTAATAATGGCGAAAAGGCTGACTTATAAACATATTACTTTTGACCAAAATTGAACTATTCCTTTTATATTTTAAATAAATCAAACTTTAATTAATATATATAAATATAAGTTAAATTTTAAGAGTTGCAATCATTATCAATAATTTAAATTATATACTAGTAGTTCGTATTGTTTTTTTTTTTTGTATAAATTGAGTATTATCTGTGCGTAACTACAGAAACTGATCTCTCGAGTTGGATAGGACCATAATAGGAGGCAAAACTCATGTCCAAAGCTGGATTCGAACTCAAAACTTTGATTAAACTGGAAGAGACCCCTACCATATGATCCAAATGCTCTTAAGTTTAGTTCGTATTGTTTTATCCTAAGTAGTATAGTTTTTTTTAATCTAATTTTAATGAGAAACATGGCGAACTTTACCTAATAAACTTCACCTAAGTTTTTTTCATATAAAATACCAATAATAAGTACCTCCCAGTCTCTACCCAATAATTGTCAAAAAAGTCTCTACCCCATAAGGAAGGACCGAATTTGACTTATAAGATAAGTTTTCTGTGCTGCTTTCTGTCTTGTAGTCTTTGAACAATGAAGGATAAAACTGACAAAATTCAGCCATTTTATTTTTTTGAACAAGAGGATAACTCTTTTTGGTAAATCTAGGTTCGCGCAATTGTAGAGACTAATCATTCAAATACTGAGATCTATTTAATTAAAAGGTTAACCTCTCCACCATATATTTATTCATATGCACCAGACAAAGATCAAACTCTTGACTAGATAGTTAATGAGCCGTGACAAAAGGATAACTTGTAATATGATTAAAAAATTTGCTAAAAATAAAATTTGGACCAAAACATAAATAATAATTGTGTTTGGAAGAGATTTCTATGTCATTGTTGGCACGTGTTCACACATACCACCTTGTACGAAAAATTATACTTAGTTATATATTAAAAGAGTAAATATGTCAAAAAAATATTAAAGGAGAGTAAATGAATTTTTTTAAAATTTGCTATTATATTATTTAATAATACCTTCAAACTTGTATATTATTTAATAATACTTTTTGGTTAATTATATTCCAAAATGGGAAGGGAAAGGAGTGACCATTAATTTACTTTATAAAAAATATATGAATAATATTTAAAAGAATACAAGGAAATACTTTAATTCAGATGCAATAAAAAATGCTTCATAATTAAAATCGACCTTAGCAAATACAAACTATGGGATTTATGTAACAAACCACAATTCTGGTCTAAATTGTGTATTAAGTCAAAACTACCTTAAAACATTATCTTATTACTATATATATGCATTGAGTCAAATTTTTTATTACTATATATATGCATTACCTAAATAAATGAATAATCCAAGTTACATGCCAAAAATTACACTATACGTTTTTCTTGTCGTTTAACCTCTAAACAAATTAACCAGGTAGTATTATTTATGGTATACGGCTAATGGGATGATGTATTCGTAAGAAGTAAAAACTAATGAAAATTAATTTTTACAAAAAAAAAAAACTAATGAAAATTATGAACTTTATAGCTACTAGTATAACCAACCATTATATTATTGATGTAATGCCGATAGAAATTATCTCTCACATTAGCTTGCAATATGGAATTTTTCTTAACATAAAACCATTATTTTTCACTTTTTAATACTTTTTTTTTACAAGTTATCACTTTTTAATATAAATAAATACACTATTATTTTTCATCAAAACTTTCTTAACTAATATTCTATTATTTTTCCACATTCTACCTACTACCACCACTCCAATAGAAAGTTATACATAGTAATAGTAGAATGATCACTTTCCTTTTAACTTTCTCAGATGAAAATTTAAAAATTTCAGTCATTTTTTGTAATTAAATTGAACTCATGAAAATGACTTCTAGCAAAGCTAAAGCCTAACCAATACATTTTTGATGAAATGTGTGTGGACTCGTTGCAGTGTATCTATAGAATATATGAGCTATATGATATGTTGTGTTTTTTTTTTTTATAATATATGTGGTGTTTGTTATTGGTGATCTCTGGGTGGCCCCATCCCATCGGAGACTTTGTGCCCTAATTCAGTGGGCTTGGTTATGATGTCTTGATTTGATTGTATTTAGTACCATTTGCCTTAGGCTCTATTTGCAAGGCCAAATAAGTAGCGGATAACCTCGTAGAAGTAAAATAGAATGTTTGGAACTTATAACATTTTTTCATTTGCTTGTAGTGTTTTTCTAAACGCTATTTAAAGTAGTGTATAAGCTTATAGCTTATAGCATTTTATTTTCTCTCATTTTAATTAATTTCTTTGTTCATCCCGCACTGATTGAATAGTCTCTCTCATTTTTAAGTATTAATTAAAAAATTATTTATATTATTTTATATTTATAAGTTTATTCAACCACTATTTTAGCAAACACTTTTAATTCATGTCGTTAATTATTCTGATAATTATTACATTTTACCAAATTGAGCCTTGGTACTCAATTAATATTCAAAACTTTGCATTTTTTAATAAAAAAGTTTCCCTTTTAATCTCCTATAGTAGTTTATTTAAGCAGCAACATAGCATATCTAGTATGCACATTAGATAAAAGTGAGTATTCTCAAGCTGTTTACAATTGTCAGCGGTCTAGTCTCAATTTCCTCTTTTTTCTTCCTTTTAAAAGGCGAGTGAGGTGAGTTTATTTTCATTTCAAATCTAAAGTATACGCTTCATTGATTTCAGTCAATAGTAAAATCTTATATTTTTCAATCCCCACCTATAGTACCATGGAAGAAAACAACAACAACAACAACAACAACAACATCAACAACAACGAAATCCTAGGAGTCGTTCCCGCTAGGAGAGTTAGGGATTTTGATTTAAATAAAGAGCCCACTCCTTCTCCTCAGGTATATATTCTCGCTGCTTTCTCTTAATGCAAACACACAAATGATTTGTATTTCTGGTACATACATTTATCAAAAGAAAATTTCGATAAAAAATAAAAGAACCTCATAATAACTTGTTAATCTAAGTTAGATCTTTTTTAAATTGAATCCATATTAGATCTCATAATTGAGAAATTTTTATCACTCAAATGATGATCTAACTAGCTAGATCCATTTATTATAGTTCATCATTTTTGGAAAAGCGATACAATTCATTTTAATTGATCCGAAACTCTCATGAATAATGAAGTTTAATCCAAAGTGTGGTTTTTTTCCACCTATATTTAATGTTTTATTAAAAAATTCTTACTATAACCTACATACCTTATCCAAATTATTATTTACATCATTATTTAATTTGTACACCCGCCCAAATCAATAGTCATTAAAACTCACTCGTGTGTTATTAAGAGTACTTTGATAAGATGGTAGAGGTCTCTTTCGGCTTATCAAAGTCTTTAGTTTGAATCCAACTTTGAACATGCAACCGTGTTAAATCTCTTGAGAGAGAGCTTTGTCACCCATTGTGCTTTAAAAAGCATGTGTATTTATTAATAATTATAATTATAATTTTTTGGGATCTTGTAAAATTAATATGTGAAAGCTTCTGAATTAATTCCTTATATGACATTCAATAAAAATACATGTGTAATTAATATTGTTTTCCATTACAGGTTTCTGGCAAAGATGACTGCCACGTGACAATGGGAGAAGTTGAAGAAGTGCAATCTGATCAAGTTCTTCCTGCTGTAGTTCAAACAGCAGCAATGGTTGGAGTCGAAGAAGTGCAATCTGATCAAGTTCCAGCTGTAGTTCAAACAGAACCATCAAAAGACAAAGGCAAAAGGCCAATGGTTTTTTCTGAAGAAGATCAAGCTCATGACAAAGTTGATGGTGGCGGCGGATCAGGAGTAATTCAAGAGAATATTAATGCTGTTGCTGCTGCTGATGATGATGATATATCTCACCAACCTGAGAGGTTAATTTGTAGTTTTTTTTAGATTAAGCTAATTTATAGTTTTATGTTCATTGAATAACTGATATATATCTAATCAATAATATAATCGTTATCTATATTGTAGGAAGAGACATCGTTCGGATTCAATAAAAGTCCGTGCGCCCAGACTTAAAGTTCTACTCCGAACCGAAAATGAGTTTTTAGATGATGGATATCGCTGGCGCAAGTATGGCCAAAAGAATATTAAAGGCAACAACAACGTTCCTAGGTACGTAGTAGTTGTCTTTCAAGCATATATATATGTTGATCATGATGATATGATATACTCATGATACATGAGAGAATCCATTCCCGTTGCTGATATATGTATATATATGTATATAGGGCATATTACAGATGCTGCGACAAAAATTGTCTGGTAAGAAAACAAGTGGAAAGGGACGGTGAAGATCAAAGAATCACGGTGATCACGTACGAGGGAAGACACAACCATGAGAAACCGCCTACCACTATGCACGCAAACGCTGCTGTTGCACGGGCACACAATGCAATATTGCGTGGTACAATTAATCGAAATAACAATAATATCCCTCCAATGCAGCTGCATCCTCTTCATTTTCGATATCATGTATTTGAATATGGAAGTTCTAGTAATGGAAGTTCAGCTTATCCAACACCGGTAGTACCGTTCCCTGCAGCAATTCCACCACCACCACCACCACCACCACCTACACCACTTCCAACATCACCAGCTGCAGCTGCAGCTACACCACCAGCTGCAGCTGCAGCTGGAGTTAATCTCAATCTCAGTCTCAGTCTCAATCTCAATGAGTGTGGTACTTCAAGTGCACCAGCTGAAGAGTGTTCCAACAAGGTTCCTAAGAATGATAATGATGATCAGCAGAATGATATATAGATAGGGATCGATCTATGTGTTAATCGTTGAATAATTCTAGTGCCTTTAATTAGTAGTTAGTATTTAAATTTAAGTAATTGTCTTTCTTTATTTTGCACAGGCAATTGTTGAAATGTATGGTCTGAACTTTGACTACACTTATACAAATTGCGTTCAATATTAATTAGCATTTCTCTCTTATTGTTTTTCATTGTTTGTTCCTATTTTTCTTTTTCTTTTCAATAAGCAATATTTTTTTTATAAGTAAAATCTACTATCTATCTCTCTCTCTCTCTCTCTCTCTCTCTATATATATATATATATATATATATATATATATATATATATATATATATATATATATATATATATATATATATATCTTCTTCTTCTTCTATATAATCAAAGTATATGTTAGCACATATACTTTTTTAGACATCTCATTAGCCTGCCATGTGGCAATTTTTTGGGGTATTTTAGTATTTTTTTTCCATAAAGAACAACAGACATCAGTTTTTTGCCCTAAAAGAAAAAAAATCTTCTTCTATCTATATAATCAAAGTATATGTTAGCACATATACTTTTTTAGACATCTCATTAGGCTGCCATATGGCAATTTTTTGGGGTATTTTAGTATTTTTTTTCCATTAAAGAAAAACAGACATCAGTTTTTTGCCCTAAAAGAAAAAAAATCTTCTTCTCTATATAATCAAAGTATATGTTAGCACGTATACTTTTTTAGACATCTCATTAGGCTGCCATGTGGCAATTTTTGGGGGTATTTTAGTATTTTTTTCATTAAAGAACAACAGACATCAGCTTTTTGCCTTAAAAGAAAAATAAATCAGAGTAGTCTTTTTTAAATGTTTTTTTATCTTCTTCTATATTCTTCTTCTATATAATCAAAGTATATGTTAGCACATATACTTTTTTAGACATCTCATTAGGTTTCCATGTGGCAATTTTTGGGGGTATTTTAGTATTTTTTTCATTAAAGAACAACAGACATCAGCTTTTTGCCTTAAAAGAAAAAAAAAATCAGAGTAGTCTTTTTTAAATGTTTTTTTTATTTTTTTTTAAAAATCATTAATTATCTATATAATCAAAGTATATGTTAGCACATATACTTTTTTAGACATCTCATTAGGCTGCCATGTGGCAATTTTTTGGGGTATTTTAGTATTTTTTCCATTAAAGAAAAACAGACATCAGTTTTTTGCCCTAAAAGAAAAAAAAATCTTCTTCTATATAATCAAAGTATATGTTAGCACATGTACTTTTTTAGACATCTCATTAGGCTGCCATGTGGCAATTTTTTGGGGTATTTTAGTATTTTTTTCATTAAGGAACAACAGACATCAGCTTTTTGCCTTAAAAGAAAAAAAAATCAAAGTAGTCTTTTTTAAATGTTTTTTTATCTTCTTCTATATAATCAAAGTATATGTTAGCACATATACTTTTTTAGACATCTCATTAGGCTGTCATGTGGCAATTTTTTGGGGTAGTTTAGTATTTTTTTTCATTAAAGAACAACAGACATCAGCTTTTTGCCTTAAAAGAAAAAAAATCAGAGTAGTCCTTTTTAAATGTTTTTTTTTATTTTTTTAAAAAATCAATAATTAATTTTTTTTATTTTTTAAAAAAGTCAATAATTTTTCTAAAAATCTTTTTTAAAAAAATCAGTTTTTTTCCTAAAAGATCAATAATTTTATTCTTTAAATAAATTCTTTTTTAAAATTATTATTTACTATAATCTACTGAAACTACTAAAGCCAATTAATTTAACTACTACCAATTGTCATAAAACGATACCGCTAGCAAAAATTTCAAAATATTTTTTAAAAAAAATATCAATAATTAAATTTTATTTGCTTTTTTTGTGAGTCGCATGGGAGCGACAACGAGGGCGCCGAGAGTGACAACGAGAGCGCCAACGGGAGCGCCAACATGAGCGCCAACGGAGGTGCCAACGGGGGTGCATATTTTATATTAAATTTCATTTTCATTTTTGCCTCATTGTTTACTCCATTATTAATATTATAAGAAGATACCGATTTTTTTTAACTTTTTGCAACTTTCAACATATTTATAATTTCATAACAAATACAGTATCACTCGTGCGTATACACAGGTAAAAAATTAGTATTAAATTATGAGAGTATAAGGGGGTACTCCAACCCTTTAATAAGCAATGTGATACATACACACATGATAAGTTCTAACTAAGTTAATTTGTTAAAATCGATACTTAAAACCACTCATGAAATAAAAAGGCTTAATGTTTGTTTTATTCCCTCAATTAACTCCTCAAATATATGTCGATACACATTTTAATTGCTACTTGCGCAATTTGATATGTGCCTTTTAAGTGCCATGGACTATCTTTTAGGGTTCTTATGGGGAAGACTCACTACAAGAAAAATTTGTTTTAGCCATCAGCAATTGCCACACAGCTTATTCTGTCAGTAATTTGCCACGGATTTGCGACGGCATGTGTAAAAAGAAAGAGCGCGAAATTTCCCGTTGGTGTTTGCCACGGACTTGTGAAAGGACAGAAATTTGTGACGGAGATGCTGTGGCAAGTCCGTGGCAACCGAATGATCAAAATAAAACTCCCACGATCCCTAAAAATCAGAGCGTTTCTCACCCTAAAAAAATCAAAACATCAAAACGCTCTCTGGTTCACACTCCTCCTCTGACCTCCACCACCTCAGTCTCCTCCTCCGACCTCCACCCTCCTCCATCGCTAATCGAGCTCCACCCTCCACGTGACAGACACACGTTCTCCCTCTTCCACTCTCCCTCTCCTTTGCGCCTCCACCATTTCACCTCCACTGTTTCTCCACCATTTCACCTCGCATCTCCGTCGTATTTCGCCGCCGCTGCTCCTCTTTCCCACTTGTAGGTAATTTCTATTTTGTTTTTTAATTTATCCTTAATTTCACTGATTAAAAAAACCCTAAATGTCCCAATGTTTTTTGAACAAAACCCTAATCATGTTCTAATTAAAAAACGAAGTGAATCCCTCATTGAACGTGAGATTTTGGGTCATATACAGTTTTATTGAATATTGTTTCAATGAGGGATTTAATATTGTTACAAAGAATAATGTTTCACATATATCTGTTGTAAATTTGAATGCTCATCATTGTCTTCTACTTATCATATTTTAAGATGTCGGTGCTAGTGTGGCAGATGATTGTTTTTATTTGAAAATAGAGATTGTGGGGTAGCTACGGGGGCGTAAAAGATCCCTTGGATTAAAAGGGATGGTTTGTGCAAGCCTAAGTACATGGATGGGTTTATAGTTAAGGATCTTTAGGTGTTTAATGTCAACTTTTTGGGAAATGTAGGTGGAGGTTGATTATCGAGGTGACTAGAAGGAGGTACTTATTGCTAAGTAGCCCTTAGCAGTTGGGATGCCATCGTTGGCATACAATACAAAAAAAACAGGTTGCTACCGACGACTAAATTTGTCGCTAACAGCCAAAAATCTGTGGGTAATTGTTTTTTGCATAGAATTATTGACGGAATCCCTCCCTCACACAAAGGCGGGTTAGAAACACGTAACAACATAATTGGAAAATCTGTCGCAAATTAATGCAATCATGTTCGTCGCTAATTAGTG
The DNA here is from genome assembly GCA_020916435.1 of Oxytropis ochrocephala. Taxonomy (NCBI): domain Eukaryota; kingdom Viridiplantae; phylum Streptophyta; class Magnoliopsida; order Fabales; family Fabaceae; genus Oxytropis; species Oxytropis ochrocephala. The sequence continues at coordinate 22,620,674 of CM037090.1, read as the reverse complement.
TGGACTATTGCCTGTGGCTAATTAACGACGGCCATATTCGTCGCAAATCAATGGCACGTGTGATGATTAGTGGCGACCAAATCTGTCGCTTATCGGCGAATGGGTTAATTTTTTTTTCCAAAACCTACTTATTTATATTTTATTATATTATTATGAATAAATACTAAAATGTAAAATAAATAAAACAATTTAAGATAAATATTCTAGTAATAATTAAATAAAATCCAAATCGTCATAAAATAATCTGCAATGTTATAAAAAAATCTGAAATGTCAAACTAGTACAAAAAATCCTAATAGGGAGCATCATCGGAATCAGAGTCTGTCTTAGAGGGCATAGATTGTTGTTGTGACTCTGCTGGTCTCTGACGCATGCTCCTATACAGGTGACGGTGCATCCTCACAATGTCTTCTTGCAGAGTCCTGATAGGTTGATCCTAAGTCTGCACTAGTTGCCTCAGCTCTGTCACCTCAGCTGCGCTCTGTGAAGGAGGAGGTCGACTGCAAGAAGCTCCACTGGTATTGATGGGATCCACCCCACTCTGAATAAATGAAGCAAAGGCCCCCGCACAATACAGGCGATAACTCGTATTTATGCTTTTCTAGCTTAAGTTGTTGAGAGTTCTAAAGTAATAAAGTAAGCATTGTTTAGAGAAAATGAGGGTTTGAAACTGGTTTGTGACTATTTGAAACTTGGGTGCTCTATTTGTGCTGTAATATGTTTGTTTAGTGTGCTACAACATTCAATGTTATAGCATAAAGGGTTACTGCGACAGATGAGAGAAGCGATGAGGCATTGATTTCAGTGTGCTTGCTAGCTATCAGGAAAGGACAGACACACACTGTTGTGGGGATCAGACTGTTGTGCACATAATATTCTTTTTGTGTGGACACATTGTACTCCTCGGCACATGTAATAACAAATGGCGCCTACTTAGGGTATTTTTCTTAGATCTCTAACCCCAGACCTTTTTAAGGCGACCATCCTCCTTCATTTATGATGCTGGTTCAAAGGGGGTAAAGTTTAGACATAACTTTTGTCTCTATTTTCGTCTAAGTTACTTTAATCACCAAAGAGGAAATTCTGATGTTGAGAGCAATATTGCAGCATTACAGGAGTTGACACTCAGATTCTTACTTGGATTAGGAGTTGTTTTGTACCTCTAACTCATTGTTGTTCGAGCCATTTTAGTCTACATTCTCTTAGTATATTTATTTCATTGTAATTTCAGTTTTTTGGCTTTTCTTTTAGTACCTAAGCGCTATTTATTGTGTTGTTTTCTCATTATGACCTAATCACTTGTAGTTGGGATGCTAGTAACTATGTTATGAAGTCGTAATGTTTTAATGAAATATAATTGATGTTTAGCATTTTATCCTTTGCGTAACACTATTTTCATCTTGTTTTAGAAATGACCAGCTAAAATTAAGTATCATTTATGAATTTTGAAAACTATATAAATTGTTCTCAAGGCATAATACGGGTAGTGGTTGTTAAAGAACACTTTAACAATAATTGCTTAAAACCTAGACATAGGAGGTCAAAGTCCTTAGGGTGAATACTGTGGGTGCGTAATAGCCAGGGGTGGACCTATATGCTGCAACACCCTTGTAATGAAACGTTGTAAAAAAGTATCTGAAAGGTACACACTATATGTAGAACACTCAATGCTAAATCATCAGATATAGCATTAGAATATTGTGATGAAATTGCCTAGCGAAAGACTTTCCAACTTGTTCTCACACTGATTTCCCACCAACTCTTTACTTTTATTACCGTTTATGCTCATTACAAGAAAAACAGGTTTTTTTGGCGGATTTTTCCGCCAAAAAACACCCAATTCCGCCGCAATTTTTTTTTTAAAGCACAGTCAAATCCGCCGCAAACGACACCAATTCCGCCGCAATTTTTTTTAAGCACAGTCAAATCCGCCACAAACGACACCAATTCCGCCGGAAATGTTTTTGTTTTTAAAAAAAAATCCGCCAAAAATGCGCGCGTTTTTTTCAAAAAAATTAAATTTCCACAAACGCGTTTTTTGAGTGAGAGGAGTTGAGAATGAGTTGAGAAGTTAATAGAAGAGTTGAGAAATTTGAGTGAAGAAATTTGAGAGAAGTTAAGAAGAGTTGAGAATGAGTAAATAAATTTGAGAGAAGTTAAGAGAAGAGTTGAGAAATTTGAGTGAAGAAATTTGAGAGAAGTTAAGAGAAGAGTTGAGAATGAGTGAAGAAATTTGAGAGAAGTTAAGAGAAGAGATTTGAGAATTGTGAGAAGAAATTTGAGAGAAGTTAAGAGAAGAGTTGAGAATGAGTGAAGAAATTTGAGAGAAGTTAAGAGAAGAGTTGAGAATGAGTGAAGAAATTTGAGAGAGTTGAGAATGAGTGAATATTTGTAGAAAGAATGGAAGAAATCGGATAAAAAGGTTGTGTCCGTTATGCGGGATTTCATGTCCGTTTCTAGTGATTTCAAAATTTAAAGTTCCCACCCATTTTCACTGTGTCCGTTGCAGCGGATTTCCTGTCCTTTGTGGCGGATTTTTTTTTTGTCCAAAACTTTACAATCCGCCGGAAATGTCAAAATTCCCTCACAAATGTCAAAAATCCGCCAAAACGTTTCTGGCGGATTAAATCCCCCACAAATGTCAAAAATCCGCCGAAAAGTTTCTGGGGGATTAAAATCCGCCAGAAAGTTTTGCCTTGGATTTTCAGTTTTTCTTGTAGTGGCTAAAGATGGTTACAAAAACTTGTTCTATTTTATTTTTAATCACTAATTTGTTAGCCAAATTAAGAACATGTCAAACTTCAATCCTTGTGGGAATGATCTCTATTTATCACTTTACTACTTGTTGGACTGTGTATACTTGCACACTATTTTACACAACAACAGGCGACCCTCAGGGATAAGCGTGTGTCTTTCTTCTTCAACCTCCATTCTTAAAAAGTTGAGTCACTTCAGTAAGTGGTTCCAAAACATACTTTGGTAATGAACTAAAAGCAATTGGAAGCAAACACTCCATGAATACAAGACAATTATGACTTTTCATCTCATACATCTTCTCGGTGTTCACATCCGCACATCTTGCAAGGTTAGAAGAATAACCATATGACATCCTCAACCTTTCAACCATTGACAAACATCTTTCACTTCACTGAGTGTTAGAGAGTAATTGGCTTTGGGTTTTGACATATTGCCATTAGCCATTGGATTCAAATTCAAATTTGATCGACTTTTGCTACAATAAAGAGCAGAATCCATTTCAGCCTTATTATTGTCTTTGGTTCTATCTTTCACATTTATCACATTGTTAAATATGTTGGCAAAGAGATTATTCTCAATGTGTATAACATCGAGATTGAGTCTCAATAGATTATCTTTCCAATATGGGAGATTCCAAAATATACTTTTTTTGTCTAGTTATGCACCTGTCCATAACCATCCAATCAGACTTGACAAATAGAAGAAGACTTGACATTTTCAATAACACGACGATCTATGATTAGATGATTCGATAAAAAAGTTATACACCATCAATGCATATAAATGAGACCATTTATGAAAAAACTTGAAAAAAGACAAACATTCGTATCAACTCTAACTTTGGGTGCAAAAGGTTATGCATTCCATCTAAGAAGCATGATTTCAAATTTAAGACGAGTTCGTTTCTCGAATGGAACAAGTTGGAGTCAGACTTTACTTATCTTTCGACTGAATTCCAGATTATTTAGGGTCCATTTCCTCTAGACACCAGAGCGATGTCAAAACCTTTGAAAAAAAAAGACAAATATTGGTATCAAAAATTACATTTAAAATTTAAAAGTATTAAATTAAATAAATGGTGGAGAAGTGAAGTCAAAAATAATAAGGGTAAATAGTCATTTTGGTCCCTGAAAGTGTAACTCGCTGTCAATTTGGTCCCTGAATCGAGTGAAAATGCAAAATGGTCTCTGAAAGTGTAATCCGTCTGTCACGTTAGTCCCTCCCATTAATGTGCGTTGTTAACTCCGTTAATGTCAGTTTAGTCCCTGAAAGATGTCACTTACTGTCAGTTTGGTCCCTGAAACATATACGTGATTTTATTTTAGTCCATCGAATCTTAAGTTACTTCAGCAAACTTTTAAACCAGAATTTACTAGCCTTGGCTCAATTTTTGCATTAGCTTTGCTAGGCTAGTTAACAGGACCTTGCAGTTTTATCATATTCTCTTTTACTTTGATTTGTTACTTTCATTAATCATTAGGAGTGTTTATTAATTCAATCCGAATCAAATCACTTCATGTTTTGTATATCCTAAAATCAATTTCTAAAATCAAAGTCCCTCCCTAATTTGTCAAAATCAAATCTGATGTGGAGTTCTATTAACTTATGTGGCAAGCCACATTGGAATGCCACATGGTTTTTATATTTTAAAAATATTATTTTAATCTATGAAATAAATAAAATAAAATTCATTGTAAACAAAGAGGAATTAGAATTAATAATCGTAATTCATTAAGTTCTGCAGCAGTTGAAGCTTTCGAATTAACATCAAAAATTACAATTGCTAACTAATTTCAATATAGATCAATGATTATACAAAGTTATGTTGATTGATTTTCTTGGAGCAAATAAGGTCACCCTTAACTAGAGCTGTCAATTTGGGTTCGACCCAGTGGGCCGGCCCAATGACCCGTATTTTTGGGCGGACTTGGGCTCTAAAAATAGTAGCCCAAAATAAACGGTATGTTTTTTGGCCCGGTCCGATTGACCCGAAGATGTTATTGGGCCGGCCCGACCCAATGGGCTTCGGGCCGCCCCGTTTGTATTGTTTTTGTTTTTTAATTTTAAATATGACAAGCGCTATACATGTTGTTTTTAATGTTATCCAATCAAATCCTAATCTAATCCTAATCCTAATGAATCACACTCAAGAAACAAATAAATTAGAGGCAAAGTGAATAAGATTTGGTAACTCAAATTTTTGAGTCGGTAATATCATGAGAATTTAATCACAGTATACCAACTTTCTATCTTTTTTTCATACATATGAAATCAACTTGATATGGTGTTTGAAGTTCTAGTTTTGATTTTGATTTATACATAGTGGTTGGAAATTCTAATTTTCATTTATACAAAATTCTAAAAAGTCAATGATTTGTGACCCGTTGGCCCATGGGCTAGTGTTGGCGCGGGCTTGGGCTTTACATTTTGCAGCCTATCCGAATATTGGGCTGACTTGACCCTGCCCGTATACACTGTTTGGCCCGATGGGCCTGGACGGGCCGGCCCAAGCCCGACCCATTGACAGCTCTACCCTTAACCATCGATTTTCCAATTACAATTGATATGTGTAGTCCATGAGTCTATTGGTGTCCTTAATCAGCCATGATAGTAAGTGACATCTTTCAGGGACTAAACTGACAGTAACAGATGAATTAACGGAGTTAACAACACACATTAACGGGAGGGACTAACGTGACAGATGGATTACACTTTCAGGGACTATTTTGCATTTTTGCTTGATTCAGGGACCAAAATGACAGTGAGTTACACTTTCGGGGACCAAAATGACTATTTACCCAAATAATAATAAATAAATAAATAAAAAAGAAAGAAAGAAAGAAAGAGAAAAGAGAGGGAGGGTATGTGTGGAAGGGAAGGGAGGGTGAGGATGGTTGATTTGTGGAGGGAGATGAACTGATCCGATGATGCAGTAGCTAGCTTTGAGGAGCTGCTGCTGCTTCTTCTTCTTCTTCTTCTTCTGCTTAACCTCTCTCATGGAATTCGACGCCACTATTCCCCTCACTCAAGGTCCTCCCTCCTCCTTCTCTTCCTTCATCTTCCTCCCTCTCTTTTCTTTTTTATTATTAATTATTAATCACAAGTAATGCTGTGTCATTTGCACCTTCCTCTGCTTCATTCCGATCAATATCTTTTCCTAATTTTAACAAACTAGTATCATCAACCTTTCAATTTCACAATTTCCTTCTTTTCGATCAATATTTAGTTTTTATTTCCCATTACATGATACACGTATTATTTTTCTAGTTCTTAATTTCGAATTTTGGATAATTCTTTCTGGATAAGTTTTTATTGGACGCCATTAATTATGGTGCTGCTTACTATTCTTGGCGGCAACATCAATGAAGCACCGACAAAAACACCAACACCAGACTTACACAACACTGACACTAACATGTGGGCACAGATAATAATTTGTGAAATTGAAAGTTATTGAAGTGTATGTGTTGATGTCCAATATGGCATATTTCGGATACCGGACATGTCTTCAATTTGAAGTGATGGTGCTACAAAATTTGAAATGTTGTAGGCCCAAACATGATCTGAAGATCATAGTGTACTTGAAATTCCGGTTTCTTCTTGGATGGGGCTGCTAAGGACCCTGTCATGGTTAACTGGATCATAAAGTAACCAATGTTTGTTGAATTGTAACAATATTGCAAAACCACATATCTTCATAAACCAAGTACTCAAATCCGAATTCTATTTGTTGGGAGTCTCACGTTTACTAGAAATATGAGCTAAATAGTTTTTATAAGGCTTAGACAGTCCTTACCTTACACGACAGTTTTATGGAGTTAAGTTAGGCTCTGAGCTAAATTTTAAGAGTGTTCAGGCTATGACTCATTTGTAGGTTTATATTAGGTTGGTTTAATCTTTTAAAAACGTGGCTTATTCATATGTTGTTGCTTCAGGTTCACTGTGGATGATGGAATTGAGGTCAAGTGAAACAATGGAATATGGACCGTATCCACAGCGTCCGGGGGAGCCAGATTGTTCATATTACATAAGAACAGGCCTTTGCAGATTTGGTACAACATGTCGGTTTAATCATCCTCCAAACAGGAAGCTGGTACGATGCATTTGTACAAATTGTATTCAAATTAGATACTGTTGATACATAATTCTCCTTGTTCTTAGATGGGTTCATTTTGAAGCTTCCCTATTATATAACCTTAAAATCACCCTGTGACTGTTGAAATTATTTGCTAATGTCTTCAAATATTCTCTTCTCCATCCAGCACATGATCTATGCTAGTTTGTTGACTCTTTTTCCTATTCAAGACATGCATATCTATTCTCCATTCTACTAAATCATGACAGTCTTTTAGCAGAAAAAGAAAGATGTTCGTCTACACAAGGGAGAATGTCACTTTTTTTTCTCCTTCTTTCCTTGATGCAGCACTCATAATTAGCTTTGAGTGTGTAATACATTACACAGTCCCCCTTCCCTCTTTGCATGTGTGTAACACGTCTTTTTAATGCATGTTCCCATCAATCTAAACGTACATGCTCTTCTCAAATGAGTAGTGTTGAATTTGCCATGCTGCGCCTTTGGTGATTTTTCTTTCTATATTACTCTAATATGTGATTATGGAGAATATAAATACCTTATAAGTTTTACTGTGATTACCTCAGGCTATTGCCACTGCAAGGATGATTGGTGAGTTCCCAGAAAGAATAGGGCAACCGGAATGTCAGGCATGTATTAGCTTTTCAGTCCAGGCATAACATGCATATTTCTTATTTATGTATTTGATCTGGGAATCTGCTCCTTTTAAGGTGAAGTTTAGCAATTTCTCAACTTGTAGCAATCTTTGTGGGGGATAGTTATTGGATTTGTAGTCATCACTTTCTTGTGTTTTCATGACCTAGTTATTTGGCAAGCCCAAAATGTCAGTAAAATTGGAAATTTAAACACAGTGAGTGGAAGTAGGGGGAAAGGGATAAACTGTTAGCTTGTGGCACAAACCATTTGTTTTCTGTCCTCTTTTCTCTGGAATTGTTTATTTGGGTCTATCTTAAAATCAGTATACTTTGTGTGGAAAATTAATAGAATTTATGTTGCTTTATGTATACATGGCTTAGCCTAAATTTTGAGATGATTGGTTTCAGTCTAATCAGCCTTAGTTCAATATGGCTTTCATCTGATAAAACCAGTTAAACAGTTTATAGGTTAAGGTGTAAGAATCTTATCCCTGTCTATCTTAAATGCTTTCACACACAGCAGAGCAAGAAATGACTTCATGTCAATTATAAATGCTTGCTTGGACGTAATTACTGATTTTTATAAGTATCATGGATGTTAACAATCAAACTAGTACTGTTGTTGAGCGCTGATTTGTATCTTGACATGTGATATCTATGCATCCTTTATTTTTAACATTCACCTTAACAAAATCAGATGGCTCTTTTCTTCTTTTTCCAGTATTATCTGAAGACAGGAACTTGTAAATTTGGAGCAACGTGCAAATTTCATCATCCTAGAGACCAGGCTGGAATTGCTGGAAGAGTCGCCTTGAATAGTTTAGGCTATCCGCTCCGTCCTGTTAGTTTTTAATAATCCCATCTCATTTATTTATAAGTACGGTTTTATTTATGAGTACAGTAGTTGTTCATAAATTTGTAGGACAATTGGACATTACTAATAGATATTTGTCCATTTGGTAACATTTGACTTGTCCAACCCAATTTTAGACTTGCTATTAAATCGGATCGGATATTGCTCCGGTAGTTTTCCAAATTTTTGCATTGTTGCACAGGGCTATTTAATGTTTGACACCCAAGCTTTTTATAATATTCTGTTTGCTTCCTGGAATGTTTTTATTGGTCGATCATAACTTAATATATATTTTCTTTGTTTCCTGCTTCTGCAGAATGAGCCTGAATGCACTTATTATTTGAGAACAGGACAATGCAAATTTGGGAATACTTGCAAATTCCACCATCCTCAACCAAGTAATATGATGCTTTCATTACGGGGTTCAGCTGTTTACCCTACAGTTCATTCTCCAACTACACCAGGTCATCAGTCTTATGCAGGAGGAATTGCAAATTGGTCGAGGGCATCTTATGTTCCTAGTCCGCGCTGGCAAGGTCCTTCAAGTTATACCCCTTTAATTCTGCCTCAGGGAGTGGTTTCAGTGCCTGGATGGAGTGCATACAATGTAAGCTCATCCATGCATTCTTAGCGGTCATAAACAGGACACAGAATGACACTGCTAGTCCAAGTCAGTGACTGATTATTTGGCATATTATATATGGATTAGGGATAACAATGAGTAGATTGTGAGTAGAGTTTTATAGTACTCATCCCCATACCTGGACTTTTTATAAAAAAAAAAAAATACCTTGCTGGGGCCAATATGTGTACGGTGTACCTACATACACACGAACCCATTATCCACATTTTAGCTAACTTTGATATGGTCTCCCTGCCACATTTTTTTTAACAGAACAATAGAATATAAATACTACTATATTACCAACACACATCGACTTAACAATAAAAAATCGATAAGTTAGAAGAACAACATATAACTCAAATGACAAAATATCCAAAGGTTATTCAAATCCTAATCATAAAACACTATAAGTAGAACTACTTAACATAGTTCAAATACAACATAGCAAAGTGACTAAGTACAACATATAATATAATGTTTTATGAAAATAGACGTTTAGAACAATCTATGAAGCTCGACACCGGACACAACACAGACACATAGACATGGTTAATGTCCAAAATATGGGGGAGGTTTTTAATTTTTATTAATAGGGAGATTAGGAGGCACAAACTGTCCTTCGGAGATTTGAACATGGTCCCTTGCGTTACAATGCTAGGTAGTCACCACTGCACTAGAACCATGGGATATATATTAGATAAAATAAAATATGAGCACCATTGATAAAATATCTAAATTGAGAATCAAGACTTAAGTGAAGCACTGAGGCTGAAGTGAAGCAACAAGGTCACGCCGGTCGCAAATGGAGCGAAGGATATGGAGGTCTTTGTATTTTCTTTATATTTTGATTTTGTAGTTAATTATTACTATGTATATATGTATGTTGTATTTGTATATATGGGTATGGGCAAATTTTATGAGTGCCTGTCGGAACTATCACCCATTATCATCCCTAATTTGGATTGTGTTAAACATGTGTAGAAGGTCATTTGTTTCTAGCGTTTATGTACTGTAGTCTAGATTCTTTCACGTCCCATTGTCTCTTAGAGTAATTATTCCTTGTAAAATTGAAGTTGTATTTGCATCGATGTGAAATATAATCAGGTGTTTTCGAACAGAATACACTGGTGATCAATCCTTTAGCTTTTTAGTAATCATGCAACATGGCATGTAAGTTGTAACCCACCTGCAATATATGTCTACATCCTAATGGAACATTTATTTTGCAGGGTCAAATGGGATCAATCTCTACTCCAGACAGTCCACAGCAATCAATGGGTAATAGTCAAACATATGGAACTCCTCGCCAAGGTGAACTAGAAAATGCTGGATCACATGGGCCATATTCTCAATTCCGTGCTGGAACTATTCCTGTAGGGTTTTATGCATTGCAGAGGGAGAACATATTTCCTGAGAGACCCGGTCAACCTGAATGTCAATTCTACATGAAGACAGGAGATTGTAAGTTTGGTGCAGTCTGTCGGTTCCACCACCCACGCGAGAGGCTAATTCCTGCTCCTGACTGTGTCTTGAGTCCCCTAGGCCTTCCTTTACGTCCTGTGAGTTGAGTTCTTTTTATGGAGTTCTATCGACCAAGTTGACTTTTCATAGGCTTATATTTATTATTTCTGATTTTATACTTCAACATAGTTTTCCCCATAGGTTTTGTGTTTCATTAGGATTTGAACAAGAAATATCCTTCTTAATTTTTGTGATTTATTTGAGTTGTTACTCTATAATTGTTACATTTGTCTCTCATTTGGATGCTCTCCTTTTTTCAACTAGCATGACCTTGTCATTTTCAGAGAACACACACAACAGAGGGACTCTATTTGTGAATGTTGATCTGTGCAGGAAATGTGGATCCCCTAGTTTTGGCTGTTGTGTCTATCTCTCTCCTGATGAGATTATCATGCTATGAGCAACAATGTTTACACTTTAAATAGCGAGTAAACATTGTTGCTATGTGCACTTTTTTTCTGGGTTGAATGTTGATAACACTTTTTCCCCCATTTTGAGAATTGGGATGATAGCAATGTCAAATTAGCGCCAGAGTAGCTACCTCTTGGCAAGCCAAGAATAAGTAACTAGCAATTGCAAAATGGTGTGAGATTTACATGTATTTTGTGGTGTGCAAGTAAATTTGTATAAACCAAGTAGCCCAATCAATACATTAGTATTTTGAATTAAATTTTATTAGGAAGCGGCATGTCCTAGTTCTACAGATGACATTCTATAGATGGCTTAAATTGTAGTACATAGAAGAACCTATTATTGAACTATGCATGTGGTATTACTCAGCTTGAGTCCTTGAACATGGACATAGATGAATTGTAGCTTTAAGTACACATAGTTTGAAGCCAGCACAAATTGGAATGGTTTGAAGCAGTTATAAAATTGAAGGCATGAGAGATCACAAAGACAATGGTGGTTAACTTGAGTTGTTTTTGAAGTAGTTAAGCTTTCTTGTTATATTATCTAAATCAAACTATGATCTCTAACAGCACTGAAGTTGCTTCCTTGGTTTCTTTTGATTTACTCCCTCCGTCCTATATTATATGTCACTTTGAGTCATTTCACACAAAATAAGAAAAGTAGTTAATTTTGTATGGGAAAGAGAAATTGTGAGTTAGTTTACACAATTAACCCTCATTAATGACATTGGAAAAATAAATTAGTAGAATAATGAAGGGTATGACTGGAAAAGAAACATTAATGTTTCATGGTATTCTAAAAAGTCGTGTATTATGGGACAATTTTTTTGGGCTAGAAAATCATATAATATGGGACGGAGGGAGTATCATATTATTCACAAAATAAGTTCGGTAAAATAGGTGTGAATTCTGTAGAGCTTTTTCATATATACACTTCTTTTTCTTTGGTGAAGTGAATGAATTTAAAAAAGAAATTATTTGTTTGTAGTAATTGAAGAAAATGGGAAGATCTGAAAACTTGGTGTCATTATTATTTTCACATTTGTTAAGTATTTTGATTGAATTAGTACAAGCTGATAGGGGCAGTATCCCATTTCCTACAGGGAGAGCCATTGTGTGTCTTCTATTCGCGCTATGGCGTATGCAAATTTGGCCCAAGTTGCAAGTTTGACCACCCAATGGGAATTTTCGCCTATAATATATCTGCAACGCCTTCAGCTGATGCCCCGGGAAGACGTCTGTTAGGATCTTCGTTGGGAACAGCTGCATTAAATTTATCGTCCGAAGGACTTGCTGAGTCAACCTCAGCAAAGCCTAGGAGGCTTTCAATATCAGAGACAAGACAGATTCCTTCTGGTGATGATGACATTGACGATGATGAATGATAAGTGGATCATTTGGATTTACAATTCTTTTGTGGGGAGAGATGAATAATCTGTAAATTATTTTCCCCTTGCTGGAGATGTAAGAGGTCATGTCAGGTTGATTCTGTCAAATAAAGTTGAGTGCAGTTGCCAGATTCGATTTTTCTGGATTTCATGTTGCCTCATTGAATAAATTTATGCAAATATTGTCACATTTGGTCTAACCCAATGCCAACAATCATTCTATTCTTAAACTAGTTCTTTCTAATAAAATTTTCCCTTCACGTAATAAATCTCTTTTTGGAAATCTGGAATGACATAATTTTACCTCTAAATGTTTATTGGGTGCAGGTTTGAAACTCATTCCAAAGCCTTTACTTTCTGATTACAGTTGGTTTTATGGTGTCTATTGTGTATATATAGAGTCCTTTTTCAGCAGCAAGCCAGCAGTATCATCAACCCTTCTACTTTTTGTGTTCTTGTACATTCCTACCAGAAATTTGGCAATGAATCTAATCTGTACTTATTTATGATGCCTATGGTGATTGTCTTTGAGAGAGTTTGTTTTGCAGAAGTTGAGGAGTAGAAATGCTTGATTGTGAATGTTGGTGGCAGTAAAACAGAACCTTTTTGATATAATTCTTCCCAGATATCAAGCCTCAAGGCAAACGGGACGTTTTGTTCGATATAGAGTCTGCTCTGAGACGCTACAAATTGCAGGGTCCCATTGAATATGGGTGGATTTCGGAGCGTGGATGGTCTTTTTCTGCTTTTGAGGTTTGCAGTTCACATGCAACAATTGTAGTCTGGAATTTCAAACTTCATGGAGCCTTTAGCAAGTAGCATTTCTGTCGCTGATGACAACATGTATTGTAGTGCTCAACTAATGCAGGTACTGAGTCGATTCTTTCTTTAATAGCTTTCTGATTTATAGATAGCTCATGACCATTTTATTTGAGAGTTCAGTGTGCTAGTTTGCACTATGCAGTACTATGTCCTGACAAGCACAATTTATTGGACTTGCAAGTGGGATCTAATGATTTAGTGTGACCCATTTGAATTTAAATCAATAGGAGAGTGTATTGCAAAACAGAATTTGTTGCTAGTGTTCCTCTTCAATCATGGCTACAGAATAATTTCATCCAGCATTAATTCTGTCATGCCTAGAGAGTAGAGGAAGGAATGCCTTCATTGGTTACAGCATTTGTTTATTTTAGGCTTTTATTTCGGCTAGCAAATTGGAATGTGGATCATTTACCACCAGAGATCAACCCATTGTGGGTTATTTGATCTCTGTACTTATAAGAAAAAAACACTTTTTAGGTTCATTGAATAATTCATGTATCTTGCGTTCAGATACATCTGTTATTTAATAAACTTAAAAAGTATTTTTTTGCTTATAAATAGGTCCAGATAGAGTAGTTGATTGAAAAAAATAGGGATGAGAAAATTATGCCCCTTCAATTGGTCTGTTTGGCTTAAGAGTGATCAGTGGACTTCAGGTAAGTTGTAGGGATTGGTCAAAAAAAGAAGGTAAATTGTAGGGATTGCGTTAGGATTCTTCTTAAATTTTACGTGGTGATGGAATTGGGTGAAGTTAAGCATGTGTTCTTCACGTGAGACATGATACAGGTTAAGTGGATCATAGCTCCACTTTCTGTATGATCGACAGCCTTCAGAACTTGTCAAAACGAAAATGACAGCAAATCTATAACTATCCACAAAATAACAAAAGGTAAACTCAAAACTTGCAATAAATCAAAGTAAAAATAAAATAGCAATCATTAGTTTTTATAATGGTACAAGCATCCATTAGTTAATGATAGACTTACATATCAACTTAGTTAATGAGAGACTTCTGGTAAAAAAAAGTTAATGAGGGCAACAAGTACTTATAAAGAAGAAAAGTTTGTTTAGGTCAAAAGAGAAAAAGTTATCATGTAACATGACGAGACTTTAAAATTGGTGAGAGGTAAATATAATTTCTTTCGTAAGATTTTAAAAAGTCTAAATGTTTTCCTTACCTTTAGATGGTGGTGTTATCCTCACTCTAAATTTTTCATGTACAAATAAATAAACATTTTAATTAATGACTTTTTTCATATGTTTAAATTTATCTTCATACCATTACATATTTTATAAACTCCTAACTCCTGTTTTTTATCGGTAGGGGAAAATTTATTAAATTTCTCTATCAAGTCTTAGCTTATAAAAAATTGTGAGTTAGAAATTAAGTGATTATTTCAATTGAAGTTCTTGCATGAGACTTGAAATTGCTATCATATCGAAAATTCTGTCCTAGTTATACAAGACTTTGTGTATGTTTGGTTTTGTAGTAGCGATTTTTTTTTGAATGAATTGATTTGCAAAACAGATTTTGAATGAAAGTGAGTTGAAAGTAAAGTGATTTATGTTGGGAAGAATTCATGCAAAAGTGAGTTAAACAATAAGTTTGAGAGTGAAAAACCAAATTTGGAAGCAAAAGCTATAAATCCTAGCTTAAAGATAGATTTATTTTAAGAGGCAAAATCAATTTTACTCGAGAATATTTAGTCCATGTTTGATCCCACTTCCAAATCTCCTAACTCACGTTTACAAGGGAAAAAGCAAATTGACTATTTTAAAATCTTGAATAGGTCTTCTTTAGGGAGACCAGTTCTTGTTCTCATAATTGATTATAGTATTTAATAAAACTACTCTTTGTAGCTTCTAAGGCGAGTGCGAATTGATTTTATCTATTATATATATTATTCCTCAACTACCCTTGTTACCGTTTTTAAAACTTATTTTCACGGGATACACACATGTAATAATTATACACCCAAAAGTAATTTTGATCATACTATCCAAACAACATGAATTGATAGAAATCATTTTTTTGTTGAATGTATCGAAATATAAATCACGTTATTTTCAACTCAATTTTAATCAAAATCAATTTCACAGAAACCATTCGATCAAAATCAATTCTCACCGCTGCAAAATTAAACACATGCTTAAACATGTCAAAAGCAAATTTATGTCTCTAGAATCACTTCTAGCTCATTCGAAAGTCAATCCAAACATGCGCAAAACTTTTTACACGGGACTACAACTGAAGTTTCACTATCTCACTATCCTAAAATTGTGTGATTTTCAAACGATGTCTCTATATGTTGCGAGAGCCTCTTAACATAATAGGTCATCAAAAAAATTGACAACTAAAGGAGAAAGTTAGTTTTAGAAAGAGAAAGAAAAGTTTTTATTAATATGATACTTTTATTCGAGGAATGAAGAATGAAACAGAAGAACACATATAATTCGGAGAAGAAACCTAAACTTACTAGAAGCTTGGATATGGTGTTTACAAGTTGTGTTGAACAAATGTACAATTAACCTATTATTATTTCAAAAATAAAGTAGTTATTTGTTATGTATGCTCATATAACTATTTAATTTTAAAGTATAATGTGTTAATATGGAACTAATTTAGTATATACAATTTTGTATAAACTCAAAAAAATTCTAAAGTATTTTTTTTAAATTAGTACGGATGGTTGAGGAGGACAATGTAGACCGGGAAGTGGAGTTGTAGGTTCGAACTCGCGCTCCAAATATCCCGCAACACTTTATGACTCAACTATCTTCTCCGAGACGAGTGCTAAAGTGTGTAATTATAATGAACAAAAATGATAATGTTTGTAATGTGTAAGCAAGTGGCTATTATGTTTTTGTAATGTGTAAAAGTCTTCTTAAATAATTATTGTAAAGTATAAACAGGTGGCTATTATGTTGAATTGTACTAGAGAGATTCGTACATAGTAGGAAAAATTTGATGATAATGTCAATCAAATCAAAAATCACGGTCTCTATGTTCACTACTCTGCCCATAATAACCTCATAGTATAGGTGGAGAATAGAGACAAGAGGGGTCACTCTCTATACTCTCTAATTCCAAAGGAAACAATTGTCCTTCTCCTTCCTCTTCTGTCTTTTTCACCTTCCAATCCAACTCAATAATCTACAAAACTAGCTAAGTAGTTTTTGTTTTCAGTTAACAAATAAAACTCTCCACTCTTCAGTATGCCTACTTCTGCTCTCACTCATGACTTCATCATCTCTCTCATGTTTCTGTCCATTTTCACACCCAATGTGAATGTGAGTTTTCTCTTTTCTCCTTCAAAATAATCTAATTGAATATGTGGAAAACTTGAAATATACCCAAAATTCTCATTTTTTGTATGACTAGGTGGTAATTGTAAATGCGGCTGGAGTTCCTGCGATGATGATGAATGAGAGTAGAAGGAAATTGGGAGGAGGTTTTCAAACATGTGCACTATGCACCTGCTGTGGTGGTCCTAAAGGGATGTGTTTTCCTTCTCCTTGTTGCTATGCCATCAAATGTAACCTTCCTAATAAACCCTTTGGGTTCTGTTCCTTAACCCCCATTACCTGTAATTGCTTTGGATGTCATTTATAATTATAATAATAATAATAATTATTTCTGTTGAAGTTTTCTAGTGTCATTCTGAATGTCAAGAATATTTGGCTTCACTGTAGTTTATTACTTTTTCAGTTTTCAATGAATGCTGGTTTTGTATGATTAAGAGGAATAAAGCCTTAACTACAAACCTCATATTGTAATTTGTTTTGCTAGTTGCTTCATAATTGGTCATGTATACTAATACAAATCCTAATGAAGCATGAATATTGCATTTGCGTCTGTTAAATTTGCTGAGGTATGTTTATGGAATTGGATCAATCTATTTATAGCACATACCAAAATACCAAGTTATTCTACTGCTGTTATTGTTTTAAGGTTCTGAAAACTTAAAAAAGCAGAACTGTTTGGTTGGTTGCTTAGAGGAAAATTGGATTGCTAAGTGAAGAGTGACGGCAGACAAATCTGAATTTTATATTCACACCACGCCTCATATATGTGCGGAATCTCTGCTATGTGCAGCGTGGTGTTGCTTGTGCGATGAATCGTCGAGATCTAAAGAGATAAGTGTTAACTCTCTGATTTGATCACATCTTTGGCGTACAGAAGATTTGTGTTCTTGTAATGAACAGAGAGATCTGAATCCCCCATCTCATGTAGTTGTTTGGTTCACATTTGCACGCATTTCGAAGCACTTCCAATGGTCCAAACACACTAACAGTGTGAACAAATCAATTGCTAGGTGGAATAGAAATTTGTACAATGGGCCAAATTCCTTGACTTCTTGTCGGAAAATGAATTCACAAATAAAAACGCACCAATGATATATGGATCACTATACAATTTACAAATTCAACTTTACTTTTTTATTATTTTTTTTTATTTTTTATCATTCGGTTGGATTGGAGAAGTTCTTAACTGAGTGAGTTGAGCACAGTCCTAAACAGATGCAAATACTCAAAATTTCCAGATATAATAAAATAATAATAAATAAGATATCAAAATTCATTAAAATTAAGTAGTATACATCTTCTTCTTCTTTTTTTTTTTTATGCATGTGTGAAATACACATCTACTCCTACAGACCAGGATATATTAAAAAACAAAAAAAAACGTAACTCGATACTAAAAAAGTTCACCCTACCAACAAGGATACTGAATGTTAAGTGAGCTCGGATCCCACCCTAAATTTTCGGATTTGAATTTTGTGTGTGGCAAAATTTTAGTTGGAAGGAGAAGAATCACACGGATCGACAAAGTCGGGTATACACGTGGTCAGTCAGATTATTCGACGTAGATTAATCACCAATAAAGTTGGTGGAGCTTGCACACTAATAACACAGTAACCAAAAAATGTTCACCCTACAAAATCTAGCCTTGGAGTTTTTTGATAAAATAAAATGTCTTGAAGTCTTGGAATTATGCGCCGGTGTTCTGTAAATATAAGTTGTGTTATGATATACTTTATTAAATGGCGTTTATTACGGATGTCACCACAAATTGATGTGGCTGGCTAGTAGCATATAAATGAGAGAAAAATGAGGAACAACCGAACAAGATATATATATATATAACCCAAGGACATTACGTTGTTTTGACCAAAAGACTAATTTTTGTTTGTGCTTAGAAGTAAATTTCACACTGGCCGACACCAAGTTTGACCACTATAGAAATCGAACTCTGGGAAAGACTTGAATCGACTAAGTATATCTCAAAAGTAAACATCTTGCCACCTGACCAAATGGTGTTGGTTTGATGAATATACCACTATAATATACTAGCAATATTTTTAACATGGCTTAAATCTTTTATCCTGATATTTTGTTGCTATTATGATGTCAAATAGTTTCTTCCATTGTAATCTAAGTAAAATAAAATAAAATTAAAATTTACATTAGTTACAACATTAGGGTTGATTATCTCTTGAGGGTTACAGAAAAAAAAATGTGAAAGCAAAGTAATCGTTCAGATGAAAAAACATGAGTCAAGTAAATAAACAATAATGTTATATAGACAAAAATTTCTAGACAAAAATAGACAAAAACCACATTACAATACCAATTAACTAAGTTTTTTAAGTAAATAATCA
The DNA here is from genome assembly GCA_020916435.1 of Oxytropis ochrocephala. Lineage (NCBI taxonomy): Eukaryota > Viridiplantae > Streptophyta > Magnoliopsida > Fabales > Fabaceae > Oxytropis > Oxytropis ochrocephala. Next base: position 22,601,904 of record CM037090.1, on the reverse strand, counting down.
ACCTATTTTTTCACAGTTTTTAGTCGATGGCCTAAAAAACTGTGAAAAAATAGGTTGGTTATTTATTTAAAAAAGCTTAGTTAATGTAGATTGTAACGTGCTTTTATTTTTTTTTTCTAAAAATTTGTCTATATAACATTACTTTAATGATGAATAAACTGTCTATTGTATGCTGACAATGAATGACATCAAGTGTTTTCTCAAACAAAAATTAAACGACAGTAAAATGTTTGGCAAAAAAACCATACAAAGCCAAAAAAAAAATTTATTTTCCTAAATAACACACATTTTAGATTAAATACCAAAGTAAGCCACTTTTTTTTTTTTTTGGTGAACTCGCCCCCACCCCTAGTTCACCAAAAGAAATTTTGCAATTTTTTTAAAACCCTTTGTAGAACTACTTCCCACCCTAGTTCTCAACGGGGTTTTTAATTTTTGATTTTCTTGTATTTTATTTTATTAAAATCTAAATTAATTTAATTTAATTACAATAATTAATTTAAATAATTAGAATAATTAATAAAATTATTTATAAAATAATTATCAGTAAAAATACGGTAAGTAATTAAGATATTAATAAGTGGAACAAAATTTAATATTCGATAAGAACAAAAAGGAAAAACACAAATTGCAAAAATACAAGCATAGGAAATTTAAAAAAGCGAAACAACAGAAAACATAATACAACCTAGTTCTACTTAGAACTACTACTACTACCTCTAATATAACTACGGAGGTGTTCGGCAGATTCTTCCGTTTCGACGAACAATTCGAGATAAGGTTCAATGACACCTTGGAATTCTTCATGTTTCTCAAACATTTGATGAACGTCTTCGTCATTCTTGATAGGCTTAAGGCACTTCCGAATACGATTACGTGGGTTCCAAATTGGCGACGTAGGGGATTCACATTCGATTTTTTTAATTTCTTCTTTGAACACCATCTAGTTTCACATTTTTTATTAGGTTTTCTTTCAATTCTGCGAATGTGATGTTGTTCTTAAACCTCGAAATTTTTAGTTTTTGATTCACGCCTATGAATCAACGGACTGAATCGCCGTCCCACCACCGTTAATCATCCGATACTCAACTTTACTGAGTGCGTAAGTATGGGTTGTTGTGGTGCGGGTGGTGGTGGTTGAAGAAGATGCATGATCTCTTCGGAGTTCGTATTGTGTTCACACATACGCTCTAAGATTTGTCGCCCCATCGGAACGTTAGCTAGATGTTCCATCATTGCGCGGGCGTCCTCGTCGCTTTGGATCTCCATGATCAATAATGGGCGGTCCATCATCTCTACAATCGAACTTTCAAACGTATACGCTCCACGTCTTTACGCCACCCTCCTGCCGGGCGAATCTTCCTCTCGGCCTTCTCCTCGAGTTGGGAATGTGATGTCCTTATTCATCTGCGCATAACACATGGTTAGGACAACGAAACACAGCGCCATGTTCGCTTCGGTGGTGACAATTCCATTGTGATAAAGGGCGGTTAGGAATTTGTCGTTTGAGTCTTGGGTTTTGCACAACCGCCATTCCATTTTAGCGGGTGGGGCGATGGTTTTTGGGAAGAAGCGAGAGAAGAGAAGATGACTCGAAAGCCAAAGGTTGGTGATAAACCGGTGGTGTTAATGTTAGTGTAATTTGAGAATGTATTTATAATAGACGTGATCGTGTGTGAGCCGTTGATTTAGGGTGATCATAACCGTTGATTGTAGGGTTTAGTGTCGGCAAAATCTAGGTACATTAAATTGTGTCGGCAAAATCTTGGCCGTTTAATAATGTCGGCAAAATCTAGGGCGCCCAATGATGTCGGCAAAAAATCTAGGTCGTTCAATAAAAAAGACCCAACCTTATGCACACTCTGCACAATGCGGCATGCACACTCGCACTATGCACACTCGCACAATGCAAAGACTCTGCACAATGCAAACACTCGCACAATGCACACTCGCACAATGTACACTCGCACAACGCATTATTAAAGATTGAAGATAAAATATTTAATAAGTGATCCAACTTAATTAAATGTGACTTAACATTAAAACCTTAAATTTAATAATTGACAAAAATACCACTTGTTTACATTGCGGTGAGGGCAAAAATTTAAATTTTGAAATACAACTTCAAAACTAATAATACATTAAACAACATTGACTAGTTTACATTGCGGTTAGAAGCGCTTATTTTTGTTGTGACCTCATTTCTACAAATTCCGCATCTTTTGCGCGGGTTCCGCTTCTCTTTGATCCATCTCTGCATGCGAATACGAGTAGATCGTGGCCGCCCTTTTTATCTCTTCTTTTAGTTGGATCATGCGTAGTTCAATCGTATTGAAATCAGCCATGAGGTCTCGATGAGCAAGGGTGGGAACTCCACAATGTAAGTATTGAAAACATGATGCATTGTGTAGGGAGGATCAACAAACCGCAAGTGGTCGAATCGCATTTAGAGCATCTTTGCGATGGCATGTGAACATGGGTAATGAAGGGCCCGGAATTCCCCACACTCACGGTGTTTTGATTCGAAAGTCGACCACAAATGTGGTCGCAGTCTACCACTTTGTGGTCGTTGTTCTTCCCGAACTCGGAACAATTGCACGCACGATCGTGAATTGCGACGCTGCGGCGCTTGTGACACTTTGATGTTTTCAAAGAATGTTTTTCATCAATGTTTGAGAGAACATTGTTCCGGATGCCATCATCGCTGTGGCTTGTGTTCCCCGTTTCACAAAGATCTCGTTCATCCTAAAATATGTTGCATCTATTAATGAACGGATCGGGAGATTCCGCACCCCTTAAGGACATTGTTGATGCACTCTGCAAGGTTTGTTGTCAAGTGCCCCCAACGGCAACCTCCATCTCGCGATATCAACAATCTGCTGCAGGTTAATGTCTTCAACCCAATGCAAGCCATCGACCTACTTCGCCAAGCATTTTATTTTTGTAGTGATTAGGTGATCTCTCCGTCATTGAGTATCTTTGAAGCAAGTAAAGTAAGATGTTGGTAATTATGGAATGCAAAATATATAAAAAAATTAATAAAGTTTCAAAGATACTCGACCCATATTGACGAGATGTTTCTGGCGGAGTGTTCTTAAAGTGTCTCATGAAGTTCTCGTGCTATGTGGCGGATCTGACGAATCGTGTTTCCAGTTGGTATTTACACGCGCTAATAAAGACTTTTGATAGACTCGTGTCTATCCGATATCAAACGAGTCCCTCCCGTGGTGTCACAAATTGTCTTAAACGAGACGGAAGAAATACCAAGCCTCCATTGTCTCACCTCGACAACCGCATACGCAATTGGGAAGGTTCCGTTTCTTCCGTCTTGTGCGATTGCCAAAAGAAGGACCCTTTGTACCTACCATACAACCATGTTCCATCAACAGACACCACCGGTTTGCGCGAATTTAAAGCCTTGTATGCACGGCCAAAACTCCAAAAGATGCGGTGGAAAACACCTTTGTTGGTGACTTGTTGTTCGTTCTCATAGAATGGTTTGTATCTTGCCGATCGATAAGCGTGCTCGTATATAGTGAGAGAAACCCACTAGGCATCCGGTTACCTCCTTGTAAGAGTCTTCCCAATTCTGGTATACTTTTTCGATTGCTTTTGTTTAGCAATCCAAGCCTTCTGTAGGAACTCGTGTGCGTGAATCGCTCCTGATGTGTGCAATCAACACGACCATCGATATTGTTGGGTCCCGCTTTACAAGTGGAAGGATATGAGAACATATGAAGGAAGACGTCATCCGGAGGTGATCTTGGGAAATATTGGATGTTGTACATGTGTGTGGGTGAGTCAACTGTGTAATCCCCACAAACCAGTTTTGCTCAGAGCCTCACAACACACACTCCACAAACACGTATCGTGAACACAAGAAATCTCCCAAACTTTAGTAGTAGATCTGTTGACTTGGTATGAAACAGATTTGTTTAGGTGATATGTTTGGATAAATTCCATGGCTATTTCTTTTGTGGGAAATTTCATTTTGAGTTTCATTCGTTTGGGTCTTCATTTGAGAAAAGTTGGTTCCGGTCCATGGGATGGGCAAACTCTAAATCATAAGGTTCTGGGCTATAAGCTGTGACATTTTAAATTAATTATTGTAATTAAATTAAATTAATTTAGATTTTAATAAAATAAAATACAAGAAAATCAAAAAATTAAAAACCCCGTTGAGAACTAGGGGTGGGGCGAGTTCTACAAAGGGTTTTAAAAAAATTGCAAAATTTCTTTGGTGAACTAGGGGTGGGGCGCGAGTTCACCAAAGGAAAAAAAAAAGTGAAACTACTTTGGTATTTAATCTAAAATGTGTGTTGTTTAGAAAAATAAATTTTTTTTTTGGCTTTGTATGGTTTTTTTGCCAAAATGTTTTTCCTCTCAAATAAAACAACGTAAAGAACCTAGCTAGTTCTAACTTTCTAACTACTCTTCCCATCATATCTACTGCATTCTTATTTTATTTTGCTTCAGAGCTGATAATATAAAGGGCCAAAATAACCCACTTGATAAATGCCTTTGAGACCCTCCAATCCAAGACCTCTCTGTGCTGTAGCTGTGATGTGAGTAGCATTTTCTTCACTTCACATAAATGATGTATGTATGTATGTATGTGTGTGTCTTTCTTTTTTTACATTACAAAATTTACATAAATCTAATTGGCTGTCACTTCAATTCCAACAATTGCTATTGAAATGGATCCACCCAACATTCATCTTCCTCAACAGCTTTTTCCCAACGTTTTTTGAAAATATCTAATTCTTTGTAAGAAAGTCTCCTCACCTACACCGTCACCAAAATAATAATATTAGTTACAGAAACAAAAATCATTCAAATATAATATTAATTAAGATAATTGCAGAAAGACACTTATTCTATGGCTCATATTTTATATCATACAAGGAGACTCTCCTATATCAACCTGGAACTAATTGACAAATCAATTAGTAATTGTCATTGAAAGTGACAAGTTCCTAATACATGAAGAAACTTGAAAGATTTTTTAGTGTGATATACTAAACCAGTCGTTTTCTAACTCTTTTAAGACATTGTATTTTGCACTGGATCATAGAAAATGACAACTTTTTTTAACAGAATATGATAAATTGGATTGGATAAGGATGAGTAATTTGGAACAGCATAGAGACATGAATTTGGATTAGGTGCAGTTGAAGCAATCATGCAGTCGGCGAATTTGGAGCCGTCTGATTAATTGATAAATAGTGACAGCAAAATAACTTACATCAGCTCTATGGGTTTTTTCCTTGGAGCGTGTAACCTGCAAGTCACAGCTAAATATCAGTTTCCAGAAATTATTACTATAATCTAAAGAAAATTTAACAAGACAAGCTCTATGATTAATATGTTAAAGATGCCACATTTCTTACTGTTGTCTTTTCTGTGCCTCCAAGTGTAGGACGATTGTAGTGGACAACATATTCAGCATCAACAACACCAACATTTTTTGTTCTATCACCCTATTATCCATATAAATAAGCTTGCTTGGTCAGAAGAAGAAACTAGAATATTCAAAACATTGAAAAACAGGAGGACATAGTGAAATTCAACATACCTGAGCGCAGTAGCCAAGCTGCATATCTAAACCCCATGCATGAATCAAGTCATTCTGAATCATGTACCAAACACAACGCCATGCCGCTTTTGAGAATACAGGAGCCATCATTTCTATCCACCTAAAACAAATAGCTTCAAATCAATTTCTTCACCCAGATACATCGAGATATTTAATGAATCTAGAAAGTGTATCTTACCCGGTGCAAGGAGGAGCAGTGCTACTATTGTCACACCCTTTACCATCTTTACCCGCTTTATATGTCCTCCTGCGACCAAAATGACCAAAAGAATTAAGCAATTTTGTCTAATACATTAATGTTTATAAACATACAAAAATGTCATTATGTACATCATTAAACATCAAAAGGGTAAATTTGTTAACCTGTGCACTTTTGATCTCCTCCCTCGCGCAGTAATCTGATGATGCACTTCTGATTTGTTAGGATCAAGTGCTGGTTGAGATATCTCTAGACCTTCTTCTTTGATGATTGAAACATAGCTACAAATCATTAAGGAGAAATATCAAACACTAATCCTTAAGGAACATATAATTGCTTTCTTGTATTAATTGACAAAAATAAAAGGTATTCATTCAATTGAACATACTTATCAGGGTTGAAATATTCAACTCCTAGGTCCTCATCCCAAAGGAATATATATTCATATTCTGCTACTATGTCTGGGTGTAAAAAACGCTTGGCAAACCACCTAGTCATTGAAAACATGTTCAACATTTTAAGAATAATTGAAAAATATCAAAAATATGGAAAACAGAATGGAATGTGATGTTCTATGAAGAAACCGATGGCATACACGCATGACATCGATTTTAATTTGAAAAAAATACAAGCAATTGAAGTGTCGGTGCTACAGATGTGAAGTCATCTAAGCACATACCATTTGCTTTGATTGATTGCCGAGATATGAATGACTCGATCACTCCATTCAAAGTTCTTCCATGCATCAACAATTCCGTCATAATGGAAAAGCATGACAATGAAATTACTATCTAAGAACTGCAATTTAGTGAAGAAAGAGGGTCATGATCCATGGATATACTAGAACAGAGAGTTAGAAATTAGAAATTTGCAGAGAAAAATTGATGTAAAGACCTTTTTGACCATTTTATTAACAAGATCTCTCTGCTTTATCCCCACTGCCATTGCAAACAAGTTTGTTGATGCATTTACCTTAATCTGTTCAAATGTAGGCAACATAGTGAATTAGGAATGTGAATGAGCAAATATATGACAGAAAGTTTAGTGGTCATGGTTGGTTGAAACTCGAAACTCACATCTACTGCGCGATGACCCTTCCTTTTGGGAGGATCATACAAAGCTCGCATTTGCAAACTGGATGTATTGGAGACTATGCCTGCAGGTAATGCCTCACTTCCACTAGGCCTGCACTGCTTCTACTAAACAAGATAAACAGATATAAGCGCGAAATAGCAGAACAAGATCTTCATATTACTGCAAATTACAGTAAAATGCACGGCCGATGTGGCCTTAATCACGGGCGTGTTGCAAATTCACGGTTAGAAAACGAACCTTGCAATCTGATCCCCCCAAATTCAGTCTCCAGCTTGATAGTTTCTGCATAAGATGATCATCAGTGGATCATTTCGAGATTTTGCAGAACACAAATCCAACTCAGTAAAAGTCAATATTATATAGACCAGGTTATTCAATTAACCTAAAACCGTAACTGTATTTTTGCTTATAAAAGGTGAAGAGTAGTACCTGTTTGTAGGTTTGGGAGTAAAGTGAAGTTGTGAAAATTAGAATGATGAATATTAAAAGGGCCGCTGGAAAAATCCCATAAAAACAAGACTTTTTACTCATCGAATCAACAACCACAAACGTCTGGTTCAAGATAAACACAAACAAGGTTAGAAAAACACTCATGCCCAAAATCATAATAAAATTGTAGAAACACTTGTTGAAGAAGGTTTATAGTTTCAAACAAGTAAAATCAAAAGCCTTATGATCAAAATCCAATAGGTATATGTGTGTAGTGCACATGTCATACAAAAAGTTGATAAAAAAAAAAAGTGATGTTTCCTCTTTCATATAAAAATTGAAAGGAAAAAGAAGAACGTAAATGAAAAGAAGAGTGGAATGGTAATAAATAATGTAACGGTTACCCTAGAAGGTGACTTCGTATCTGGCATTGGAAAAACAGAGAAGAGAGAGATTTTGCTGTTGTTCATGAAAAGATCAAAATTCATGGAAAAGTGTTGGTTAGCGATGATAAGCAGCGGCAAGAGGAGGAGGAGGAGGAGGAGAATTAATGAATGTTGATCATCATAAACGTTATTTGAATTCTTCATTAATAATTAAAAAAAAGATAAGATAAGCAAGGAAGCACCTTTTCTTAAGTTTGAAGATTAGAGAGAAGATTAGGGGGGACGGAAGGAGCGGGAACCACCGAATAACGCGGGGAGAACTACCTCTCACTGCCACAAACAAAACTAATTCATCATCTTTTCTTTCTTTGTTCCTTTTATACATTACATATGATTACACACCCACGTTGTTCCAAACTCAAACCAAACTTCAACTTTCTTCCTCCTTTCTTTCTTCTGCCGCTCGGTCTACAGATTCTCAAGTAATTTAAGAGGAATTTTATTTTTAATAATTATTATGCCATGATTCATCACGTCCAATAATTTTATTGGAATTATAATTTGTTCTCCCCTCTTGTTTGGCACGATCGCATGTGCTACAATTTCGAAAACTATTAGTCATTGACTAAAAAAAATAGAAGCCGTCAATTTAAAAAAAAAAAACGTCAATCTATTGTGGAGTTAACCATAACAATCATAATGTCCTTTCTTTTCAAGAAACAATCAAAATGACCTTTATTTATTCTCCTTATTATAATTAAAAAAAAAATGAAAAGTGTCGTTATTATTCTCTCTATCTAGCTATTTGGTTGGTTATGGTGTATTTTACTGGGTTAGTGCGGAATTTTTGCTTTCCGATATATGCCCTGCCCGTTATGATCCAGAAGCGGCATAAGTAAATTTGTTATTGTTATTTCAACCTCTTAGAAGGATCAATTAAAATCAGTCAAAAAGAGATTAGGATAAATGGAATCCCAATTCACATATTAAGTCGGTCAATAGTCAATGACGCAAAAGCACTAGCAACAATAATTTGAGTTCCCATTTTTAAGTTTCATGGCCACGCACGCTATAAATAAATGTATTATTCAATAAAATTTATTACATCGAGTCAAATCAAATCAATAATACTCCATATCTATTTTATTAATTTTTCAAACAAGCAAGAACCAATTTTTTTTTCAAACAAACAACTTTATATTTTTTTTTCGTGATGGTCAGGCAAGAACACAAATAAAATAATTAATGTTCGACACCAGGTGGGGAGGGTGTTTATAAATCCATAAAAAATTATTTCTAAATAAATATTAAAATATTAAATATATGTATTTTATAATTACCATTAAGATGTATTTTTTTATGTCAACAAAAATTAAGATAATTTTAAAAACATATTAGATTTCTTATTTAAAATTATGATTGTTTTTTCTGAAGGTATCCTTATTATTTTATCAACAAGTCTATACATTATTATCTGAGGTATTTGCTAATTATATTTTTTCCCTTCTAGAAGACAATGGCCGGCCTGACTCTGTTATCGTCAACGGAAAATATATAATTGGGCAAAGTATAATAGGGGTTGAGTTGAGGAACTTGATATGGATAATAGAGTAGGGGTTGAGACGTTGAGTGGATACATTACATGCATCCATCCACAACCAGCGCATACTTCATGTTTTCTTTTTTGCTATAGCAAAAAGCAGCGGATAGTGGATAAGTTAACTGATAACAAATAGTTGATAGTAAATTTAAAGTGTTTAATAAAATCACTACAACAGAATTAGTATATAGGCAACGCTTTTTTTCATCCATGGACAGCACTCAAAAGCGCTGCTGAACGTGGCGCTGGTTATTCCACTTCAACAATGGGCAGCGCTCCCTAAAAAGCACCACTCATTGCCCAAACACGTCCTCAGATAGGCAGCACTTCCTAAAAAGCGTCACTCATTGCCCAAACACGTCCTCAGATAGACAACGCTTCCTAAAAAGCGTTACTCATTACCCAAACACGTCCTCAAATAGGAAACGCTTCCTAAAAAGCGCTACTCATTGCCTAATTTTTTTTTTTGGTTTTTTTTCTTTTTTGTGTATTTTCCTTTTTATATCTACAATTTACCTAGTCATATGCAGCCAATACAATCCAATCAAATTCATTAGCTAACAAATTACAATACATAACCGAAACAAACTCTCTATATCCAAATGCACTAATATGTCAACATAAGATGAACCAAAACAAAATAGCTAACAAGTTACATCATCTAATTAATTTGTCCAAAACTAGCTATTTGAACCAAAACTAGCTAGCTAACTTAATAGCATCCAAATCAAACTCTAAAAAAACGGGAGACATATATCAGTACAATCAGAACAATTTTTCTGAGAAATCATACTTTTATTTGCATCCTTCTGTTTCAAACTTTTTTTTTGACAGCCTTCTGTTTCAAACTTTGACACCTTCTTTTCTAGAACTAGCATACGCCCTTGCTTTGATTATGAACGGTTTCTTAGTTAAACCTGCAAGGAATATCAAATTTCAAGATAAGCAATATAAAGTACATAATTACACTCTGATTGAAGATCCAAAAACCAATGAAAGCAACTTTCAAGATAAACACAAGAAATTTTACCTTAATTATCTCTAACAACTGATCAACCCCATCCTCTCCAGGAAACAATGGTTGCAAAGAAAATAACATAAGTCATAGCACTTATGCAATAACTTCAAGTGGTTCAGTATCCCCTAAGTGAACAAATCCAACAGATTTGTCATCTCAACTAGTACACCGATACGAATCAAAACAATGATAGCAAACTTTTAAGTATGAGCTTTAACTAACTGAGAAACATGTTCAGAACAAGTCTTACAAGTAGTGACCAAGATTATGTAATCAACATATCAATCTAATTAGTTAAGGATGATTAATCTAACAACAATGCATTGTATTGACCTTCATTTATATAAGTGGAACAAAAGGAACTGGTTCTATGTCTTTTCTTTGATCAATGAACAGAAGATAAACAGGCTCATTTATCTTTCATCAAACAAAGTAAATTCATACTCGATTCGAGTCTGTGTGAGTTGACGAATATCCTTTTATCCATGCTTTCTGAGAGGATTAAATTGCTTTTCCAATGACTCAAATAACACAGATTCAGACTATTTTCCAACATATTGTTTGTCCTCAAGCAACCCCAAACTTAATTGATAGTCAAAGATCCATAATGACAACACATTCCTCAATTCCAAACAAGTGGGACACTTGGTTTTTCAATTAATAGCTTGTAATGAGGCTCGTAACTGGAAAAAAGGATTTAAGGCTCAAATGGGCTACTCAAAGGTCAAAATTTAAGGGTAGACATTTTAAGGCTCTAGCTATCAAGAAAATGAAAGTCCTCAATCATGTATGTGTGTGTAAATGCAATGTAAAAGCAATCAAGAACTAAGTCAAGTTCTGAAGAATCTTGAAAAGTGATGGAGCACTCAAGAATAAAGATTCTGTTTAGGCTCAACACTCACAGGGTTGTGTTAGAGAGGAAAGGTATGTTACACCCAGATTCACAAAATTCAGGTTACAAGGAGTTTCCTACACTAACAGCAGAATCATCATAGAATTTCAGCTCATTGATCAAGAAATTGATGCACAAATTCAATGTCAAGTTCAGGAAAAGATTTTCAGAAAGAAGTTTAAAGTGCACATATATTCAAGTTCAACACACCCATCATCATGACAATCATAAATTTTTTAACTAATCTACCCCCTAGACAACAACTATATGCAAAAGTCAATGAAAAGGGGGAACTTATGCTTGTGGCTAGGGGTGTTCGCGGTGCGGTTTGGTTCGATTTTGAGATAAAAAGTGAACCAAACCGCAAGGTAAAATTACATGCGGTTTGGTTTGGTTCGGTTGGCTTCCTAAAATAAAACCGAACCAAACCAAACCAAACCAAACCAATGCGGTTTTAAAAAGCGCTGGGTATTGGGTGAACGCGTGAAGCCATACCCAACGTGTTTTAAAAAGCGCTGGGTATTTGGTGAACGCGTGAAGCCATACCCAGCGTTTTTTAAAAAGCAATGGGTATGGCTAGTGCGTTTAAAGGCGATGGCAACATTTTTTTAAAAAGCGCTGGGTATGAGTTAGCTGTTTTGGCCATTCGTGGCGTTTTTACTTAAAACGCTGTTTATAAGGGCACTCTTTTTTGACAAATCTGGCGTAGGGAATGTTAGCAGAGTTCTCCAACCCACAAGACTGCAGATGGCAAACTAGTGACCAGTCCAACTGTTCATAAAGTTCAAATTCAAAATATAGAGAATTGTAAATATAACTGAAATTACTCCAATTACGAAATGTGAATTTTTCTTGCTTTCGCTCTCTCCGGAGGGAAACAATTGGCACTTCCGATCACAACTGTAAGTTGTGGCCCCTTTCTGATGAAGAAACCACATGGATGTGAAGCTAATCGCTAGACCCATAAATCCACTGAAGGTCATCAACAACCAAAAGCTAGGCAATCTCAGAAGTGGCCTGTCAATTGAAATAGAATAATATGTGATGAGATTTGCAAAAGGAAAATATGGGGGGTATCTTTTTACTATTGCAATCAATTTAACACGAACAATTTTTGACATAAGATTCTAAACAAATATAACATTCACAGTCAACCAAACCTTAATCAATCTCCATGTAAGTGGTTCACTCGAAACTAAACCCACAAGTCTCAAAACAGAAACAATGACCGCTGAAATGAAATTCTGCATCCACAAAAGTCTCAAACATTTACATCACTGAACTACACAGGTCTAAGATATATAAGAAAAAACATTTTAAAGGAAAATCAATTACCTGGTACAACATCAAGGATATGCCAGCATTAAAATCATAAGCCCAAAGTACAAACTTGTTAATCAATATATCATGCAACAAGAGGAAACAGACAATAAGAAAGTCCAGACAATAAGTCTTGATTGTGTAGTTTAACAACCATGCCATTTCTTAAATCCCTCTTTTTGCTCTTTTCCAACTTTCCATCTTCCATCAGCTGAATTTATAATGGGAAACAAACTATAGAGTTACACAATGTTCAAACTATGAAACTATGCAATCGAAAAGTATAATGAAACTAGAGATAAACGTGAAAAGGGGGAAAATTCACAAACCCTTGTTTTTTATAATGACGAGAAAAACCCCATCAAGGGTCAAGAAAAAGGTTACCAACACTGCACCAAAATAGAATGTTTGGAGAAGATTTCATGTTGTCAAGTCGGCAATGGAGAGTACCGAAAAGTGCATAGCAGAATCTGCTAGTCACCAAAATCTAGTTAGCGGGAAATCTGTTGGGGATACCGTTAGCAAAGCGGAGGGGGTGTAGGACTTGAGTCGCGGATGGTGTTGGTGAAAAAAACAAATTAGACAAAATTATCCTCGAGCTAAATTCCATATTTACCCTCTTCATACATCCCTTTCAAGGGCATATTCGTCAAATTGCCAAAACCCCAATCTCCCGAAAGCTTCTCCCGCAAGCTGTTCCAAAAATTTCGAATCACCCGCGACCTTTAATTAACTTCTCCCGCACACTTTCTTAAAACCCTAATTTTTTTTGAAATTCACCCGCGCCTCATTTTCACCGAATCCCTCTCTTATTTAACCCCCTTAATCTTCATTCTTTACTTCAAACCTTATCTTCTCAATTTCTCACTTCCCATTCACAAAAACGCAACCATGCCTTCAATTCCAGAAGAGCCACTTCTAGCTTCAAACCCAGACCGTTTCTGCATGTTCCCAATTCAATACCCTAAAATTTGGGAAATGTACAAAAAATCACAAGCTTCTTTCTGGACCGCTGAAGAAGTAGACCTTTCTCAAGATCTCGTTCACTGGAACGCCCTCACCGACGGAGAACGACACTTCATCAAACACGTTCTTGCGTTCTTCGCTGCCTCTGATGGTATCGTTCTTGAAAACCTTGCCGGAAGGTTCATGAAGGAGATTCAAGTCGCTGAGGCTCGTGCTTTCTACGGTTTCCAAATCGCAATCGAGAATATCCATTCTGAGATGTATAGTCTCCTTCTTGAAACATATATCAAAGATTCCGGTGAGAAGAATCGTCTCTTTCATGCTGTTGAGACAATTCCTTGTGTTGCTAAGAAAGCTGAATGGGCTATGCGGTGGATTGATTCTACCGATTCGTTTGCTGAACGAATTGTTGCTTTTGCTTGTGTTGAAGGTATATTCTTCTCTGGAAGTTTCTGTGCGATTTTCTGGCTCAAGAAACGTGGTTTAATGCCTGGACTCACTTTCTCAAACGAACTTATTTCCCGTGACGAAGGGCTTCACTGTGATTTCGCTTGCTTGATTTACTCACTGTTGAGGAAGAAGTTGAGTGAGGAACGCGTGAAGGAGATAGTGCGTGATGCGGTTGAGATAGAGAGAGAGTTTGTCTGTGACGCGTTACCGTGTGCTTTGGTGGGGATGAATGGGGATTTAATGAGTCAGTATATTGAGTTTGTTGCTGATCGTTTGTTGAGAGAGTTAGGTTGTGGGAAAGTGTATAATGTTCAGAATCCTTTTGATTGGATGGAGTTGATTTCTCTTCAGGGGAAAACTAACTTTTTTGAGAAGCGCGTTGGAGAGTATCAAAAGGCTTCTGTTATGGCTAGTTTGAATGGGAATGGTGGTGCACATGTGTTTACGATTGATGAGGATTTCTAAATTGATAGGTTTTTAGGGTTCTTATTATTGATATTTCGTTTTAATTTTCCGTTTCCAATTTTTATGATATTATTATTAACTAAGTTTATGTTGGTCTTGTCAACATTGTATTGGCTGGTGTAGGTTTCTGTTATTCTCTATGGATGTATAAAATCAGTTCACCGAGTTTTTTTTATTAATGTTAGATTCTTGGTGTTTTTTTTGTTCCATTGAGTGTTTTAGATTTAGTGAGAATAGAAATTTACTGCTTTATTGTAAGAAAGAATGCTAAGGTTTATAGTTTTGGAGTGTATAAAATGAGGTTCTCTTAATTCTGTTGAGAATTGGTTATTTGTCAATGGCAGTGAACACAACCATTTTGTCCTCTTCCTCATTTGGCTTTGCTTATACTCTGCAATTGCTGTACCCACTTCCTGAACCACCATCTTCTGTGCTATTTTCAATTAAATAACTTAGCTTCTGCAACTGTTTGAAAACACATAATCACACAGTTAAGTCCGAGGAAACTGCAACTACTTTCTTGACTGAGAGTTTATACAATTATTAGTATATTACATGAACAAAACTTACTTACCTCTAATTGCAAAGACTCAAACTGAGAAGCTAGATTGTCATATTCATCTTTGAGTTTTCTGTATTCCTGCTCAATCCTTTTTGATTACCATCTTGCCCCTTTTGTTCTTGAACCATATATGGCAACTTGTCGAGGCTGCAGGCCAATATCTGTTACCAGCTGCTGCATCTTCCTTGGCTCCAACTTTGACTCTGGTTCGAATAAGCATTTTGTCAGCTGAGCAAATGGAAGGGATATAGTTCAAGGAAAGTGACCCCTTTGGCTGATTATGTTTGGAGAGATTTCTTGGATTTTAATTGGCCATCAGAATCTTCTCTTTGTTGCACTTTGTATTTGATAGTGTTGGTGATATCAACGTTTAACAATTTTGCTTGACATAGTGGCTTGGATTTCTGCTATTGTTGTTGCCTTCAAACTTCCTCTTTGAAACATAGTTGCTAACTGATTCTTCATCACAGTATGGTTTCTTGCCAGTACTGAACCAATAATCATGTTCATTTCCTTTTAATATTTTGGTTGACTTTCTTTGTTGAAGTCTAACTAAAGTCATGATAGTAATAATGGGTTACAATCTTTTGTTTCCTTCACTCTATAGCTTTGCTGTCTCATTATCAATTATTATTTGTTTAACCTCAACCCCTTAGTAAGGATGCTATGCTTGCTGGATAGATGCTATGAAAGCTAAATTAGAAGCATTGATTTAGGCAGGCATGGCAATTGGATTTTTGTACATTAACCTGCACAACTCTCACGTACCTCTTACCACTTTGTTCAAAAGGTCCTCAAAATTTTCATTTTTAAAGGTTATTGGTTGTGCATGTTTCCCTCTTTTGAGGCCCTACAATACTCACAAATTCAATTTTTGAACTAGTGAATGTACATTTATTGGTTTTTTTTTTGACGCAATACATTTATTGGTTACTTCCTTCTCGCAAGGGGTATAAGTGTTTGGATGCCAATGGTCGGTTATTTATTTCCAATGATGTCTTCTTTAATGAATCCAAATTTCTCTATCATAGTACACCTATTACTACTGATCATGCCATCCATTCCTTTTAGGTGTCCTTCCCACTACCCTACATTCAAGCCCCTCCTCAATTCCTACACCTCCACATACCTCACCTTCACTCCCTAGCGCTATCATTACTTCTACCTAGAATACTTTTGAACCATCTTCTCCTACCTTACTAGCTACTGCATCTCCTACTATGGATCCTAACATTGTTGTGTGCTCTGATGATATAATCACACTCCCATCAAGTTGAAGCAAAGTTACTAGCTATATAGTAGGTACCACGATATGAATTTATCTCCACAATTACTCTTTTATCTTCTGCTCCAAATCGATCATATCCCTTGGCACACCTAGTTCGAAGTATCACCGTCACCATAGATTGTAAAGCAAATAAAATTTGGAAACCAGTTCCCAGGTTAAGCAACAGAGTTCTAAATAAATTGCTAGAGAAATCCTCATCATTCATGCACACATTACACTATTACATCTCTAATTATTGGATAGGGGTCATATTGTTTATATTTCGACTTTATCAAAATTGAGTTTAAATTACAAAATTGAATTACGAATCATTTGATATTGATTTGACGACCAATACATGCTATAACAACTTTTTTTTATATAAAGAGGGCTTTCGCCCAAAGTAGAAACCAAAAAAAAAAATTACGCTTATCTAATATTGTTGGTATGGAGGAGCCAGTCATGTCATCAAAGAAGGTGAAGCTCTTCAGGTGAAACGTCCATCTCCAAAGGATTATTATTCGTTAATTGTAGACCAAGTTTGCAACTCAATCTGCACTTATGTTTCTTTCTCCCCAAGTATGAGTAACTTTAACCTATCAGTCAATACACACCAATATTCCGATGCGATTAATCAAAGTATAGATAGTCTGATCTATCTTCTTGGGTCGAACTGGTTACCATGTCAACTATAGTTTTTGAGTCACTTTCAACAATATTTTTTGAAGGCCTATTTTCCTTGCTAATTTGAGCCCCCAGCCACATTGGTCACATCTCTAGATGAAGAGCACTACATGCCCTACTGTTACATGCATATCCCTTCAACCAACCTCCATTATTATTTCACAACATCCCCCCATCTAGCTCGTCGTGTGTCAAGTTTATTGCTACCATCACAGTTTAATTTCACCAAGTCCATTTCAAAAAACCTCCACCTCACCAACACTGTATCACCTCTCATTGTTCACACATGTTGCTTCCTACTATGCTGGATGTCATTAATTAGATTATGATTGACAACAAACCCATCGTTTGGTCGTTGAAAGCCATCCTCAAAGATTTCTTTGTTCCTCCACTACCAAAGAAACCAACAAGTGACCATATAAGTTCTCTTCCAATCACCCCCTTGAAGTGATACGTGAGGTGTATTCAAAATTTTGAAAACCCAGTCCTTTCCATCCATTTCAAAGAAATTAGTGATTCTAGCTAAAGGCAGTACCCGAAGCCACATACATGTAGCAAAAATATGGTCACGTAACACATGCATTCGAGTTTCATCACCTAGTTGACAAGCGTTGCAGGTTGTTGATATCGAAGGGTTCCAGACGTGTCTTCGGTCATTGTTCAACAAACAGCCATGAGCAACAAGCCACACGAAAGTTTGTATGTGGTGAGGGCCTTTCCACTTCCATATGCAAGCCAATCTCCCTTTAGGGTCAGCCAAGCCTCACACATGTAATTGTAGGCACTATTTGTTGAGAAAGTAGACCTGTTAGTACCTTCCCAACCAATCTGTCAGAGCCATCATCCTCCATATGAGGAGACATTGCAGTAATCTCCTCTACGATATTTAAAGGGAGATATTGCTTCAAAAACTCCAAGTTTCATCCAACACCTACAGTGACCGAGAGATATTGCATCATTTTTTTTGATTCTCAACCCTCCATATTTTTTTGGGAGTGTAGTAGATTTCCCAATTGACTTGATGGGGCTTTTGACCTTCGTTAGTGTCACCCCAAACAAATCCTCTTTGAATTTTTTTAATCTTCTCACAAACATTCCTGGGGAGCTTAGCGTACTACGTATGAAAATAGGGGATAAAACTTAGGACCGATTGTGTTAGAGTCACTCTACCAGCAAGGATGAGGCATTGGATCTTCCTGCCAGTTAACCTATTTTTGAATCTTGTCAATGATTTGATGGTAATGACTCCTAGTTGTTATGCCATGCGCTATATTTGCTCCAAGGTAGCGCCCCATGTTTGCAGTTTCAGTGGAACATGTATGCTCTAATATCATTTCGAAGTGTCGAATCAACATTCTTTGAGAA
Organism: Oxytropis ochrocephala; assembly: GCA_020916435.1. NCBI lineage: Eukaryota > Viridiplantae > Streptophyta > Magnoliopsida > Fabales > Fabaceae > Oxytropis > Oxytropis ochrocephala. Next base: position 22,583,610 of record CM037090.1, on the reverse strand, counting down.
AAAATTTTGAGTTTTCTGGTTGTTGATCTTTTGACCTGAGGCTTGGCAAAAAAGATCCAAACAATTCATAACACAATGAGTTTGTTTAATGGAATCTTCTGTAAATCATCTGCAAATAAGAGGTGAGAGATCTGGGCCCATTCCTTCCAGTTCGCATAGGCTTCTAGTACTCAACATCTACTTGATTTGCAATATTATGAGATGTTATAACAACTTTAGGTATTTGTATAGCAACTTTAGGTAACCATTAAAAAACATGTTCAGATTAGCCTATGTGTCAATTGGGTGGGCCAAAATAGCGAAGTTGTTTTTTGGACCTCTAGTCTAGCTAGTGAGTCCCACTCAGTCTAAAACACTAATCAGGCCGATTTATTGAGCTAGGCCAAAATTGACAACTCTACCGCCGGTGTCAATACTGGCTTAATATTATATTATCTCCACGTCAATAATGTTTCAAAAAATAAAAACAAAATCACCAACAAAAAAAAAACAATCCTTGAACGTGGTGGAGTGGTGTATAAAGTATAAACCCTTGACGGTGAAGCCCTGAACAAAGTGGAATTACAGTGCAAGCAGCAAGATATCAGAAAGGAGAAACACAGGTACTCTTTCTAATTTCCATGTCGTTTTATTGCGAAACATATTCTTCTGTAGCGCCGTTTATTGCTTTCACTTGTGGAATATCTCTGGTTACCGAAGAGAAGATTAGGAACAGGGAGGGTTTGTTCCTTATCTATCTGGCGGCGAAAAAAGATAAATTCTAAATTAGAAAAGAAAGTTTTTCATCACTGAGCCCTAGCTCTTATTCCTCGTTTTGTTTGTAGGTTGCTTAATAGAAATTGAAATCATGTCTTGGTGCACCATTGAGTCCGATCCAGGTATGCTTTGTGAACGGTTTTTTTGGGGGTTTTGAGATGAATATACGGTTAAAGTTGTGCCTAAGGTTGAGGGTTTGTTTTATATAGATTTTGATTGGTACATTGCTTTGAAGTTTGCTGCTTTTTTTTCTTTCTTTCTTTCCAGGTGTATTTACAGAACTTATTCAGCAAATGCAAGTGAAAGGTGTACAGGTATTTATTTTTTTGGGGACATATGACATTTTTATTTTTCCTCTTAGTTTTTAGCTTGTAGTGTTGTGTTTGATTTTTGTTTCCTTGTTTAGGCTTTGTTTGTGAGTTAGGAGTGGAAAGGATGGGATTTGGGGTTTTTTTGTTTAGGAGTATTTTTTGTAGGGAAGAAGGATAATGCTCATGATTAATATATTTTCGTTTTTGTTTCGAGAGCATTATGAAAATATGGAAAGGGTTTGGAGAATTTTTCAAAGCTTTCCAAAACCCACCAGTTCCCCATCACAATTTTTGAGTTTCCCCATCATCCCTTCCCTTATCTCCTCCCTTTCCCTCCTATCTTGCAAGCAAAGCGATAGAATCCTGCCTTGAATTTCCGCGACATGCTCAATTAGGGCTTTTTAAAAGCAACATCATGGAGATATAAACTATCAATTTTTTACATAAGCTAGATTGTGTGAAATCTTCAAAGACTGGTGCATCAAAACCATTCATTCATAGGAAAAAGGTAAATGACCCGTTGGAGAGATGATGAGACAAAGAATACAAGTATCCAACTAGGGGGAGGATAGAATGTCTTCCAAAATCTATCTATAAAAGAGGATATAACAAGGAACAAGGGTAAAGGCTGCCTAGTGTTTTTTCACATAATAACTGCCTTGAATCAGCAGTTTTCAATACACCAAAGTGAAAAAACAAACTTTTACCTATCCTAGTTTTTTTTAGAGAAGAGACTTTCTTATAGGATATAGATGCAAACATTTTAGTGTACCCAATGAATGTTTGAAAATAGGAAATAAAGTGAAAAAGGTGACATTCTTTGTAAATAGAAGTGAAAATAGAAACCTTTCTCTCAAAGTTAACAAGTCCTAAAATGTGGAAGGGAAATTGCTTTTCTTTCCCTCTACATGAATGCTTGTAGCTTGTGCAAAGGTGGTTCCTGAGCATCAGTTAAGCATATTGTTGATTGCTATTTCTTGCTGATTCAGAATACAGCTCTTTAGATTCAATGTTGCACTGTCACAGCAAAATTGGATAACTATCAGAAGATTATGGATTTGAATTGTTCAACTTACTAATCTGTTTTTTAGTTATCCATTAGATGTCCTAAAAAATATTCCAATTTGTGATTCAGTATAAGTCTGATGAATTCCAGGCTCGGCAAAATCAAATTTTTTCTTCTATTGGGTTCCTTTTATGTATATGCTGCTACACTCATGCTAGATATGTTTTGGTAGGTTGAGGAACTATATTCATTGGACCATGACTCACTCAACAGCCTTAGGTTAGTGTACTATTTCAATCAGCCTTTAACTTTTAAATTTGTTAGGACAATTACTTGTTATGTTAATTATTGAGCATTTGCCTTCTCTCTCTCTATGTTTGGGAATTCCACCCTCAATGGCAGGCCTGTATATGGGTTGATTTTTCTTTTCAAATGGCGTCCAGGAGAAAAGGATGACCGTGTTGTAATCAAAGATCCCAACCCTAACTTATTTTTTGCCAGCCAGGTGATTATTTTTAATTTTTTTTAATAATTATAAAACCAAGGTCATCTTTAAAACTGTTGTGTCATTTTTATGGTTTTACTGATTCTACTGGTCTATTCGTAGGTAATTAATAATGCTTGTGCAACACAAGCAATCTTGTCTATTCTTATGAATTCGCCAGATATTGACATCGGCCCAGAGTTGAACAAACTGAAAGAATTTACCAAGAACTTTCCTCCTGAACTCAAAGGTTTGGCTATCAATAATAGTGAGGCCATACGTACAGCTCATAATAGCCCAAGAAGGCCAGAACCTTTTGTCCCTGATGAGCAAAAGGTTGCTGGAAAAGATGATGATGTGTACCATTTTATAAGCTATCTACCTGTTGATGGTGTACTGTATGAACTTGATGGACTAAAAGAAGGTCCTATAAGCCTTGGTCAGTGTGCTGGTGGGCAAGGCGATATGGAATGGCTTAAGATGGTGCAACCTGTGATTCAGGAACGCATCGAAAGGTATTCCCAAAACGAGATAAGATTTAATCTCCTAGCACTCATCAAGAACAGGAAAGAGATATATACTGCCGAGCTGAAGGAACTTCAGAAGAGAAGGAGCGTATTTTGCAGCAGCTAGCTGCATCAAAGGAGAGACCGGTCGACGCTACCAGTATTGAGGTGCTGAACAATTCTCTCTCGGAAGCGAATGCTGGAATTGAAGCTGCTACTGAAAAGATCTTAATGGAGGAAGAAAAATTCAAAAAATGGAAGACAGAAAACATTCGTAGGAAACACAATTACATACCCTTTTTGTTTAACTTCCTAAAGATTCTTGCTGAAAAGAAGCAGTTGAAGCCCCTCATTGAGAAGGCCAAGCAGAAAACAAGCAGTTCTCAGTGATGAATGTTGTAGTTTATACAACTTGTTCTGTGGATTTCCTCCCACATAAGGATTGCCATATGTATCATTTCATTCGCACTTGATTATATTTAGCACTCTGTTGAGTACCGACGCACTTAGTTGATTATATTTTTAGCCTCTAGTGAATTGTGAATTTAAGCTGGATTTAATAATATGCTGTCCAGAGGTTAATTTAGTGACAATTTGTCTATGATTCTTGTCACCGCAAGTCCACAGTTCGAATTTGTATTTGATAGAAAGAGGATGCCAAAAAATGTTGGTACAACTAGTTGTTAAACCAATAGAAATGTCTGTAAAAAAACCAATAAAAATATGTATAATGACTGAAAAAACATTATGTTGATTTTTTAAATATAAATTTCACTTGTTATTTTGTGTTTGAAGATTAAACATTTTATTAAAATAAAAGTAGAAGTGTATAATAAAAAATGATAATGAAACTGTAAGAGTAAATGAGAAATTTATTGAAACAAGGATAAAAATAAATATGATAGACTATAATCTAAACACCAAGTACTACTGGGCATGATCCAACCAATGATGTTGTCAAAAGTTAATAGAATTTTCATTCCCCAACCCGTGTCTTATACACGAACTAAACCACCATTCATCAAAAGAGTCATTTCCTAAACGCAACAAATCACGCAGCCACAGAGAGTCCTTAACCCCGGTCAATTATCCACCTTTGAGATGTGAAGAAATACCGAATCAACCTCACCATACCTTTGAAGCAACAAATCCCTCCAACTAGCGTTCTCATCCACTAGATACCCCCCCCCCCCACACTTCCATTTGGATACTAAGGTGATATTAAATAGCTCAAGATTTTTAATACCAAGTCCTTCTTCCTTCTTAAGTTTGCAAACCTTCTCCCAAACAACCCAATACATTCCTCTATCACCCTCATCTCACATAAAGTCTCTTTGAATCTTTATCATTGCATTGACAACCACTCTAGACGCCTTATAAAAAGAAAATAAATATAAGGGAACACTATTCAAGACCGAGTTGATGAGTTACCCGACCGCCAATTGAGAGAGTACGACATTTCCAAGATGAAAGCCAACCGACTTTCAAGTAGTTGTCCTCCTTAGATTAGCACCCACCGGAATCCCTAAGAATTTGAAAGGATTGATTCTCTTATACAATAAAGAAAGCTTGATGCTGCCTCTAGAAAATCAGCCTGAATAATGCCAATAAGGTTGGTTTTGTAAATAAAAAAACTATTTACTCAAATCTTTAATTACAAACATGCTAAAAATGTTTTGGATAATGGAAATCAAATACTAGCTGATCATCCCATCAAAATCAAATCATTTTAATTAATTGCCAACAAACGATTAGTCACATGAACTTTTATTTTTCTGATAAAAAAAACATGAACTTTTATTTTTTTTGACATCACATGAACTTTTCATTAAAAATATCATTTTAATTAATTATTAAAAATTAAAATCCAGATAAAACTAGCAAAGCAAACAATTGCGATTGGCCTTTCCCTCGTCGTAACTAGTTGTTCGATTTGGGAGTGTGTTGATGAGCAATCCAATTCTCCCTCCCAATTAAGGAAGAAGATCCAACAGCAATAACATACACAGCTATAACAACCGTTTTCAGATCAGAATTCTGATTGCAGATCGTAAAAATGTTCAAATTCCTGAAAGAAGTGGTGGGTGGATCTGGAGCGGGCATCAAAGATCTCCCATACAATATCGGCGAACCTTACCCTTCCGCTTGGGGCTCTTGGCTTCACCACCGTGGCACCTCCAAGGTCACTCTCTCACTCTTAATTCTTCTTAATTATACGCACATGTGAATTAAATTTTGCTTGATTTCATCTTATACTTTATGCAAAACATTCAATAATCAAAACGTGTTAGGTTTGGTTCAATTTGTAGACTAATTTGACGTTTATTTGGTTTGAATTTTAGGATGATGGTTCTCCGGTATCAATTTTTTCATTATCTGGTAGCAATGCTCAGGATGGACATTTAGCTGCAGGTCGTAATGGAGTCAAACGTTTACGCACTGTAAGTTTAGTTCATTTCATTTCACTTCATGTAATTTTGGATCTTTTATCAGTTCTATTTGTTAATGGTGTTCTTTTTCAGGTTAGGCATCCAAATATTTTGTCATTTCTGCACAGTACTGAGATCGAAACTTTTGATGCTGGTTCTTCAAAGGTCACGATTTATATTGTTACTGAGCCTGTAATGCCATTATCGGACAAGATTAAGGAGTTAGGTCTTGGAGGTACACAAAGGTATTGATGGAGTTAGTTTCCCTGCTTTTTATCATGTATTTTAGTTGCTAAAGCGTTCTATGTTAGTGCGCTTGCTAAGGCTGTGATGTGAGCGATGTTATGTGTAAGTTAAGGAGCGTGAATGCATAGACTTTGATTTTACTGTGAATAGTACCAATTAGTTTTTCATTCACCTTTTTGGCGTGGTAGGGATGAGTATTATGCTTGGGGCCTGAATCAGATAGCGAAAGCCGTGAGCTTCTTAAATAATGATTGTAAACTTGTGAGTATTCATGAGCTAAATATTAATTTTCTTCTCATTAGTTGCTTTTTCTTTTTTCTTTTTAGTTTTTCTTGACAAACTTTGTCTGTTACAGGTTCATGGTAATGTTTGCTTGGCCAGTGTTGTTGTCACACAAACTTTGGACTGGAAACTCCATGCCTTTGATGTTCTATCAGAGTTCGATGGGAGTAGTGAAGCTTCCTCTGGGCAAATGCTGGTAATTTAATTTTAGATTGCAATACATTGTTTTTTTGTTAGCTTTTTCTTGTTAGCTTTAATTTCACTTTGATTTTTCCCCCCTTTTCAAGAAATTAAGATATTAGCAACTTATTGTAGTCAAATAATCACTCCACACAAGATGATTTTTTTTTGGCATGATTTTAGAATTAGAAGGTCATGACTCATGACGGCCTCTTGAGTTTAACTGTTCACGGACTAACTGTGATTTTGAAACTAGTCTTTCAACTTTCAGTCATGTATTCTTCAGTCCACTGTTTTTTTGTCATTTTAACATTCATCGCAAAATCAACTGACATTATAGATGTTCCATTAAATGGAGGTTTATTTTGGCTTTGATCAGGCCTTTTATTTTTAAATTAAAGAATATCAAGCAGTGAAACCTAATGTATATTCCTCACATATTTTCATGTTTTCTATTCAGCAATTTGCATGGCTCGTTGCTTCACAGTACAAACCAATGGAGCTGGTAAAATCTGACTGGGCTGCAATAAAAAAGTCTCCTCCATGGTCCATTGATTCTTGGGGCATGGGTATGTTATTTTCTGTTCCTTTTATTATAATAATGCATTATGACGGCAATTTGGAATGAAGAGTCTCGAGGCAATGGTTGGAGTTATTGCCATGGCCCATGTGACTAGGAGGTCATGAATTCAAGTTGTAGAACCTATGTAGTCAACAAGAATGTATTCATATGTTAAAAGAATTTGTTACCGTTTGTTGAGTTAGTAATTTTAGTTTAGATTATTTGAACAGTGAACTTGGACAGATGTTGTAGATTCACAGAATAATTTTATGGGTCCTTTTTACTTTTTTCTTTCAATGTATACTTCTCTAAATGAATTAAAATTCTAATTCCATAGGCTGTCTAATCTATGAGCTATTCTCTGGCATGAAGTTGGCCAAAACAGAGGAGTTGCGTAACACTGCCTCGATTCCCAAGGTCAGATTGCTCAAGAATAAATCTTTTATTTTTGTTTCTATATTTATTACTTCATATAAAGATTAAGGGAGGTTTTACACTGTCTCTTTCTTTAATTTCTCATTCAATGAAAATATTCATTCTTCATCTCTGTATTTCTTTTTTTTTCTTTGTCTCACAGTCTCTGCTTCCAGATTACCAGCGGCTACTGAGTTCCACGCCTTCCCGTAGATTAAATACATCAAAGCTTATAGAAAACAGTGGTGAGTGCTTCTTGAAGTATTTATAGTTATCATATTTGAAACTTTGATCAACCTAGCATTGCTATAGTTTTGTGGTTATCTAATGAGGTATATAGGATCCAATTATATTTATCTACAAGGCTACTTAAAATTTTGACTGATTATATCTAGGTATTTGGGTTCATTGTTTTTAGCTTTAGGATTGTCATGGGCTGTAGCTGAGAACTGCATGAGAATTCATTGGTAATTGACTTTTTGACCATATGGTATTGGACTACCTGGAATAGGAAATGGTTTTTGAGATTGATTATAGCATAGTTTGAAAAGAAGTTTCATATTTTACTGAATGAGTTCAAATAAAGCCTTAGTTCATCAACTTAATTCTGAAGTTTGCTGACTTTGTGATGAGATGGTGCACGTGAGAAATTTGATAGCTTCTATGGAAAAGAGGACTGATCACGGATGTGGTAGAGATAGAGAGTATTATATATGTACTGAGAGTCATTGTTTGTATAATAATGATGTGATATTCTGAGCATGTTCTAATGTAGACTAATTTAGCTTTTCAAAATTTGGAGCGTTTATTGTCTTTCATGACCCATTGCAAACAAGCAAAAACAAAGACCACTTCAATAAAGTCTGCAAAAAAAGACCACTTCAACAATAAATACCACATTCCAAATGTTTGCCTTTCTTGTTTTAAACTTCAAATAGTACTTTTTTTTGCGGTCCTGATATAATTCTCTGCAGTTCTTTCTGTGTATTTTGTTTGAGTTTGTTTGTAATGGATATGCAGAGTATTTTCAAAATAAGTTGGTAGACACTATACATTTCATGGAAATTCTCAGTTTGAAAGATAGTGTTGAGAAGGACACCTTCTTCCGCAAGCTTCCAAATTTGGCAGAGCAGCTTCCTCGTCCGATTGTGTTAAAGAAGGTATGTTTCTTTGGGATTTCTAATTTTAAACCTTTAATTTGATCAACATTTTGTCCTAATTGATTATGTTGGTTATTTTTTGTTTGTTTTCAGTTACTTCCTTTATTAGCTTCTTCCCTTGAATTTGGTTCAGCTGCTGCCCCCGCTTTGACTGCATTGTTGAAAATGGGTTCCTGGCTTTCAGCTGAGGAGTTCCGTGCCAAGGTAATAATAATTACAATACCATAGTACACACTTTTCTCTAATCCCGGATCATCTCATGCTTGTACTGGATTTCAATTCAATTTCAATATTTAATATATAGGTTCTTCCTACAATAATTAAACTCTTTGCCTCCAATGACCGAGCTATTCGTGTCAGCCTTCTTCAACATATTGATCAGTACGGAGAGTCATTGTCAGCACAAGTGGTTGATGAACAGGTATTCAGTCAGTATTAATTGCTAAATTTCCATACTCTTTTTTAAATTGCTGTACAATAATATATAAAGAGATCCGTTGTTCTTTAATGTACTTTACATTATTGTTGACTATTGTGATTAGGTTTACCCTCATGTTGCTACTGGTTTCGCTGATACATCTGCTTTTTTGAGGGAACTCACTCTCAAGTCCATGCTAATTCTGGCTCCGAAGGTTTGTCTATTTCTTTCCATGTTATCAGTTTTTTGGTTCTATTTTAAAAACGAGAGACATTATTATTAGTCAAATGAGAATTTCGGATTTGGTTTGACGGTTATATTGCTAGTACCGGTCTTTTGGTGTTTGCATAAAATGTGTGACCTGGTTATTGTGAAATTTATGTGGAAGCAGTCAGTGTTATATGTAAGCTGTGATAGAGGGTATGATGTAGATCTCATTAGTTATGTAATTCAAGGTAGAATTAAATGAATTGCACTGGCGGTGACTCTGATGTAGGGCCAAGTTGTGGTTACATCTATCATAATATCGTCTGCCTTTGTATCTAAATGATCTTAATGGATTGTGTGGTAAGGGGTAGTGCTTTGATCATTATTCATGTTTGGTAAATTAATATCTTTTCTAGTTAAGTAGAGGTCTTGATTCTGGATTGTGTCAGAGATTGGGAGTTAGGATTATAGAACTGTCACTGCTCTTAGAAGTTATGAAGCATAGACACGGACACAGGCACTGGACTGGACACAACAGAGACACTGAGACACCTCTAATATCCTAAATATAGGACACCAGGACACCGCATATATATAATATATAAGTAATTACAAAGATAACTAAATCAATAAACAATGACAACAATCTAAATTAAAAATTAGGATTTATCTATTAACCTTTTAAAAACTAAGTTGATAATCTGTAGAAGATTTTTTTTGAAGATAAAAGATTTTATATCCTAAGAATAAGTATAATAATTAAAAAAATTCAAGTAGTTGAATATATATATATATATATATATATATATATATATATATATATATATATATATATATTAAAATATAAGTGTGTCTGAGAGGTGTCCTAATTTGTCTAGGAAGTATTCAAGTCAAAAAATATATCTTTTTAAGTGCGACACCGTAAAGAGGTGTGTCATGTCGGTGTCGACACGTTAAATCCTTGGTATTTGGAAGTCACGTTAAATCTTAGCTAGTCCAAGTCAAGCAGGTGGTTCCTACTTACGGGGACAGAGTTCCCATTTGCAAGACTCAAACTCGAGATCTTGCTTAACCAAGCTCCTTGCTACTTAGGCCTATGGGTGTTGGGTTTTTATCTTTTAAACAATTGAACAAAGGAATGTACCTAGACAAAAACTCAATGGAAAAAAACTGCCCAATCCCTCAATACATCTATTAGAGAACCCTGTTAAAAAAGCAATGTGCTTGAAGGCTCGAGTCTTTTATCATCATTGTTCCTTTCATTTTTCCCCTCCCAAACCTTCTCTTCTATTTGATGAATCTTTAGCTGTCAATTATTTTCTTTGTTTAAAATATTGTTTGTCTCGTAATTGCAGCTGTCTCAAAGGACCTTGTCTGGGTCATTATTAAAGCATCTGTCGAAGTTACAGGTACTGCTTCAAGTCTTCACTCTTCAACAATTAATGCGTGTGAAATAAAGGCTATTTTCTTATGCCGACTAAGGAAGAAAAGAATAATAAACAAGTCTTTCTTTGGATTTGCTGATCACCAGGCTTGCAATTTTGATTTTTTAATTGAATTGGATGCATTTTTTTGGGGGTGGAGGGCATAAAAACATTTTTGTATTTTTTTCCTGTAGAATTTATGAATTTGGCAATTTGTTTTGTAGGTTGATGAAGAAGCAGCAATACGAACAAATACCACTATCTTATTAGGAAATATTGCAACCTTCTTAAACGAAGGGGTATGCTAAAATGATATCTGCAAGTTCAAATAGTTTGCTATAATGATTTCATATAGTTGCATATGTTCATCTGTGAATTAACTCTTCGGGATTATCTTTGCAGACAAGAAAAAGAGTGTTGATTAATGCATTTACAGTCCGTGCTTTACGGGATACCTTTCCACCTGCTAGAGGAGCAGGTATTAGATTCATACACATCTATGATCTATCTATTTTTATTTTTCTGCAGTTTTCAGTTTTAAATTCTTTAGAGTAGTTTCTCTTATCATTTTATATTTTGATTGTTCAGGCATTATGGCTTTATGTGCTACCAGTTCCTATTATGACATCACTGAAATTGCCACGCGGATTCTTCCTAATGTTGTTGTACTCACAATTGATCCTGACAGGTTATATCCCGCATAGAATTTACTATTTTTAATGTCCCCCTTTCTTGTATGAGGAGTTCTCTTGTAAATTATTATTTTTTAAACAACAAAGGGGAGTGCATTGGCATCACTGTGAAAGGAGTTCTCTTGTAAACTGATCTAAAGCACTAATTGATATTTTCTTAAATTAATTTTGTTGCTGCCTAATTCCTTATTGTTTTTAATTTTTATTATTGTAATGTTGGAATCTTCATCATGGGTGCATATTTATATTTATGCTGTGTTATTCTGGTTATTTGCCAGTCTTCAGATTCCAAATAAATATCATTCTTGTCAAGAGAGCCAATATCAACAATTCTTATAGCTGTACCTTTGGTTATTTTCATTTTTCAAGGCCGTGATTATATGTTATTCCTGTCATGATTCAAACAGTGATGTTCGCTCTAAGGCATTTCAAGCTGTTGATCAATTTCTGCAGATGGCGAAACAACATTATGAAAAGGTATTCTCAGGTTCTTTTTGGAGGTTACTAGATGCATATGTGGTTCTTAAATCTGCATGTACACAATTGAGAAGTAATTAGATTTAATTTCAAGTATATTTCTTAAGCTCAACTTTTGATTTCATATAAATACATCCTTATTTATTAAATTAGAATGAGAGTGGCTTTATTTCCTAGTCTCTCCATCAAAGAACAACACCTATCATTTTTAACTTCTTTTAAATTTCTAATTTAAATTCTTTTGGGTTAACATCTTATTTATGATTTGAAACATTTTTGTCTTTTAATCTTTATTTTTTAGATTTTGGCCCTGTTTTGGTAAACAACTTAATTAAGTGCTTATGGCGTAAGTACTTATCATATAAGAGCTTATGCATAAGTTTTTCTTCTATAATAAAAGATAAAATAATATTAAACTATTTTTCTATAAGCTATAAGATGTTTTCATAAGCTATCCTTGGGAGCTTATGAAAATAAGTTGTTTTATAAGCTCTCCCAAACAGTTTCACAAGTGCTTATGCGAGTAGATAAGCCTAAATAGGCCGATCCAAACAGACCCTTTACCTAAATTGGTTGTGCATATTTTCCTTATACTTTTAAACATATATTTTTCTTAAATATATTTACCTTTATTTTGAACTTTTATCTAAATTTAGAAATACTGGCGCATGTATGGGAGGGATACTTAGCACTTGCTGGTTCCTGTTTATCCTTTACATGTCATTTACAATTATACATTTTTACTGCTGATGCCGTTTGTTATTTATTTATAAAAAATCTATTTCATCAGAAGGAAATTTCTTTAGTGAAGAAAGCACAATTATTCTGCATTTTGTTTGTGGGTTCTTCCCAATGCCTGCATCCCATTATATGTGATGAACTTCAGCTCTAAGCTTAATTATTTGTTTTGATGGTGACAATTAGTTGTTCCCCCTTTTATTGGTGATTTTAAGTTCGCTTATGTTTGCGCTCTTATCCTCTTTCTGTTATAGACAAATACAGCAGAGGCTACCGGGGGTGCAGGCATGGGAATCTCATCAATTCCAGGAAATGCAAGTTTGCTTGGGTAAGTCAGTCCAAACTTATTGTAGCACACACAGTTCACATGTTAAGCAATAAAAAGAGCAAAAGATACAGGTTTTTGATATCAGAGACTTTGGATTCAATTATATAAGATGAAGTTTCCCTTTTTCTTTTCTAAGTTAGTGTCAGTAAAAATACCTAGAATAGTTGCTAGGGGTATGAAAGTGAGGCAAGCCTGATGGGCCGGCCTTATTATGATCCTAACGTAACCCCAAATAGATTTCAGTCCGCCCATCCCTACCTGAATTTTTTTTGGCATGATGCGGGCTGGCATGTGATAGTTTGGGCCAGACCAGCCTTTTGAAAGTAAATAATATTTTAATTACTTGAATTCTTAATTTTAAGTTAAATTTGATAAATAAAGCTTTTTGTATCACGGACAAGGATTAACTAGGAAAGTGATTATTTGATATAAAATATTATAAGTATAATTACAATATCATATTATTTTTACGGGTAAGAAAAGGATTTTGTAAAAACTATGGTCTCATGGGCCTCTTTAATTGCATCTGTGCTGCTGAGTAGTTTCTCCACATTTAACCCTTGGGCTCTGACTCAACTCTCGCCACTGTGTAGATGGGCCATGAGCTCCTTGACCCTGAAGGGTAAACCTTCTGATCATGCTCCGGTTGCTTCTGTGAGTTCTAATGTTCTCACTCCAACATCTTCTAATGCCAGCTCAGGTATGCTTAATGACCAGTCTCTTAGTTATATTAATAATTATTAAATCTAATTTGCTTTTTGGTTATTTCATAATCTTCTGAATATGTGATTAAATCTACCATCCCCATTTTGGCCTGCCTAGCATCAAGTTCTTGTTTAATCTTTATTTTCAACTAGTAACTCATAAAAAAAAGTAGCACGTGTTCAACCACCTCGCCATACATATAACTTACGCTGCTAGCATGTTTTAATTGAATAATGCTATCACCAACTTCAGTCATGCATACTCAAGTAATTCTATTTGAGGGTGAATTTAGTCTTTGAAAGTGTGAAGGCGCTGTCACGCTAATCATTGATTGTATCAAAATTATAATTAATCTCCAAATATTGATTCTTTAGTCACCTTAGTCCCTCAAAGTGCCTACTTACTAGTTACTGCCAATTTGATCCCTAAATTAACATATAAAGTTGGTCACTCGGGGACCAAACTAACTAACAGAAGACACATTTGGGGATTAATTTGTAATTTAGATACAATCAAAGACTAGTGTGAAAACGTCTCACATTCAGCGACCAAAGTGGCTGTTTACCCCACCAACTTCAGTAATTCGTACTTATTTTACTTGGATAATTCTATTGCCCCTTGATGAACAATTGTGAAGTAAACGCAGAGTCATTTTAGAACACAACTGTATCTTGAGAAAAATGAAATCTTTCTCTTGAATAGTGAAATCAGAAAAGGAGAATCTCTCAGAAAATAGAGCAGCTTCATATTATAAGATGAAGCCAAGTCAGCAAATGGTGTGGTGCCTTAACCTCGGGTCCTCATTCATTTGTCCATTTTTTAGCTTCAAGTCTACCGCACCCCCTCCACATGTATACACAAATTTTTGCTTGTGGAAGAAGGGGTTCGAGATTGTCAAAAGCTATAGCCAGCAAGTTCTTTGAACTGGCTTGTCTTATTGGAGCACCTTAAACTGAATATACCTAGGTGCGATTTTGTGTTAATTATTAAATGAAGAAAAATAAGGGGAAGAAACTGAAAGTCTGAGGGAAAGGATAACTGACGATCTCATCTCATCCATTATCTCCTGTCCACCCTTGAGGCAAAGCTATTAGTTGTATTCCCTCATCTCCTTTTATGACTACATTTTTACAGTTTGACTTATGTTCATTTTGACACTTTTTTGGTTATTCAAGTTGTAGACACTCCTTCGACAGCACCCATCCGTGTAAATTCCACAACAGACTTCTCTGAGCACCCTGTCCCTACATCTCCAACATCGACAGATGGCTGGGGGGAACTAGAGAATGGAATTGATGAAGAGCCAGAAAACGACAAGGACGGGTGGGATGATCTGGAACCACTTGAAGAAACAAAGCCAACTCCAGTTCTTGCTAACATTCAAGCAGCTCAAAGACGGCCAGTTTCTCAACCTGTTTCACAGACAAAACAAGGTATTAGTTGCTTCGGTAGTAGTACTTTCCTCATTTCCGTGACTGCAAGTTACTTGTTACTATGAATAAATTTTGATGTCAGATTGAAAGTTATTTATTTATGTTCTAGAGTATAAACAAATTATGTTTATATCCATGATCAATGACAATATCCTTAGAAAGTGATTTATGTATATCCATGATCAATGACAATATCCTTAGAAAGTGATTGGTGCGACTGTATGAATTCCTAGTTCACGTTTGCACTTGGTGATTGGATTGCTGTTTCCATTTAATGAATCAATGACTAAATCAGAGCGTTTAGTGAATCAGTGACTAAAGCACCTTTTGCCAAGAAATGAACTGAGCTTTTGTTGTATGCTAGGCTAGTGACTAATTTGATAACTATTACTGAAAAAAATAGTTGTGGTTTAGAGATATTGCTTATACGGCACACCATGTTTTAGAGATACTGCTTATACAGCACGTGATCTGTACTTGAAAATTTGACACTGTCATCAAATGCAAAAGGAATATTACAACCCGATACTTGATTCGGGTACTTGGTTAATTATATGCACTCATGTATCAATTTCATGGTTTTGAATTTTTATTTGCAGCTTCAAGTTTATGACCCAAAATTGCACCAAAACCGAGCAAAGATGAAGATGATGATTTGTGGGGTGCCATAGCAGCTCCTGCTCCAAAAACATCAAAACCTTTAAATTTAAAATCAACTGCAATTGATGATGATGATCCCTGGGCTGCCATTGCTGCTCCTGCACCTGTTACTAGGGCGAAGCCCTTATCAGCTGGTAGAGGTCGGGAGCTAAACCCGCTGCTCCAAAGTTAGGTGCTCAGCGGATAAACCGGACATCATCATCTGGGATGTAAACTGAATTGCCACTTCCCAGGGCACAAAAGGAACGATAAAATATTGAATTTGTACGTTGACTTTCTCTTCTAGTGGATGGTGATCATGTTAAAATACAGGAACCCATCTAATATATCAAATTACTTTTTTGCTTTTTATTGGCTTAATTGATTTGTAATATTCTTTTTAACGATTGTTTCATTTGAGGGAAAATCTTTTAGTGCAGCAACAGTTGAATTGCTGTAAAGCAACAAGGCTTTGACATCCGCTGTATGCTTTGGGGTCGTGGAGTTCACATTTTTTTAGGGGGGTTATCCAAATTTTTACATTTTAGATGCAATGTAATTAGTTTCATATTTTATTATAGGATAGGTTTTGGTTAAATCTTAAACAATATTTCTATCCTGAATGGTTCCAATATTTTTACATGCGTATTTATGCATATCATGCTGTTTGTCACGGAATTTGAGTGATTGATGTTCAACTAGTGATTTTTTCTTCATTAGATGATTGTTAACACGAGTTCTTAGGATATTTTAGATAGCACTCAGGTTGAGAAGTTTCTAAGTCGCAACTTTGTAAAGATTGATGTAAAGGCTGAGTTCTAAAGGAAATGCTGTAATAAAAGTGATCAAGCTGAAAATGAATAATGAAAGGTAATGGAAACAATATCCACGAATAAGGCTGAGTTTTGTTCTCTATATTTGGTTATATGTTACAAAATTTATTATGGAATTTATTATATATAATTTGAATGAACAATTTTCAGGATTCAAAATGCATTTTATGGTATTGTAGTTTATTTTGTTCCAAAACAGCCAAATAATGGCTTTACTTCCTTCCTAATTCGTTTGGAGGGTATTTATTTGCATTAGAATTGGTTTGTCAATGCCAGCTGCGCAATGGATCTGTGTAATAGCTAATGAGGTGGACCAATAATATATAGCTGATTCATATGCCACATAGGATATTCATTTATTATGAAACCCATGAATCGTGGAGAGCATGACACATAGGAAAAAAAACTTTGAGGAAGAGACAAAATTGTATTATTAATAGATAACTTTCATTTCTACATGTGGATCATTACTCTCCTAAAGCCCTTGGATGGATGCATCAAAAAAATTATTTGGTTTGGGAACATTGGTTGAAGGAAATGACAAATATTGCTTGGAATAAACTTTGTTCTCGCTTGTCTTATTGTCTACATGTGGATCGGAAATTAGATCCCTGAGATCAATTAATGAAGCTTTCATGCTAAATCTAATCTTTGATATGTTTTCCTCTCCCTCTCTGTGGACAAAGTTATTGAGATTTTCACTTCATGAGACACAATAAACCTGTTAGGCATTATGCAAAATCACTCATTTGAGCATGTGCTTGAAAACTAGTGAAATTGTTGATCATCTTTTACTGCATTATTACTTCGCTTTAAATTGGATTAGCTTAGAGATTTTGTTCATCTATATTTTGATTCTAGATGGGTTCACAACATGCTTGGCATCTGCGGCAGTAATCAGAGCTCTTATACTCATGGTATGGTATTTTTTGCCATTGGTACGGATGCCAGAAATCAAGCTCGTTTCAATAATATATTTCTCTCTTTTGGCTGAGATTTACACATTGTTTCTGCTACTGTTTCTTTTTCTTTTTCCATAGAGGTCAATTCACCTCCATTCGCTATTAGGAAAAATGAAATAGCGACGAAATTCAAAGACAAAAAAATGGAAAAATCTGTGTTTAATTCCATCTCTAAGTGTTAGTAACACCAAATTTGGAGACCAATTCGCCTCTAATTTTTGTTATTATTTCAGTTTTTCTAGTAGTGTTTGATGAGTTTCAATTTTTAAAATACTTCTCTATCACGAGCCACCCTTTGAAGGCTCCTACTATTATTCCAGTCACATGGCGTGCATATGCTTGTAGACGTAGTTGGATAAAGTGAAATTTTGATAGGGCTTTGTGTGTTAATCCTAGCTCCGCTACTTATGGAGGATTTTTTTGTACCCAAGTGGAGCAATATTAGGCTATTGCTTTTCCCACGCCCCCTTCTATTCAAAACACACTTACAAGAGTGTGAAAAAGATCGCGCAAATTTAGTAAAATCTCTTTTTTTTCACGAAATTTCACTGTTCGAACACGGGCCTTCGAACAAGTTCGAATGACATCGTTCGTGTGTGTTAAATCTTGACTTCACACTCTCTTTGGGCGTTTTTTACCTGTTCGCGTTGTTCGAACCCGTTCGAACGACATCGTTCGAGTGTGTTAAATATTGACTTCACACCCTCTTGTGCGTAATTTCATCCGCTCGAACGAGTCGTTCGAACGTGTTCAACAAGGTCGTTCGACGGCCTTTAAACACGTGAACTCGCGCTTCACACAAGGTTATTTTTGAAATAAAATTTGTTAAGGGGTGTGAAAGAGTAGGAGGGGTGCGGGAAAAGCAATGGCCCAATATTATGGGTCATTTCTGGGATTTGTGGGCATTAATGCCTCTGCCAAGCGACTGTTTTTGTTGCCATGAAGTTGATTGAGTTGCTTATCAAAGGGACAAGTCCAATCTTTGGTTGGAATGCGACTTTTCTCTTGTAGTGGAAGTTGATAAGTCCATTAGTTTGGTTCCTTTTGGAGACTTAAAAATAGATTGAAAATTTCTATTTCTCCGTTTCCTAATTTCTCGTATGGCTTAAAGGTACGTTTGGTCCCTGCAAATATCCAAAAAATCTAGTTTCGTTCCTATAATTTAAAAAAAATTAAAAAAGTCCTTGCATACCAAATGTTTCTAGTTTGGTCTCTCCCGTTAGTTTTTGGCTAACACCGTTAGTGAAATGCTGACGTGGCTGTCAACATGGATGCCAAATCATCAATTCTTTCGTTCCTCTTTCTCTAAAACTCTTTTCTTCTCTCTTTACAAATTACAACACCTGAACATAAAAAAAACCTGGGACGGTTGGGAACAGGCCATGGAAAATCAATTCCTGAAGATTGCTTTTCATTAACGGTGACTCCATTTTGAAGGGAATTCTGAAAGGCATGGATGCATACGGTACTGAACTGATATTTGAGAAAACAAAACAAAACCTTAAGGTCAGTAAAGTCCCAAATTTAAAAAGATAAACCAAACAAGAATAACACTGCAAGTGAAATCCCAAGGCCAGACAAAACTAACGAAGCAGCATGATAAAACATAGGATAAAGAGGAGTCAGGAACATTATGGGATAAGGAGTTAAATGATTTATTAGCGACTATGAGTAATCTGTTGGTGAATAGAGCAGTGCCTCACTCCAATTCTCTTCTATTTTCTCAATAAAAATATCTTTCTTTTCCATTCAAATATTGAGTTCCTAAACATAACGTTAACAAATGTAAGAACAATAATATTATTAAGCCCAATAATTTGACAAAAAAACATACAAATATACCATATTTGTATGGGCCCTTTTACCCACGACTTTCAAATAAAAGAAAAGAAAAATCATACTAGTATAACACGTATTAGTATCTGTATCTGTATATTTGTATGTTTTTTTGTCAAATTATTGGACTTAATAGCATTATTGATGTAAGAATAGCAATTCAGAACAGTTCTATTCATGTATTCCCACTTCAAAACTAAAATCTATTACCTGCAACCAAATTGGTTTGACGCCAAGTAAAACAAGGCGTTCAAAAAGTGACCTGCAACCTAATTTATTGCTAATGTTTTCCTTTTGAAGTTGTGATTTTTTGGGTTTTAGTTTATGGGGTTTTCATTTGGAGATGAAGATTGAGGTGGGTTTAGGAGGAGGTAGGTTCTGCTTTAATTGTGTTTTGATTTGAAGGTGAAAAAACAATGGGTTTCAGAAGAAGATGAGAAGATGAGAGAAGAGAGAGAGAGAAGAACATAATTTCAGAGAAAGAGGAAGGAAAGAGATGATGATTTGGCATCTATGTTGGCAGCCACGTCAACATCCACTAATGGTGTTAGCCAAAACTAACGGCAGGAACCAAACTAGAAGGGTTTGGTATTTGCAAAGGCTGTTTTAAAAAAATTTAAATTGCAGGGATGAAATTGGATTTTTTGAGTATTTACAAAGACCAAACGTACATTTAAGTCTTTCTCGTATTTATTGAGAGAAAAAAATCTTGTTCAAGTAAGTTAGCACTTTGCCTAACTAGTCTTTGTTACACTTATTGGGACCTTCCACGTAGTTTTGTTTAAAAGAATTTTAACCGTAGTCCTAACCTACTACCCAAATACCGATTTCCATAATGGTTATTATCCTTGTCTAAATATTGATTTAGTGTCCCATTTGTTTCAATTATGTACTCTTTCTATATATTTTCATATAAAAAAGAGAGTGCTCTTTTTCTTTTGGATAATTTTGCGCTAGGAGAATTTTAGATCAGAATGCTTTAAGGAGACTACTTTCCTTTTCCTGAAAGTATATGATATATCTATAAGTGCAAAAAAAGACTAGTGGACTACTTTCCTTTTCCATTTCATTTAATGAAAATTTAATCAAGTGTTTCTTCATAGACAAACTATACAAAATTAAAGAAGATATACATAAATTAAGTTATTAACCATGTTTGCATAATCAAAAAGGGTACGTAAAATAGTTACAATGCATACATGAATTGCATTGCCATTTATTATGAACACAATTAATATCACAAAACACAAATTATTCAAAGTTCAATCGTACTTAAACTTATGTAGCCAAAAACGCTGAGTTGGCAAAGTGGTTCTATGCAGTAGATGTGAAGTTGAAGTTTCCACACGTAGTTTGTCTTCCAAAAAGCAAAGAACTGAACCCCAATCTGGAAGTAGCCAAATCAAACTGCAAAAGATTGTTCTCAAGCTGATACCCTCCAATAACTATCGAAGTCCTTGTATTCTCCCCACCATTCACAAATCCAAGACACAACACATCATCATTTATATTCACCATTGAATTTGCACCAAAGATCCTCCAAATCTCATTGTTTTGCAAAACAAGCTCAATAGTAGGCACAGCCGCACCTAATCGCGTGCTACCCACACTCTCACTACTGAAACACACTTCAAAGGGTGCAACCGAAGCCACCCTCGTAATATTTCTAGCAACAGAAGCAGTAATAAAAGCTTCAGTAACAGCTTTATAAATAGAAGCTTCTAGAACCGTGTAAGGATTCACAGTACTAATCTTAGTTCCACCAACACCATTATTACTATCGATAGATAGCAAACTAGTGTTAACAGAAACAACGTTCTCATCTATTCTTATAGTTTTCACACCAATGAAATACTCAGATGAAGGCTCTCCTTGTGTAAAAGCAGAAGCTGTACTAACCGGGTTAGTTAAAAGTGGTGTGAAAGTAAGTGACTGAGAAGCATCAACGTTAGGGAGAAAAACGTACGGACCATCTCCAAAGAAAACGACACCGTTTGAAGATGAAAAGCAAATAGCAAACTTTCTATGGAAGCTAAAAGCAGAAGCAAATTGAGATGGAAAAGCGATTCTAGTTCTTCCAAGACCAGCCATACCGAAAACTCCACTAGCAAGTCCTTGTAATAAAGAAGTTGGTGCACATGAGAATAAGAATCGCGAAACGGCGACGTTTTGTCCTGGATTAAAGCCGTTTGTGGAAGCAACAGAGACAACATCTTCGGCGAGCTCGCCGCTGGTGGCGGTGTGTGTGACGGTGTTGTCTACTATGACACCGCAGGTGTTGTTGTTGCAGCCTGGTTTAGGTGCTGAGAAGCAATCGCCGCAACCGTTAGCTTTGGCGAGGGAGCATTGGGCGGAGCGACACCGTGCAGGGCGGTAAGTGGAGGAGGTGTAATTGTTTTCGCAATCTACCCAGAGAACCTGGCCACCGAGATCGACGACGAGGTTGAGTGGTATAAGTGGTGTTCTTTGATTGATTTTGGTTACGTATTGAAGTGTTGAGGCATCTTTAGTTACTGGGAGAACAAGAGCTTTGGGTCGGAAAGATTGTTGAGCTAAAGAGGATGAAATGAAGAATAAGAAGAGGGTGGTTGTAGTGAGGTATTGAAAGTTTGATTTATCCATGGCTGAATGTGTTGATAATATTATGCAGAGGTATATACCTCTATTTATAGATTGGAGAAGCTATATTTATGAATGATGTTCTTTGTTGTAAAAAAAATGGTGTGCGGTAAGTAAAAGACAACTTGCGATGTTAACATGGTCAAATATGATTGCCACGTTATTGTTGTATACAAACACGACACGGTATGTTTTAAACAGAGTAATGTTATATAGACAAATTTTTCTAGACAAAAATAGACAAAAATCACATTACAATAGCGATTAACCAAATTTTTTAAGTAAATAATCAATTTACTTTTTCACAGTTTTCTAAGTCATTGACTAAAAACTGTAAAAAAATAGGTTGGTTATTTACTTAAAAAACTTAGTTATTGGTATTGTAATGTGGTTTTTGGCTATTTTTGTCTATATAACATTATTTTTGTCTATATTTTGTGGACTTGAATTTCTTGGTCAAACTTGAACCATTATTATAAGAGAGTTTTTTAGTTGTTTTTAATATTTTTTTCTTGAGTTTACGTAGAACCGGAAACATAGCTTGTGGTTTCAATTTCAAGGTTGTATTAACAAGATTTATCTAGAAGAGTATGCGATCTTCGATTTGATTTTTGATTTTTTGTTGGAAAGCAAAATGTATATATTCCATTTGATTTTTGATGTTGACTTTGGGTTTGGGACGTGTCTTGATCTTTATCTTATCCGTTTTGTAAATAAATTAGTAGGACACCCATACGCATGGGTGTTACCGTGCGTGTTCTTTTCGTGATAAACTTAGACATAATTTAAATAGTTTGGACAACACCCTGTGAAAAAAAAAAGACAAATTTAAAGTAGATAAAAAAGAAGTCTCAAATAAAAAAAATAGATAAATATTAAAATTCAAAATTGTAAAAGTATCATTTAATCTGTGCATTTATCTCGTGTTCTTGTATATATCAGTGCAGTGTTTTTTATATATCAATGCAGAAATCCCGTGATCTTATATATATATATATATATATATATATATATAATCTGATTATACCTTTTTATATATTAATACACGATTATCTCATGTTTTTTTATATCATCATAGATTATCTCATGATTTCAATTGATTATTTTTGTTGATTAGTAGATTATAGTAGATAGTAAAAGATAGGTAGTAGATTATCAAATATATCAGTGCAATGTTTTTTTATATATCAGTGCAGCTGTCCCGTGTTTTTATATATATCATTGTAGTTATATGGTGTTTTTTATATATCAGTACAATTATCCCGTATTTTTTTATATATATCAGTGCATTTATCTCATAGTTTCAGTTGATTACTTTAGTTGATTAGCAAATTATAGTAGATAGTAAAAGATAGATAGTAGACTATCAAATATATCAGTGCAATGTTTTTTTATATATCAGTGTAGCTATCTCGTGTTTTTATATATATCATTGCAGTTATCCAGTGTTTTTTTTATATATCAGTACACTTATGTCGTAGTTTCAATTAATTATTTTAGTTGATTAGTAGATTATAATAGATAATAGATAGTGGAAAAAGAAAATGAGTGGGTTTGATTAGAATTTTGAAATTTGTCATTTTTTAGGTATTAGTGACAAATATTTGTCATGTGTTTTAAATAGTCACTAGCGGTATACACGTGCATACGCACGGGATTACCGCATTACGTGACATCATTATATATACTCAAATAGAAAAGTTAATATAGAATGTCATTCTTCTAAAATCAGTTGTACAATAGATATATTGTAATAGTTTTGTTGTTGTAATTAGTCTAAACATTACCTAGTGAAAATCAATACAAATTTAAAGTAAACGAATCTAATTAGTCCCAACCTTACCCCATGAATATTACTGACGAATTTAATTAGCCCGAACCTTACCCTGTTCCATCCCCTTCAAAACATAACAATATGTCATTAATAGTTAATAATAATGTTTAACCAATCAATTAGCATCACATCATACTTAGCATTTAGCACCAGTACTATCTTGTAAGTATTTGACTAACCTATGGACTAAAACAAACAAAACTAATGGAACACATGCTCCCTGACCAAATATTTCTTGCTAGCTAATAAGGCCTCATAGTAAGTTAAATTGAAATCAGTTAGATTCCTTGATGTGTAAGCTTATAAATTGTTTTTTCCTGGTTGGAAAATCAAGAACCTAATTTGAGTTAGTATTGCATCTCAATAAACAAATTTAATTAGTTTGAATCTTACACCCCATGAACATTACTTGTAAACAATGTTCTCCATTTACCGAAGATTTGAGTAGATAATAAATAGGTTGACATATATACTTGATAAAAATAAATATCTGCATCAACATTGGTAAATAATAAATAGGTTCACATACTTGATAAATAAATAGGTTGACATAATAAGCATGAGAATTGAGAATGGCTACTTTATAGCCCAAACCCAAAATACCATAATGTGACCTTCCTTAGTTGCAGCTCACTTAGTTGCAGCTCACCATAGCACTGGCACATCACTTCCATATTAGTATCTAGTACTGATAGTATGCAATTATGACAGTGCTAATTGGTAGTTCCATAGCCATAGCAGGTTAGTGCAAAAAAAAAGGGTTATTGTGAAAGGGAATAGTAGGATTTTAATTGAAATGACAGTGTAGTCTTTCACATACTTTAAATTTTTTGCAGCACTAATATTTAGAATGTGCACATGTTACGCGTCATTTGCACAAATAATAAAATCTGCATAAGTAATAAAATAAAATATAATAATACATCGAATGAGAGAGTGACATATTATATGTGATTGGTAAGCTTATAAAAAAAAGTGTGTGTGGGTCTTATCCCAAATATCTATAAATTATTAATTATTAATACATCTCTGTAACTATTGTAAATACCACTAAACAACCTTTAAAGCATTCCATTTGAGGTGCAAAATAGTTTCAGACATATGGTTCTGTAGCTATTTCCTTGGCCGGACCGGTCCATTGATTATAGTTCCCTTGAAGGTTGTCCAGCTTCCTATGGTTCTATCTATACGGTAAAACCAAATGTTAAAAAGATAATTAGAACAATTTTTGCCTTAAGTTTACTTAGGAATCAAAAGATAATGACAAAAAAGGCATAGATACATAAAATTAGGAAGTAAAAATAAAAGTTGAACATGAGTTTGCAAATAGAAAAATAGAGAAGATGAATGAGAAGACAATATGGTTTCTTCTCCTTGATACAATTAATAGTTATCACTTACATGAAGAAAGAAGATGAGATAAGAAGTAAGAAGGAAGAGATAGAGAGAGAGGAGTGATTTGTGAGGGAAAGAAGAAAGAGAAATGGATGAAAGAAAGAAAACGTGAAGAGAGAGAGATGAAGAAAGAGAAATGGTGAGAGCTAAAAATTCAAATTTTGAATTCAAAGTAGTTTGAAAAATGGGACACTAAAGGACAAAATATTGAGAATATTGTGAGGGTAGTTAGGTAAAATTGGTAGTACGTTAATTGCATCAATTTATAGTAGATTTAAGTTTTTATTTATGTTAATCCTGCGTTTTTTTATATCAGTAAAGTTATCACGTGTTTTCTTTATATTAGTGCAATTATCTCGTAGTTTCAATTGATTATTTTAGTTGATTAGATAAATAGATATTAGATAGATAGTAGATTATCAATAAGAAATATTTATCCCGTGTTTTATTATATATTCGTGACAATTATTTGTCCTTTTATAGGTATTAATGACAAATATTTGTCACATGTGTTTTAAAATCAGTAGTTTAAACAGTCATTAAGTCTTCTTGTTTTTTTAGATACTAGTAGGTTACCCGTGCATACGCACGGGTGATGTCATGTTCTTCTTATGAATGAATTTAGATTGTATTTAAATAGTCAACGCTACCCCAGAAAAAAATAAAGACAAATTTAAAGTAGATGAAAAATAAGTTTCAAATAAAAAACAGATAAATATTAAAATCTAAAATTGTAAAAATATCTTTTAAAAACAATTTTACATTTATCCCGTGTTTTTTTATATATGAGTGCAACTATCCCATGTTTTAATATATATCATTGCAATTATCCCCGTATTTTTTATATATTTAGTGCGGTATCCCGTGTTTTTTATGTATCGGTGCAGTTATCTTATAGTTTCAATTGATTATTTGAGTCGATTAGTAGATTATAGTATATAGTAAAAGATAGATAGTAGATTATCAATAAGAAATATTTATCCCATGTTTTTTATATATCAGTGACAATTATTTATTCTCTTTTAGGTATTAGTGACAAATATTTGTCACGCGTGTTTTAAATATTAATCAGTTTAAATAGTCATTTATAGTCTTATTGTTGTTTTAGATAGTAGGTTTATAGTAGTCTTCAAAATGTATAATTATCAATGGCAAATATTAATCTTGTGTTTTTTATATATCATCATAGCTTATCCTGTGTTTTTATATATCAATGCAGTTATCTTGTAGTTTCAATTATTTATTTTAGTTGATTAGTAGATTATAATACATAGTAAAACTTAGATAGTAAATCATCAATAAGAAATATTTATTTTATATTAATGTAGTTTAAATAGCCATTAAGCCTTCTTATTTCTTTAGATAGTAGGTTTATAGAAGTCTTCAAAAATTATAATTATCAATAGCAAATATTAATCTCGTGTTTTTTTAAATATCACTGCAGTTATTCCGTGGTTTTTTATATAGCATTACATTTATCTCGTAGTTTCAATTGATTATTTTAGTTGATTAGTAGATTATAATACATAGTAAAACTTAGATAGTAAATTATCAATAAGAAATATTTGTCTTAGACATTAATCAGTAGGTTAAACAATCATTAAATTTTCTTGTTTTTTAGATAGTAGGTTTATAGTAGTCTTCAAAAAATTTAATTATCGATGACAAATATTAATTCAGTGTTTTCTTATATATCAGTGCAGTTATCCTGTATTTTTTTCAGTTATCTCGTAGTTTCAATTGATTATTTTAGTTGATTAGTATATTATAGTATATAGTAAAATATAGATAGGAGATTATCAAAAAGAATTGATAGTAGAGTAATTTTAGTAGAGTAGTGTTTCTATAAATTTAGAAATTTGGTTAAAAAACTAAAGTGAAGTGATAAGAAAAATAAAATAATTGTTTATGAGAAAAATAAAAGTAAATAAAAAAGAAAAAAATGAATAAAGAGAGTGTAAGAGAAAAGTGAAAAGGAGGAAAGAGAGTGTAAGAAAAAGAAAAAAAAATTAAGAAAGAGAGTGTGAAAAGATGAAAGAGAGTGTAAGAAGAAAAAGAAAAAAGGAATAAAGAGAGTGTAAGAAGAAAAAGTAATGATAAAAATAAATGAATTGACTTGTTTGCCCTCAAAAAATCTAGGTGTCAATATTTTAAAGTGAGCTAATTTGTATTTTCAATTGTGGTTTAGTTGTATAGATACAGTGTAGATTAATCTTGTGTTTTTTAGATATCAGTACAATTATCTTATGTTTTTTATATATCAGTATAGTTATCTCGTAGTTTTAATTGATTATTTTAGTTGATTAATTAGTAGATTATAAGTGGAAAAAGAAAGTGAGAGTGTTTGATTAGAAATTGGAAGTTTGAAAAAAAAAAAGTATGAGAAAGTAGGAAAAAAAAGTAGGAGTGAGAAGAAGGAGCATTGGGAGAAAAAAATTTAAAAAAATGTGATAGTAATTACAATGTTGTCCTTTTTAAGTGTGGTTTGTTTTGGCAATTTAAGTGATGTTTGTTTGTATAAATAGATAGTTAGATATTAATCTCGTATTTTTTTTATATATCAGTGCAGTTATCCCGTATTTTTTATATATCAGTGCGGTTATCTCGTAGTTTCAATGATTAGTTTAGTTGATTAGTAAATTATAGTAGATGGTGGGAAAAGAAAGTGGGTCGGTTTGATTTGAATTTTTAAAATTGAAAAAAAAGTAGGAGAAAGTAGGAAAAAAATGTGAGTGAGAAGAAATTTGAAAAAAATGTGTGATAATAAAGTACAATGTTGTCCTTAGTTAGATGAGTTGTAAAGTAAATAGGGAGGCTTGTTTTGGTAATTTAAGGGTGATTTGTTTATATAAATTGATAAATAGATTAATAGATTGAAAGTTGGTGAGTTTGATTTAAATTTTGAAATTTGAAAAAAAAAGTGGGAGAAAGTAGGGAAAAATTGGGACTAAGAAGAAATTTGAAAAAAATGTGATAGTAAATTACAATGTTGTCCTTAATTAGATGAGTGTAGTTTGTTTGTATAAATAGATATTAGATTAGATAGTAAATAGGAGTAAATTATAGATCATTTAATATTAATTTAATTATATTATATTATTAGTAGATTAAAAAATTTGGGGAAATAAATATTTTCAAATAAAAGTTGTGGGGGCACAAATAGTAGATGTATAAAAAAGTGAGAAATATTGGAAAGTGTTAGATTGAAAAAGAGAGAGTGAATGAGAATGGAAGAGAAAATAGAATTAAAAAATGAAAAAAAAACAAAATTATATTATTGGTCACAAAAGTGGTGATGTGTCAAAAAATTAAGATGTCTAAAATTGTCTTTTTGTAAGTTGTTTAATTGATTAAATAGATAGATGTTAGAAGATGCATTTTTATTTTTATCTTGCCTAAATTAAAGAGGCGTGTATAAGTATGAAATTGTTATGAAAATAACCAAAACTATAGCTAGAGAAGGATAAGAGAATGAGAGAATATGATTCTTTGTATTATTTATTTTCTTTTCAAGTGTGTTTCTACACATAAGATTGAGCCCTATTTATAGGATGTAGATTAACAAGTGAATGGACAATCATAAAGTCACTACTATGGGAAGTAATGAAAGAGGAAGGAAAGCTAGTGGACATCCACTAATATTATTCATAACAGAAATATAATAGTTTGTTCGCAGGGCCGTCTCAAACAAATTGGGGGCCATGTGCAAATTTTAAAACTTTGGCCCCAATTATTTTTAAAAAAAATCAAATAAATCACCAAAAACTGTAAACTACATTATTAAATAAATTATAAATAACATTTTGATATAATCTCAAAATAATATCAACCTTCTAGTTACTTAAAAAGAGTCATCCTTCGAGCAGTTTTTGAAGCAAATTCATCAACCAAGTCTCATGTTGTATTGAGTGGTCACCAATAATTATAAAGATACTAAACTTCAGACTATTCTAAGCTGCCGATAATTATGGGTTATGTGTTAGTTTTAATTTTTGGGGCCCTAATTTTTTTTTGAGATTGAGCCCTGTGCGCAAGCACGTCTTGCCCATGTTGTTAGACAACCCTGTTTGTTCGAGAAAAGAAATGGGTCATCCGCCATTATTTCATTCCTCTCATAAAATAACTAAATCTCCACACAATAAATCTCAACACAAAAGTTTTACGCGTTAATGAACATGTTTCATGTGCATTCATTTTAATTTATCAGCACGAACCAATGTCAAGTTTTTTTGAGCAGCACTAGTGCATACGCACGAATATTATCATATTTTTTTGTATAAATAGACTTAGACAGAATTCAATTATAATAAATCTTTCAAGTTACTAAGAAATGAATTTTTACAAATTTAGAATATTATTTTCTTTTGACATTTTTGATCGTTACAAAATAGATTCTTAGTCATAAAATTATGATAACAAGTAACTTTTCCCGTTAAATCAAATGCAGAATATAAATTAATTATTTAGATAATGTGTAATGTTCTACAATAAAAAAAAGAATGAAATCATATCAATAACATATAATATTTACCTGCTGAAACCCTAAAAATAAAATATAAAAAATATTTTTTTAGATAATATCTAGTGCTTTCTTGTCGCAGCTCCAAAAATGATTATATCGTGTTATATTTCCCCGTAAGAAATCAAAAATAATGAAATTATATCAACATGTAATGTTTACCCGTTAAAACTCAAGAAAGATAAAAAAAATATTTGTAAAAAAACAAAATATTCATTTTTTTGTTACCTTGACATTGGTGCGCAGTTTTCACCAGCTTTGTTGATGACTAATCTACGCCGGAGAACCTGTCTGACATAGTAAAGATGTTTTCTCGTCCATATATTTTAGACATAAGTAGTTTGGTATTTTTGATAGTAATAGATAGTTGATGATTAGTTGTTTGATTAAATAGATAGATTGATAATTGATAAATAGATAGTTTATGATTAGTACTTTGATTAAATAGACACTAGATAGAATAAAATAATATTTGGCCCAAAAAAAAGAATAAAAAAATAAAAATGTGAAGAGAGATAGAGATAGAGGGAGGAAGGGGGGAGAGGGAGAGAGAGAGAGAGTGATTTACTGAGTAGGAAATAAAAATAACATTTTAGTATTTTTTTGGGTGGACAAAAAGTTGTACTATGATTTTGTGAGTCGAGAAAATTTGTAATTTTGTCCAACCCCTTGCCTCATTTATGTTCAATACCATGAACAATTTCCAAATCAAACACAGTACAACTAAAGTTGTAATGTCAAGTCCATTATTTTTTAGCAAATCAAACGCATCCTAAGTATATTTTGTGGACCCACGTTCACTATGGCTTGGACACAGAATTACCATATGCTACTAGTTGCAGCTTCTCTAACAAGTTACTCATTTCGTTCCTAATCTTTAGTATTTTTGGTTGTTATATACAAATTAAGATACAATTAATTTGAGCTAGCTAAGTACTAAAATACGCTATTTGTAATTGAAATCAAACTAGAAGAGTTAATAGTTGTTCTGAGTCTCTAAAAGACTCAAATTGGGTGCTTCTAAGGTGAGGGAGCAAATCAAATCCCTTACTTGTGAACCATTAAA
This sequence comes from Oxytropis ochrocephala, assembly GCA_020916435.1. Taxonomy (NCBI): domain Eukaryota; kingdom Viridiplantae; phylum Streptophyta; class Magnoliopsida; order Fabales; family Fabaceae; genus Oxytropis; species Oxytropis ochrocephala. The sequence continues at coordinate 22,553,149 of CM037090.1, read as the reverse complement.
TATGACCGTAGGATGTAGTATAGAAATTCATCAACGGTTGATATTCAATATTGGTTGATTCAATCTTAACCACTCATAGCATTTTATGCAATATCCTACGATCAATTTTAGTGGTTTACCGGTGAGAGATTTGATCTGCTCCCTCACCTTAGAAGCATCCAAAAGACTCAATAAATGTAAATGGTATATTTGAAAAAATTGGATAATCGGGTGCTTCTAGGGTGAGGGGGAAATCAAATCATTCACCGGTGAACTATTAAAATTGACTATAAGATATTGTGTAAAATGCTATGAGTGGTTAAGATTGAATCAACCAATATTAAATCTCAAATGTTGATGAATTTTTATACTACATCCTATAATAACATTTAATAGTTCAACGGTGACAGATTTTATTTACTCCCTCAGCTTCTAAACACTCAAATTATACATTTGAGTTTTAAATTTAAAAATACTATTATTTTATAACAAAAATAAAAAAAATAAAAAATACTAAAGAGGAAAAAATCATATAATATTTTTCAAAAAATGAAAAATAATTAAGCAAAATTTGAGATAAAAAATGATAAAAAAAAATGTGGATGGCAACTCAAAGTCTCAAACACGAGCTGGCCCTCTCGATTGAGCGAATCTGAATTCAAAGTTGAATTTTGGTAATTGGGAACCCTAAACAAAACCCTAAAGCCTTGGACTCTGTTCAATTATTCATCATGAGTATGACCGAATTCGCCATGGTATGCTTTTTCGATTCTCTTACTTTCTCTTAGTGCTCTATTCAATTTCAATTTTGTGCTGCCACGCTTTCTCTCTTTCTGGGTGTGGTGTTCTTTTAGCGAATTTTACGTAAATTTACAAACTTTGGAACCCTAAGCAAAGTTTCAGTACAAATTTGTTCCTTTATTTACTGTCAATTGAAGGATTTTAGTGAGGATTAATGCTTGTGTGATGAAATTCTATGTTTGGTGTCCACTTGATATCATGTGTGATGATTTTGCTTTGCCTTTTAAGTTATGTTCATATTTTTCAGGTTGAGGAATTGGCTTCTCTTGTGAAGGACAATCTTCCTTGCAAGCATCTAGTTCTCACAATGGAAGAAATCTTAGTCAACTTTCTTCAGACTGATGACACAAGGTAACATTTATGAGATGAATTTTGAGTTGTGTTTTGCCTGAGTTGTAGTTCAGGCTATTGATATGGGTCATGGAAGTTAAAGGTTTACTTTAGTTAATAAAACTATTGATGTTGTACTTGTCTCTAACATTGTTATGGACAAAGTAATGGATCCACAAATTTCAAATTCTCTGTAATAAATTTTTAGTATATATTCATATAATTCTTGCAACAAAACAAAGGGTTTATATATGCATAAAAAACTATGATCAAGATTTTAGCATTACAATCTGCATATTGGTTTTAGAGCCATACAGTACATCTCTTCCTCAGTTTCACGTCTAGACTTGCAGTATAAGTTGTAATTATAAAGAAGGGGATTTTGGAGAGTCGCTCGAAGTTTGGTTTGTCATTTGTGGCATGACTTTTGTGGTAGTTTTGGCGCATACAAGATGATTCTTAATATCTTTTTTTATTGAATTATAGTACAGATGGGATCTTGGAATTGGAGCCAATGAACTCTTACAACCGTCTTCTGTTACATCGCCTTGCTGAGATATTTGGGTATTTTCTAAGGAATTCAATTTTGCTAGTCAATTTCAAAGATTCTTTTTAGTTTCATTTTGACTCTGCATCTTGTTTTCCTTTATTGATAGTTATATAAGTTGTGCCAGGTTTGCACATGAATCTGTTGGTGAAGGAGAAGACCGCCGTTTGATTCTAGAGAGATGTTCAGATACATCTGTGTAAGAAAGAACTTCATTCTTTTATCTCTCACGGTCACTTTTATTTCTAGAATAATCTGGATTACTTCACTTTTAATAGTATTTCAGCAACTATGATAAGATTTCCTTACAAAATAACCTTTATATATGGATTGCAGACCTCCAATTCTTGTTAGTGATATCCTGTGCGAGTATGATGAACCTCAATCTTTGATTGCGTCACACCAAATATTAAGGAGAAAAGAAACCTCTTCTGGTAAGACACACTACTAATTCGTCTCACCATTGTAAAAAAAACACTACATGTAACATATCGTGAATGATATTTACAGTTCACTACTTTGTTTGAAGAGTTGAAAAAATGCTGTTGGAAAATTTTGTATGCTAAAATTAGTTTACTTCCTTAGAAATTATTTTCTTGGCAATTCAAGTATGCTATGCTCCAGAATTTGTGTTTATGTGGATAGTGGAAAGATTATTATCTTTTACTTTTATTTAATTAATGTTTTTATTCGGTGCTATTGCATTGCAGTATAAAATGCATAGGCTATCTAGATCATAGAAATTTATTTCTTATAATATCAATGAAGCATGGATATGATACAGAACATGATATGGTGACGTAGATGTATGAACACAGCTAATTTTTTTAAAAAGTAGGATAAATTATTGGACCAGTTTAACATAAGAACACTTAAAAGCAAACATTGCCGCATGGGTTGCAAGTCCCGCCTGTGTATAAATTTGTTGCAAATCTTTTAATAGCCGGTCCTAAGCCCGGATAAAGGGAGGGGATTTTGTTAGGCAGTCGACATCCAACGTTAAACTGAGTTGAATCTTTATGATATGGCATGGATCAAGTAAATGCAAACTGACAAGTGACAGGCACACGAACATCCCGAAACATTAACTGAAAGACGAGAACATTGCACACTTGCACTGATGAATATTTTGAAGCTACAAATACACACTAGGAAGCCAGAAGTATCCAGCTACGAGTGCTCTCAATCTCATACCTATAATTGACTGTTTTGTTTGCAGATCCATATTGGAATGCCAGTTTTTGCATAATAAGCTTAACTAGTTCATATGGAAAATAGCAATTTTCTTAATGACTTTACCCTTGCACAAACCAGTTGTTTTTTATGGTGCAGATACTTACACTATTTCGCGGGCCTTAATTTGAACTGCTGCATGTTTCAGTGTCACAGGAAAATACAGCATCCATTCAGCAGTCACTGGAGGAAAGAAAAGCGGCTTATTTAGCTGCTCGAGAGCGGATTTTTTCTATGAATTTGGGAGAAGTAAAAGAGCCTGATGAACAAAGACCACGAAGTGTGCCTGTGGTTGCTCGCCGAATGATTGCACATGCACTAGGTCAAAGAATTAATACAAGGAATCGGAGTGACTTGGTCAGTGATAGTATGGAGAATAGAGTGCTCATAGATGAATCAAATGCTCAAGATAAGAATAGTGAAAACTCTGATCTCACAAAAGATTCTGAAGAGTCGTTACCACCAAAAAGAAACCTAAACAGCAGAACAAGAAACACTAGCAATTCTAGTGCAGCCTCACTCAATAAAAGGAATGATCCAATACCAGTTGACAAAAATTTGCCACAATTGTCTCAAGATGGAAAACAAGGGAAAAGTGTAAGTAAAGACTACATGAAAAATGAGCACTTAGGAGCTGCAAAGAGAATGTTTGCTCATGCTTTGGGAGTACACTCTGGGAAGGATGGTTCTATTCCAAGGAGTAGAAATGGAGAAAGAAATAAGAGTTAACTCGAAGTCTCGAACGTTTGTGAAATCTTTAAAGCAGAATGGTATTCCGTCGCTCTTAATGGACCGTGGCAGGTGCTCCCCAGGTTTCTATCACAATCAGTGAGACAAGTAATGAGTATGCTTTACTCAAAATTCTAAGGAGATTCATGCATATTGCTTAGTTCTTCCCTGGTTGTGGCGGAGTAACTTTATTAGCAGCATCCTGAATGAACTATCCAGAATCATGTTTGATCTGTTCGGCGTATGGATGAAGCTGAGGGAACATGTTATGTTGTGCTGTGATGGCCCTTCATTTAAATGTTAAATGTTAATATAAGACGTGCATTTGGTGTACCATACTAATGTGTTTATTTTTATTCCATGAGTTTTATTCCATGAGTGAACAGGTTTTCATTGTGGGTGTTCCCTAGGGCCAGGGGGAAAAAATGCATAATTACCCTATCCTACTACCTATCAAGGGTGGTGTTATGTTTGTATAGTATTGAAAATTGAAGATCACATATTTGTTCCAAATTTCTTGTGCTTGCATCTCTTTCCCTTCTGCAGTGACTCTGTTACCATGTTTGTTACAGAATATAAAGGTGTAATGGAATTATTTTTGTCGGCTGTAAGTATCCCAAAGAGGAACAAAAGCTGATCGAAGCAACTTTCAAGGATGTTCATGAGGCTTGGAATCATAACAATATTTTAAAAAAGATGTAATTAAGAAGTGATCACTTGACAATTTAAAGAAAAAGTGTGTATAAAACCAAGTTTAAAGTTATTTAATGGTCAATCAGTGACACGCTGACAGAGGAAGAGGGAATAACAACAAACCCCCTCCATTTCACAATGTTTTGAAGAATAATTTTGTTTCACTTTACTTATGTTTAAAGTCTAATGCAAAATTAACTATTTTGTTAACAATACCTTAAACTATTTACTGTAGAGAAAGAAATATATAAATAAAATAAAATAATAAATAGATAAAGATATTCTATAAAAAGAAATATTTCCATTAAAACTAACAATTTATTAGTCTTCTTAACATGTAAATAACTTTAGAACAACACATATTATGAAAGAATGAAGTAGAGGGACGTATTTCGTATTGTTGTGCAGTTGCAGTAACGTTTCAGAATTAGAATGGGGAAGAAGAGTCTAGGTTAAAATAAATTAACCCACAGTAAAATAAACTGGAAAAAGCTTTTAAAACACGTGTAAAGGGTTTAAAAAGCAAGGATAATACAGCCTTTTTGCAATTAAAATAGAGGACAATTTTAACATTTCAAGAAGAATTTCACTGTTTCCTATTCGCATCAAACCCGGGAACTGCTCCACCATTCCGCCACTACTCCGGTAACCCGTGCTACCACAGCTTATTGCACGGCGCCAGACCACCGTGACACAACACACCACCGCGATTGCGGCCGCAATTAACTACAACATCGTCAACAAAACTGATGTGAGATGCGTCTTAGAAGTACCCTCACTTGTATTGGTCTAACCATGGACCACTTTAAAATGGGCTACCTTAAATCAAGAAGGAACCAATATCACATAATCTAAAGTAGAGAAATCAAAAATACAATTTAGCTTGTATAATTATTTTCACTAAAATAAATAAAGAACATACTAAAGAATAATTTTATTGTACACAAATACATGAATTGTATCATAACCTATGTATCTTGAAAGAAAGAAAAAAAAAAAGCAAATGGAGCGCTCACTAAGTTGTGATGGGAATTTGGCAGTATCAATTTCACATTTAAATACCAAGGAGCACAGATATCCACCCCGTAACATAGATACTCGGCATCGAATATAACTTGCAACTATTAATTAGCATTGCCTGGTTTATGGTACAAGTCCCCTGGTTCAACGTATCAGCTACCCGCTAGGAGTCCTCAGGGACTGTTGCAACATCAGCCGCGTATTTAAGAATAGTATAAAATATAAGTAAAGATGAGTGGCCAACACCAACATCCTTGACCAACATTGTCCATTACATCTCAATGTCTTCAAGATCAGGGAGAGGAAATCGAAGAATTGCGGCGATGCCAGTTATCTGTGCTAGCTCTGTCCATCAATAAAAAATTGGCAAATTCAATTTAAAATAAATAGAAAATCAAAACGTAAATGTAAAAATGGATGTTTCATGTTTCATTACTTCCACAAAGCTGTGTCCCCATCAAAAAGCGGGAGGAAGAAAAAAATGGAAAATCTTTAGTTCATCTATCACCATTCTAAGTTAAATATACCACACAACACCACCCACTCAAGAGAAAAGAAAGCAATAAAACTTACGTTCTCCAGAGACATGCATGGATGAAAATACATGGACAGAACCTCCTGAATCCTTAACTGAATTGACCAAGTTAACAAACTTTTTCCGCGTTGTTATATCTGAATTCCTATAAAAGCATGCAGATGTATTAAAGTCACAATTATCTATCACACCATCAAAAAGATCATATTCTGGATTGCATCCAAATCCCAAGCTAACAGGCAGGGTGATAAACAAATCGCAAAGATGTAATTCAATATCATGCCACAATGGCTCACAACCGAAATATATTTCTATAGAAGAAAGTGCTAAGTTAATAGTGGAAGTAGCATACAGACACGCTTGATCTAAACCATTTCCAAAAATACAGGATACATCATTGTCAAAGTGAGCATGAACTAGAGAGGAATTATAGTAACAAACTCTTCAACACTCTTTTCCACATACTGTTATTCATGGGGATCCACAAAGCGGTGTGGGTCCCATTCAAATGAATTTCAGGTGGGAATCAAATGAATTTTACCGAATAATAAGAAGTGAGGATTATGAGTGGATGGTAAACTGCATGTTAGGGAGTGTTGATAGCATTTCTCATGAAATAGATAGAACAATCCAGCATGCTGTCTTTGATTCATAATATCTACGGCTCTATCAAACAAACCTGAAAAGCTCGTCTGTAATGAGAAGTGTTTGCACAGCTAGTCGTTCATTGGCAACCTCAACATGTTTTGTTCCATAACATGCACGTGCTGGATCCTGTCCCACCCAAAGAAATATGAATATGAAATCAGGTACAGATACTGATACGGTACTTGATACTGGAATACATGATGAATGTTAGTTTGTGAGGTACTTCGGGTGCCTGAGCTGAAAATAAAAATCTTATTATCCACTTTCGTCTTCAACAATGCAACAGCCCATCTAGTGTTTTATTTATGAGGACTTATGGTGTTTTTATATGTTCTTTTTAATTTTATATGAGATAAGAGGAGTGCTTACAACACTCTTTAAACTCTTTCCAACACAGATGAAATTCACGTGAGTTCTACTTCTACAACTTCGAAAATGGGACCTAACTTAGTGAGACCTGCATGAATTTCATCCAATCATAGATAGTGTTTGTGGGAGAGTGTTAAAGAGAGTATTGGCCACATTTTTCATGAGATAATATTGTAATATACATAATATTTTAAAAATATGCTGCCATATCATAGCATAAATGTAGTAGCCTAATTCTTTAAAAAAAAGCTCTATCCTTGTATAGTACTGGTGCTGTGGCTGATACGGTGATACCTGTAATAAATATTTCCATCCTTGTAAAATTCTATATTTACTCATGTATCATAGAGCTAAACAATCATATTCCATAATAAACAATTGCAAGCAAGAGCTTGAAGCAGTTCCCTGGTACTGGTAAGGGGGAAAATACCCTCATACAGCATCGAGATAGATAAAAAATTTCTTTGATAAGAAAAAAGTTGTGTAATTTGAGTTATAAACACTTAACAACAAATTAGAATGAAAGTTCATGGAAGATACACTACGAGTAGCTTCAATAAAGTAAGCATCTAAATATCAAGAGCATATGATCAAGCAACTGACTAAAAGACCAATACTCTTATTTTGGACACAATATGACTACAAGCAAATGAAAGTTATACAAAAGACCCCATAGGTCAACCCAAACTTTAGAGTCTCTTGCCATATCAAATCTTAAAAATCACCAATTCTAAATCATTGGCAACATGAATTTTCAAAAAGGGAAATCGACATTCCAACCATAAACATGGGCAAGGAAAACAAAAGCATCTAAAGAATAGAACCTGACATTTGAAAGCATGTCATAGAAATCCTTCAGAACTCGAACCTGAAGAAAGAATAAAGGTTGTTCCAGGTTCAACAGAAAAATAAGTAAATAGGATAGGGAAATTATTGAGCAAGGCCAAATGGAAAAGTGAAAAATGTCCACAATTTTGGCTTTGATGGTACCTCTTGTGCTGCCTTAGTATCTTTTATCATACTCATGACGTTTGGAGCATCCAGAACCTCCCTTAAACTATGCCTAAAGATAAGAAATTTCAATGTGAAAGAGATAAGGTAAACCAAATATTACAGTGCCCACAAGCAAAGTCCATTCTTAAAACAACGTTGTGTGTATCTATGATAGTATGATTGCCAACATGTTCTAATTTTTCACGTTTAAACAAGAAAACATAAGTTTGGCATCACCTAAAATCCCATATGGAGTAGACTTAAAGGCAAAGAGTATTTTAATTGCCACTTGCCAGCCTCATAAAATCTGTACAACTTTTGTAGTCGAGTTTTAAATGCTAGAAAATCATGGGTTACAAGTTACAGCAACAATAGGTCGCAGATGTCTTTACCACTACCAGCCTCTAACAATACTTGTTGCGTACAATGGAAGGCAAACAATACTTGTAAGTCAAGCTACACTTAATTGACCATTATAATTTTCAAATGTGTTAATGCTAGTTACCTCTCTAAACTTCCATAAACTCCTAAATAAGTAGGAATAAAGAGAGGAGAAGATGCAATGAAGGAAACCGTACTTGTATCCTGAGGTTGTGTGCACAAGAACGATGCGTGATTTGTTTTCAATAATAGGTCGCAACTGTTTTCTTTCTGCCTCCAAAAATAAGTGACGATGAAACTGATCCTGTAACAGAAATAGACATATAAGACAAGTGTAACAAACACTTACATAACCAATTCCTGCCCAAGCTTAAGCATGTACAAATCATTAAAGGTAAATATCGTTGCATACTTTTTTGAGCGTGGTATCAAATTTGTAAATACTCACAAAGAATGAAGAAACCCAAATAGAAAAAACAGGAAATAATTACGTACTTTTGTGAATCCAGGACTTGCAATTACGGCACAGCGGACCACGTTGAAATCTATATGTTTCAAGAATGCCTGAAACATCGGTAAAATCCATTAAGCATGCAAGTGCCTTTTTACAGTTTTGTTCAATAACGAAATATAATATTATGAGAGGGACTGAATAAAAGAATGCAACAAAAAATGAGGATGAGATATCAGGTAAAAAAAGAATAATAGTAGAGGCAAAGATATTTGAGACACGAGCATCCTCATCCAAGCATATCATGTTACTGATTATATTGGAGTCTGGAAAAAGATGTCCATGTTTGGTATATGGGTACAATATTACCATAGGCACCTCATATTACCAGGGGTATGGAAGCTGTAAGGCAGTGATTAAGTAATGAGCAGCCAACTCAAGCTAGAGCCACAAGAATCAGGTTATACAGATTTGAAGGGTATATGAATTAGCAGCATGTTAGTAACACTGATTCTATAAATTGAATGAATTCATTTGTATTGAAAAGTAAGCTTTTTAAATCATAATAAAACCATCTTAAATTTTATATATGGAATACATATCACTAACAAGAATAAAACATGATAAATAAAAGTCCTTGGGCAGAACTTACCTGCAAAACATTGTCAAAGAACTTATTCAAAGCCTACAAAAAGAAGGATGATGCTTTAGAATCATAACAGTCAAGTTGTTGAACTCATTCACTGATGTATCATTGTAATAGAGAGAGAACATACTTTCTCATAACCAGCAATAGCAGGCCCATGCTTGCGAGGAATTGAAGCTTCAATCCGTGAACGAGTAACAGTCATACTGTTATATCAGTCATAATAAGATGAATCACTTCATTGCAATGATACAATTACATGTCAAACGGAAACTAGAATATCAACAAGAAGGGCAGGTATTTAGTATCCAGTGTTTGTGGTTCCACACAGAAAATCGAACACACCTTACACCTACATCCTAATTGTATCAAGTGTTGACCAAAGTAGTCTACATATCTTCCATATAGAATGCTGTTATTAAATGAAACATATCTAATGATAGTTACTAATACCTTCTACCGACAAGGAGGATATGGGCTAATCCTTCTTGCATCAACACCACAACAAGATCAGCACTTGCACCCGGATCTGCATAATATACATGGAATTTTTAGTCACCATATTCATTAGCATTGTTTACACCAAGAATCATATTCCAAGCTGTCCGGATGAGGATTAGAACTTCCGTTTTGCTAACTAAATACTAATGTGATTTTTTATTTCAATATTCCCCCATTTGCCTTATTTAATTGGGTGCGGGATAAAAGATATAACATATAATAGCAGTTCCCAACTTGCGATAATTTCAATCATTCCATGCACACATATTACACTAAATTGGCAGATTCATCAGATAACCGACAACATACCAGAGGCCTGCTGGAGTACCTCCAAAGCATACGAATCCCAGACATCCTACAAAAGGCAAAACGTAATCTTCAGCAAGCACAAATTTATCACAAATCTCCTCAATGCTTGATTTTATTCATTCAATTGCTTGCATAATTCAAACCATAATGATATATCCAAGCAAAAGATCTAGTTTGTATGAATACAAAGTGCATATATAACAACACAAAATAAACAGTTTCAGGAATCATAACGATTACCTTTCTGAGCACAAAAGGTCGCTGAAGTTCGATTTCTAAAGTATGATATGCTCCTATCTGCAGTGAATTATAAATATGAGAAATTGAACTTAGCAGTTGAAATTGAGACCACAAATTCAAGTTAACTACCTACCTTGACATGTTCATTCTCTAGAATATTCTTCCCGCGAATACGCAAAACAGCACCTTCTTTGTCATAATCCGCAGCCTAAAACGAAAATACACAAGACAAAACTCAAAAACAAAAATCCAAACCCTAACAATACATGATTCATGGAATTAAACTAATAAAGTACCTCTTCAACTTTAATTTCCAATTTGAGCTTGACACGTTCTGCATCTCTTCCACCATGAGCTGCTTCTCTAAGAACCTTCCTATTACAATAACAAACAAGTAGAAAATTCAAAAGAAGATGAAATTGAGATTCCGAAAATATAAACAAGCACAGTGTTTTTATAGAGTACCTGACAGTAACGGCCATGATGGAGTCTCCGGGAGAAATCAAGTTATATGCAAACCACAGATCATCGGCATCCACTGGCACCATCTGCGAATGGAAAATGTTAAGAATAAATTTTGGAAGTGAATTGAATTTATGTGGAATTGGGAATTGTACCTTAACGCTTCCAGGTCCATTGCGCACTAGGTCTCTACGGACGATCCTCATGTCTATTTGATTCTGCTAAGTTACTTCCCTTCCTTCTCCCTCTTAATCAAGGTTCTTTTTAGGTCAACTCTTTTTTTTTATTGTATTTGGTCAACCCTCTTTTTTGATGTGATGACGTTGGGGAGTGAGTGACTGGGGATTGGAATTGTAGAGATTTTGAGGAGGGGATGAGAAAAGTGGAAAGACAAATGAAAAGATGACGAGTTGAGTCGGTGTGCGTCACTTTCGAAACCAAATTTAGGGATTGTTCACGTATACTATACGTATTCCATCTATATATCTCATACGAATTTGTATTTTGATACACTTTTAGAACACTTCTTTACACAAAATAACATTTCTCTTTTCAAAAAATTTGGGGGTCCCACCGTATTGTTTTTGTATTTGTTCATCTTTGTCAAAAAAATATCATTGTCGAGATAGCATTTCTGATATTTTTATTTGAATGCTGCATGCAAAGAAACCCAGGTGGTACTCTCATTTCCCTGCACCTGTCATTCCTCTCTTTCCAACACGTGCCATCAACAAAATGATGAATCAGACACCCTTTCTTTTCCCACTGATTTTGGCCATGGGACCGCCGAGACTGAAAAACTAAAGAAGCACCTCTTTCAAGCGCATTGAAGTTTTGAAGCTAAATTTTTCTTATATTCAGTTCAGGTAAAACTCTGATCCTCCTACTTCTTAATTTCATTCTTGAATTTCGTTATTTTTACGCTGTTGCAAGTTGTAATAGTCTAATAGACATGAAAGCGTCTTTAATTACAATGTTTTAAGAGTTTTCTTTCAACTTTCAATGGTTTTATTTTATATAGGATGGAATTGGAAGAAGAAGAAGAAGATGAAGAGTGGGATACTACTACTGTTACTAGTACTAGTCAATATAAATACTCGTCTGAATCTGAACCTAATGCTAATAATGGAGGAAAGGTGAAATGTGTGTTGAAAAAGATACTAGTAGCTGGTTTTGTAGCCTCTTCTGCACCTCTTGTTCTTCCATCTCTTTTTGTTGCTTCTGCTATTGGTGTTGTTATTTCTATGCCTTATGCCTTATTTTTAGCTACCCATACTTGCACTCAAAATTTAATGAATAAATTGCTCCCTAGGCCTCAGAATCCCCCACTGCTTCAAGATTTCTGTTTTCAGCCAGATATTGATAATGATATTGCACATAAAGGGCTATTAGAAAAAATTAGGGATGAGGGTAGGATTGATTTGAGAGGGGAAAATGTAGAAGGAATTTGTAGAGGGGGAAATGAAAGTGAACAAGATATTGGTCTAGTTGTTGAAAATAGGGAAGATAGACAGAGTTTGAGAACTGAAGGAGAAATGAGAAACCAAGAGAATTCACAAGTATTTGATTGTCATGAGATGCTTCAGTCAAGAAATGATGATATGGATACTATCTACGATGAGGTAGAATCATTTGAGCCTGTAAGAGGTAACTTAGAGGTTGATAGTTCAAATGACTACTCACAGAAGCCAATGACTGAAGAAACTTGTGAACTGTTGGATGAAAGAGGTTTCCAATACGAATCGATTCCAGATGAACGAATTAGAGATTTGCTGATAGAAACACAGGTGTTTGATATTTCAGTAGATGAGGAGGACTCATCTGTTGTTACCAATGACAAAACTGATACACATGAAAATTTTCAAGAGGAACAGAAGCCTACTATACCGCAGATGCATGAAGAAAGTAACATAATGGACTCGACGGATTCAGATGCTAGAAAAGTTGCTGATGAAAGCGGGTTTCCCTTGTGTGACGAAAACCCTGATGTGTACTCATATACAATTGATTTGCATAATGGTATCACTTTTGTAGTCTTAACTGCATTCGCAGTACCTTCATTGTTAATATTTACTACTTCTGTCTTAAAAATATAAGCAGTAAAAGTACATGTATCTAGATTGTATCTAATGCGTCCAGATGTGTGAACTTTTGGTGCTTATATTTTTGGACGGACGGAGTATTTTTGAGCGCAATATCTGAACTAATCTATATGCCTGCTGCAGAATCTTCACATGTTACAGCTGATGCGCATACAGAATCCATGGATGTTCTTGTTTTGTCCGTAGAACTAGATTCTAGGTCGTCTGAATGTTACTCTGGAAAAAACATTGTCTGCCCTTCTGAGGCGGTAAAGTCCTAATTTATGTGTATTTTCACACATTTTCTTGTTACTGGATCATGAAGTGAATACCTAATTATACATTAGAGACTTGGTGATAATCTATGTTTTTAAGATGTACCTCAGTATAACTTACCTTTATAATTCTGAATAATTGCTTATGTCTGCACTGCATTGCAGATTAGCATTTTGTTATCAATAAATGTTAGTGGCTAGTATTAGTAATTAATTAAGCGAGAGAGAAATGTTAATTTGTTTGTACCATTTGAGATATCAGGTTTTATTTCCACATATTTTGTCACTATCAGGCTTTATTTACTTTAATAGAATTTGCAGGTTTTATTCAAAGAGGAATGGTCCCTTAAGGATGAAGCAAAAAGAGACAATGAAATGGTTGATGTTAATGGGGACAAAGAGATATCTGAGTTTGGTGGGGTCTCAGATGTTGTTTTAGAGGAATGCTGTGATGAAGTCAAAGAGGGTGATATAGAGGAAGAAGAGTTGCAAAGAGAAACAAAGGGGATGTTAGAAAAAATTAGAGATGAGGGTAGAACTGATATGAGAGGAGAATCATGTGAGCCTGTAAGAGGTAACTTAGAGGTTGATAGTTCAAATGACTCACAGAAGCTAATGGCTGAGGAAACTTGTGAACCGTTGGATGAAAGGGGTTTCCAATACGAGTCGATTCCAGCTGAACAAATTAGAGATTTGCTGATAGAAACACAGGTTTTTGATATTGCAGTAGCTGAGGAGGACTCATCTGAGGTTACCAACGACAAAACTGATACACATGAAAAATTTCTAGAGGAACCGGAGTCTACTATACTGCAGAAAGGGAAATTAGATGATAACATTTCTGATTTTGAAAATCAAGAAATGCAGATGCATGAAGATAGTAAAATAATGGACTCGTCAGATGCGGATGCTAGAAAAATTGGTGATGAATCCGGGCTTCCCTCGTGTGACGAAAACCCTGATGCATGTTCATATACAATTGATTTGCATGATGGTATGACATTTGTATTCTTAATTGCATTCACTTTATTTTCATTGCTAATATTTATATTTGACCACAATATCTGAATCAACTTATATGCCTGCTTCAGAATCTTCAAATGTTGCAGTTGATCCACATACAGATTCGATGGAGGTTCTTGTTTCATCCGTAGAACTAGACTCTAGGTCGTCCGAATGTTCCTCTGGGAAAAACATTGTTTGCCCTTCTGAAGAGGTAAAGTCCTAATTTATGTGTATTCTCACACATTTTTCTTGTTACTAGATGATGAAGTGAATGCCTAATTATGCATTAGAGACTTGGTGATAATCATTTTTATGTTTTAAAGATGTAGTTCAGTAGAACTTACTTTAGAATTTAACTTTGTCTTCTATGTTTGTGGCATTCTATGTGGAAATAATTGCAGCAAGGTAATTTGGCCTTAATGTCTAGTAGGCCCTTCTAATATAATCAATATCACCAAGTCTATGTGCATTTAGAGCACATCCATTATCTATTTAAAATAGTAGCAGTAGTAGTACTACCAACATGGTGTAGCACAAGTGGTAGATATTTGGGTTCCTCAACTATCTGGTCAAAGGTTTGATCTCTGGTTAATGTGTATGGAAAAACATCTGGTTAGTTGGAGAGGTCAACCCCTTAAATAGATTTCAGTATCTCATGAGATTAGTCTCTGTAGTTGCTGGCGTGGAATGTGTATGGGATGTTTTTTGCTGGCGTACTTTTGGAACAGTAAAATCAGCTAGTAACAAATAAGATGCATAAGAATAACTGAATAAGATCATGTTTATGGTGTTTGCTGAGTGCTGTTGCCTAATATAATCCCCAGATTAGCCTTAAGCTTAATTTATTTCCACATATTTTGTCACTATCAGGCTTTATTTACTTCAATAGCATTTGCAGGTTTCATTAAACGAGGGGGACATATGGAAAGAGATTCATGCAATCAGAAAGATAATAGGATATGAAGTTACTAGCCAAGCATCATGTGTAGATGAATTGAAGGCTCTATACATCTTCACTGGTGTTGAACCTCCCACTTTTGTCAAGGAGAATCCCTTTGACCCAGCTGAAATCAATGAGAAGCTTCACTTTCTCATGTCCATAGTTGGAATTAAGTCAAATGTGCTTTAGAGACAGTGTGACATGTCTGTATATTGTTTTTCTAGTATCAGTGTATTTCTTCATGTTCTGAAATGAATACATGTTAGGACGATGGACTAACTATGGTTTTGATTTTACTAGTGAATGTGAGAGTTGATTCATACAGATTAATTTATGTGATTTAATCACAAATTAAGGGTGACATGAACCAAAATTCTTCAAAATTTATTTATATGAACATATAGTTGGGCAAACAAAGTCAATGCAGAAAATAATATTCTTGAATGAAAGAAGGAATAGGTAGCTGGATTAGCAGCAGAAACAATAAGAACAATTCAATGTTCAATAATGAGATGAGGCCCATGAATGCGTACCTTATGTGGCTCATAACATGTTGCCTCCCCAATCCCTATTCATTTCCACTCTAAGAAAATACCAATAAACTAAAAATAAATAACATGTCATTTCAAAGCTAATTAATAGTGGCTCTCATAACCACATAAGGTACGCATTCATTCACCCTACAACCTCCACGATTTTCTACTGACTTCTGAATACGTCGAGTGTCTTTTCGCAAGCACTTCTCGTTTAAACACACGGAGATCCGAATCCGCCAAGAAGACTATCAACTCAACCTCTGATCCGGACCGTCGAGAAAAGACAAAGCAAAGTATAGAACAATAAGGAAGAACAATAAAATTTCCAGATTTGAGAATTTAAGATTTTTCGGGGTTTGAATGAAGAACAAGAACCCTAATTCATCTCAAATTTGGGGATTTTGCTTTGGGTTTAAAAATCCGCAAAAAACAAAAACACCAATCCTGTCGATGAAGATTGGTTCAATTGATAAGGAGTTGGCTCACACCCCAAAAGGGCAGGGGTTCAACTTACGCTACCAGCATGAGGACCTCTTTGGTGGGTGATCCGTGAAAAGACTATAAATCTTGAGTGCTGTCTCACCCTGAAGTGGCTCTCTGTGCCCACTCACTAAACTTTCTATAATAAAAAAAAACACCAATCCTCAAAAATCAAAAACAAAACTCTCCAAATAATACCAGATCCTCTCTTGGGATCTTTGCATTTATATTTCATTTCATTAATAAAGAAGATGAAGTTTGGGATTGAATGAAGTAAAATAAAAAATTTCAGATTTGAGTTTGAAGAGTTTACTGGGTATGAATGAAGAACCAGAACTCCAAAGCACATGTATAACAAAAAACTTTAGGGTTTTTGATTTGAGAATTTTCCGTGCAGCTTATGAAGAAGATGACGATATTGAGTTTCTTGGTAGGGGTTTTCATTTTTTTTTTAATTTTTAATAAAAAAGACCAAATTGTTACATTAATAGTTTTAAAGGACCACCCAAGAACACTTGGATGAGATGGTAGGGATCTCTTTCAGCTTAACCAATGTTCTGGGATCGAATCCAACCTTAGGCATGCAACGGTGTTAAATCTATTGAGGAGAGAACTGCGCGCCTATCGTGTTCCTACTGCACTGAGAGTGATTAACATCAGAATAGTTGCGTATGAAAAGATCTTTCGATTTATACCAAAAAAATAGTTTTAAGGCCCAAATTGTTATAAGACAAAAGACACATAGGCTCCGTAACTGAGAGGCCAACAATGTTAACGCATGTAGGACCGTTTGAAACATCATTTGAAAAAAAGGGTAACAATGAAGACATTATCAAACTTAAGGATTTAGTTGGTACAAATAAACATAAAGGACCATCTTGTTACAAATAAATAGTTTAAAGGACCCCATGTAATTTTGCCAAATCAAATTCATATACTTCCATATATTGATTTTCTAAGAACACCATCTCTACTCTGTATAGGGTGTTCGCATATGGGATTGGATCGATTTTCAGGAAAAATTTATCTGATTCAACCTTTGCAGTTTTGTACTCTAGTGATCCAATCAATTGAGTTTAAAATCAATCAATCCGATTCGATCTAATTTACTTCGGTTCAAATTGAATTTGTTTTTCTTTTTTTCTTCTCTAAAATTGTTTACTTCATCATCGCATAATATAATTAATAATTCATAAATATATTACAAAATTGGAAAAAAAATATTTGAATTATTAGTAACAAGGGTATATTATAAAATGACATAATATAAAATCCTAACTTTTAAGCGAATGCAGCCGTGCAGCCACATTCGCGGAAAAACTTTTATTTCCCTTTCTTTCTTTTTTTACTTTCAGCAATTTTGGTTTTTATTTTTATATTTTAAGTTGTGTGGTTTTGTAGTTTAGGGTTTGCAAATTTTTTGGATGTTCAAGTATGTGAAGTTTGTATCTCAATAACCAATTTAGTGGAAAAAAATTATTTTTGTGACAAAATAGAAAATGTGTGATGCTAAGCCGTGTATTTTGAGGTATTTCAGAGTTCAGAAATTTTTTTAACAGTTCAAATACACGAAGTTCGTTCCTCAATAAATGATTTTGTGAGAGAAAATAATTTCTTGACAAAATACGTAAAGTGTGATGCTAAGGAGTGTGTTTTAAGGTACTTTAGAGTCTGGAAAAAATGTTAGATGTTCAAATACACAAAGTTCGTTCCTAAATAAACAATTTTGTGAAAAAAAATGATTTCGTGACAAAATACGTAAAGCGTGATGTTAAGCAGTGTGTTGTGAAGCACCTTAGAGTTCGGGAAAAAAATTTCGATGTCCAAATTAGTGAAGTTTATTAGAACCATACTTTATATAATCTTTAAAAAGTTAATTTTGGTCTTTTCTCACATGTGGGTGACAAAATCATACCTAAATTTGTGTTTCTGTTTTTATTATAGTCCCGCTTTTTAGTATTTGATTGTAAATAGTATTTAATGAATATATAGAAGATGACAAACATCGATTTTTTTTCCTGTTTATTAAAGTCCAATAAAGTACGATGTTAAGCAGTGTGTTGTGAAGTAACTTAGAGTTTGAAAAAAAACTTTAGATGTTCAAATACGTGAAGTTCGTTCCCCAATAACCGATTTGGTGGGAAAAATATATGCTAAGTGGTGTGTTTTGAGGTACTTTTAGAGTCCGGATTTTTTATTTATAAATTTTCAAATACGTAAAGTTAGTTCCTCAATAACACGGTTTGGTGAAAAAATTAATTTCGTAACAAAATACATAAAATGTGATGTTAACCAATGTGTTTTGAATTATTAGTGTTTGGAAAAGTTTTAACGGTTAAAAATTAATTTATGTAAAGTGCAACTCACCGCTTTAAAAATTTTATTTATTTTCATACTTCTTTTCTTTATATTTCATTTTATAATTAATTTTTGGGAGTACTCGCGTCCATCCCCCTTTTGTTTGTTTAATGAGTACTCATGTCGATATTTCTTCTTTTATGACCTTTATTTTGACTATTTTACACAAACTAGATTTAGCTATCTCCGCGCATCGCAAAAATATTGGGGCTAATTTCTATAACTCTAATCTATTTGATTCCTAATTATACCAAATTTCATAATCAACAAATATCAATTTTGTTTATTTATATTCATTAACACTAGCGTTCCCCGTGCATCACACAAGTGATGAAACTAGTTTGGATAGATTCTGTGCAGGTAATTGCGAATGCACATAGAGAGGTGTGAGGACAATTGCCCCCACACATAATTTTTTTGGCAAAATTACACCAGAGGACCTTTAAGTTATTTATTTGTAACAAGTTGGACCTTTAAGTTTTTTTTGTAACAAATATGCCCTTTAAGTTACCTAACGTTTACACCGTTAGCCCTTTTAGTAAAATTTCATATCGCCGATTACATCAAAATACACCACAATATGATTGGTTGCATCAAAATACATAAGCTAGAGTAATCGCAATATATAAAGTAGCATTACATCAAAATATATAAGCTAGAAAAATCACTAAAAGAACCTATTTATTACAAAAATAAAACTTAAAGGTCCGGCAGAGACAGGCGGCCGGATTTTACCGGCGTCTTTAAATGAAAACTCCGGCAAAAGTGGGTCTCGGTTTAATATATTAAATAAATACTCATGAGGAAAATCTGGACACAATAAATGGAGAAAAAGAGGTGCAGGGGGAGGATATTGTGGCGCCTATAGTTATATCCCTCTTTATAATTAGTATATCGACTTTATAAGCCGTTTTATGCGAGAAAACCTTGTTCCAGCGTTAACATTAGACATGGATGTGTTTCTCTATGTGTTTGTGTATCATATGATACATGTAGTATATCTGTTATTGGGTTTTTAGATGAGCATGTGCTAGAAGGGGACATATATGAGTGGTAATAGGGTTCTAGTTGTTGTAGGGTTATTTTGATGGGGTCTGGTTTAGACAAACAAGAATTAAATCACTTGTAGCCTTGGGTAGACATAAAGTGGTACGTGGAGAGGTAGAACGCTAGGTGTCATGCTTGCACCAAAGATAGAAACTTCAGCTGTACTTTATTAGGCCTAAAGTTAATAGCCTTTTCAGTTTGTAGGCGTAGGGTCAGTGTCTTGTCATGCCAAATATCTTTGGTGGATTCAATGGTTCGTTTTACGAAACCGACGTAGGAATATAGGGTTTGAGTGCTAGCTATTGATATAAAACTAGGGCAATTGATGAGAGTCACAAAGTTAGAGTAACACGTAATCATTTAGTCTCACTCTCGGTTGCAAAGTTGTTCTTCTTCTCTCCTTCTCTCGCAGCGTATTCTTCCTCCTTTGCTTTCCTTCTTCCATAAGAAGGACCGAAATGTCTCCAGCCATCAGTGAAGTAACAATGATTAGTTCCTCTTGCTAATGAACTGACTATCTCATATTCATACACAACTTATGTTCAACTTTGAACATAACTTCAACAAAGGATACATATCTGTTAGCCTCTTCTCCACCAACCAACCACCTTCCCTGCTGCATACAGAGCCATTCATATCTTACATCAATTACAATCACAGAAATTATCAAACATTATCAAACAATAAACACCAACAAGAACAACGAAACCATACCAGCAAGGTGAAAGTGGAATAACCTTAAACATGATGAAAATTCTACAATTTGCATGCATCCTAAGGTTGAAAACCCAAATGATCAACAAGGTTGTGCAAATCCTCACCCCCAATCTTCAGGCTTAGGTACTAAATCCTCCACAGGGGCATCATCAATTTGAGAAAAATCCCCAATAACAACTTCATCCTCAGGATTTCCAATAACCAACTCTTGATTCAACAAATCCTCCCACACTGCATCACCCCCTGAACTCAAAATTGGATCTTTAACCTCACTACTGGATTCATTATCATAACCAGTTAACAATGTCTCTCTTCATCTCTAATGTCGTTTATAGAAACAGAGAAGGAAAGCAAAAAATAGAGGAGACCACGTTCATCAACCACCTCCAATACCACCACTACCGTCGCAATTTCCATCTCTCTCAGCATATCCACATTTCTCTCGCAGCCACTATCTCTCTCCATCACACCCTCTCACAAAATCATTCCCTCTTAACCATCTCTCAGCCGCTTCTCTCCCTCACCACCGTACACCCACAACCACCTCCTTTCTTCCTGTCTTTCAACCCCTTAACTGTGGCTTTTTTCTCATAACCAACAATTTTTTATCTCTCTTCGAAAAGCCAAAACTGTAATTAAGTCATTTTTTTTAACCAACATAATACCAACTCTTGGAACTTGGAAGTACACTAGAAAAATAAATGGCTTGTGAGAGGGATGAGATTTGTTGCCATATGTACACACAAATAGTGAGTTAAATTACTACTTTCTTATATACATCAGCCACCCATCTGCCAATTGATGATAGGGAACCCTTGATGATAGCGACCCTTGATGATATTACAAATTTACAATTGATGATATGACTAGTTAGACATCAAATTACTCCCAGCAATCCAAATACTACAAAGTGGCAAGCCACATATAATGTATCTCAAATTTTTCAGCTTTCTTACCAGCAAAGAACGACTCGATTATGGCATTTTATCAACTTTCTTACCATCAAAGAACGACTCGATTATGACAAGCCGTTATGATACAACCTCTGTGCATCGCACGAGAGTGTGTGGATTGTACATTCAATCCAGAATGGATACATCTGTGTTTTTACCTACTTTACAATTAATCCACCATGAATATATTTAATTGTTCGTTCAATATATTTTAGAGTATCAATCTCCCCACAAAAGGAAACATTATTTCTTGCAAACCAAACACATCATGTCACACAAAACCACATCACCTTTTGGACACACCTAGACTTCATTCCATCAAGGGCTTTTGTTACCTCTTCGTTGTGATTTTGTTTGTATGTGCTTGTTTTAGGAAATATTTTGATTTGATAAGATTACATTATGTGGATTTATTGTGTGTTTGAGCCATTTAAATTAGTTGAATAAATATATTTTTATATTTAAATGTATTTTTATAAGCTATTTGTGATATATGATTGTTATTCATATTTATACTTATTTATTTTGTTTTTATAAAATATTAGTGTTTGAGATATCATTTCTTTATAGAAATTATTTTAAGCTATTGAGGTATTAAAATAAGAGTTGTAGTGAAATTGGGGGTTTTTAAAATGACTTAGAGGTGAATTTGTACTCATTACTCGCATACACCCCTCTTTCGCCTACTGGACGCACCCCCAAAGCAACTCACTTAAGCCAACACACTGGCTCAGCCCACAAACGCGTGATCCAGCACCACACCCGACCCAACTTTGCTTCTTCTTCCCTCAGCCAGAAGAAAACGCAGAAAAAACCAGCGAACCCTAGTGCAGCCCCTTTTTTTCCACGCGTTCTCACTCTCCTCTCCACGGTTGAACCCCAAACTTCACCTTCCCACTCGGATTTTGCCACTGATTCCGTTTATGGCCTTAGTTTCATTGTTTGGTGCTTCGTTCTGTCAGTTGCAGCCACGCCCAACCACATTTAAGTCGCGATTCCGACCACCTTAAGCACTCCTTGCGTGAACCAAACATAAACTCGAGTTCCCCTCACCAGAATCGGACCGTCATGCGTTTATTTTACCCAATTGCTCAGTTTCGGTTGCACTTGCTTCACACTTGCTTCCATGGTCGTGACGCCTCACGAAGAAGACCCTGTGTCACTATGGCATATGTGATTCAGCTTCTTCTCACATGAACTTTCGATTCGTGCATTACTCAACAACGAGCATACTCAGATTTGCCCAATATTCCCTGAGCGATGAAATTCCATATATTCAATTCAGATTTGGTCCTTTGGATAGTTCGATTTGTGTGTTCTCAAATCTGCATGAAATGTCGTATGCGAACAATCCCCTCGTAGTCCGTCTACTCGGATAGGTACTTCCTTTCGAAAACACGACTGATTAATCAAGTAAATATTTTCCTATTATTCTTTTTAGATATTTGACTGAATGTTTTTGTTTAATTATATGCTTTTGAGTCGACGACTATGCAATTGGATTTATAACACGCTCGAGAGTTTGTGACTCGTCCTTGCATTGTGTCAAAAGAAAGAAAGGAGCGCAAGAGAGGGAGAAAAGGAGAGGGTTTTCGCGAGTTGGAGGGAGAAGTCTCAAGGCCTTGCTCGTTGTGTTGTTGTAGTTACTCGTTGGTGCTTTCAATCATCTTCCACGGAGCATACGTTTAAGAGGTAAGGGTGAGCGTTTCGGTTTAACATAATTGGGTATGTAGTGGGTTTGTGGGGTTTTGATGTTATTGTGATGTGATTTGATGATTATTGGTGTTGTTGATGAATTATTGATGTTGTTTGATGAATTTTGATGTTGTTGTGAATTTAAGATGAATATGTGCAAGATTGATGAAGGATTGAATTGATTGTGATGTTGTTTTGATGAATTGTAGAGATGAATTTCGATTTTGGTAATGTTGGTGTGGTTAGTATCGATTTCATGGATATAGTGATATATGGGTTGCTGTTTTCCTTTGAAAAATTGTGTGTTGTTGCTGTTTTCTATTGAAATAGGAGCTGCTGTTTTCCTTTGAAAAAAATCATGTGCTGTTGCTGTTTTTTTTATTTATTGAAATATGAGTTGCTGTATTTCTTAAAAATCAAGTGTTGTTGATGTTTTCTTAAAAATAAAGTGCTGCTGCTGTTTGTTTAAAAATAAAGTGCTGTACTGTTTTTGTAAAATTGATATCTTTCGAACCGGGAACCCGATTGAGGTGTTCTAAAATGCGTTGGAAAGCCTATTTAGAGGCCTAACTGAATATTCTATTTTTTTTAGGCAAAATGAACTGTGTTTGTGTTTCTATTTATACAAATAAAATTATGCTGTTTTGGCGCGTAAAAGGTTGTTGTTTATACAAACAAAATTCTGCTGTTTTGGCGCATAAAAGGTTGTTGTTTTGCTGCTGTTTTCTACAAATTAAGGCGATATTCTCTCAAATTAAAGTGAGCTGTTTTTACAATTAAAATGTGACGTTTTCCCACTTTGCAAATGTGATGTTTTCCTTAATTTTCAATGTGATGCTTCCTAAGCGTGAACATGAGATGTTTCCCAAAATTTTAAATATATTGTTACCCAAACTTGATGTGTTGTCACCTAAATTCTTATGTGTTGTTACTTAAGTTTTATGTGTTGTTACTTAAGATTAAGAGGTGTTATTTCTCCAAGTTTTAATATGATAATTATGATGATGGATGTGAATTTATTGTGATGGTTATGACGAGTACACTATATGAGTGTTTTATGACGATGATGACGAGGTCTCCATGGTGAGTGATTTGGTGTTTGCACATGTGTCCATAGTGTCTCATAGCATGTGCATCTTATGACGAATAGGCTTCGGCCTCTTTTTGATGAATATAAGTGACGGTGTGCCCTTAGTGGCTTATTTATGACGAGTATGGTACCATCATGCATATACCCAGGCGTGGGTTGCATATTCATGCACATGCATGTTTATGACTTGTGGTAGAAATTATGACTTGAATTTGCGTTCAGTGACGATGGAGTGATGATAATGATGATGTTGTATGACTGTGTGCTCATATTACTCTATTATATGGTTAATTATGTTTTGTTGAAATTCTCACTCCTTCTGCTTGGAATGTTGCTCTATTGTGGCAACGCTGCAGGTAACCGCGAGTGAAGGTTCTGCTGCCTTCTTTGATAGCCGTTGGGATGTCTGTCGAGTCGCTCTCTGATACTGTAGCACCTAGGGGGCGTAGTTGAAGTTTGTTAGTTTAATTAATTAACCGTTTAATGATTTTGTGGTTGATGTGAGACGTGTCTGAGTGGTTTTGGCGAGTTATGATTCTTATTCCGCTGTGACGTAAAATTCCTTTTGTTTTGGAGTTTAATTTTTATGACGGTGTTTTGTTGCACAAACCGTGATTAGTGCAATTGACGAATTTTATTTATGACGATGTGGCATTTCTTTTCTATTCGGTTAAACTAATTTAAAAAAAAACAATTTACTCTGATAATGACGTGTAATTATGGGGTAGAAAAGGGGTGTTACACATAGCACGGAAGTGTGTGTGGGAGTTAGCGTGCATACTGATTTGGTTCCCAAGAAACTGCCAGTCAACCCATCTAAGCAGTCTGCGCGCCCCAGGTCCCACGTGGCACAACGAGATCCGCTAGCAGAAGAGATTGTGTCACGGGGCCCACGAGAGAACAACGAGATGACAACCGTTGGGATGTTACGCATCATGTCCACAGTACTAGCATCCAATCAGCTACAACACATTGTTAGACTAAAGAATAACCTTAGAGGGGGGGGTGAATAAGGTTTTTGGCCAAAATAGAATTCTTTAATAACTTTCAGAAAACAGTTTGATTTGCTAGTTTAAAAATAATTGCGGAAAAGGTATTTCAACTAGCTAGTTTGCGCAAGCCTGTTTAAAAGAAATAATAATCAAAATGCACTCCTCAATATAGATACAAGAACGCTAAAGGTCAGTAAGTATTCATATAAATAAAGTGCATAAAAGATAAATAAAGAGATAGGGATAGAAGTACACCGCGATATAGCGAGGTTCGGATTGAAGTCCTACTCCTCGGCCTCCGGCTTTTCAACCTTCTGGACTTTGGGAACGATAACCTTTATAATAGAGAATGTTTTACAACGCACACCCACGTTACAAACACTTCAATCCTCTCAATCTCCCGATTGAGAACCCGAGCTCCCTTAGGATTTCAAACGATCCGAACTCCCCGAACGAATCACCCAAGAAACCTATCTCAGGATTTCAACACAATAAACAACACCAAGTGAAGTAAAGTATACAAATCAAACTATGATCAAATCACCCACGTTAGTATAACACTTGCAATATGAGAGAGATGATAATCCAATACCAACTTAATAAACCACAACTTCTTTAATAAGAGAGTAAAATAGTTTTATACCGAAACAATTTGTGGCAAGGATTTTTTTTTTTTTTTTTGAAGTAAACTCAATGCAAGTCCAGCAAGTGTGACTAACTAATTTGACAAAGCTTCTCTTTTCTTTTAAATGGATATTTCATAAAAACAAAGATTCAATCGTTTAGGATTTGGTTTTCGCAAAATAAGATTACGCACAATAAGAAAAGATTTAGCACTAAGATATTTCCAATTTTTTTCTCAAGAAGATAAACACAATATAATACTGAATAAGGGCTGTATCTCTCAAGATATGATACTCAAAAATAATCAACAAAAATTCAATTTAGGCTTCTCTATTCTTTTCCAAAAATCGCAAACACACAAGACTAGGGTTTAGGATGTTTCGCAAAAAAAAATTGAACTTCACAACAAACCAGATTTTTGCACTTTGATTTTTCTCTTTTCAATCACATATAATTCGCAAATATGAATAAGAAAGGATAAGGTAATTTTCCACTAAAAAATTCGCACAAGAAGAAAAGATTTAGGTTAGGGTTTCCTTTTTCCAAAACTATAATCGCATAAGATAATAGGATAGGATTAGGAACAATATGCGAATTGAAAAAGTGTATTCAATATTGGAAAAGGATTTTCAAAATTTAAAAAGAGTTTTCAAGATAATCACAAGTAATATGGCTGCACAAGATAATGAAAGGATCTTACTTGATGCGCAAAAGAAGGGATTATGAAGCACAAACCGAAGATGATTTTGGAACCACTTCCTTTCGCAAGATGATGATGAAAACGCAGCACAATAGACTTTTGATATCAACACACTTTTAGCAAGGGAGAAGAAGGAAAAGATAGAACAAAGGTTTGATATTTTTCTTCTCTCAAAATCGCATGCACAAGGGATTTTTTTTTTTTTCTCTCAAACTCGCAAGATGATGATGAAAAAGCGGCTAGGGTTTGCTTGAGAGAGAGTTTTCGGCTGAATGAGTAATTTGGAGAGTGTGTTGGTGTATTGGAAAAAACCTAAGAGAAGCCTTTTATGTGTTGCGTAAAAAGACACAAAAGACCTTGCAATGTTGCGCATTTTTGATGCTCTCATGAGCCAAAAATAATTTTTCCAAAACATTTTTCAAAACCATTTTTAGAGAAGCAATTTTCTAAAATCAATTTTAATATTGGTCATCATCTCTCAATTTGCTAATGTTATAAAAGCGTGAGTAAAATGACCTTACATATGTCCTACGTAAAGCGGCATGCAACTTCAAGACTTGAGCGACTTCGTCTCCGATCTTCTATAACTTCACGATAAATTCCGATCGCTCTTGTTCATCGCCTTACGCTTTCATTTAGTCCTCGCACTTAAACTCAAATAAATCATCGTGAGAATTGTAATTTGTTATCATACAAAACAAGGAGTGTTTGCCCTTGGCTCAACAAACTCCCCTTTTGATGATAACAAATTACATTATGCAAAGGAGGCGAAAGACAAGATACACATAGCATGCGCTCCCTAAGCATAAGCATAAATAAAAGTGCATCAAAAAGAATAAACACATAGCACATATACTCATATAATTTTTCATATAACACATATAATTTCTCCCCTTTGTTTTCATCAAAAAGGGACCACATAGCACATAATCACAAACTAGAAAGATCAAGCATACCTAGCTCTCTTCGGATTTTACAAAATTGAGCTTCATTTAAAGGTTTTGTGAAGATGTCCGCTAGTTGGTCATCGAGTGCCTACAAATTTTAATTCTATGCTCCCCAGAAATGATCTCTAATAAAGTGATGTCTAATCTCAATATGTTTCGTCCTAGAGTGTTGGATGGGGTTCTTAGCAATATTAATAGCACTGGTATTATCACATAAAACAGGCACATTATCATACAATGTACCAAAATCTTCTAAAGTTTGTTTCATCCACGTAACTTGTGCGACGCAATTCCCACCGCCACATATTCGGCCCAGCGGTGGATAAAGCAACACCGTGCTCGCTTCTTACTAGACCAAGAAGTTAAACAAGGACCTAAGAAATGACAAGTTCCACTAGTACTTTTTCTATCTAAGGTACAACCAAAGAAAATCAACATCGAAAAATCCGACCAAATCAAAGTGACTCGATTTCGGGTACCACAATCCAAAATCAGTGGTTCCCTTCACATATCTAAGAATCCGTTTTACAGCTTTGAAATGTGATTCTTTTGGACATGCTTGAA
Organism: Oxytropis ochrocephala; assembly: GCA_020916435.1. Lineage (NCBI taxonomy): Eukaryota > Viridiplantae > Streptophyta > Magnoliopsida > Fabales > Fabaceae > Oxytropis > Oxytropis ochrocephala. The sequence continues at coordinate 22,525,278 of CM037090.1, read as the reverse complement.
ATCGAGCACACAGGCATACAGAATACATAATATCGTGTCGGGAAGCGCTTAAATATAAAAGACTACCGATCATACCTCGATACATTGTTTCATTTACTGGTTTACCTTGTTCATCCTTGTCTAATTTTGTAGCGGTTGCCATTGGAGTGCCAATTGTCTTTGCATCACTCATGCCAAATTTCTTGAGTAGTTCTTTTGAGAATTTGCTTTGACTTATGAATATTCCCTCTTTCATTTGTTTCACTTGGAGTCCCAAAAAGAAGTTTAGTTCACCCATCATGCTCATTTCAAACTCACTAGTCATCATGTCAGAAAACTCCTTGCACAATTCATCATTAGTAGATCCAAAAATAATATCATCAACATAGATTTGAACTACAATGAGATGTTTGCCTTTGGTTTTAAGGAATAAGGTAGAATCAAGCTTACCCTTTTTGAAACCATTTGCAATTAAATGTTTGCTTAATCTCTCATACCAAGCTCTGGGGCTTGTTTTAATCCATAAAGGGCTTTGTCAAGTTTAAAAACATGATTTGGATTTTTAAAATCTTCAAAACCAGGGGTTGTTTTACATATACTTCCTCTTCTAAAAATCCATTGAGGAAGGCACTTTTGACGTCCATTTGGTGTAGTTTGAAATCCATATGGCTAGCAAAGGCTAGTATAATACTTAATGGATTCCAATCTAGCCACTGGAGCAAAAGTTTCTTCAAAATCCACCCTTCAATTTGATTATAACCTTGAACAACTAAACGACTTTTGTTCAATAAAATAACACCGCTTTCATCAAGTTTGTTGCGAAAAACCCATTTAGTTCCAATAATTGAGTTCTATCAATGTGTTTTTCGACTAAATGCCAAACTTTGTTTCGTTCAAATTGTTCAAGTTCTTTTGCATTGACACAACCCATTCTGGATCACCTAGAGCCTCTTTTTATGTTACTAGGAACTATTTGAGAGACATAAGCACTATGAAAGCATAAAAGATTAAGAGAAGAGCGAGTTGTTACCCCTTTGATGGACTACCAATAATTTGCTCCATGGGATGATCTCGAACTGATTTCCAAGCTTTAGGCAAGTCATCATGTGTTCTTCCATGGAGATGATCATTAGTGTCTTGGGGCTCTCGCCCAATTCAGCTATTTCTTGAGGTTCTACTTCCACCTCCTTTTCTTTGGCACTTTCACTTTGTTAGGTTCAGCATTCTCTTTTTTGTCAACTTCGACAACTTCATCTTCATCATCAACTTTCTTAGCAAAGGGGTTGGTCTCATCAAAAGAAACATGAATAGATTCTTGCATACATTTATCAACTTTGTTATAAACAATATAAGCTCTACTATGACTAGAATAACCCATAAAAATACCTTCAGTTGATTTTGCATCAAACTTACCCAACTTGTCCTTTGTGTTTAAAATATAGCACTTACTTCCAAAAACTTTGAAGTATGAAATGTTTGGAGCTCTACCATTCCACAATTCATAGGGCGTCTTGTTGAGAGAAGGCCTTAGATAAACTCGGTTTAGCACATGGCATGTCAGATCAATCTGCGTGACCCCAAAAATATTTAGGAAGATTGTGCTCATTTAGCATTGTTCTACACATCTCTTGTATGGTCCTGTTTTCCTTTCCACCACGCGCCATTTTGTTGAGGAGTCCTTGGAGCTGAAAAGTTGTGATGAATACCATGCTTTTCACACCAAGATTTGAATGAAGAGTTTTCGTACTCTCCTCCATGATCGCTTCTTATTTCTTTGATAGCTAAGTTCTTCTCATTTTGTAATTTTACTCACACACTTAGCAAACTCGTTAAAAGCATCACTTTTATTAGCAAGTAAAATAGCCCAAGTATATCTAGAATAATCATCAACAATTACGAACACATACTTGGCTCCACCTAGACTTACAACATCAATTTCACCAAATAAATCAAGATGTAACAATTCAAGCACATTTTTGGTAGAGATAACGTGTTTTGATTTGAAAGAGGTTTTATGCATCTTACCTAATTGACATGCGTCACATAGCTGTCCTTTTTCATACTTAAGCTTAGGTAGACCTCTAACATGTTCATTTGCACATAATTTAGATAAAAGTTCCATGCTAGCATGTCCTAAGCGTCTATGCCACAAGTCAACATCATCAAGTAAAGAAGGCATGCATACTATATCATCACTAACATTGTCAAAATCAACATAGTAGACATTGTTTTCACGAAAAGCCGACAATTTTAAAGTTAGAAGCTTCATGAATAATAAGGCATTTAGTTTTTGAAAAGTAAACATCAAAGTCATTATCACATAGTTGACTTACACTTAATAAATTGAATTTAACACCTTCAACTAATAAAGCATTTTTAATTTTGATTGTGTTTTCCTTACCCACACAACCTTTACCTATTACGCGAAAGCGGTTTCATTGTTGGCGAACTTCACAGAACCACTAGCTTTGTTGCTTAACTTCAAGAATAGTGAAGCATCACCACCATATGTCTTGAGCAACCACCGCCTACCATCCATACATTACCCTTTTTGGATAGTCTACGCTTTGCAAAAGAAAAATCAAACACTAGTGCGAGAGGTACCCAAATTTTGTTGGGTCCATGGGGTGAGTTCTCAAGGGGTTTGCTTTCACAATCCACCTTGGTTTCTTGCTAGCTGGTATAAGAGTACCAAGCTCACATAATTTGCGAATAGGGCATTTTAGAGTACTATGATTTCCTTTTTGACAATAAGTGCAAGAGAATGGACTAGGTGTCTTGCTTGAAGAAGCAACTACAAATACCATATCCTTTTTAAATTTGAGGAGCTAGACTCACCTTTGTAACCAATACCTCTCCTACCAAAGATATTCATGTTGAGAGTGAAGTAACTTGGTTAAGGTGTTTTCACCAACCTCAAATTTTTCAATAATTCTTTTAAATTCACATTTTCAACCTTGATTTTTCAAAAATTTGTTTAAGTTCAAGAAACTCAAGGTTGAAGGGTTTGGCATTTTTAGCTCATTTTTCAATTTAGCTACTTCATTCTCAAGAGTCTTGATTTGAGTAGTCATGCTTTTGTTGCTCTCTTTCGATTCTTAGATTTTATCAAAAGATTTTCATGTTTACAATAAAGAGCTTCAAAAGCTTCATTCAAATCTTGATAACTACTTTCATCATCACAAGAATCATCGTAATCGGAAAAAGAATGGTTAGAGTTTGTTACCTTTGACGAGTCACTTGCCATGAGACAAGCTAGCTTTGAAGCGATTACTTCATCATCTACTTCATCACACGCTTAGATTATCCCAAGTATCATCGGAGAATAATGGCGCAAGACCAACAACATTAGCAACTTCTTCTTCTTCTTCCGCTTCACCCTCGGTTTCAGTGTCATCCCGTAGCCTTCATTGCTTTCTTCTTTGGGTATTTATTCTTTAACTTAGGACAATTTACTTTGAGATGACTGGTTTGTTGCATTCAAAACATCTTGGTTGGTCGTCTTCTTTCTCATGATCATTGCCTTTGTTATACCCGGATTTCTTGGAATAATCACCTTTCTTAAACTTGTTGAACTTCATGAATTTTTAAATTTTCTAGCAAGCATAACCATGTCTTCTTCATCGGACTCATCTTCCGATTCAACCACTTTCTTACCCGACTTAGAACTTTTCGCAGCCTACAAGAGCAAGAGATTTCTTTTTTTCTTTACCGCTTCTTTGTCTTGATTTTTCTTAGCACCCAATACTACTTCAAATGCTAGAAGAGACCCAATTAAATCTTCTGTAGGTAGAGTACCAATATCCTTAGCTTCAGTGATAGCACATGTCTTGGGGAAAAAGTCACCAGTCAATGAGGCAAGTATCTTTCCATTCAAATCCTTTGTAGAATACCTTTTACCAAGTGCTCTCAAGTTGTTAACAATTAAGTTCAGCCTCCGGTGCATGGCAAAGAATGAGCTTTCACCTTCCTTCATCTTGAAAGCCTCATACTCGAAAGTAAGAACTCGGATTTTTGTATCTTTGACTTGGCTTGTACCTACATGAGTAGCTTCTAAACAATCCCAGATTTTCTTAGCGATCGACAACCTTTTACCCTACCATATTCTTCTTCACACAGAGCAAGGTGTAGAATGTTCATTGCTTTGGCATTCAATGAGATTTTGTCAAGTTCGGACTTCCTCAATTCACTTAGCTCAATAGTGTATATGTCTTCAATGGGAACTTCTTCAGCTTTACCAGTTGCTTTAGTAGAATCACTGTCAACTGCATCACCTGGTTTTGTAATCTTGATTTTCATAGGAGTGAGCGGTCCATCTACAATGATCCTCCACAGTGTGAAATCTATAGCCTGCACATGACATTTCATTCGACTACTCCAGTAGTCGTAGTTAGTTCCATCAAATAAAGGTGGCCTATTAAAAGACATACCCTCTTTAATAAAAGAACCCATGATCAGAAAAATGCGAGATGTTAAGCTCTATATGCAGTTTCCTGCTTTGATACCACTTGTTAGACTAAAGAATAACCTTAGAGGGGGGGGTGAATAAGGTTTTTGGCCAAAATAGAATTCTTTAATAACTTTGAAAAAGCATTTGATTTGCTAGTTTAAAAATAATTGCGGAAAAGGTATTTCAACTAGCTAGTTTATTAAAGCTGCTTAAAAGAAATAATAATCAAAATGCACTCCTCAATATAGATACAAGAACGCTAAAGGTCAGTAAGTATTCATATAAATAAAGTGCATAAAAGATAAATAAAGAGATAGGGATAGAAGTACACCGCGATATAGCGAGGTTCGGATTGAAGTCCTACTCCTCGGCCTCCGGCTTTTCAACCTTCGGACTTTGGGAACGATAACCTTTATAATAGAGAATGTTTTACAACGCACACCCACGTTACAAACACTTCAATCCTCTCAATCTCCCGATTGAGAACCCGAGCTCCCCTTTAGGATTTCAAACGATCCGAACTCCCGAACGAATCACCCAAGAAACCTATCTCAGGATTTCAACACAATAAACAACACCAAGTGAAGTAAAGTATACAAATCAAACTATGATCAAATCACCCACGTTAGTATAACACTTGCAATATGAGAGAGATGATAATCCAATACCAACTTAATAAACCACAACTTCTTTAATAAGAGAGTAAAATAGTTTTATACCGAAACAATTTGTGGCAAGGATTTTTTTTTTTTTTTTTTTTGAAGTAAACTCAATGCAAGTCCAGCAAGTGTGACTAACTAATTTGACAAAGCTTCTCTTTTTTTTAAATGGATATTTCAGAAAAACAAAGATTCAATCGTTTAGGATTTGGTTTTCGCAAAATAAGATTACGCACAATAAGAAAAGATTTAGCACTAAGATATTTCCAATTTTTTTCTCAAGAAGATAAACACAATATAATACTGAATAAGGGCTGTATCTCTCAAGATATGATACTCAAAAATAATCAACAAAAATTCAATTTAGGCTTCTCTATTCTTTTCCAAAAAATCGCAAACACACAAGACTAGGGTTTAGGATGTTTCGCAAAAATTGAACTTCACAACAAACCAGATTTTTGCACTTTGATTTTTCTCTTTTCAATCACATATAATTCGCAAATATGAATAAGAAAGGATAAGGTAATTTTCCACTAAAAATTCGCACAAGAAGAAAAGATTTAGGTTAGGGTTTCCTTTTTCCAAAACTATAATCGCATAAGATAATAGGATAGGATTAGGAACAATATGCGAATTGAAAAAGTGTATTCAATATTGGAAAAGGATTTTCGAAAATTTAAAAAAGAGTTTTCAAGATAATCACAAGTAATATGGCTGCACAAGATAATGAAAGGATCTTACTTGATGCGCAAAAAGAAGGGGATTATGAAGCACAAACCGAAGATGATTTTGGAACCACTTCCTTTTCGCAAGATGATGATGAAAACGCAGCACAATAGACTTTTGATATCAACACACTTTTAGCAAGGAGAAGAAGGAAAAGATAGAACAAAGGTTTGATATTTTTCTTCTCTCAAAATCGCATGCACAAGGGATTTTTTTTTTTTTTTCTCTCAAACTCGCAAGATGATGATGAAAAACGGCTAGGGTTTGCTTGAGAGAGAGTTTTCATTTGAATGAGTAATTTGGAGAGTGTGTTGGTGTATTGGAAAAAACCTAAGAGAAGCCTTTTTATGTGTTGCGTAAAAAAGACACAAAAGACCTTGCAATGTTGCGCATTTTTTGATGCTCTCATGAGCCAAAAATAATTTTTCCAAAACATTTTTCAAAACCATTTTTAGAGAAGCAATTTTCTAAAATCAATTTTAATATTGGTCATCATCTCTCAATTTGCTAATGTTATAAAAGCGTGAGTAAAATGACCTTACATATGTCCTACGTAAAGCGGCATGCAACTTCAAGACTTGAGCGACTTCGTCTCCGATCTTCTATAACTTCACGATAAATTCCGATACGCTCTTGTTCATCGCCTTACGCTTTCATTTAGTCCTGCACTTAAACTCAAATAAATCATCAGTAGAATTGTAATTTGTTATCATACAAAACAAGGAGTGTTTGCCCTTGGCTCAACACACATCACTCACAAGGGGGTTTCGGTAGGGACCACACTCTCTCACATGTTCCGCGTGTGCATGCTGGGACTGGGACTCAACCTCAACATAATCAAGTTGGGCCCAACAAAAACACATCCAATAATGTGCGGATATTGCTTTTCTCACACCCCCTCCTACTCAAAACACACCTCATAAGGGTGTGAATAGACCAAAAGGCCAGCCAAAACCTCTTTTTTTTCACAAAATTTCACTTGTTCGAACACGGGCCTTCGAACAGGTTCGAATGACATCGTTCGTGTGTGTTAAATCTTGACTTAACACCCTCTTGTGCGTAATTTCAACTGTTGGCATGGGGTCATGCGAACGAGCGAGTTATGCATGGTGTTCGAACACCCTATTTTATTACAAAAAATGGACTCTCACACCACATTCACCTTTTTATTGTGTTCGCATGATGTTGTTCGAACGTGTTCGAACAAGGTCGTTCGAACAGTAATAAAACGCGTCCTCACAGCGTTTCACGCGAGGTTATTTTTGGAATAAAATTTTTTAAGGGGTGTGAAAGAGTAGGAGGGGGTGTGGGAAAAGCAATATTCTAATGTGCTTGGGCCAGTCCGTGCTCAGCCTGCAAAACCACCAAACCCACAAGGCACAATTGATGTTCCCACCCCACCATTTACTACCAGGATAGACACGGACATATCTACTTGTTCAAAATTGGGGGCATTTGCCCCCACTTAAAAAATTATTTTGGTTGGAAATATATATAATAAATTTATCTTGCCCCCATAAAAAAATAAGGGTTGCCCCCATAAGATAAATTAGATATAGAAAGTTACAAGAGATAAATAAATAAAAAATAAATTGGTACTAATTTTACCTTTTTAGTTATGTAATTTGTAGAAATTTAGGTATTTGAATATTTCTCTACTAGTGTGCTTTACCCGTGCGGTGCACAGGTCTAAATTATCCTTTAAATATTTATAAATTATTATTATATTAGGTACAAAAAAATTATACGTATAATTTTGGTCTATACTTTTGTTAAAAACATAAAACTTGACATTACAAACTGACTTAGTTTAATTGAAAAATTGTTGACTACCCACGTAGTGTCCAAACGCCTTCAAGGAAAAATTAATCTCCGCCCGTGCTTAGAATCAAATTTTGCACTGACCAACACCGAATTTGTCAACTGCGAGAATCGAACCGAGAGCACCGAATCGACCCACGTGTCCCAGGGTAGATTAAGGCACTGGCCAACGTTGTTGGTATAATTGAAAAATAAATTGTATTTCGTCATGCCTATATTTAGTTAGATAATAGGGTTAAAACTTTATAAAATAGATATCAATATCTGAAATTAAATAAATATTTATTCAAGGTGTAGGTAAACAGAGTCCTTACACCATGCTGATTAATCTATCGTTTAGTAGGGAAAACTATAGTTTACAATGAGAATTAGTGATTACATGTGATACATACTAACACAATTTTTTCTTGTTTTTTTTTTGTTCTGCTTAATGCTTAAGCAGAATTTGTTTATTTGATCTGCAAGTATGATTAATGCATTTTTCTATGCTAAGATTAGTATTGCTTAATAAAAACTCCATGAATTATAGGTACTTAGTAAAAAAACGAATTATAGATACTCGTATTGGGGACTATTGGTATTTGGTAGACATATTAGATTAGTGATTATTTTCTTTCCATCCAAAGATACGCTAAGCTAGATTCTCTTCAAAAAAGTTTCTTTCTCCTAATCACAATTACAAGTCCATGTATTCTTTATAGGAATCGATGCATTGCGCGAATTGATTTCAGTACATTTTCAGCCATTCTTGTAGTTGAAATTGTTTTCTTGATGGATGACAAGAGTGAAACGACATTTATTATTTACATGTCTATACTGGGTAAAATAAGATATTCTGTCAACTATCAGACTATGCATCTGTCACCAATAGACTTGTATATCATGTTTGTTTTTAGGTTTATTTTGATGTATATAAGAATATAACAACATTCAATGTTATCCTAATATAAAAATGTAATTAATCATATCCACCAAAAATCTATTTGATATAATAATGATTTTAAGTGAATGATTCTTAATAATAAAAAACACATAAGAGTTATATAACAAACATTTTTCAGGCACATTAAGTCATACAGCTTCTAGTTAGACACTATAAATTTTCAAATACATCTCGATAGACCACATTCTTAGTACTGTTTGTGCATAGTCTTTTTTCCTCATCCAGATTAAGGATCTTTAGACCACTGTGATACAACTACATACAATTGGCCATGTGTGAACACGAGCCTAGGCAAGTAGATTCCAACATGCGGTAGAGACTGACCCTGGCTTTTGTTTATTGTCATTGCGAAACATATCAACAGAGGGTATTGTTGTCGCTTAAATTTAAACGGTATACCAGGATCACTGGGAACCAAATTCATTCGAGGAATATAGACTGGTTCACCAATATTTGTTTCTGCGAGTATATCACTACAACATTTTGACCCTATGGCAACGGTCAAAAACTGTCTCCTAAAGCCAAAAAACCGTTGCCAAAGCCTAAGGCAACGGTTTTGAAACCGTTAACTGCTGCGGGCGTTGCCTAAACGAAAGGCAACGGTTTTTTTACGCAACTAAGGCAACGTATAGGAAAAACCGCTGCCATTGGCGATGTAGAAGGCAACGGTTTTTTGTTTCCACTCTATGGAAACGGTTGAAAACCGTTGCCCCTTTAACAACATTTAAAAACGGCTGCCACCTATGGCAACATGTTAAAACCGTTATCGATATGACAACGATGGATAACCGTTGCCTTATACACAAACAAAAACCGTTGCCACTAATGGCAACACTTTTAAACCGCTGCTATAACACGAAAAACCATTCTCTTTATTTTAATAATCTATGTCAAGAATAACGCTTATAAAATCTGCTTATTATTACAAACAACCGCAAATAACTACCCTATTCGCATCTCATTCTTAATTGAAATGATTTGTTACTAAAATGAAACAATTTAAAAGACATAATGATCCTTATATTGCTACTTCAAGGACACAACAAAAGTAACAATTCATGTATCTTAAACGAAAATTTGTTACTACAAAAAAAGCACAGCAAAAGTAACAAGTCATCATCCAAAAATACACGACAAAAGTACCAAAAAAAATAAAACTTCAGTCTTCAACATATATGTCTTCAAACTCTTCATCATCCAAGCCATGAAGACCTTCATCTCCTTCATCATTTTCCTACAAAAGTAACAAAATTCGATTAATGCAATATTTGTACTTTATTACTCTAGTATACTCTAGTATTTGGATTAATGTTAATCTCCTTCTAATTTCCTACAAGCTAGGAAACTAAAAATACTGCACCTAAGTAAATTTAAAACTAGCTTCTTTGACTCTCATGTGTTTACATAGAGTTATAAAACTCTAAGCTACGAAACGCTATAACGGTTATAAGCTCTTTCAGAATCTCTCCCAAACACATTATGTCAGTAGATAAGGTTTGCATAAGTCGATTCAAATATGCCTTATGAGTTATGTCCATGTGGTTTTAATATAGGAGAATTCTGTATGGAAATCAAAATAAGGATTAGATAAAGCAAAATTATATATTCAACCAGACCAAGTGACAAGAAATATGGTTTTGATTTCATATATTAGCTTTGTTTAGAGAGGAGGACTCACAGAATGAAGCCCCATGTAATTCAAGACCGGTTTAACTGTGAAAATTAGAAAGAGAGCTTGTAGGATTCCAAGCACGCCGCCAATAACTAATGCTGGTGACGCTTGATGGAATATAGATTTTTCATAGCCAAATTTAGCTACACTGTCAATATTTGTTGAAGATGTACCACATTCAGGATCTAAATGAAAAAAGGAAGATTAATCCAGGAAAGCTTACAAGTTGTAAGAAATATGTGTATTAGGTTAAATAGATGTTGAAAGCATTTTAGTTGTTATTATGTGAAAATAGATACCAGATTGCCTTATATTTTCTACTGCTTCCAAGTTGATTTCCTCATCAACAGAAGAGGCATTGATAAGTATTTCTTTTTCTGATGGTTGAGTTTGTAATTTATCAGCGGTATCTTCAGCAACCAAAGAGGTTGTAACACTGATTAGTGGAATTATTGCAATTTTGGATACTTGATTAAAAATAGCAATTGAAACTCCCACAGCAGCACATGACCTACAAAATATAGTTCAATATTACAAGCTAATGGATATGACTGATAAATTGAGAATCTTATGAAAGAGGACTAGTTACAGCAGCATACACAATCAAATAATTCAACCAACTTTCTACCTATGCAGCCGATGAATGCGGTATCGATCAGAGAAGCAATAGGATCTGCTGCTAAAGCCAGAATGGTAGGGACTGAAATCTGCATTATTTCCAGGCCTAGTTCATCCTTTCTAAGAGCATTCCTGAAAGCATTAGATAATATATATGGTCCCATATCAACTTTTCATCATCTAAGAAAATAAGTAAAACAAGGAAAACTTCATCCAAGTTGAATCAAAATCAGAAAACAATTCAGAGCTAATAAAGAATCGTAGTTCAAGACATTATGCCAAAAAACTCTATAAACCTCTTTCTGAAAAACTTGAAGATAATCCATCCCCCACAAACTAAACAGTTAGTGAAGTTCATAAATACATTATGCCAAAAAACTACAAACCTCTTTCTGAAAAACTTGAAGATACATTCAACATCACGGTAAAAGTACCTGAAACAACGAAAAACATTAACTATCAGAACAAGCAGTTAAGTCCGAAAATGAATGAAAAGGAAGTAAATTTAAAAACCAGCAAATTTATAAGATATTAATCCAAAAAAATAGAAATAAAAGGCATATCACATTATTTATTTATGTTTTTATAAACTATTAGTACAGTTCTCCAGTTATATGCTCCATATTTAATTCTTAATGAAGTGATACTAGAATATAAATGACATGTAAATGACACACACTTCATCAACAAATAAAAAATGGTACATAAAAATTAAAATCATATATCTTTTATATATATTCTTATATTCTTATATAGGTTCAACCAAAACACGGCAACAAGATTGACTTTCAGTATAGAATAGATGGCAACAAGAAAAATAAGACATTCTAAGGCTAACTCTGCAGATTTATAGTAACTTGATTCACTACTTCCGGCAATTTACTTGAAGATTGAAACTGGTAGACTCTGCAGTTTGATTATATACTTTAATACTAATACTATACTCCCTCATTTCAGGTGATCTAGAATCTTAAGTCTTACCTGAGACCGGATAATCAATTAGGAGAAAAGGTCAATGAACTTTAGCTAACTTGAATCAGACAAGTGTTTTTCTTAGAGAGTTAAACCCAATTCCAATTTGGGTGGAGAGATCGTCTACTCTCCCATCCCAGTTCGAGTTTGGCCAGAACACAAAAAACGCCTGAATCAAATAGGTTGGTTTGGGTTGGATTCTAGGTTGGTTCGGATTTTCCCTAATCACTAAACACCCCTTCGGCACAACATAGTACAAGTTGATATTACGACAAACACAATACACCCCTTTGGAGAAGTGTTGAGGAAGAAGTATCAGAATTATTCATGAGGAAATGCAGTTTCTATTTATTGTTTTGTAAGAAGCATAAACTGAATCAGAATATAGGTTTTACATATTTGGCTCAGAATATAACATGAACACATAACATAATTTTCTTCTCCAAACTATATCTCTCACTAAGCTAAGGAAACCTTATCAAAGTCGACTTGTGGTCTAAATATTGAAAACGAAGTTCAAACTCTGATTTTGATAGCATAGCACACGACTTGACAATGTAGGAGGCAAAACACATTGCTCAATTTCGCAAAACCATGATTACAAAGGTCAAGCTAATGCATTTGTAGTCATGCTGACACTTCAGTCCAAAACTCGTAAATAGTTCCAGAGAAGGAAGCCTTGCTATTTGCTACATATACATACCCTCTCAATTTTCACAAAGACATGTGGATGTTAACTGTTTTGGCTACCCACATACAATATAGGCAGCGAAGGAGGATACTCTACTAATCTACATTCTGTAGGATCAAGAAAAGATACTTGTTCTTATAGTCTGAAATTCCGATACATCCAAATTTGTGACTGTAGAATAAAAATGATGAACAAATTTATTTCTCTTACCTTCTCCAATGGATAAGCAGTTTTGCCACATGTGGCACACTTTTCTTGTGTTCCAGAAAACATGCCCGCAGCTTTGCTAGCAGACCTTGTCTAAAATAAACAGAAGATGCCAGTAGTTATTCAATTATACCAAATGCCATGAGACTGGTTTTCAAATGATGCTCAAAAAATTCAAAACAGAAGACACAGATACCATTTGTGGAAAGTCAATCATGGTGATTTTTTCTTCATCATCAATCTATAGAGAATGAAGCCAGGTGTAAACGAGATGTGGAAGCCAATAAGAAATGACAAGTCATGAAATAAAATTTAGCAAATGGTCAAACAGGGTGATCTATGACACAATTGTCTTTATAAGATTTGGTCTCACTTGGTAAGTTTCAGACAGAACACCTTCTTCACCGTCAAACAGACTAGCACATCTCTTTGTGGAATTTCATCAAACAGTTTGTGTGTATACTACCACTATCAAGTTGATATTAAATTGCAGCAAGATTTAACCCATAAACTCTAAAGAAGATGGCAAGTAAAGCTCCAACAGAAAATTTAATATGACAATCAACCTCACATTTAGTCATCAAACCCTTCAACATAACTCAAATCCTTTTGAGAACAAAGAAGTCCAGATGTGATCTTCACTGCTTCGCTATCTATGACCTGATCTTGCAGAGATAACCGAGCAAACGCCCAAATCGATTGGTTTCTGGATGTATCGTATGGCTTGACCGCAACGTCGTCGACGGCGACGGCGACGGCAACTGGAGCACAACACATATGCAAAGCGGATCGAACAAAGGTGAAATTGAATCATAAGATAGAAACAAAACCAATTTCAAACGGGGAGATCCATACCAAATCAGATATCAAATTAGATTTTGAGATGAAAAATAATATACGATGAAGATGAAAGTTCAAGAGAGAGGGAAACGAACCTGAAGCTTGAAATCGTTGAACCAGGAGAGGGATGAACAAGAGGAAGGAACCGATTTATGAGAGGGTTTGCGTTTCAGAGGGAGACGAAGTGTTTTGAGGGAGTGAGGGAGACGAAGTGCGTTTCAATCGATTTCTTTTTTGGTTTAAGTTTTTTTTTTCGTTTGAAATTTTTTTGGCAATCTGAAAACGCGCTATTATTTAGCTCAATTTTTTTATTTTTAATACTTCTTCTACGATAACGTTTACAGTAGTTCGCTTAAAGATAAATAAAAAACTGTTGCGATAGACTTTATAGGAGCGGTTTTGGCCGTTCGCTTAAAGATAAACAAAAACCGCTGCGATAGACTTTATGGGAGCGGTTTTGAGCCGTTGTCATTGAAAAAATTTATAAAAATGAAAGAACGCGGCGCTTTCAAAAAACCGCTTGCCATTGTTGGCTAAGCAACGGTTTTTGAAGTTGCAATTTTGGGCGTTAGCCATAGGGTCCAAATGTTGTATTGCACCTATTAAATTCTTCCCCAAAGTTGTTACCATTATTTGTGTATCATTTCATAGGCCAAATTGGTCAATATTTCTCATGAGCATTACGGGGACACCAATTTTAAGCTGCAGTTTATGATTTGGGATACCAAAGCACTTTATTTCGTTTAGAAATTTAGTAGTAAACCACTCACTTTGAGTGGACAGTTTTTCCACCTAGAAGCAGTAAAGATGCAATCCCACTTGAGGCAACATTGAGAACAATTAGACCTTGTGAATGAAGTCATGCCGAAGTTGTGTTCCATAAGTATATGTTTTGCCAGTATGACCATATACACTAACGAAACTCCCCCCCCCCCTCCGCCCCTTTTTTATGACATCAAAGAATCCATTATTTCATCATATTCTTTGATCAACATTCAACCTCTGGAATAAAGTTACATGAAGCCTTGTCATATCATCTTTGTCGTAACTGAATTCATCTACAATTAGTTTGTTTTGAAAAACAAATCCTTTTTTGATGTCTGGAAGTGGTAGTTGAAAATCTGCAAGTGATCTTCCATTTATACGGAACAACTTCTCAATCTCAATCTCAATAAGTGTAAAAAATTTCAATTTATCACCGCGGGTTTGTAGATCTAGATTGTGAAAGTAACATTGTAAGTAAACATAATTATATTTTTGAACAAAAACATGCATGTGATCATATATGCCTAACTAAAGTTACATGGCTTATGCAATTGTCTCCTTAGGTTGTATACGATGCCATCTGATAATATCATCCATGTGGACTCAAATACAAAGCTAGGCCTACTCATCAAATTTACGATAGTAACGTAACAAACAATCTCCTTAATTAATCCCAAGTTGCCCAGTCACACTCCTCGGTTATTACATAAATGAATTCTTTATCATCTTCCAATCGTCCTAGCTCAAAACAAGTCGCTTCAACCATTACACACAATTATTTCGAAAACCAGGGAAGTCGTTAACTATGGAATATGAAATCAGGCAAATGTTTCACTGGTATATATAGCTGCCTGAAATGTTATTCAAAGTTTGAAATAGCAGGAAAGTTCCAATTTAACAATGAAAATTTGAAATTTTATTGGTCAAATTCAAGTTTGAAATTTTGCGAAATTTAAAACTAACTAATTGCTATGAAATTACAAAAATTGAGATAGGACCTGATTAAAGAATATGCGATTTTATATGGCAACTATACCCTTATTTTTCCATATTTATCATCTGAATTGTTATCTCATTCGATTTAATTGTACGTATCACATATTACATATATTAAAAATATTAATTGTTAAAAAATCCTGACCTTGTTTGCAACATATACATATATTCATTTTTCTGTATGTATGTATATATATAGAACATGTATGTATGTGTGTGTGTGTATATATATATATATATATATATATATATATATATATATATATATATATATATATATATATATATATATATATATATATATATATATATATATATATATATGTTTTCATTGTTTGTGTGCATCAAATAAATTAAAACGATTTCTTATATGATTATATGCGATTTAGTTATGAATTTTGAGAAATAAAAAAGAACAAATATGAATATTCAAATGTCACATGTATTTCAATTTCTTATATGATTTTATTTATTTAGTTGATATCTGAAATTTTCAATGTCAATTTTGAATATTCAAATGTCACATGTGTTTCATAATCTCAATATTCCACTGTTGTTCATTGCTTGAATGGGTCTAATGCTGGCAGCACAGCAGGGCGCCAACTAGTAAGGAGGATTAGAAGTCTTATAGCTACATCCACTAATGTCAGGATCATTCACATTTACCGCGAAGCTAACAAAGTTGCGGATGAGCTTGCCAACATGGGATGTACTCTATATGAGGAGTTTGTTGTTTTTGAGTCTCCTCCTAGCAATGTCAAATTACTAGTAGATGCTGATATTTCTGGAGTTTCTACTCCGCGTTTGATCCTCGTGTAGTTTCTTTTTCAGCTTTTGCCCCGTTTAATCTCAAAAAATAAATAAATAAGGAAAACATAGACTTAGAAATCAAATTTTGAGCTTGTTTTTTTATAGACTTCTATCGTAACACATAAAGTCTTCATTCAAATATTTGAACATGCAATGGCGGAGCTTGGCAAAAAAAGTTGGGTGAGCCGCTATAATAAAATATTACAATATATAAATTAAATATGTAAATCGTAGGGTATACAAAATAATTAAGTTGTAATAAGCAAAAAGTTGATCATCGAAAAGTAAACTACATATCTTAGTAATGCTCTACGCATTTCAAGTGACTTGAAATCATCAATAATTGTCGGAACTAACATGTAAATTGTCATGCTATCTCCTAGAAACCCACCTTCCATCTTGTTTCTCAATTTAGTCTTGATAATTTTCATTGCCAAAAAAGATCTCTCAGTTGTGGCTGTAGAAATTGGAAGAGTCATGATAAGGCAAAGCAGTCTATCAATCAAATTAGAATGGAGCGAAATAAATTTTGCTCTACCTGTCCGTTCTCTCACTGTAATTGTGTACATCGGGGTTTTTGAAGCCCTAAATCTAATCATCATTATAGACCAACGACAACAACGTGGTGCTTGTCGACATGGTGAAAGCAGTGAGATGAAAGCGATTATACATACTTACAGACTTACAATTGAGAGTTGAGACGACGTGGTAGCTTGCCGGCAACCGACGACGAGGCAAAGATCGTCACCAATAGAGACAAGAAACAGTGATGTGACGTTAACGACAACGAGAAAGAGAGAAGAAGGTAGTGGACGACTCAAGACTGAGAGCGAAGAGGGAAAGTGTGAAGAGCGAAGATTGCGTGTGCAAGAGGAAAAAAAAATTTGATTTGTAACTATTATTAAAAAATAAGGGTATTATAGTAAGTTCCCCTATATGAAAATTTTTATTTTTATTTATTCTGGGTGGGCCATGGCCAACCCACGCCCAAGTGAAGCTCCGCCGGTGTACGCATGAGTTAAAATTTTATACAGACAAAAATTATTGACAAAAAATATTATGAGGACTAAAAGTCGATAAAAAGTTTTATAGAGATAAAAAAATTGCGAAATTTTATAGGGATTTAAAACATACTTAACCATTTAAAATTATAGCCATGAAATTTGACATTAGTAACTGAAGTATTTCACTAAATCTAAGTAATAATATTTAAAGGAAAATAATATAACTTACAAATAAAAATCTTAATTTAGTGTAAAAGAAATCTTAATTTAAAAATTTAGGTGATACATTAAGAGTTAAGGAGATTTTTTTTATTTGTTAGCAACTATGAAATAAAGTAAAAAACAAAAAAAAAACTAAGAAATAAAATAGATGGGGAGAAACCTTTGCTATAAGAGTAAATTCTTTGTATTCAATTTTTTCAATTTGGTGATTTTTTTTGTTGAGAAATTCAATTTGGTGATTTTGGTCACAATGTTATTTAATTGAACTTTTGGTCTCTCAAAATTAAAGTTTCTTTTTGTTGTTGCAACTTTGACTTAAAAAAAATCACGAATTTTGAGAAAGTGTCTCAAATATGTTAATACAATTATAATAATTTTTTAATGTAAATTGAGTATCATCTACGAGTAATTACATATACTATATCTTCGAGTAAAGTTGGACCACAACTGACGGCAAAACTCTACTTCAAGAGTTTTAATGCTATTGCATTCTCAAGGCTGAATTTGAACACATAATCCGAGTTATGTTGGAAAATACCCGAGTCATCTCATCCAAGCGGTTTTGGGTAAAACTTTAGTAAATTTAAAACTAGAAAAGTATAATTTTAGTATTTTTACATTTTAATTATATAAAAATCAATTCACTGTGAATTGAAATTATATTATTATTTAATTTAAACATACTAATTTTTACATTATAATAGTAATATATTTGTACCAACTAATTAATTATCGCATAACAAATTTGAGCTATTTTTTGACCAAAATTGATCTATTAAATACTATTGAAAATTGAAACATTTTTTTTACCTTTTTTATTTATTTTAAAATTTCAATTAGATAGTAACATTTATTTTGTTTTTATCACATATATTTCTAGTCAAAGGAATTAAACTAAACACGTTTCAGTCAAAGGAAAAAAATGCTATTTTGTCCACTAACTAAAAAATATAAGTGGTTATATAATAATAAAAGAGATATTAGAAAATATAAAAACTAATATATATATAAGAAAAGTAAAATCTGAAAGTATATTATAACTTTTAAAAAATAAATATTGATATATAGATTTTATGTTCAACTTTGACTTGAGCGACAATTTATTTATTTGTTAATTATTATCTAGTCTTTGAAAAGAGTTATGACTGTTATATAGTTAAAAAATTTAATAATTTTTACATAAAAATATATTAAAATAGTTTTCTTTACTGTTTTATTCTTTCCTTTTAATTACTTGACAGTATATATATTGATATTTTACAAAAGAATATTCGAAATCTGACCAACTTAATTATAATGACTTCCATTATAATATTATTATTTATTTTTATTTCATTATTATTATTATTATTTATTTTATCTTTTTTATTTATTTACTTAATACCTACAATAATAGTTTAGAATTCTTCTATAAATTCCTGCCACTTCACATATATTGGCATCAAAGAGCAGAGAGGAAGAGAACATACAGTTTTTGCACACCAGGTTCTTATCCCCATCTCTCTCTCTTTCTCTATCTAGTTAAATTTAGGATTTTGTTTTTAAAACTGATTTTTATCATTTGCTTACTTTTCTGCAGGTAATGGAGACTTTCAAACTCAATTAGAATATTACTGCAAGGGTTATATCATATCGATTATTTTTATTGTTTAAGATTTAGACTATGTTATCTTTTTTATAGTTTATAGTAGACACAAGTGCATTTGACTATCCATAAAAATAATAATTGGGTAATGATATATCTCACGACAATTTTCTCGTGAAATATTTCGGATCTTTTTTTTTAGATTAGCGAAATATTTCGGATTTAATTTTATTGGTTTTTTTGAGCATGATCTAATTTTATTACTTAATTTTTTCACAAAAATCCAAAGCCGTGGTAACCGTACAATTTGTCTTCCACATATTTTGATTGAAAATTTTATGGCTTATAGCACTACTGATAATAATAATAATAATAATAATAATAATAATAATAATAATAATAATAATAATAATAAAGAAAAATTTACCTGTTTAGCATGTGTTTGGATTCTAGGAATTCACTGCAAAATCACGATCTAGAAGCTAGAACTAATTGTTTTACTTTGGCTAATTTGTTACCGATCCAAATGTATCATACTTTACTTTATTTATTTATTTTTTTGATAAGTACTTTACTTAATTGTTCTTCTGCTTATAGCAATAACATGATTAAGATTTGAATTCTGAAATTTCTTATAGATAGAAGATTTTGCAATTAATATTTTACTAATTGATTTCAAAATGAGATCCGTAACTTATAACTTTTACGAAAGATCCATTATATTTTCTTTTTGCAATGAATGTCCATACATGAACATATGAAAAAGTTGATATATAATAACGAATATATAATTTTGAGGATATGAGTTAAGGTCCTTTTGGATGATTTTGTCAAAAAAAAGGTTTGAAGTTGTGCGAAGCAATACACATGTATATCATCATTCATCATACATACAATAGATTTTGTACTCATGCTATTTTTTTTCCAGGAATTTGCAGCCCCTTTTAGAGTTCATTCATCATGTCATTCGAAGGAAGCAATGCTCATGAGGTATATGTATCCTTTTTTTTATAATACATTTGGTTCATTTTATAAGAGACAATACAGTTTTTGATACATTGAATAATATAATTGATGCATCTGATTTATATTTATAGACCAAATACATCAGTTATTTAATATACCGAAAACTAAATTGTCTCTTATAAAGTGGATCGTAGTTTGATAAAAAAAACAACAAAATGAAGTATATAGTACATGTCTTCATTGTATAGGGTTTATGGTTGTATAGAGATGGTATTCAACAAAATGAAGTATATAGTACATGTCTTCATTGTACTTAGCTTTCTCATTTTTTGTTTGTTTTTACACCCAGGCCCAATTTCAATTGTATGGGGGAAATCTCGGTCTGATTGAACAGGTGACATGAAAGTTTGATATTATATTTTTGATTAATCATATGAATATATAAGTTTTCTTATCTAAAATATATTCAATAGAAGCTTGAAAAAAAACACAAAACCTCCTCACTAAGAGGTGATAGACTCCCTCCAAATAACTAGTAAATAGTAAAAAAAATCACCGATCTATAGATTTTTAACCCTAGAAATACACTCTAGCGAGTCAACACATATGGCCGGCCCTTGGGAAGGGCTTCCCAAACAAGGGCTTTAGGCCTCCAATAATGGAGGCCCAATTTTTTAAAATAGTATAAATATTTTTTTTTTGATAAAAATAATCTACTAGTTAGTAAATAATATCATAAATAAGTAATTTCAGGATATTCAATGTATCAAAAACTGCATTATCTCTTATAAAGTTGATTAGAGGTAATAATATATTTGATTAAAAAACAACAAAATAAAGTATATACGTACATGTCATCATTGTATGTATATATATATATATACCTAGCTTTCTCAATATATAACCTTTTTCACTATTCCACTTTGTCTCTTTTTTATTTGTTTTTACACCCAGGCTCAACTTCAACTGAACGGAGGAAATCTTGATCTGATTGAACAGGTGACATGAAAGTTTGATATTATATTTTTGATTAATCATATGAATATATAAGTTTTCTTATCTAAAATATATTCAATAGAAGCTTGAAAAAAAAAACAAAACCCCCTCAATAAGAGGTGATAGACTCCCTCCAAATAACTAGTAAATAGTAAAAAAATCACCGATCTATAGATTTTTAACCCTAATGCACTCTAGCGAGTCCACACATATGGCCGACCCTTGGGAAGGGTTTCCAAACAAGGGCTTTAGGCCTCCAAATAATGGAGGCCCAATTTTTTAAAATAGTATAGATATTTTTTTTTATATATAAAAATAATATACTAGTTAGTAATTAATAATATCATAAATAAGTAATTTCATGATATTCAATGTATCAAAAACTGCATTATCTCTTATAAAATTGATTAGAGGTAATAATATATTTGATTAAAAAACAACAAAATGAAGTATATACGTACATGTCTTCATTGTGTATATATACACCTAGCTTTCTCAATAACCTTTCTCACTATCCGACTTTGTCTCTTTTTTATTTGTTTTTACACCCAGGCTCAACTTCAACTGAACGGAGGAAATCTTGATCTGATTGAACAGGTGACATGAAAGTTTGATATTATATTTTTGATTAATCATATGAATATATAAGTTTTCTTATCTAAAATATATTCAATAGAAGCTTGAAAAAAAAAAAAAAAAACCCTCAATAAGAGGTGATAGACTCCCTCCAAATAACTAGTAAATAGTAAAAAAATCACCGATCTATAGATTTTTAACCCTAATGCACTCTAGCGAGTCCACACATATGGCCGACCCTTGGGAAGGGTTTCCAAACAAGGGCTTTAGGCCTCCAAATAATGGAGGCCCAATTTTTTAAAATAGTATAGATATTTTTTTTTATAAAAATAATATACTAGTTAGTAATTAATAATATCATAAATAAGTAATTTCATGATATTCAATGTATCAAAAACTGCATTATCTCTTATAAAATTGATTAGAGGTAATAATATATTTGATTAAAAAACAACAAAATGAAGTATATACGTACATGTCTTCATTGTGTATATATACACCTAGCTTTCTCAATAACCTTTCTCACTATCCGACTTTGTCTCTTTTTTATTTGTTTTTACACCCAGGCTCAACTTCAACTGAACGGAGGAAATTTTGGTCTGATTGAACAGGTGACATGAAAGTTTGATATTATTTTTTTGATTAATTAATTAAATCAATATATAAGTTTTTTCTGAAATATATTCAATAGAAGCTTGAAAAAAACACAAAAACCCCCTCACTAAAAGGTGATAGACTCCCTCCAAATAACCAGTAAATAGTATTAATGGCCAACCCTTGGGAAAAGCTTCCCAAGCAAAGGCTTTAGGCCTCCAATTAATGGAGACCCAATTTTTTTTAAATATTATTAATATTTTGTTCAAAAAATAATCAACTAGTTAGTAAATAATATCATAAATTAATAAATACTTTATTCTTAAAGAAATAATGTTGAATTCATAAAAGTCACACACCTAAAATAAATTAGTCGTTAAAAACTAATTTTTTTTATTAAAACCTCCAAAAGCCAAAACCCATTAGTAAAAAGACCCAAGTGCCCCTAAAATTACAAGCAGTGAAGGACTATTACATGTCAAATCATAAGTAAGCTCTTCCTCTTAGCTAGTTAGAAATACACCATTATAGAAGACCAAGAACAAAGTGGAGTATAGAAAGATCAAGTGGGACTATCATCTCCACTTCAAGCCACCTAACAAAAAATATATATATATATATATATATATATCATAGCTGGATAAATAAATAAATAACTTATTTTAAGAACAATGTCATTCTAATTCCAAATGATCCCCCAGAGAGAGTACACACAAGTTTTGTGTCAAAGTATAAATGAAAATTTGATACAATGTATGCAGTACGTTAATTTACATATAGAATTATATGCATATCCATATAAAACTAAATTTTAAAAAATTGTTTTGATATTAGGACCTGATGGTGGATGAAGAACCTACTAATCAAACAAGTTATTTGGGCCACAATCAAGTGGTGAACGTTACGCATCCTACTGCTTCTGTTGCTAAGAGGTACTATTCGATACATAACAATATATATATTTATTTTTTAGTATTTTTTTTGGTAAGTCAAATATATTTAATAGTGTTGATCTCACTTAGAATTAATTAATTTATTTTGTGGTTGATGTCTAATATTTAATTTATAAAACTGGTAGGCCAAGATCTATTTTTGAAATCGGTGGTGAAGAGTCTTTGAATGTTAGTAGCAATATTCATCATCCTCAGCAATTTATCCACCGAGAAGCTGGACCTTCAGCAACAGCAATGCATAACCATGCTCTAATTGGTGTATGCATGTTACTCCCAACTATTTTATTTTACATACGTAAAAGTAATACTATAACAATTAAGAGTCTCATATCTGATGTTATATGACTTAAAAAAGAGTACATAATAAATGAGAGAAATCTCTCACTTTACAAGCCGGTTAATTTTGTATGCAGGGAGAGTTAGAAAACAATTTCCAAAATCCATTTCCGGGACCTGATACGTTGTTCGACATCCATGATCTTCACCCACATATATATCAGTAAGTTCTATCTACCTTCTTTCATAATTTCTACTTAACACATTAAAACACAAGTTAATTATTCTAGCTAGTACTAACTACTTCAAATTAAATTTAATTAGGTATGTGGGAGAAAACCATGGAGTTGGAGATTCTTTTAACGATTATCCACCAGCTGTACAAGACAGTACTGTTAGATTCACTGATGTGGGAGTGAACAACCATGGAGCTGGAAGTTCTTTTAACGTTTATCCACAAGCTGTACAAGACACTGTTAGATTCACTGATGTGGGAGGGAATTACCATGGAGCTGGAAGTTCATTTAACGTTAACGTTTCTCCACCAGCTGCTGTACATGGCACTATGACAAATTTAGGTCATGGTAATTACTATCAGCCAACATCAAATTTCACAACACAAAGGCAAAGAGAATCTATTATCTATCCACAAATGCGAGGAAACTCGGTTAACTATCCACAAGTACGTATTAATTAATATACTACTTGATTCTTATTATAAGAAAAATTTGCAGTTTTAAGTTCATTGAATGACTCTTCTTTTGCTATATATGTAGCACTCACTTAGAGCCGAAGTTCGTCCACCAGACGTATATATTCCTAGTGCAGAGAGACCCCCTATTCCTATTATACAGCATCTATATCCTGACTTTTGTGCTAACAAATGGTAATTAATGGGTTCCATTATACAATTTTATAAACAATATTTCTTGTTGTAACTAAGTAGGGAGGGGTACGTAAGATATATATGATCATTAATTAATAATAATTATATTCTTAAAAATAGTGACATGATACCGCTGCCTCAAGGAGCAAGTAGCTTTTATTCTGGGGAAAGCTCTTCGAGTTACCAAGCTCAACCAAGCACTTCACAGGTAATATTTTTTTGCTTCTTCAATTTACACTGCTTTTAGACGTTATATATGTATATGTACGAAAGCCTATATAGCTGTTAAAAAAATGTATTAGGCTTAGGGGTTTTAGTGTGGGTAGCTAGAGAGGTGACCTATATGCTCGATGCCTTAAGGTTTTGAGTGGAGGTGTGATCATGTCCATGTTTCTGGGTACGTGGTTCTGCTCATTGGTTTGTTGTTGATCCAGGTGCTCCCTCGGACTCCCCAACAAGTGATGGTATCATAGTCATGGTTCAACTTGGTGGGGGAGCGGAAAGTAGATCATGGTTTTGATCAAGTCTAGAGATGTGGGTGATTGATCATACTTAAATGAGAGATTGTTGGAAATTCAAGTGTTAGTGTTTAGTCTCACATCGACTTGAAATGAGTTAAATGAATTGACTCATAGAGATGTGTGTGTTAGTTTGAATAAACTTTCTCTAAAATCACTAATAAAAACTATGTTTTCAAATATTAAATTCTTGTATGTTGAATTACTTTTTGTATCTTAGATTTAAATGAAGCTCTCTCATAACTTTTTTATAAATATCTAAAAATTCATAGAATCTTTATGTAAATAAAAGCTAACATATTTTCATACAAAAATCTTTTTTTAACTTTCTCTTTTCCTTTTTATATACTTTTTGCAGGTTTTAAGCTTGCATCCTATTCAAGGCCTGATGAGAGACAACTCATTTCAAAGGAATGATAGGGTACGTACAAACACACATACAATAGAGTGATAATAACTTAAACAAAATTTACATTAATGTCCAATCATATGTTATCATAATGATAAGTAAAATACACACACGCAAATATGAGTGTGTGTGTTTTATATTTTGAATAAGCTTCTCAAGAATCATAACAAAAATTATGTTTTTAGTCACAAAAAAAAAACTACGAGTTTTTCAAATAATTAATAAATTCTCCTATAAGTTGAATTAATTTTTGTATATCTTTACTTTTAGTCAAGCTTTCTCATAACTTTTTTACAATCCTTTCAAAAGAAACTCTTTTATAAAAAAATATCTACAAGTTCATCAAATCTTTATTGTAAATAAAAACTAACATTATTTAATGGAAAAAATTCTTTTCAACTTTCTCTTTTTTCTTTTTACTTTCTGCAGGTGTTAAGCAACCCTTTTATTCAAACCCCACACGAAATGAGAGACAACTTACCACAAAGGAATGTTAGGGTAAGTAAAAACACATAATATACCGTGATAGTGTGATACATAATCAAACCTACATAAATGTCCAACATATTTTATCATAATGCATGATGGGTAATAAATACGCACACAAAGGTATGTGTGTTAATTTGAATAATCTTCTCAAGAATCATTAAGTAAAATTAACATCTAATAAGTGTTTTATAAATTAACATCTACAAGCTCATAAAATCCTTCTTCTAAATAAGAACTAACTTATTTTAATGGAAAAAAAATCAATTTTAAATTTCTATTTTCCTTTTTCTTTATGTAGCTGTCAAGCACTCCCCCTCCTATTCAAACTCAGCACGAAATGGGAAACAACTCATCGAGAAAGGAATGTTAGGGTACGTATGCGTATGTTTTAATAAACACACATACAATGCATTGATAGTGTGATAGGTGAGCAAAATTTACATATATCCAATCATATTTTATCATAATGATAAGTTAAATACACACACAACACACAAAGATACGTGTGTTATAATTTGAATAAATTTCTCGATGATCTCTCAGAAAAATTATCTTTTTAGAATATCAAAACTACGAGTTTTTCAAATAATAAATTCTTGTATAAGTTGAATTACTTTTTGTATCTTTATTTTTAATGAAGCTCGCTCATAACTTTTTTATAAGTTAACATCTACAAGTTCACATCTTTATATTCTAATCCAAATTTGGCCTTAAATGTGTCTATGAATACAGATGAGAATGACTTTAACAGAGAACCAACAATTGGGTGAGATCCAGATGAATAGTGAGCTTAATCAAACTGCTCAAGGCATTGAAGAAAGGCCTTACTTGCCAAGGTAATAATTAAATTGACATTTATTTAATTATAATAATAATAATAATATGGTCACATTTTTCATAACGAGGCTATACTTTTTTTTTTTCTATCCTTAGTGCGGAATACTCACTCTACGATGAAAGATACCAAGAAATGGGTCTTCATATTGATCCCTATATGAGAATGTTTCAGATGATGCAAAACCAAAAGTAACCTTCTATTCTAATTTTTACTTGTGTGCTAATTCTTTTGAGATCAAATTTTATTTATAGTATACATAATAGAAGTGCAAGGCCTTGATTTATATATATTTGTGTCTGCAGGTAATTAAGGCATAGGATCAGTGTTCATCGAATGAAGTGACGCAAAATAAAGTGATATATATTTTGAATAACTTATTGAGATCTTCAATTTGGAACTTGTTTATCAACTTTAAATTTGTTACTCTCATGCATGTTTGGATATTTTCCTTTGGTTTTAACATTTTGAAGACCTGTTTTAAGGTTTTCTTCGGTTTATTTAATTGATCATCAATAACTATTTAGTGTTATATATGAAAATTTTCTAACTTTATCAAATGTCGTCAATGAGGGATCATTGAGAGGGTTACGAAGTGTTAGTCTTATATTGATCCCTCTTAAACGTGTTGATGCTCCAATGAGAGAAAAAATTGACTAGAACCTGAGTTTTTGGAGAGTACAGTTAGGGCATGTTTCGATCGTCTTATTTAGGCATATCTACTATAGTATAAACACTTGTCTGATTGTTTGGAAGAATTTATGAAAACAACTTATGACATGTTCATAAGCTGTTTTCAACCAATTTCTATATTCTAGGAT
This sequence comes from Oxytropis ochrocephala, assembly GCA_020916435.1. Lineage (NCBI taxonomy): Eukaryota > Viridiplantae > Streptophyta > Magnoliopsida > Fabales > Fabaceae > Oxytropis > Oxytropis ochrocephala. Next base: position 22,497,999 of record CM037090.1, on the reverse strand, counting down.
AGTTTATGAAAACAACTCTTCTTCTAAAACATTTTTTTTTGATAAGTCAAATTTCATTATGGGGGTACAAGGAGTACCTCAACCCTTACACATTTTCAGAGAGCAAGTCTAAACAAGATACTTACACCAATTATCAAACGTGACATCTAAGTTCCTATTTGTCTTATAAACAAACCCCTCATCCTTCGGATTTGTAACACCATTTGAGGCACATCAACCAGCTTTCCTCTAAAAATAACACTATCTAGAACATGATTGTGAGCATCCTCTACAATCCTTCATAGAAGGTGGGTAGAATAGAAACTTGGTGATGCTAAGGTTAGACTCTATCAATGAAATTTACCCAATTATCGAGAAAAAAAATTATAGAAAAATAATTTAACATTATTTTACCTTTTATTATAGAAGCAGCACAAGCTCTTATATAATAAGCGCTTATGCCATAAGTGCTTATATGATAAGCGCGTATACCAAAAGCACTTATATAATAAGCGCTCATACCATAAACACTTAATTAAATAGGTTATTCAAACGGGGCTAGTAAGTACTCTTGAGATCCAAAGTGTTCATACGGGAGATATATATTGCTAATAATATTGAGAGAAAACTAATAATTATAGGGCTATTTTTCGCATAAAGAAAACATTGAAAACAGTTTCATAAAACTTATTGGTTGTATGTCATGGATTTTGAAATTATGGATGATATATGCTTCCTCCATTAATGGCTTAAAGATGACACCTTGCGGCCGCAATTGCGGTTGGAGACTGCAATTTAGAACTATAGACCTCATGCATGGTGGATCCATTTATCCAACCAATATTTATGTTTCTCTCATTGCTAAATTATTGCCTGATTTACTTGTAGAATTTGTCCCACACTAAGGCTAACTCTAGTTATGATAACAACATTTTAGTCAAAACAAATTATTTTACCTTAAAAATTAACATAATAAACAAATTTCTTAAAATATGTGTAAGCTTAGACTACAATTAATATGAGAGGGAAGAAGTAAATGAATTTTGTTTTGTCTATGAAATCAATAAAATTTAATGGGTGTAAATATCAAATTCAATCAATATTTGATATTGTTTTCATTATTAGTTTGCTACCTCTACCTTTGTTTCACAACACATGTCGTCTTTTAAAAATAATTTTATTTTATTTTACTTGTTGTTTTTAAAGTCCAATACAAAATTAATTATTGTTTTTTGTCAATATTATTCTTAACTATTTATTGCATAGAGAGAAATATATAGAATAAATCATAAATAGTTAAGGGTATTCAAGGAAGAAGATAAATACCTACATTAAAAGTAACAAAATTTATTACTCTTATTGATATCCGTAAAAATAACCTTAAAACAACATATATTGTGAAATAGAGAGAGTGGGGAAGATTAGAAGCAACCAAATTAATTCATCCATGCCAAAGTTGTTGTCCTTATAAATTTCTTAATCATCATAAAACTCATTTCAATTCTTCTAAATCACAACCACTAATACTCCCTCCGTTATAGAATATAAGCAATAACTGATTAACAAAAGTTGATGTATCTGGTCCAAACTTAAAACCAAATGCATCAATTTCTACTGACCAACTTTTGTTTATATTCGGTAACCGAGGGAATATATTGTTTTTGTTGGTCCAATGAAGAGAAGAAAGGAACGTGAAACAAACATGAATAATAATAACTCATACAATTCCACTAGGTGCCACAACAATAGGACTCCTAACAGTACGTCCACCACCACCATCTTCAACCCAAACAATTTCCCCAAACGACACACTTCCCTCCTTCTTATTATCCCTCTCATACTTCACAACAACAGAGTAACTCTGTTTCTCATTCTTATACCCAAATTCTAACCTCTCAGGTAAAACCTCAACCACACTTCCCTTAGGTTGAGTTACCTTAACTCTATAAACAGCACCACCATCACCAACATTAGTAACTATCCTCTTAAACTTCCACACACTTATCTTCTTATTACCATACAAACCTATAAACGAAGGATAGTTAAGATCATAAGAAGGACTCTTACTCTTACCACACTTGTATGAATTTGATCTTGTAATAGTTAATATTTGTTTATGTGTATATCCTGAACTGCAGAGAAGATCAACATAATCCTGTGGTGTAGCATCATATATAAAACCAGGATCCAATGCTTTATTAGGATTTATCTCACCAGCTCCCATAGCTAAAGGTGAAGCAAATTGTGAAGGGTTACCATTGTCTTGTATAGGATTTTGAGTATTATCAAGTGGATTAGCTGTTGTAATTATTGCTGATCTAATAGCAGCTGAACTCCAATTAGGATATGTAGCTTTTAAAAGAGCTGCTACACCAGATACATGTGGAGTTGCCATTGATGTTCCTGAGAGAATATTGTAATCACTTGATAAAATAATATTTGTTCCAATTCTGGCTGATTCTATATTTGGAATAAAAGCAGCTAGAATATTAGAGCCTGGTGCCATTATATCTGGTTTTAATATACCTGGATAGCTTTTTGAAGGACCTCTTGATGTGAAATTTGCCGCCGCTGGTGCTGCTGCTGTTCCCATAAATGTTTGTTGAAAATTTATTGTTGCTGTGGGAGTATTTTTATGAACATTTTTTGCATAGTGGATAAGGGTAGTTTTGTCTTTTGGACTAATTACTATACTTGGAGTGAAAACTCTTCCTGTATCAATTAATTTTGGATCATCTGAGATAAACACAGCAGCTCCCACATTTGCTTCTGTAATATTATTGATTTGATCAAAGACTGTTGATGATTTTAAGGTATCACATATAATGATACCTCGCGCCGCGGCTTCTGATAAGAGCTTCACTGAATTGCATGACGAGAGAGTTTTGTTGTAAATAAGATGAAGATTTTTCACTATAGCTTTTGCAGGAAAAAGTGTCCAACCAACAATTGTTTCACCATTTCCAAGTGTTAAGCTACCAAAAGTTCTGTCAATAGTACCTGCTGCTACTGTGATAACCCAAGGAATTCCATTATGTAAAGTACCAAGTTTTGGACCTTCATTACCTGCTGAAGATGAAACAACTATACCTTTTTCCATTGCTGCAAAAGAAGCTATAGCTACAGGATCTTCATAAAGTGGAACACTGTCAAAACCTAAAGAAATTGAAATTGCATCAACACCATCAGAAATTGCTTGGTCCATTCCAGCAAGAACATCAGAAGCTAGACGACCTTCATCCCAAAGAACTTTATACATTGCTAGTCTTGCACGTGGAGCAATGCCTCTAGCTGTCCCTTTAGCATAACCAAAGTAAGAAACATCATTAACATAGTTTCCAGCAACTGTTGATGATGTGTGTGTTCCATGGCCTTGAGTGTCTCTTGGTGAGTTCATGCTGATTTTGACTTCAGGGTTTGATGCAATTACACCTTTGTTGAAATATCTAGCTCCTATGAGTTTATTGTTACACATTGATGTGTTGAAATCTTGTCCTTCTTCACATGTTCCTTTCCATTTTGATGGGATTTTGTTTGTTAAACCATGGTCTTTGAAACTATCACTTTCGGGCCATACGCTGTCAATAACACCGATAATGATATCTTCGCCTAAATTCGATGTGTTCCATAGTCCTTTGGAAGGGTCTAGTGAGAGAAACTCGAAGGTGTGGGTTGTGTCTTTGGTCGCGGTTCTCACGTCGGTAGGTGTGATAAAGCCGCGGGAGTTTTGTAGAGCCTCTAACTCTTGTGGTGATAGAATCTGCACTGAACCCATGCAGTGCATGGTTATAAGTGTACATTAAGTTCTGTGATTGTGGATGATTTGATAATGTTGGTAACTTTGTGGAAGAAATGGTGGATTTATACCAGTCTTGATGGCTTGTGAAGACTTGAGGCATGAGGGACTTGTCCATGTGGACTATATAGGTGGAGCTCTCAGCATTGCTATGGAGAGATTGTAGTGAAATCAAAGTAGTTATAATTAGCAACATTAATGGAAGTGAAACTATAATGTGAGGCTCCATTATGAAGCTAATAGCTAAAAATGACAGTTTCGATGGTTTGGAATATATATATATATATATATATATATATATATATATATATATATATATATATATATATAGGGTATAGGCTTTTGTCTTTCTATACTAAGAAAGAAGAGTGATGTTCACAAGTAAAAATTATAATAATATAGTAATTGTTTACTGTCAATTTGATTGGCATAACTATGTAAGTTTCTCTCTTTAATTTCATATGTTGGATGAATTAAACAAGGCGCATGCATGTTGGCTTTTGAATTGAACAAGTGGCCAAGAGTTGTAAACAATGTTATAGTGTCTGTATTGTATCTACTAGTAACAAACAAAAAGTTGGAAGGATGAAAACATATTTTTAACTGCCGACAGCATCTTTAATTCTAGTTCAGTTAGAGGGGTTGATTCGATTGGTAAGATAAAAACATTTTAGATTTAATTCTTGTCGACAATTATCTAATTAAGCATGCAACTTCCTTGAAGTGAAAGAACATATTGGCTTCCAAAGATCGCTTGGGTTAAATTTCGTAATTCTTCTTCAAACCTGGATGCACATATTTTTTACTGATAAAAAAAAAACCAAGATGCACTTTGAAGTGTACAAAGTAAATGGATGAAGGACAAACACATGCTCAAGTAATCCAAATCCTATTACTACATATTAAAAAAAAAAAATCCTATTATTACTAACTAGGCTACCAAGTCACAGTATCTAGCAGCTAAAGAGAAATAAAAATTACTAAAAAACTTAATACTTCTCAACTCATTTTCTCGTTCACTATTACAAGCACTCTCTCTCTCTCTCTACGTTTCTCTTTCAGTTCATTTTTTCTCTTCCTCTCTCATGTCATTCTTTGTTCCTCTTTAAAGGTGTGACAGTATCAAATTCCACCTGAGCTAAGTAAAGAGACGACAACCGCTACAGAACTGCTTTGCTATCTTATGTTTGAAGATTTGAAGACAATGCAACATTGTTAGCTATCATTGTTAGTTATCATTATCACTTGTGTTAGAGTTATAATATAACAGGGAACTTATGTTTATGTTTGTAGTAAGGTATAAATACTAGAAAATCCAATATATTTGGTGTACATAGTCACGATCCTAACCTAAATATTGTGTTTTAGCATACTTTAGAGTTTAAAAATTTTAAGCTGCTCAAATACGCAAAGTTCGTTCTTTCAATAAACGATTTGATGAAAACAAAAATTAATTTTATGACAAAGTATGTGAAATGCGACGATAAATGATGTGTATTTTGAGGTACTTAGAAAAAAATTAGATGTTCAAACACGCGAAGTTCATTTCTCAATAACCAGTGAAAAAATAATAACGTTTTGACAAAATACGTAAAGCGTGATACCAAACAATGTGTTTTGGAGATTGATCCAAAAAATATGCAATCATTGTAAGTAGGGCTCATCATACTTTACAGGAGTATCTTGATAATATTACAACTCTTCAAAGAATTAATTCCATACCAAAATACGTAAAGTGTGACGCTAAACAGTGTTTTTTGAGTTACTTTAAGGTCAAAAAAATTTAAATGTCCAAAGACATGAAGTGTTCATAAATAAGTGATTTAGTGAAAACAAAAATTTTTGTGACAAAATACGTAAAGTGCGGCGATAAGTAGTATGTTTTGGGTCCTTTAGATTATGGAATTTTTTTTAGATATTCAAATATGAAGTTCGATTCTCAATAACCGGTTTGGTGAAAAAAAATTAATTTCATGACAAAATACCTAAAGTGGGATCCTAAGCAATGTGTTTTGGGGTAATTTAGGATTCGGGAAAAAAATTAACACTTCAAATATAAGAAGTTTGTTCCTTAATAATTGGTGACAAAATATGAAAAGTGTGACGCTAAGCAGTGCGTTTTGGGTACTTTAGTCTTCAGAAAAAATTGGTTGTTCAAATACGCGAAATTCATTCCTAAATTCCCGGTTTGCGCCAAAAAAAATTAATTTCGTGACAAAATATGTAAAACGCAACGCTTAGTGTGTTTTGGGATACTTTAGGGTTTGGAAAAAATTTCAAGTACTCATGATAAACCCCTTCTTCTACTTCAGCAAACCTGCGCACTTCAGAAGACCATCACAAATTGTCGATAGGAAATGTGAAAGGGGAAGATGACACGACTTTAGAGCAAGAGCCTTTGGGAGATGGAGAGAGTTTAAGAAAAAATATGGAGGTGCAACTAGTTGGTTTTAGAGAGAGAGAGTGGGGGTACATCCGGTTTGAAAAAATAGAAATGGAATAAAATGGTTGTTACTTTAGTTCAAAATTATAGACATTTATTTAAAAAAGTAATTGGAGTTAAATTTAAAATAACTGGGAAATTCCAAATAATAACTTTTTTTCCAAATTTTTTTGAAACTTTTGTTTTCATTTTTTTACAGAAATTATTCAAGTGGGCATTTTTTTCATTTTAAATTTTAACTTCGATATATGTCACTAAACTATTTTTACAACTTTAATATTGTTTCACCCAAATATAGTTTGAAAATAGTTTTTACAACTTTAAGAGACTATTTTTACAACTTTAATACTGTATGCATATATCAATCAATTTTTGCAGGATGATTACTGACATGTGCTACCTTTATTTTGATATAACATGCACAACTATTTGATCTCTTGCATCTTTATGCTATTTATTCAATCAAAAATATGTATAATACTATATATCTTTTCGAGCGTTAAATATGTTTTTGGTCCCCACAAATTGAGACATTTTAAGTTTAGTCCCTACAAAATAGAAATAGGTTTTTAGTCGCTCACTTATTTTTTTTCGTTTCTAATAATAGTCTCTAGTGTCAAATTGTTGTTGAGTAGCCTAATAGAATAATGATTGGCATGCTACGTGAAAATTTTAATTGATGTGGCATCCACGTGACTATGTTAACTCACATTTCTTATTAATTGTATTATTTTAGTTTAAAATAAAATAATTTTAAATTAAAAAATACAAAAAAAGTGGACGGAAGGCCATCAATGATCAGAGGAAGGTGCTTTGAGGTCGAGGCAGAGTCCGACAGAGATCGGTGCCGGAGTAAATTTGGTCTTGGCCTTGCCTCTAAGGAGGGAATGGGCGGTGTTGTTATAGTGTCCCCATGGTCGCTTTCTAACACCTCTATAGTGTCCCTCACGAATAGGCATGGCAACGGGACGGGTCGGCGCGCCTGCGCCAGATCTCCCGCCCCGCCCCTACCTATAAGCGGCCGTGGTTTTATATCCCCATCCCCTGCTTCCAGCGGGTCGGATTCATGCGAATCACTGTTTTAAATCTAAATTATGCAAAAAATAAAAAAAAAATTATATTTGCGATAATTAATTTAATAAAATAATAGCTATTATACAATGATAAAATAAAATTAAAAATATTAAAATAGACTTTTCTTTTTAAAATAGATCAAAACTTAAAATAAATAAAATTATGAAACAAAATCAATGAATATGTTTGCATAAAATAAAATGAAATAAATAGTTAATGTGTTGTTGAACGGGTTTCGGGCGGGGTCGGGGTGGGTATCGACATCCCCGATGTTATGGGCCAGAATATGAGCCCAATGCATGTGCTGACTGAAGAGGAATTTGAAGAGCAGGCTGAGATGGAAGATGAGGCTGTGAAAAGTGGCCCAAAAGGAAAGATAAGGGCCAAACGAAACAGGGTTAAGCCCAAGTGGCTTAGGGATAGTTATGAGTAATTTGTAAGGGGTGAATATCATCATAGACACTAGAAGGTTCTATTATTATAGTGAGTCACTACATTGTAATAGATAGATTCCTTTTGCCTTAGCTGTCAATAGTTGGCAGTAGACAAATCTTTCAAAGATTGTCCTATATGTACTGGATGATTGACAATGAATAAATAATGATGAATTTGATGAAAATAGTCTAGTCTAGATAATAGTTAGCTCTCTCAAAATTATCCTTGCTATTTGATACTTTGCTTAAAATTACTCACGCATCTGAGAAAGAATTCCTTCACCTTCAAACCTTTTCCCTACCCAGCTATCCCTACCATAACACCCGAACTCGTCCCCACCCCTCAAGCGGGTATTAAATCATTCCCGTCAAACCGCGTGGAGTCTTGCGAGTTTGGGTTTTGTTGTCATGCCTGCTCACGAATTGTCGAAGAAGACGCCATGAATGAAACAAACACAAACAACAACAACAATGAAACGCCAACAACGAACTTTCTAACACCTTCCCCTCACTCATGGATCTCTCTCTCTCTCACCACCATACTCCTTCTCTCTCCACTGTGTTTCACCACCCTCACCACATCTCTTATTTTGGAATTTTTTTGGGTTTGTGATAAGGTTGAACCATTCTTGAAATCAATATGGAGCTTCCACTTGTATTTGAACTGCAGTTAAAACACCTACAAAATTGAAGAAAATGGAGGCTTGAAACTCTAGAACAAATTGGTTCCATCACAGTCAAAACAAGTCGTTTTCAGGAAACGGGGTAAAGAAGGAGATGAACGAGAAATATTTACATAGTCACAAATAGTATCTGATTATGTAAACTTTTTAAGATTTGACTTTTTTCCCATTTTCAACCAATAGAAAAAAAAATTAAAAGGGACGTCAAGATGGGTTTATTGTCCTTAAATTTGATACTCAAAAATGTTGTCTATGGAGTCTAGGGTTTCCAATTCCATAGTAGCGGCAACTTGCTTTTGACAAAATCAGTATTTCCCCAAACTAGGAATGTCGCTATTGATGTAGCGATGGTTAATATGCGTACCTGCCATTGAAGAAGAGGGCATTTGCAGCCATGGTGGAAAGAAGAACAATGTGTGTCAAAATCCCTTGGTTTATAGATTTTTGTTTATTTCATTTTTATAACACCCGTCAATTTTTTGTATTTAATTGACGGCTATTATTTTTCGTACCCCCCTAATCATCAATCTCACCTCTATAATATACGTTTTGGACAAAAATACTCCCAGGAATATATAAAATTTCGAATTACTCGATTGATTGGTAATTCGGTAGAGTTAAAGATTTCGGAATTACAAAAATTGAGGTAATTCCTGTTCAAATGTGAACCTAATTACCTCAATTTTTGGTAATTCCTAAATCTTTTAACTCTACCTAATTACCTAGTTTTGAAGTATTTCAGAAAAAAAATTTAATTAAAAATGAGATAAAACTAATTAAAGACGCGTTTTTCGATCACGAAACGATACAATACATGAAATTTATGAAAAAAAATAACATAACGCAACAACAAACGAACTAAAAACACTGGTGACAAACTAGTGAGATGGTGGTTGGAGACGTCGAAGGACCTCAAAGAACGGTCTTCCGGTTTTCGACATACAAATGAATAGACTCGCGATCCGAAATATGTCAAAAGTGTCCATCATCACTCGAACGTCATCGTTGTTATTCACATCCATGGTGGACCATCGAACACGATTATTATCGCCCATAGGGTAGCGATAAATGATCCGGTGACTTCTCGCTCGTCACCCTCGGTGCACCTTCGTTGTTATTTTTCTTTCGAGCTTCAAAGGTGATGTCGTCCCTGCAAGCCTGCATAAAATGGGGTTTGGACTTCAAATAGACACCATTTTCTCTGTTTGTGATTGTGCCCTGATGGTGAAGGGCAGTGAGTGCAGAATCACGAGAGTATTGTGTATTCAGAGTATCCATGAGAGTGTTGTGTGTGTGTGAAATAAGTGAAATGGAAGGGTGTATTTATAGGGAAAAATGAAACCCTTGAATGAATTTCCACCGTTGATGAAAAGTGGTCGGCAAAAATCTGACCCTTTAAAGTGTCGGCAAAATCTAGATCGTTAAAAGTTGTCGGCAAGATCTAGGCCGTTAATTAGTAATGAAATAAAAAAATGTTTTATTACTTTAAAAAAATGACTTTTTAACTATGTTGTGGTCAATTTTTACCATGCGTAATTTTTTTTAATTTTTTTTTAATAATTACAAACTTGTAGAAAAAGTATAATACTACGATATTGAGGTTAAAAACGAGTTACAAAATTATTTACTTGTAATTGTAATTGTACACCAAAGTGGCATAAAAAATGTTTTATTACTTTAAAAACAATGAGTTTTTAACTATGTTCTGGCCGAGTTTTACCATGCGTAATTTTTTTAAATTTTTTAAGAAATTACAAACTTGTAGAAAAGTATAATACTACGATATTGAGGTTAAAAAAACGAGATACAAAATTATTTACGAAATGTAATTGTACACCAAAGTGGCCTAAAAACATGTTTTTAGTGTTAAAAATGACTTTTTTGACACTTGTTTATTATTTCTATCCGTTACTCGATTTTTTTGACACGTGGACATATTTGTTTTCGCGATTAAATTTCTTTGACACTTGTGGATTATTTCTATCCGTTACTCGATTTTTTTGACACGTGGACATATTTAAATATTCTACGATCGTTAACGATGTACAAAAAAAAGCAACAAATAATAATGTAAAATTATATAAACAATCGCTCCCGGTAGACCACCCAGGAAGGCTCGGATATGACACGCCTCCTAGCCGATCATCCGGGTTCGTAAGACGAAGGCGAAGTCCTTGCACCTCATCACCGGTTTCCGTCGGCAACGTATCAAGGCCGATGCATGGACTACCTCCCAATCGTAGGCCGACGCCTCTAAAGGGCTCGGCCTCGGTAAAGCCCCGTTAGATATATTAGGCAAGCCCGAGAATCTCGCTTTGAGATCTCGGGACATTCATGTACCATTATGAGCATTTATGACATTCTGTAATATAAATATACGCCCTAGAGGCCAATGAAAGAGGACAGACATTCTATTTTCTTCTCACATACTACTTTCTGTGTTCTTGCTAAACCCTACTCCAGGGAATAGTTAGGAACATTGGCGCCCACCGTGGGGCCCGGTAGAACTTCCCCACCCCACGTCAGAACAGCAAACCCTACTTCACCATGGTAGGAACCAGAGCTAACGGTGGTGCCTCAACAAGCACCACGGATCCCAGGATCCTTGAGTTGATGGAAGCAATAAGAGCGCTTGGAGGCGAGAATCTTTGAACAAGCACGGAGGAACGAAGAGCAGACCCTTCGTGCCCAAGCGCTGGAAAACAGAGAAGCTCGGCTCCACGAACAGCTAGTCGCCCTCCAGAACAACAGAGCGGAGGTCGTCCGACCGCCCCTGAGGGCGTTTCAGCCATTTATAGGAGAGATCGAGGCGTGCCCATCCTCTCCCGCCGAGAGCCCGCCATTGGAACTTACGATGGGGCGGAGATCCCCGCAGTCATGTTGGCGCTTTCGGCACTCCGGATGATGATCGGTGGGGGTAATGACGCCATCTGCCGCAAGATGTTCGCAGTACGCCGACCGACGCCGCTTCTCCGAAGTGGTTCGAGGGTTAGCCGCTCGATCCATCAATGGCTTTGAGGACCTTGCCGGTACCGTTTCGTCCCAACAATTCTCCGCCAACAAGAAGAAGCTCATCCACCCGGGAGATTTGTTCGATCTCGGCGAGGACCGACAGAGCCGTGAAGAAGTACTTGGAGCGCTTTAACAAAATCACAAAGATGCAGTTGAAGACCGGACGAGAAGTTTTTCGTGATGACTTTCATGAAAGGCCTCCGAACGGGACCTTTAGTGAAGCAATCGCTTATCACCACTCCCGGGAACATGGACGAGGTCGAGGCGAGAGCGGCATAAAGCACATCGGGCCGAGGACACCGCTTTTGCTTCCAAGGACGCCAGAGATGCTAGAGGACCCGGAGGGCCCACGATCGCCACGAGAAAAGAGGAAGCCGGCCAACCTTCTTCGGCCTCGGCCGCCGAGACCGGGGAGGAAGAGCTTCAACAGAAGTCCCGCCCCAATCCGGAAAGCACTTACACTCCGCTCCGGCCCGACCTCTGCCATTCTAAACGATGGTCTCGCCGACGGAACCATCACTGTGCCGGCTCCTTTCGTTCGGCACCATGGGTAAGCATCCTGAAGCTTATTGCGGTTCCACAGACAGAGGCCACACCACCGACGCATCTGGACTTTGAAGCAACAGATCGAGCGGCTCATCCAAATGAGGATTCTTGAAGAAGTTCGTACTCGGAGAAACAAAAGAAGAGGCGGGCGGAAAGCCCACGTGGAAGACAACCCCCGAGAGGAGGACCAAGGAAGAAGTCGCAATGTAAAAGCGGCCATGAAGTAGCCGACCGGGAGTAGTCAACACCATCTCGGGCGGATTTTCCGGTGGAGGCCCTCATCCTCGGCCAGAAGAAATACGCCCGGCCCATCATGTCGGGTCTCGGCGAGCAGCACCGCCAAGATCGATCCCCGATCTACCCCGCGATCTCTTTTGACATCACAGATTTCAATGGAGTCGACCCATTCAGATGACCCAATTGTGATATGTGTCACCACCAATGGATACAAAGTAACCCGAGTGCTTGTAGATGGAGGAGCTCCGCCAACGTAATGTATTGGAAATGCTTCAAAGAGCTCGAGCTACGGAGGAGCTGTTGAAAAATTACTCGGTACACTTGCTCGGCCAGCGGGTGAGCAGGTGGAGGTCCGAGGCTACCCGGACTCGAGAACAACCTTCGCGCGGGCGTAATCCGTCAAAACAAAGGTGGTGCTAAGGTACATGGTGGTGAATGCAAAATCTTCTTACAACATAATCGTTGGCGTGCCCACCTCAACGCTCTAATGGTCGCAATCTCTTATCCTCATCTCTCTCCAAATACCCCCTACCCAACGGGGAAGTAGGAACAGTGAAAGGAGACCAGGCGATGGCACACAAATGTTACGCAGAAAGCGCCAGCATCAAAGCAGCTCAGAAGGGCCGAGAGCAGAAAAACAACCATTGTAGCTTCCTCGACTGCACCCGGAATGTACGATCCAAATAAAGAAGGAAAGAGGCCACGTCCGGCGTGATCTAAAAGAAGTTACGATAGGCCCAATGCAACACCAGAAGACAAAGATAGGGACGAGACTCTCGGCGGAGGTTGAAGACCAGCTCCTGAAGCTCCTTGCAGGCAACGTCCACATATTCGCATGGTCTCCCCAGGAGTCACTCTCCGAACCCAGCTTAGCCAAAACACAGGTCCTCTCAATTGAGGAGGAACCAAAAAGCTGGATGACCAATATAATTGCTTATTTGCAGGGTGAACAGCCGCAGTTGCAAGAAAAGGAGGTGAAGAAATTAGAGAAGATGGCTGCTAAATACATCCTCATTGAGGACGAGCTATTCAAGAGGGGATTCTCCAGGCCGCTCCTCAAATGCCTGGCAGGTGAGAAAGCTGAAAAAGTCCTGAAGGAAATCCACGAGGGAGTATGCAGCAGCCACATAGGAGGACAGGCCCTCGCAAAAAAATCCTTAGAGCCGCTATTATCGACCGAGTCTCAAAAAGGACGCTTAGAATATGTGAAAAAATGTGACAAGTGCCAACGCCATGCCGCCCCCCCAAGAGCTCCACCAACCAACCTTCAGTAATGGTCTCCCATGGCGTTTCACGTATGGGGAGTTGATATTCTCGGTCCATTCACCCCATCGATGGGGCAGTCGACATTGCTCGTAGCCATCGACTACTTCTCCAAATGGATAGAAGCGAGCCCATAACCACCATCTCAAGGACAGAGGGTGAAGAAATTCTACTGGCAAAGACTCATCTGCCGCTTCGGTATTCCAGCTACAATAGTGATGACAGAACTCGGTTACTCGCCGCCTCGGACTCGATGAGCGAGCTCTGCAGAAAGTGGAACGTCTATCAAGCCTTCACCTCGGTCGAGCACCCCCAGACCAACGGGCAGGCCGAGGCTGCAAACAAAGTCATATTGAACGGACTCAAGAAGAAACTCGACGACTCCAAAGGAGGATGGGCTGAAGAGTTACCACTTGTGCTGTGGTCCTACAACACCACTCCGCAGTCGTCCACTCAGGAGGCCCCCTTTCGGCTGGTATACGGCAGCGACGCCCTCATCCCCATAGAGGTGTTGGAGCCTAGCCCAAGGCGAACTTTCACTGAAACAGTCCCAGATGAAGCCTCCCTCAGAGCAAACTTAGACTTGGTAGAGGAAGTAAGAGAGCTGGCAAAGGTAAAGGAGCAGGCAGCAAAACAGCGAGCTGCGAGAAAATACAACTCAAAAGTACTGCCAAGAACTTTCAGAGCCGGAGACTTAGTGCTTAGAAGATCAAGCCGTGTCGGCGCCACAGGTAAACTATCGCCAAACCGGGAGGTCCGCTCGAGTAAAAAGTCATCGGCGAAGGCGTTCAAGTGGAAAAGTTAGATGGAGGCAAAGTCCCGAGGTCCTCGAACGCAGCCAACCTCCGTTTTACTACGCTTGAAATCAAGCTACTAGTCATCGGTTCTCACCATCACCCGTCATTCACTTCATGTAACATTTGTATGTGGCGCATATAAAAGCCCCAAATGTAATCCATCTTCATCATGAATAAAGAGAACCGATTTTCAAAGCATTTCCAAAAAGCAACGCTTATCTTCTCCAAATAAAATAACGCAACAAATCTAATTGCGAGAGTCAAAACAAGAATACGGCCAAAATAAAGAAGTCCCGATAGGCGGGACCGAGCGCGCGTCGATGTCGCCTCTTGGCAATGAAGACTAAAGTCTCGACAGTGAGGGCGGGTGACGAGCCATGTCCCACCTTGGCACACCCGGGCTCGGTTCGACGTAGGCCTTCGCCACATCGAAACCGAAATGGAGCTTACATCGCATAGGCTAAAGTACTGCCGACGACGCCAACACGCTCGGTGCGGTGTAAGAGCTCTTCAAAGATGCGGCGATGCTATGCGCGCCGTAAGCGCGGACCAACGTGTCCGGCATCAGAGAAGAGCCCATTAAACCCAAGACCCGACAGGTGTAGACTGGCCTTAGAGCCGACATACAGCCCTTGGGCACCAACAAGGCCGCAAACAAAACCGGTAAATTAACACCGAGGTAAAACAAGACGCTCCGATTAAAAAGCGCACCAACCGGCAAAACAAAGCCGAAGTAAAATAAGACGCTCTAAAAAGCGCAAACACAACCGGTAAAACAAAACCGAAGTAAAACAAGACGCTCCAATTAATAAGCGCAACAACCGGTAAAATAAACCGAGGTAATATGAAACAACCAGTAAGCAGTCGCAGTCAGAAAAGTGCTAAAACAGTTAGGCAAACTAAGCAAAACAACAAATCAAAGGAGTTACACAACGGCCCAACGGGCGATGTCCAAAAGGCTATAATAAAAAGAAACAAAGGTAACCCAAATCCATTACAAAATATTACTACAAGACTTTGTTTTTGTCTGACAGGAAAAACTAGGGAGCAGGAGGAAGATCTTCGCCATGGTCCTCGCCGTCGGCCAAAACCCGCCCCACTTCGGCATCAGATAGCAGTGCATCAACTTTCCCAAAATCAAGCAAGGCACCATCGGCCACTTCGCCAACAACTCCCTCAGCAACTTCCTCATCAACAAGCTCGCCATTTACCACAATTTTGTCAGGATCAAGCCGCCCGACATCAACCTCAGGAAAAATGGCCCTCACCTGATCCAGCGCTCTGCTAAAACCACTGTCAAAACTCTCAGCAACGGAGGCCTTCACTTCGTCAATAGCGGCAACCAAGTCCCCGCCTACAGGCAAGTTGGGGAACAAATCCCAAATTCCTTTGAGCACCCCGTTCTTGCCAAAGCTAGCCGGGCCATGCACTTTTGACTCCAACTCTTTGCCCACTTTCTCCAAGGACTCCCCAAATTCTTCTTCTCTGGCAGACCAACTTAGACACCGCTCCTCAAGCCGACGCGTTTCTCCGTGTCCCACTTAGCCGGATCTTGTTCCAAACGGACCTTGTCGACCTTGCACCTCCAACTCCTCCTCGGACTTCTTCCAAGCCGCCTCCTTTCGACCATGATCGGCAAATTTTTGTTAAAGGCATCCTCGGCTAGGTGAGCAAGCACCGAGGCATAATGGTCAGAAGTCTTCACCGCCACCGTGTTTGCCGAATTCCCAGAGTGGCTACCTTCTCCACGCCACCGCACGGCCAGCAGACGTTGAGAACGAGTTCAAAGGATACCTTGAGTCAAAAGTTGACCGAATAGGTTCGTCAGTTCGCCGTCGGCCTCTTCCCATTTTAACACACCCTTCCAAGAAGTGTCAATAACCCCCTCCCACGCTGCGCAAAACAATCTCAACAAAGCAGACTAATTCGCGCTCTCTTCGTAAGATTATCCAAGAGGAGGAGGACGAGAACAACTTGTACCTTGACCGGTCATTGCACCCTCCGGCACTGAGGCGATTGCAAAACCTTCACGGACTCTTAGTAACAGAGAGCCTCGACTGTAAGAGGACTCGGCTCGAAACAGCTGAGAGAGAGGGCTCGGGAGCCGCCTGCTTCTTCTTCTCTTCGCTCTCCCCGGTGCTTTCTTGCGTTCAAAGAACGCTGCGAGGGTAGACATCCCAAAGTCGCTGAAAGGAGAAGCGGTTGTCAAAAAAAAAAAAAAAAAAAAAAAAAAAAAAAAAAGCGAAGTATGCCCGAGAGAATTACTTAAATAGTCAATCAACGATTCAGCGTCATCCACTAACCCCAACAACAGGGAAGATTTCAGCATGCCCGAGGACTTAACCCAGCCATCCAGTCGATCCACTTCCGCCTTTTCAACCGAGCTCAAGCCCTCCTCTCAACGTAAAAACTTATCCTTGTGGTGCTTCGTCCAACTCAAGGGAAATCGTTCGTCACCAACCTCGTCAATCAAAGAATAAGGACACTTCGGCCCCGAGACAAACGAAACCGATAATGCTTAAAATGCTTGTAACTACTTTTGTACAAAGCCATAAAAGGATTCGCGCGATGATTGCATAAGGACACCCACCTTACCGGTCCTTCACCGACGAGCGGAAGAAGTACAAAAACTTGCAGGCCGAGACCTCCTCCCCGAGGCACTCGCAAAGGATCTCGAAGGCCCTCATATGGGCCCACCCGTTGGGATGCAAAATGCGTCGAGCCACATGAAGCATCTTCAAGACTGACAAGTAAAAAGGGAGAAGGGCAAATCAACCCCAAGTGCTCAAACCAGTGCCGTAAGCGTAAGTGTACACATCATTCCTGGGACGCACTCATCCAAAAAAACCTCCTCCAAGGCAACAGGACTAGCCGTGGCGCTCCCGCCCCACGGGTGACATAGCATCCGCCGGACACCAAAGAGGGAGGCCTCGGTTCAAGCTCCGAGTCACGAGTCAAGCACCTCTTGATCTACCCAAGAAGTCCCCTCACTCCCGGATCGTTCGCGCTAGGACTCTCGCTTCTTCGCCATGACGGATAAATCACCGCCTCCCGTGGAATCGGAAGGGAACCATCATTATAAAGGTCGCCTATTTCCTTTACCACTCGGCGAACATCAAGCAATGAACAATACCCACATTTGAGGAAGCGGCACATCGGGATTAAGACACCTATACTCGAGAGGTCACCTCACTCTCACTATCACTACTTATTTCAACTATCGAAACCATCCCTATTTTGCAGAAAACAAACGCAGAAACAAACGCAAAGAAATACAACCCAAGAGGAGCAGAAAGAAAAATAAGAAAAGCCACAAATAAGAAAAGCCACAAAGCGAGGAGATAATGCAAGGAGCCACGTACCTTAAGGAAGAAAATCGGAGTAACCACTAACACCACCGGAGGAGAGAAAGGCACGAGAGAAGCACTGGGAAGAGAGCGCAAAGGCAATAACGAAACGAAGAGGAAATGGAATGCAGAAAAGAAGTTAGACGAAGAGACGCTGTGTAAGACCCCTTTCTGAACGAGGGCGATCCAACGGCTAAAAACCCACCAATAAAATCAACGGTGGAGGTTTGAAACGGTTCAAATCCCAGCGACACGTGCCCCGCCCCAATGGAGCACTCGTAAGACGCGATGGGGCTTCCCAAGGACGCCATAATGACACCTCCCGCCAAAAATCAAATCAATCAAGTACCGCGTCACATCGCGTCAATCACGGTGTATCGCCACGTGGCCGCTCGGTCAAAGAGAAAGCGAGTAAGAGCCGCAGGGCGCTTGGTCAAAGAAAAGTGGAAGAACCGCGATGCCATCGGCTAAGAATGAGTTCGGAGGACGAGAGATGTGATCGGTCGCAGATAAAAAGAGAAGCCGACGACGAGAGAAACAACAATAAAAGGGAAGGTTTCCGTATTAATTAAATCTGCTTCATGTTCAAAACGACATTGCATTACATTTGATACGCAAAATTACATTACATTTATTAAGCAAATACATTAGTGCTACAAGGAAATAAACTACTAATACGCACTGGGCGGCGACGCCCCTTTTGCAGGTACCACCAAACTTTGAAGTATCTCCTGACGAGCTTCCTGGCCTACTTGCTACATCCAATGTTCTGAATCGGCCCAGAAGCGCAGACGAGGCGACCCCCTCACACCAAAGACAACACCAAGGCCCACTCGAGGTTGCCCGCCAATTACGACGAGACCGGACCAAGCGGCCGAGGTGTCACCTTCCATGAACGGTCGGCGGAATGCTCCGGCCGATCGCTCTTTGAGTCTTCCGAACAACTCCAGCATTCAGAGGAAAAGCCACCTGCAAAAAAGAAAAGAGCCAGAGTTCACAAAGATCAATAACCCCCGCTTTGAGCCTCTTGACAACCCCCACGCACCTGCGATGGATGGAGTTGTTCAAAAGACTCAAAGGAGGGGACGAAATCTCGCCATAGAAGAGCACGTGCAGCCAAGCCATGAACAAACCAAAGCCACAAGAAACCCCTATTTATACAAGTGGAAGAGCAAAAACTCCTAGGGTTATGATTATGGCGTAACTGAAACCCACTGAGTCAAAACCGACCGAGTCAAAGCAAGCACAAAAACCCACACAGACCCGTAACCCAAGACGCAAAAAGGCAAACGAGGCTAAACCACCCTCGCACACGAGATGAGGACTACGGAACCAAGGACAAATCAAGGATACTTAGAACGCCGCGCAAAGTGCTCGCCGCCGAGGATCAGTGTGTTCCCACCGACCACCCAGTGAAGGCTCGGATATGACACGCCCCTAGCCGATCATCCGGGTTCGTAAGACGGGCGAAGTCCTTGCACCTCATCACCGGTTTCCGTCGACAACGTATCAAGGCCGATGCATGGACTACCTCCCAATCGTAGGGCGACGCCTCTAAAGGGGCTCGGCCTCGGCGAAGCCCCGTTAGATATATTTAGGCAAGCCCGAGAATCTCGCTTTGAGATCTCGGGACATTCATGTACCATTATGAGCATTTATGACATTCTCGTAATATAAATATACGCCCTGTAGGCCAATGAAAGAGATGTATATTCTATTTTCTTCTCACATACTACTTTCTGTGTTCTTGCTAAACCCTACTCCGTGGAATAGTTAGGAACACAATCAAGATGTGATATCTACATAATCATATGGTGTCATTGGAACATAATCTGGAACATAACTGGAACAAAAGAAGACCATAAATCGCATGCGCCCAACGTATGGATATTGCCACGATCTAGCTTCATCCGAGACGTATCGACCCCGAGAAGATGATGTGCGGGAGGATAGGGCTGGCTGTGGTTCAACTTGACAAGAATCCAATGATTCCTATGGATGAACCCAACACAAACCAACCGACTGATTTGAAACACAATCTCCCTCAAAGGGAAGAATGTCCAGCTTCTCATGAGGCGACAACATAACCGGGGGTCTCTCGATATCTAGTAGCTATGACATGTCCTCGTGTCCGCATGGTCATCCACTTCTCAATAGGTTGTTCTGCTCTGTTTGGGATAGCAACTAATGAATCTCTAATGTTCGAACATTGTCACCCATAACTTTGTGTGTCTTCAAACCGGTTGGAGTCCATCTCACTAATTAAATCATTCCGAACGATCGCCAACCGTGTTCACCAGGTCTAGTGAAGTAGAGATGCATCTAAAGCCACGCTTTCCATCCCCGCGACATTGATAATGTCGTCAATATACCTATGTAAGAAATCTGGAAAGTGACTTACCAAGTGGATGTCATGCCAGTGCCCGCCTTTGCTTTGACCTCTCCTGTGACTGGTAGCTCGATGGTACTTGTGATGCTACTTGTGGGACCGTCGGGAGGTATCTTTGAAGGTCCATCGATGGTATTTGTAAGGACCGCCGTGGAGGTATCTCGTGTGGATTTTTCTAAAGATGCATCCACGTGCTCCCACGCCGATGGATCTCTCTCACGTCATACTCTTTCTTCTTCTTCCCCCTCTCTTCTGCACCCCTAGTTTTGACTTTGTGGCTAGGTGGAACCATGGATGTAGTGCCTCTGAATACATAATCATCAAGACCTCTATTCCAAACACATCTCTCCTCAAGGTGCATGTCATTCCATTGCCTCCAAATCTCCTCATCAGATAGCTTAAGTCACCTCCTTCGGATGCTTCTTTGATCCGCTCTCATCCATTGCCTCCAAACCGAGTCTCTTCCAATGAGAGTCAATAATGTCCAATGGTATTGGTAGTCCCATTAGGTGTAACCTACCAAGTTCACAAGAACAAGGTAACCCATGAGTAACTTTAATGACACAACCAAAGACACTTTTTCTTATCCGTGCCCACACCATCCATCATGTTATCAAACTCCCGACAATATGATTCAACGCCTCAATAGACACCAAACCGTGTAGATTCTTGTAGAATGGAATGTTGTGTTGGGCATCTATACTGATTGATGCTCTTTTGAAAAGAATCCACAATTTTATTAATTTGTGCATTGATCATCCCATTAATTGACTCCCAGCTTTTGCATAAATCACCACCACTAGAACCCAATGATCTCTTCAATGCCCAATGGGCAGCCTCAACCCTATGGCACGTAAGGCAAAATTAAAACAAAGAAACCACAATCATATACTTAAGACACTTCGGCAAAAAATTTGCGTACCTATTAGTCGTGGTATTTCCATAGTGTCTTACTTTATCCGTCCACGGGCCACAAAATCTTTCCTTGTGAGGATACAACCATTGCCTGTTGACATATGCAATAAGTTGGGGTATGTCAGTAGACGATTGCTCAAAATCATGCAAAGCCTCACTAAACTCATCATCAAATGTAGCATCAACTACATGATGCCAAAGTGTCATCAGTGAATCCACTCTATCTCCCTTCACCAACTTCTTAATTTGAGCATGAACATTTTTGTTGATATGATATCGACAAAGCAAATTCACGGCCTCCGGAAAGACAACCTTGATAGCAGTCATCAAAGCCTCCTCACAATCAGTGAGGATAACCTGAGAAACACAATCCACACATTCTATTAGAAATGAAAAAAATAAAAAAACAGTAATGTAATGGCAAAAACTAAAGTCATTTAGCATTGACTTACTTGAGGAAGTGCAATATCACACAACATCAAATCTCGTGAGGCTCTGCAAAGACCCACGTGTAGTCATCATAACGCTCATGAGACGGATATGCAAACGCAAGCGAGAAATGTCAACTCGGTGGAAGTGACACCAACAATCTCCAACAGAGGCAATGCATACTTGTTGGTCTTAAAGCGCATCCATAATCAAAACAAAGGGGAAACATCCTCAATAACTTAATACTATCGTGATGTGACCACATGATCTCCTCAACAATATCGCACCTTTAAGTCGTCTCGCCCAACACAAGTAATGGTTCGCCTGAATCGGTGTCATAAGTCGCCGCATCTCGGTCATATATTACCTCTCTTTCCTTCCGAATATTGACGCGGGTTCTATACAACCGAGTAATGTTGCTCAATGTTATACCCCAATTTTGTCCGTATTCTTTTTCTTGTTCTAGTCGCTTATTTCTAGTCGTTTATTTTTAACGCGCCCATTTCTTTTATTTTTGGTCTCGTTTTAGCGCAATTGTCTGGTCCGGCCCGTTCTCGTCTTTGTATTTGGTCGGACTCCTTTTTCTTATTGTTACTTTTATTTTGTTTATTTAATTTATTTAAGCATACCCAATATGTCTAAAAATGTCAAAAAATTCAATTTAATTTAATTTACAATTTAAAAATACTATAACAGTCCAAAAAATGTCAAAAAATAGTATTTAGTTTAATTTAGAAATGAAAAGCACTTAATAGTCCAAAGAGTCCAAAAATACAAAAAAACATAATAGTAAAAAATACATAAAAATAGGATCCGAAAATACAAAATAAAAACTAGGGTTTCAGTGACCTTCCAAGTCACAGCAATGGCTGTTGGGCTTGGATCAAGACCTGAAAATCATCCAAAACCCAGTCAAAAATAATTAATGCTCTGACCTAGTTTTTGATTATAAATAAACGAGTCCAACAGCAGTCAAAACACACAGAAATCAAGACAGCAAAAGCTGCGAAAATCACTAAGAAATTAGGATTAGGGCTTCACATCGAAACCCTAATCACACAAACACGTTTTTTCGAGTTCTGAGATTTGGGGAAAAGGTTAGAGTAACAAAGATAGCGACCGAAAACAACAATGAGCGATCTGATGCAAGAATGTAGGAGATCAATCACAAGCAAACAGAATCTAACGTAAGTCGGAACAGGGTAGTTCATTCATGTTATTCAATCTAAATATGTAGAATTAGTTGGCATGAAAACCGTTATGATACTTGCATTAGTTGTTAAATCTGGAAGTTATAGGAATGAATAATATAAATCAAAGGTTCAGTCTGTTAAAAATATAGGAGTCAAATTGGTCAAAAAAAAACCTATGATCTGTTCTCTTCATATTTTTGTTATTACCAAATCAGAACCATTTTTTTTTTATTATTAGAAAAGCAATCAGAACTAGAACAAGCAGTGGTAGATTAATTCCAGGTTTAGTTCAAAAATAATAACAATCAGAAAAATCACAGAGTAGAAAAATAGGGAGAATGGTGTAGAAGGAGATGGAAGCAGAATAAAAAAAGGTACAAAAAACTGACCTTCTAACTTGCTCGCCGGAGCTCCGATCGTCTTCTCCGGCGAGGCTCCGGCGAGCTCATCGGTAAACTGATCCAAGACATAAAAACCACCACTCCACCCACGCTCAAGCTTCCTTCAAACGGACCACCGTCCAAACCGAACCCAGAAACCCAAAGAAAAGGAAAATGTATCAGACGTAAAACGAAAGAAATAAAAACGGGGAGAAGGAGAAGAACTGAGGAGAGAAGAACGAAGCTTACCTTCGTCAACACCATCACCATCACCGCCCAACACCGCCGCCAGATCTCCCTCCTCACCTTGAAGAAACCGATCGGCTCTCCCTCTCCCTCTCAACCCGAAATCGAACCAATCCCCATGGAAACCGGCGCAAACATCGCCGGATTTCTCTCTCTCTCACTCCCTGAGGTCGCGCCGAGGATGTCGCTAGAGACTCCCTCTCTCTAGCTGCGCCGCAGCGGCAGCAAGTTGAAGGAATGAATGGAAGTTTTTAGGGTTTCTGTTATAAAGTAGGGTTATATATTGGGCCTCTCCTTTTTTTTATTCTGAACACTAATCGCACCCCTCTCACTCACGCGTGCACCCCTCCCCACTTAAGCCCGCCAGCATACCGGCCCCAGCATGCGAACCGGGCTTCCATTTTTGCACCCTTATTATTCATACTGCACCCTGCGACTAATAAAACCCCAATTTACCATGTTCACCCCTGCTTCGCTTTTTTTTTTATTCTTTTCCAATAATAATATAAATAATTTTTCTCAAAAATAAATAAATGGCTAAGTCGGTTGTACAACCTAAGTTAGTCATTATTTTAGGCCAATGAGTTGCATGCAGTTCAAGAACCCTACAAACCTAACGAATAAATTATTTCTCTAAAAATAAAATTCGGCTAAGTCGGTTGTACAACCTGTTAGTCATTATTTTAGGGCCAATGAGTCATGATTCAAGAACCCCGCAAATTTAATTTTCCTAAAAATAGGGGATTAAGTCACTGCATACGATCGGGTTAGTCGTTTCTAGAACTAATGAGTCATGCAGTTCAGAGTCCTAGAATACCTATTCTAAAACGAACCCACCTCATACCAAACCACTTTCTTTCAAAACCCTAAAATTATTTCAAAAAGTAGGGGCTAAGTCGGTTGTACAATCGGGTTAGCTAGCGTCCTAGAATCGATGAAAGTCATGCAGTTCAAGGAATCCTAGGATCCCTACACTAAAAACACCAACCCACAAACTTTTCGGGAAGAACTACGTAGCTTTGATTCCTCCATTGCATCCGAGGTACGTAGGAGCAAGATTCAACCTCTTGTCAAGCACTAAAACCAAAAACCTAAATAAGTCTTTTTTTTTCTACAAATAAAAGGGTAATTATTAAATAAATCTTAAATTAATTAGACAATAGGATGTCGTGGGGTGCTAATACCTTCCCCACACATAACGACTCCCTAACCCTAACAATGCCTCGTCCTAAAACTTAAAGGGATTTTCCGAATTTGCCCTTAAACTAAAATTTTCTGTGGCGGCTTCCTAAGAACCTTTCGAAGAATCCTTTCCTCGGATTTTTCGGTCGCTACACTCAAGTTGTTCTTAAATTTGTTCTTTAATGCTTCAAGACTTTTGGATGCTTTCACTCCCAAGGACGGATGCTCCCAACAATTGACCGCTCCTCCTTGCTAAACTTACCAAATATAGTCGCTCCAAACAAAGTCTTATGAGGCTCATGATTGTGAATCCCATCAACCACTCTCACCTTCCAATCGTAACTAGGAGGTAACATTGGTTTAGCTTTCAATCAAACCTACAACCACATCTTTTCGAACTCTTGTGTCTACCAAAGAACACCCAACATCTACTCGATCAGATGTGCCCGCCTCTCACAACCATAAACAACCTTGTTCTTTTTCCCTTTCCCATTATCCGTCGTCTCGATCGAACAATAACCACAATGACTCCATTCGCTTTCCCAATATCTCTAACCCAACGTGTCATTGCATCACGAGTGGGAAATATCTCGGATGTAGTAAAGGCACCTTAAATCCGTAATAACCATCTATTTAAAAATAATTAAAATGTTAAAAAAAAATTTAAAATACCTTTTTAAAAGGTATTTCCTGTTCACATTTTTCGAACCTAATTACCTCTGAAAAGGTATTTCAAAAAAATTTAATTTAAAAATACAAAATTTCTAATTACCTTTTCGGAGATAATTCCTGTTCAAAAATTGTGAACCTGAAATACCAATCTTCTTACTGCTTAATTCCGAAAAATCACCTCCAAAATTTCGGAAATACCTTTTTTTTGCTAATTCCGGAATTTTTTTTTTTATGTAGGTCCGGTGCGTTTTTTTTTTTTTAAATGCCAGGGGCATTTTAGGCATATTGGTACTTATGGGAGTGGGATAGATGATTAGGGGGGTACGAAAAATAATAGCCTTAATTGACATGTGGATGTCATGTGAGCTAAAATGTTTATGTGGCGGCAATGCTGATTGAGTTTTTAATTAATCCAATTAAATGTTAGAGACTATTATTGCAAACAGAAAAATAACTGAGGCGTACATCGCACAAAGCCTGAATTTATTTGGCATCAACCTAACAATTGTCTTCAAATACCAGTCAGATGTACATTTGACCGTTAGCATTCCTCTAAAAAGAGATGGAAACCGACACGTACATATTCGCTGTGGTAGAGCGGCAGATCAGGCAACCTCGAGTAAATGCAATTGCAATTGTCAACAACCCATATGTATGAAATGCTCATAATCCAATTGTTATGAACGATGACGTAGATGAAGAAGATATTTGTGGTGTTAGAGTTATAGTATAATAGGGCACTTACGTTTATAGTAAGGTATAAATAAATACTAGAAAATACAATATACTAGCCTCACACCCGTGCGATGCACGGAGGCGCTAGTATTAGCGAAACTAACAACACAATTAACACCTTTAATTCGATTGAAAATTAGATGTATAAAAGCATAAGAAAAAGCCGAAAACATTCCAAAAGTAACAGACACTAATGCATATCCTTAGCATCTATATTCTATTGGTTATCGATGTATATAGGCTGACAAGTAGAAAACAAATAAGTAAAGAGTTAGATTAAGTAAGAGTTAGAGTTAGAAGTCACTATATATATAAGAGTAACAAAGTAAAAAAGGACAAAGGCACTAATAAGATTAAGTAAGCAATGAGTGAGATTGTTAGAGTTATAAGAAACAAAAATAATAAAGAAAAACAGAAAAAGCTAGAGTTAGAAGTCAAGTTAGAATTAGAAGTCACAATATATATATTTATGGATATAAGAGCAACAAAGTAAAAAAGGAAAAAGTTAATAACAAATACACCACTACTATTAAGTTAGCAATAAGTCAAATAGTTAGAGTAAGTAAGAGTTAGAACAAATAAGAAAGTAAAAAAAAGTTAGAGTTAGAAGACATAATATATGTCTAAGAACCAATAAGAAATATGGATATAAGAGTAACAGAGAAAAAAAGGAGAAAATGCATTAATAAGATTAAGTAAGCAATGAGGGAAATAGTTAGAGTTGGAAGTCAAGTTAAAGGTATAGGTATAGGTATAACTCAAAGAGCCCATCTTCATCTACTACAATATCTATAAACACAATAAAAAGCTTCTTGGGATAAATATAAATATGTGACTCAAAATAGTAGGACTTCCAAACAAACTCATGTTCTACTATTTTACAATTGATTATTCTATAGTTCATAAAATAACTTGGTAATAACACACTAGATCATAAACTACTCAACCATTATTAGTGAACTACCATGTTTTCAATGGATATAGTATACTTCGAATAATTAATCAGCATCATTCTGAGCCAACTCTTTTCAACCATCATGCAGTACCTGTTTAAACACATCGAGTACAAAACTAAGGATTACAGTTTTATCAGCTAGTTCTATTAAACTCAACTCAGAAGACACACATACTACTTGCTAGGATGATATTGATGACCATATATATGCTGACCTGAAGAGCTTGCTTGCTGGAAGTTTGAAATTGTGCTTGTATCTGCCTAGCCACTCAGAACTTCAAGTTTTGAATCAATGATTTTTCTAGTTGATTCAATGCTTTGTCTCCCACCTACTTCTGCAGAATTTATAACCTCAGTCAGACATATTCAAACAAAAATTGACACTTAAGTAGTGAGAAAAATATGAGGAAAAATAGAAGTGGGAATTCACCATATAAGATGTACCACCCATATGATGTACCACCAAAACCCAATTTTAGCTCCAAATGCATTAATTAAAATAAAGATTCAATATTATTGAATGTAGATCATGATTGAGCTTTAAAAATACAAATTTATGAAGCCAAATGCAAAATGCCGTAAAGTAGTAACACAACATTAAGTACTATAAAAGTGACTAAAATTACTTCTATAAGATCACTCAGAAAAAATGTGAATCAAGTAATTCAATATTTTGTATGCCTCCGCTCTTAAGAGATGGTTGTCTTTTAATCATTTGCGATCTTAGGGATGAACATAATCCTGAGATTAAACTTGCCCCCCAAAATTCAATTTGTCAGAGCATAAGAATGTTCCACATGGTTTGATGACAGTACCTTAACTGCAATATGGAAAGAGAGCAGTATGTAGTATTAAAACCAATAGTTCTAAACTATAATAGGAAACAAAATCAATAGACAATCAAGTAAACATGTTAGAGAAAATAAAAGAATGCAAAAATGGACAATCAAGTAATTTAATTGGATGATTTGATTATCCGTCAGAAATTAAAAAAGAATAAAACACACAAGGCAATAAAATTATCGTTGGTGCAATAAGGCCACCAAATACAATTATTGCAGATATGAATGATATTCCTGTGAGATAGCTTATTCAAAGTGTTTGGCGTCTACTTCAATCAGTAAAACACACAATTAGTTTGAATTAACAGAATATACATTACCCTCCCCGAGTGATAGTTTTCATCGAAAAATTCTTGACCCTGACCCCTACGAGAGCATGGTTAAGATGCACGCAAGATGAATGAACAAGGAGCTGAGCACACATCAGAGTCCCCGATTCAAGCCTCATATCGCATGATATCTAATCCAAACAAAGCATGTGTTAAAAAGAAAATGAGCCTTAGTCATAGGGCCAATGCATCAATCAATCATAGCATCAAGAATCCAAAATTGACAAAATAAACTATTTCTACACAAAAAGAATCACTCAATACCGTAACTACTATACCCTAATCACTATAGAAACATAAAAACTCATCATCAAAATGTAATTCAGCCCCAAAGCAACACATCTCATCCGAGTATGACCTCAAAGTAAGTATCTCCTGGGCGCACTAAGATCAATTTTAAAGGCTAATGATGGGCAACCACGCATGCTCACAAAGAAAGAAATTCGAGCTAATCAATATACCGATTACCTTTATAGCAATTAGCTCCGGAATTCCCTCGAATACTTGTTTGTCAAATGGCTTCCCAATGCTTCCATCACATCCTTGCACACAAAATTCCAAGAAGCAATTAACTCTATTCTTTTGAACTGCTCTCAACTTCTCTTTCTCTATGTGTGTATCTCGGATTAGTAACACTCAAAGTGACCTGTTCCCCAACCGACAACCTTGGAATTCCAAGAGTGCATTAGTTCATCAAGAACATTATGATTTTAGGATAGAAATAATAACATTAGTATATTAACCATGTAATGCATATAGCAAATTTGAGATGAAATTACTTGGTTGACCCTTTTATGAAAAATGCAAACCATCAAAACCAAAATATCAACAATCTTTAAAAACACAATACAATCATTAATCATACACAATCCCACACCCTTACTACCTTGGGTCATGCTGCAAGAACCCGTGATGCACGGTTAGTATAACTATTAGTGATATATGCATACATGATTATATGAACTGCACTTCATTATTATTGTGATGAAAGGATCATAAAAATGTCTGCAGATAAAAAAAAAAAAAAATTTCCACCATGTACTAAGAAACTAAATATAATCGATAAAAAATTAATTAGATGTTAACTAAGGCCCAACCATATGACAAATACAAATTTCAATCAAAATAACTAATGTTCATCCTAATAACACTTCCTATTAAGATGAAGCATGACATAATAAAAGTATCTTATGATTGCAGAACTTTTGTGAGCTAGTCAGAAGAACAACACATTCATCATTTTGGCATGCACATAAATTATATTTCTGAAAAAAATCACAATTTATATATTTTAGAAGTCAATAAAAAATTGGATATTATAATAAACTTGTAAATGACATATAATCGTAGTCATCACTTCACTTTATTTCTCTCTTTATAACAATTATATTTCAATTGACAAATGAAACTCAATGCAATACTTAGAATGCAATTGAGTTGGAAATAGAACATATAATATATGCAAAGGCTCAACACGACGGAGCAAAAAGACACCAGTGTCAGAACATTCCCTTCTACCACCATAAGGGTTACCAAGAAAAAAACAGATCTCATTCCCGAACCATGTTGATGATTCGATTCTGCAGGATCGGTTCTTGGCATGTTGCATAAGATGCAGTCATGCACAAGGAGACAACCCCAAAGGCATAGAGCTTTTTCCATCATTAAAATCAGCAGCTCCTCCTCTAGTTAGAGCCATTTGGTGGCGGTTTGCCTCTGTTGATAAACACACCCACCATTTTGCTCTGCTCCCACCACACCTTATTCTCGTTGCTTTGCTATTTGTTGTTGTCTCAAAGATTTGAAGCTACACGAAAATCACCAAAAAAAAACAAATAAATAAAAAGGGTAAAGTTGGAAGCTAAATAAAGATACAAAGATTGTTGTCTAGAGGGTTATAACTTACTTGTGCTAATTTCAATTGCTGGTGAGAAAGTAAATGTTGGTTCTAAAGCCCCATTTCATGATTTCTTGACGTGGTGTTGTTTTTGGAAGGTACAGGGAAGGGAGAAGGATTTCTTGGAGGAACAAAGAGTCCATCGTTGAAACCATAACTGTGTTCTTGGTTCAACCTCATCCTCTCTACTTCCCTTGCAGCCGCATGAATCAGATCCCAAGTAATCCTCGACTCCTTGTCGAGGACATCTTACAAACACCATTTGGGCTTCCTAGACTCGACTCTTTCCGGCAACCACACCCACTCCCGAAAGCACATAACGTCAACTGTGGTGAACCAGATACAAAACGACCCTAAAATAATCAAAAGACAACATATAACATCAAAACGCAAAACATCAAAAACAGGGGTTTCACACTATAAAACAAATTAAGTAAAAAAAGTTAGAGAGAGACTTGTGCATACCATGTTAGTTTCAGAGGATTTGAAATCATTTTGGAGAGTGGAGCGAGCCATGCGGCGGCCGGCGAGTTAACTCGGCGACGAGTTGTTCTTCCTCGTCGCTCTCAGTTTCACTAGAGCCACCAATAAGCGAGTCAACATGGGAAATAAGGTCAGAAGAGGAAGCAAAACACTAGGGGAAACTCGGATGGAAAAACACAGTGAATCATTGCCATTGTTAGGGTTGGTAACAGGGTATTTTGGTTTGAAGGGTGCAGTGGTGAAGTCGTCGGCGGCGAGAATGAGCGAAGGGGGGAAAGAAGATGAGAAACTGGGAAAAAAAAATAGGAGTCCATGATGAGAGAATGAAAGAGAAGAAGATAGAGAGAAAGAGAGAAGGAAAGAGAGAAGAAATGGAGGTTGAGACAAGAAGAAAGGGAAAGAAAAGGGTAGAGAATGAGTGAAAGCGTTTCACTTCGCAGAAAGAGTGAGAGAGAAAACGAGTAAGAGAGAATGATGAAAAACTGACACTACTGATGGAAATGGAAACTGACTGGCTTAGAAAGGTCAGCTGTAGTGATTGGGCAAAGGAGAGGCAAACCAATGGGGGTGATCCACGAAAAACTGCCTCAAGTATGACCAATAGCAACACGCCACATCAGCAGGTGCAAGTTTGGCGACATTTCCAGCACCAAACTGCATAGGATTAAAAGTAAAGATTAGGGGTGAAATCCCAACCCGGTGACAGTTCAAGACATAGGTGCTACTGCAATGTGCAACCCTGCAATGTGCATCGAGTCCATTAAGCATGACATTTGGAAGAAGGGTATTATTTTTCGTACCCCCCAAATTCCCTACCACACCCCCATAATTTCCCAATTGGACAAAAATACCCCTACTTTTTCCCAAAAATTACATGGTTTTGTTAAAAAAAAAAAAAAATTGGAATTTGAATTACTCTCTAATTAGAAAAGACTTTCTGAATTACTTTAGAAGGGAGGTAATTAGGTTGAAATATGAACCTAATTACCTCACTTCGAGGTATTCAGAAATCTTTCTCTAATTACTAGGTAATTCAAAATCTAATTTTTTTTTTTTCAATTTTTAATATTTTCTAATTACATTTATTTTTTGAAAGATGGCGAGTAGACGATCGATAACGTAGAAATGAAGCAGAGTCTTTTGACCAACGTAGAACGAATAATTTAGGCTAAAAATCGGTTTTCGGACAACATACTCGATCGTAATGAAACCACACCATTAGAAGCGAAAAAATCAAGAATCAAGACTCCCTTAGAAGGGACTTCTTACGGGACTACACCTCAAAATCCCAAATTCCATCAAGCATTACTATTTTTTACGATTTTTTAAATTTTTCATAGTCTCCAAAAATCTAAAAAAAATTTGTATAAATTTATTTTTTTAGTTTTGTTAGATTTTTAGTGGTGTTTTTATATTTTTTTTTAGAGTAGTTTTGACTATTTTTAGTAGCGCTTTAAGTAATAAAAATTAAAACAAATCGTATATATACGCACCTTCTTACCGCCTGGATTGGCGGGATGCCTTAGATGTCGCCTCGCTTCACCTACTTCACGTCTTATTTTCATCATTTTAGACATTTTGGGCCCATAATTGTATTTGTACTTCTATTTTATGTTGGTCATTTTATATATTTTGACGTATTGTTATTAAATCGTAAATCGTTCAGATCATATTTCCAATAAAACGCGCGTTTAAATCTTAAGACCAAAATATAAACTTTTAAAAAAAAAAATTTAAAAATTTCTAATTACCTTTTTAGAGAGTAATTAAAATTTTCATGATGATGAACCTAATTACCTTTTTAGAGGTAATTCAAATTTAATTTTTTGAACCTAATTACCTTATTTTGAGGTAATTCCAAAAATTTTATTTTTATTTTTATTTTTTTTAAAAACACAGGGGTATTATTGGGATTTATGGAAAAATGGGGGTGTGGGAGGGAATGAGGGGGGTACGAAAACAAAAAGCCTTGGAAGAAACATACTCTACGCAACATCAAGCACGAATCATGAATGAGCAAAAAAGAACCAGTCCATTCTCGAACTATGGTTGACATAAACTGACATCTAAATTACATAAACATAGCCAAACAAAATATACTATTTATTCATAGTGACAAAAATCTTAATTTAGTTTCATAGTCACGATGTATGCTTAGGCCTAATTTCAATTCCTTGAACAACAAGTCCTCCCTTCCAATCACCACTTGTGATCTCCTGAACACCCATCTCCACCTCCTTATCCTCTCCACCTTCATTGAAAAACTCACCCAATTCTATCTCCAACCACCCATCTCCCCTCTCCTTAGGATACTTGTCAAACATCTCATCAACACTTTCTGTCGGTGCCGGTGCCGGCGCCTCCACAAAACGAGCTCGACTGAATATCCCAGTACGAGAACGACGAGGAACAATCTGGTATCTCAACCTTCGTCCTCTCTCAGCATCCAAAAACACAATTCGCTCTTCACTCATATCTCCAGAAATTCCAACCGATGCATGAATTGATTGGTCTTCGAACCCGTAGGTTCCAGCAGCACCTGCCTTGCACACAAGGTATGCTCCGTATAATGTATCTGGAGACAGCATCTTAGTATTCATCCGTCCTCGGATTTCAAGCCAACACACACTCTTAAGCTCAGCCACCTCAGAAAACCTGCATATATATATTCTGTTTTAATTAATTTGCTATTCTGATCTATATAACTAATCAGCATATCTATTTATTTAGATCCGAAATGTAGCACATTATTAAAAAGATGATGTCTGGTGTCCGACACGTGTCGTGATGAACATCATCAACATTTAAATCAAGTTCATTTTTCATAGATTTAGATTGATAGTATATAGAAAATGTTTGAAAATTGGATTGCATGAATTGATTGAATTACCTGGAATCTGGGAGAGATTTCCATTTCCAATACCTAGGAGTGTCTCCCCATACAATAGACAAACTCCTTGCTGATAACATGAAGCATTTCTTCCCATTTTTGTTATCCAGTTGAAAGCTCTATACATAACACAACATAACAAAAATTAACCAAGAATATTCAATTAATCAATAGCCTAATCATAAATTAATCGATGGTTTTTTGACTTTTCAGATCCAACGGTTCAGCGGCGGTTGCACTATATGAACCGCTGAGGGGTATTCAAACACAGAATCAAAATTGAATATAAATAATGAAACAGAGAGTAGCAATTATAGTTACCTTGTTGCCGTCGTCTATGAGGAGCGGTTTGCGGCAGAGGTTGAGATAGAGGTCTTTCTTAGATTGGGAAGAGAAGGGATCATTAGGGGTAGATTGGGAAATAATGGATTGATAATCAGAGGGTAAGAACCTTTCCCAAACAGTGTCGGAATCCGCAGCGGATCTGAAGGTTGATGAAACCAAGGAGAGTCTGCAAACATCGGTAGGAGATGTGAAGGAGAAAACATTTGCTATGCAATCTTCAGGTAGATTTTGAAACTCCATGGTTTGTTTAAGAAATAACTATTCTCCTCTGTTTCTTATATAGGAAGTGAATGGGAGGAGGGAAACTTCGTGATTAAGTCTGAGGCTGTGATAGGATGGATATTTGCCACACAAAAAGTTTGAAAAAAAGAGAGAGGATATTTGTGCGTAAGGATCTTTATCTTTCTATCGTTATCGGATCTTCACATGTGTTACACTCGTGTCATTCAACTCGCCATTCTTCCCTCACCTGTCCACCGAACTAGAATAATTTGCCTTTTATTTTATTTTATTATTTATAGAGACTAGAGGTAAACAATTTAAGTAATCTGATAATCTCTGATACCTCAAATTTAGTTACCCCAAAAATAGAATAAACCTCCAAACTGATAGTGATAAAAAAAACCTCTAAATTGGTCACTCAATTATTATCCTCTCTCCAATTTAGTTTTTGTTGTCGCCAAACTCTTAAGTCCTAGTCTAGGGTCGGTCAGAGGTTTGGACAAGTCTTTGTTTTCTTTGTTCTTCAAGCAATTGCGCCGATGAGGGAACTCTGCTCCCCGACTGTGGGTTTCTGACTCCTCTAGAAAGGGTCAGGTTGAGTGAATGAGACGTTGGATTATTCTACTGACCTAATGCATAAAGATAAAGATAAAAGTAAAGTGCGGTAAAAGGAAGATAAACTGATTTAAAAAATAGAGTTGTTGTATTGATGTATGTTCTTTTACAATTATATTATTCCTATTTATATACATAGGCCCTCGTCGGCCACTATTCGAGCCAACACTTGGCTACCGTTGAATCCACCAAAGATCAACACCTATCATTGCTCTTAAACCCTAAATTGGCAGAGGAACTACCCACTATCCCACTAGCACGATTAGTGGGGGTAAAACTCCCTCGCTCCACTTTTCAAGGCCTCGCTCCTTTGCTTAATCTTTAGCTGCTCCCACGTTCTATCCTCGTGCTTCCTCTTCTCTGCCTTCCAAGCAAGTTTGCCTTATCTCGGCCATTTAGTTCCTCCTCGACTGACCTTTGTCATCGGACAACAGTTGCAAACTTAGGCACCCAAGCCACCATGGTCGTGGCATTCTATAGGCTGGGACTTTATCTCTCTCAGCCTCGCTCATTATCCCTCGGGCTTACCCCCTTCCTCAGGGAGTTTATATTGTGATCTCCCCCGAGGACCTCTCTTGAGTTTATTCCCTTCAGCAATTATCTCTTGTGATTTTATCTAGTGGTCTGCCTCAGCACACTAGTCCTTTTCCTCTTTTCTCTTAACCCTCGGCTTATGACTTAATTAATTTTAAGTGTTAACGGTCTCTAAACTAGTTAAAATGATTAAAAAATTCCAAACATTTTCCTTATCCATCAAATTAAACTCTCTGTTAATCTAGGTCACATTCATATAGAGACAAACTTGACTACTTGGAGAAAATTTAAAGACTCTCTAATAATTTAAAATAGTTTAGGATTGTTCCAGTGGGATTTCTTATGTGAACCATTGATTGTTCCGAGGCTCCCTCCCTTGCAATCCAAAATCAGTCATAGTTGGTATCAAAGCTCTTGACTTGGAACTTTGCGAATACGCCATGAACACTCGAAGCCAATTAGTTGTTGAGCTCGATCGCAAAATGGAAGATAATCTCTCTGCCGTGAATGCTGGCATCGATCTCATCGAAGTAACATTGGACACTCGCATGGACGAATTGTGAAACCTGATCATATCTTAGGCACGCGGACCAGCTCAATCGAGCAATACAACCCCAGGCGAATTTTATCTCTTTGTTTTCTCCCTTATTTGATCCATCTTCATCCCCTGACCTAAAAGAATAGAAAGAATAGATATAGCCTAGGTAATATCATATCATATCATATCATAGAGTGAAAGTTGGATCCCAGATTGCTAGTCATTGATTAAGGAATGATTTTCAAATTCGTAGTGTAGAGTAAAACAGAACCACCAGACAATCAAAACAGAACCACCAGACCCTTTAACATTATGATCCAAACCCTCACACAATCAAAGCCTGCCTGATTTATGCTCAAGCAATAACAATGGAAATAAGCTACATAAATAAGATTCGGTACATGTGGCAGTTGTTGTCAATAAAAAGGTACATGTAATAGCCAAGCACATGAAACAAAGTTCAAGCAATCAATAATCTCCTTTCTTACAATCTCCTTTCTTACAATTGTGAATAAAATATTAGCTCTGAGATGATGTGTCAATTGCACATAGGTTCGGCACAATAATATTATACATGGCATCATTTAATTGATTGATTTGCGCCAACAGTACATCCGAACCTCATTACACGTTAACCAATTTTTTTACATTAAATAGACCTAGAGAATTTGGTTTCAAAAAAGAGACCTAGAGAATTATGGTCAATATGCATATAATCTCCTTTCATTACAAAAAATAAATATGGATCCTATAAATATTATACAACCGAATAGGATCATATTAAATGCACAGTATAATTCCAATCTTCCTTCCATCTTTTATCTGCCTTTTCTCAAGCTAGAATAAACCAAAAAAAACAATTAAGTAGTAACCGAAACACGTGGTGCCAAATTACAATTTCCCCAAAAATTAGAAAACCAAATTAATCGGATCTCAGTTATTTAGCATTAATCAAATATTGTAACACCAATTTTGTTGACTGATTTATGAGTCCAAATACAAGACTTCCTTTGACGACATCCTTCCTTCTCTCACCTTTCTCCATCTATAAAGCATACAAAGTAGAATGTTCCTCAAACCAAATGAAATGCAAATCCTCATTGTAAATTATTTTTAAATTTAAATTTATTGTATTTCTCATTTTAACTCTGAACACGTAACTCCCTATAGTGTTACAAAACATAAATGTGTTGTTAAATGCAAATCAAGTCAAATAAAATATAAAAAATAAAAATAACAAAAATAAATGAGACAAAAGTTAGAAGACAAAATTGATTTAAAAAATATTAATCTCAAAATATTCCATGTTTTGAAAAACATATTAATTCCATAATTCCTAAATTCACTACTTTAATTTAGGAAATAAGCAGGGTGATTAAACATACTAAAAAAGAGGTGATTCCAAAAGATCATAAACCACATAAACCAAAAGATCAAAAACAATATCTATTATATATACAAACTAAAATGAACCAAAAGGCCTATTTGCTTATGTGTCATACAACTAAGGTGTCCACGTAATTACAACAAAAAAAGCCACCTCATTCTAATTACAATGACATGTACTTAATGAAGAAGTCATCCCATCCGTTTTTTCTTATTAGTAAACGTCACCATTTAATCAGAATTAGCATAAATTTTTAAATTTGAATTATTAGTATATCACATTTAACTCATACTCTTAAATACAATTAATTATGTATAACTGTTATACAATTATAATTAACAAATTCTGTATAACTGTCACAATTATAATTCTGTATAATTAACTCATACTCTCCAAAAACAAATCAAATTTTTTTTTAGTTTCTCTATCAAATCAACAATTAGCATCAACTTTTAATACTGCACTTAAATGCAAAATCTTCATTAATTTTGGAAACGGTCAACACCATGGTAAATAGCCATTAACATCATATTTGAAAACTCTAACATCAATTTTTCAAATTCGAATTATTGCCAAAACACATTTAATCCCTACTATTAAATATAATTTATTGTTAATCAACAAATATACAATTTTTCAACACCAACATCAATGTTGATAACTGTGACATAAATTTTTAAAATTTGAATTATTACCATATCTCATTTGATTCATCATTTTAATTGCAATATATTCCTAATGAACTGTTATACCACTATAAAAGTCAAGATAATCACAAAATTAATACTAGAATAATATTTTATTTTATCGAATAAAAATATAAATCAGTTATTGAAACACTGACTATATTTTTTTGACTTATAAACTATAATATTTTTTTTAAATCTAAAAAACCGAAACCCCCTGATATTTTTTTTCCCTCCCAACAAATAGAAAATCCCCTAGGCTGATTTTCCCATATCACCACCATTATTATTACAATTAGTCCTGATAAGGCTGATGTGTCATTATGCACCTCCACCTCATATCCTATTGTCAAGTTCATATATTAATAGACCCATTAAATTCCTCAAGTTGACCAATTAAGTTAGAAACCTAATATTCAATTTTGTAACTGCCGAAAGTTATATAGAATTTAAATTGCATTGCAATTCAAGGCTTAAAACTCTCAAATAATTCGCATCTCCTGGCCTGAAAATTCGCATCTCCTTCCAACATTTCATTTAATTCTTAAACTCTCAATTATTATGAGTTAAAACAAATCAAAAAATATTTCTAATTTTAATCAAAACAAAACTGAAACTCCCCAATAATTTTTGTTCAGAGAACATATTTTGCTTTTTGTGCAATGTAACTTCGCTTCACCATATAATTACCATTAAATGTGAAGATTCTGTTTAATTCAAATTCAAATTCATATGTGCTTAAAAAGTGAGTAAATATACATATACCCATTATGCATTTCTCCACTCATACATTTCCATTTCTCCAATTTTCAGTGAAGGTGGGAAAATGCTACTGATTCGAAGGGCATGCCAATTCAAAGAAGCAAATTGTTATCTTTCTTTATAGATTCTTTTCTCTCATATATAACCCATATTTTTTTACAGGTTAAACATTATTGATATTGATTTTATTTGAAGGATATTGATATTGATATTATTATTATTATTATTATTATTATTATTATTATTATTATTATTATTATTTCAGAAGAGGTAAATAGTTGTCACTAATGTCAATCTTCTATGATTTAATCAGAATTCGAAATTATTCATTTTATCTCTATTACTGCCACTAACTTAAATTTAATTTTTTCACCTCCTTGGCATTTAGGCAATTTTCCAATTCGGATTTTGAGATGACTGAAGTTATGTTATAGGCTTTATGCTTTCTACAATTTTTAGTTGGGATTCATACACATGATGACTGTATAAGAAAAATCATTCTTCCTTGAGGTCAAAAGTGGCGTAATTAATTTTGTCAAAAAAAAGTGAAGCAATTAGCAGAAGCAATGGAGGATTACACAACAGACAAGTAGAGGAAGAAAATAGAATAAAATAATGTGTAGAAGGATTAGTAGATTACTCTACTCATTAACTCACTATTAAAGTACTACTTCCTGTCTTCCTCCGGTTTCTTTTATTTATAAAAGACTAGACCAGAAAGAGTATGGGGTATTTTTTGATAAAAAGTACTATGGTGTATTTGTTTACATTGGGTGCATGATAACGGTAGAAGATAAATTATCCTTCCTTTACATCGGAAAAAACCAGTAAACAATAATTAGTCAATGTGAACGTGCAACGTGTGTAGTGAAGCTTGAGCGATCTTCAAAGTTAAACCATATTTTGGTGATTGATTTATTATTTTTTCAATTTTAAAATACTTTCATCCAGCTTAATATTATTACACACCTTAACTTACAATTTTTCCCCTCAATTTTAAAATCACCCAGAGTAAAATCATTGTTATAATTATTATTATAGTGTATTGAAACCTAGCTACATTATCATTATTTCACCTCCAGTTGTTCTTACTCGGGGATTGCAATTGTGCGAAGAAACTTACAAAACTTGCAGGCAAAGAAGACTAGATAATTAGATAAATATTATGTTATTTTTCACTGAGGGAAATATTTACCTAAAATTATTTATATTGGCTTACTTTTATCTTAGATTTTACTCTAGGTGATTTTAAATTATACTACAAGTATAATTTCTTTCGTAAGCCATTTTTGGAGGCTATCAACCAAATATAGCTTGGGTTATTTTTTTTCTTTCGTGAAATCTCTTATTTTGAATGTTTCATTTATTCTTCAATAAACTATAGATATTTTTATTGGCTGGTTTCATATTATATGGTTCTTACCTTATAGTTATTACCTCAATCTTAGACAAAGTTAATGTTTTTTTTTTTTAAAATTTTTACTAAGGAATGTGTTGTTTTGAAAATTCTACAGTGATAAAAATTAGGGATGAGTGCTCTAGCAGGATGCCTTTCATTTTACCTTATAGTTCTTTCTAATTTTTTTTACAGTTTATAGTCCATTGAAAAAAAAACGTATCAATGGTATGGTAAAAGGTTTGGATGTCTAGAACAAGTTGCATGCTTTGCCTTCCTCTTAGAGGTTCGTTATGTGTAAAAAGTTTAAAATAAAATTGATAGATGCATGTGTAACTTTGTCTACCACATAATAGTCATAAAATTGGTCTTACCGTTATATATAGATAGTATATTTGTACGGTTAGCTACTCAAATTGGTCAAATTCAATCCTTTTTGTGGTTTTATTTGATTAAATTTGTTCCTAATCTTTGTTACGCTGCTTTGAAATGCATAAATCGAACTTTATAAGGTTGTTTTGGTAATATTAATCAGTAATGAACTATTTATGATTTATTCTATGTCTTAATGTCAGAGAAGCTTTTTAAGTCAATTTTTCTCATGATAAAATAAATAAGATTTCTTTTTTGTCTTTTTTGTCCCTCACTGTTGCCTCAGCAATTTCATCTACATAGGGACGCCGACTCCCGAGTTTGAACCTGAGTATGAGCATTGGTAGTGTGTGTGTGTGGTGTTTATTTGCTATTTCATCTAAGTAGACCAAAAATATTAAATTTCTTTTCCAATCCAAATATAAATTCAATTTTATTTATTTTGATTGTCTATCCATATATTATACTCAAACTGATTTTTCAAATAGATAACTTATGTTTTTTTTTACTTTTACACCTTAGATTATTAATATGTAATAATTGTACCTTATATTTCTATTTATTCTTCATAACCATTAATTTTACATATGCTAAATTGAAATAAATAAAAATGATGTATTGTTATCAAACATGGCCAAATTATTTGTAATTTTATTTATTTATTTATTTATATTATTTTCTCCAAAAAAATGATTTAAATTGAATATTTTTCACGAAAATTGCTTCCCGTGCAATGCACGGGTTACATACTAGTTAATATTACATTTGAATAGAGACCTCAAAGCAAAAAATCTGAGCGGTCAATCAAAGAGCAGCTCCACATCCTCAATGTTATTTTTATGGCCTATTAGGATTTAAAAATCCATATCACCGCCAAGTCATGCAATGTAATTAAAGAAATTTTTATAGTTGCAATAAAACAAAAAATAAATCATAGGCATAGGTTTCTTACTAAATATTGCATTTTCTTTCTGTTACAATATAGTCTTAAATTGATATCAATACTAATTATTGCATTT
Organism: Oxytropis ochrocephala; assembly: GCA_020916435.1. Classification (NCBI taxonomy): domain Eukaryota; kingdom Viridiplantae; phylum Streptophyta; class Magnoliopsida; order Fabales; family Fabaceae; genus Oxytropis; species Oxytropis ochrocephala. Next base: position 22,456,975 of record CM037090.1, on the reverse strand, counting down.
TCCACTACGCCAGAATTGTAAAAAGAGATCGCCACCTTTAGTAGCGTTTATAAAAAACGCTAGCCATTTTAATAACACGCTACACCATTAGTAGCGTTTTAAAAAAAAACGCTACCTATTAGGTAACACGCTAGACGGATCCTGGCGCTTTTACTCAAAACGCTAGCAAATTAGAAAACACGCTAGACGGATCCCTAGCGCTTTTATTCAAAACGCTAGCCAATTAGAAAACACGCTAGATAGATCCTAGCGTTTTTTAGAAAGCGCTAGCTATTTAGAAAACACGCTAGACGGATCCTAGCGCTTTTATTCAAAACGCTAGCCAATTAGAAAACACGCTAGATAGATCCCTAGCGCTTTTTATAAAACGCTAGGTATTTAGTAAACACTCTAGACATATCCCTAGCGCTTTTACTCAAAACGCTAGGTATTTAGAAAACACGCTAGATAGATCTCTAGCGCTTTTTTAGAAAACGCTAGGTATGGTTAAATAATTTTTTTGTTTCCCATTGAGCTACTTCCTCTTTCATTCAACACTCTTACCCGAAAACGCAAAATCACTCACCCGAAACGCAAAAAACCCTAACACCCTAACTCAAATTAACATCATCTCTCTCAACGAAAATCATCTCTCTCGAAGAACATCATCTCTCTCACTCAGACAACATTGGTGAGTTTTCTGCTCTCCTTTCTCTGCTTCTTGTTAGATATTAATTGTGGGTTCTAGTTTAGAAATATATTAGTTTTGTCACTTGTGCACACTAGACTCTTCTTCTTTTTTTTTCACCACTAGCCTCTTCTTGTTACACATAAATTAATTGTTTGGAAGACTAGACTATATGGTTCCTTTGTCTTGACCAAAGGACCGAGAATAGAAATAGAATATGATATAGATATAGCTTGGGAAAATAAGGAGTGGAATTGAAAAAATTTAAAAGAGGAAATTTTGTTTGTTTTTTTATATGAATTGATTCTTCATTATATTCGAATTGCTTGATGGGTCATATGTTAAAGTTCTCTTCTCGTGATTTTATTATAAATATTTGGCAATTATGGATAGAAATTGGATGTCCGCCATAAATCTGTCCAAGGAGTATACACCGAGTGGATTATTTTGTGAGTTGTCTTTGTTGAACGTTTAGGGACTTCTAGTGGTATGAAATGTCCTTGTTTAAGGTGTTGTTATGTAAAATCGATTCATCGCAGAGGAGTTGACACGACATTTAAAGGCGAATGGAATTGATCAAAGTTACACTTGTTGGATAATGCACGGTGAGAAAAAGGTGAATCTTCAAATATGAATGATATTAGTAAGAGATATGCGCCACGGTTGACACCTTAACACATTCATTTGATGCGAACGAATTTGAAGAGATGGCAAAGGTGGTTGAAGAGGATCTTAATGATTGTCCCGAAATGTTTGAGAAGTTGATAAGCGATCATGCAGACACCATTGTATGCGGGTTGTAATGAATTCACAAAATTATTGGTCGTGATCAAGTTGTATAACTTGAAAACTCGCCACGGATGGACTGGATAAGAGCTTTACCGATTTACTCTCATACGAAAGAAATGTTGCCGAATGATAATGTGCTTCCTTCTCGGACGTATGATGCAAAGCAAATGTTGGGGTCTATTGGCTTGAACTATGAGAAGATACACGCTTGTCCGAATGATTGCATTTTATTTCGAATGAACATGCGTTGTTAAAGTCGTGTCCTAAATGTAATGCACCATGATATAAGAAGAAAGAGTCTGCTCCACAAAAGGTGTTGTGGTATTTTCCTATAATTCCTCGATTTAGGCGCATGTATCGTAGTTCGTAAGATGCAAAACACTTGACATGGCATGAGGATGAAAGGATTAAAGATGGTATGCTACGACACCCGCAGATTCTCCGCAATGGAAAAAATCAATATTGAGTATCCTAATTTCGGGATGACCCGAGAAACCTACGCCTTGCATTGTCTGGCGATGGATTTAACCCGCACGGTATCCGAGTAGCTCCCACAAGACATGGCCCGTGATTTTGGCGATTTATAACTTACGCCGTGGCTTTGCATGAAACGCAAATATATGATGTTGTCTTTTTGTTAATTTCTCGGCCCAAACAACCAGAAAATGATATTGATGTATACTTGGCTCCTTTAATTGAAGACTTGAAGCAAATGTGGGAGATTGGGGTAGAGGTGTATGATGGGTTCAGAGAAGAAGAAAGTTCACCACGAGGGCTATGATCTTTGGCACAATTAACGACTTTCCCGCATACGGCAATCTATCTGGATGCAGAACAAAGGGCGGTGTGCATGCCCTATATGTGAAGATAACACAAATTGGATGTGGTTGGAACATGGTAAGAAGAATATCTATCTTGGTCATCGTAGATTTTGCCATCAACTCATCACTATCGATTGTGGAGAAAGGCATTTGATGGGAATACAGAACACGTAGAGCTCCCCGCCTTTGACTGCGAACATGTATTTGAAAAGGTGGAAGATTTGAACATTAAATTTGGGAAGCCTTTTGCGGGAGAGATTGCCAACTCGGGGTGGAAGAAAAAGTCGATTTTCTTTGAGTTGCCATCTTTGAAGTCATTATATGTAAGGCATTTCATTGATGTGATGCATGTTGAAAAGAATGTCTTCGAAAGTGTCATTGGTACCTTACTCAATATGCCGGGTAAGACTAAAGATACCATCAACTCAAGGTTGGATTTGGTTAGTATGGGTTTGAGACCTGAATTGGGTCCCAAAGAAGGGTACACGTACATATCTACCTCCCAGACTTCATACTCTATCTAGAAAGGAGAAGACTGTCTTTTGTGAGTTTCTTCATGGAGTTAAAGTTCCAGAGGATACTCTTCAAATGTGGCGACTCTTGTATCGATTAAAGACCTCAAGTTAAAGTCTCTAAAGTCCCACGATTGTCATGTTCTCATGGAGAATTTGCTACCCATTGGTATACGATCCATTTTGCCTAAGAAAGTGCGTCAGACCTTAACCAAACTTTGTTTATTCTTTAAGGCGATTTGTAGTAGAGTGATTGACCCTGGAAAGTTGCCAACATTGCAAAGAGAAATTACTGTCACTTTGTGTGAGCTTGAGATGTATGGCTTTCCTATGTATGTTTACTCTAGGTTACTTAGTGCATGACTTTCTCTGTTTAGTGCATGGCTTTCATATATATGTTTACTCTAGGTTATATACTTAGTGCATGTCTTTCCTATGTATGTTTACTCTAGGTTACTTAGTGCATGGCTTTCATCACATACTTAGTGCATGGCTTCTTCTATATTTTGTTAAGTGTTTGTTGGTTCTAAACAATTAGAAAGCTAAAACTCACTTGAGTCTATTTCATTTGGGTCATTGCAAGTCGATGGCATCACATAGTGATCACGAGAGTAGTCGGGTGTGGTGATGGGGGTGATAGAAACACAAAGAAGTTCACTCCCCAGAGAATTACATCGAAAAGAATATCGTCCATCGGATAAGTAAAGGACACGAGAAATATAAGGTAAGTTAATTACTAATTATTAATGTTGTTCTCTACCTTTCCAAGTTATCTAATTATTTAATGATTTAATTATTTAAGGTCCGATGGAGTGTTAAAGGTTTGCCAATTGGAGACAACGGCACAAATTTAATTAGCTTTATTGGTACTAAGGTGAAACAAATCTTTCCAATTTCAATAAAAAGTTGGAATGAGAAAGATAATACTGATTTTGCCTAAACCGAAAGATGATTTTTGGTCCTTAATACAGTATATAATTTTAGACCTCTTTAATAATCTTATTTAGTGAATTTTTAGTTGTATTTATTTAATCCATTTTTATGTATAAGTAGAAACACTTTGATGTCGATGATGCCCAAGAGATTGGATACTCAAGGAAGCGGGAAGGTTGCATCGGGCATATAGAACTGATGTGGGGAAAAAGTATTCAAACGGCTGATGGGACCATCGAGAGGAGCCTCCAAAGATCAGTATGCCGGAATTATAACTAAGGAGGATTGGACCAAATTTGTAGATATACGCACTTTCTGAGATCCGGATTTCTGGTTAGTATATTAATTATTTAAGTTATATATATATATATATATATATATATATATATATATATATATATATATATATATATATATATATATATATATATATATATCACAACAAGATATCATTCATTAATGTATACTTATGTTTTTAAATAGAAAAAAGCAAAGCCAATAAAGTGAGAGCTTCTAATCCAGAAAACCCTTTATAGAGGAGGTTCAAGTGGATATCAAATTCTTGAAGAAAGATTGGTAAGACACAATTAGTTTAATTTATTATGATTTAATGAATCTCTTAATTTACAGCTTGATTAACAATTATTAAACTTAAATAGTTATCTTGCAAGAGGGGAAAGATCCAACTCAAGAATCCCTTGATCGTTGTAATTTATGCAGTTAGAGGCCCACAAAACAAGGATGGGGAGATTGTGGATCCGAAAACTAAGGAGGTCAAGGACAAAATTGTAAGTATTCCAAAATTCATGTATTGTAATTTTAATTTTATGATTCTTAGCAAGTTGGAATTTGTGTCTGACTATATTTTTTTAATCCGTTACTCGATTTTTTTGACACGTGAACATATTTTTTATTGTCGATTAAATTTCTTTGACACTTGTTTATTATTTTTATCCGTTACTCGATTTTTTTGACACGTGAACATATTTTTATTGTCGATTAAATTTCTTTGACACTTGTTTATTAATTTTATCCGTTACTCGATTTTTTTGACACGTGGACATATTTTTTATTGTCGATTAAATTTCTTTGACACTTGTTTATTATTTTTATCCGTTACTCGATTTTTTTGACACGTGAACATATTTTTTTATTGTCGATTAAATTTCTTTGACACTTGTTTATTATTTTTATCCGTTACTCGATTTTTTTGACACGTGGACATATTTTTTATTGTCGATTAAATTTCTCTTGACACTTGTTTATTAATTTTATCCGTTATTTATGTTTGTGCATCAAGAAAGCATATCACAATCAGTATCACAAGGAGATTTAATGATTGTGATGGTCAACAAGATGTCCTTGCTCGTGCCTTGGGAAGGGAAGAGAGACAGTGGTCGGATTAGAGGTTATGGATATGGGATTCCTCCTACAACCGTGTTTGGGCCAAAGAGCCAAAGCAAGGGTGCGGGATTGTAAAGTCATGGCGGCAAAGTATGACGAGCTATCCAAGAATGTTCTTTGTGTTAATGGAAGAGAGACAGATGTTTAAGCGCTCTTGGCACAAAGGATTGGTGCACCATCCCCGCCGCACCACCCCCCGCTTGAACCTATTGAGCTCGCTGCACCCCATAGCGCCCGAGAGATAGCTGCACCATCCCTTCAACACAGTATTTAACAAAACTCGACTGCTTTTTTTGTACATATGTATTTGATAAAATTATCATGTATATTTATTTTTCTTTATAATTGATTTAGGATAACTGTGAATGTGAGCTATATATTGCAAACCCACATCGAAAGGTTGCGATGGGTTTGATATGTAACCAATTGAGTGCCACACCGCACAATTTACCCATGCCCAAAACCATTTGAGAGTTAGGGTAGACTATTCAATGAGGGTCCGCACCATTGCACTGCTCCAATTGCTAATGCGGATATATTTCTTGTGGATCAAGCACTTAGTACTTTTGTGGCATGGCTTTGAACAACTTGTCGTTGTAAGTGACAATATTTTTGTTAATAAGTTGATGACTATAATGTGTGTTAACTAACTAATTAATCATTTTTTAATATATACTAGGTACCCCAAGTGTCCCGACCTTCCCTTCAATAAAAGTGTCCCGACCTTCCCTTCCACTACCAAACTCTCCCGACCATCTACTTCTACACCCACCCAACATGTTGGTCAATTTCCCATTGATGAATTCCGTAGTACATCGATTCTCTAAAGGTCCACATTCAAAAAATGAACCAGACGACCAAATTTTTTTACCGCCCGATAACATTGTGGGCTCGGAACAGCTTGGTAATGATCAACATCGAGGATATGAAAGCTATAGTTGAGATGGATTGGGCCACTGCCATCGATATTAGAGTATACCAGGGTATGTATTAAATTATTTGTACACAATAGTTGTTTATATTAGAGTATATATTAGAGTATATATATGAGGATCTCAAAGTTGTATATATATTATTTATAGGTTTTTGTACAATCGTCTTACGGTCCTTCTCTCAATGCATACGTAAGTATTTCTTCTTGTGTCCGCGCGTATCGTTGTGTTTAAGCAAGGTAATACAGAGGAACGTATTATGGCTATTAAGAGTGAAATACAAAGTTATATCCATTCACGCTTCATGGATGCCAAGCATTTGAAGGGCGACTCTTTATTTTTGGCACCACTCAATAATGGGTGAGAAATTTAGTCTTCAATCACTTGTTTAATTATTTTGAGGATTGTATTATAGTGTAAATTAATGTGTACTCATTCGTGATTCATTTACTTGCAGCAACATTGGGTACTCTTTGCAATAAACCCTAAGCAAAATGTTGTCTACTATCCGGATTCACTTCAAGGCCATTACAAAGTCTACGTGAGACTTCAGTAGAATCGCTTGAGAGGTGTGTATGTGTAACCCTCTCATTTTAATTTGTATAATTTAATATATGTATTTTGTTCAACTTAACATTATATATATATATATATATATATATATATATATATATATATATATATATATATATATATATATATATATATATATATGTATGACGTTATGATGTTTTGAAAGAATACTTGGGATTATCTACTGAGTAAAACAAGATGGCTACCCATAATCTGTAAGCTTTTTAAGAATCATTCTTATAATTTTAATTGAATTTTTGGTCATAAAAATGTGACAATTAAGTTATAATGATCTTTTGCTTTGTAGTGTCCTAAACAACCAAACAACAATGATTGTGGGTACTACGTTATGAGGTTTATGAAAGATATTATCACTCATGACAAAGTAACAATCCCAACCAAGGTAACTACTTAGATTTCTTTTTATATTGATATTATAATACTTACTCACATTTAATAAACATTTTAATTCTAATTTTATTTCATTTTATTTTTCAAGATTTTCCTGACTTTAAAAATATCCAGAATTACTCACTTGAACAACTTACAGCAGTGAGGGAGTGAGTGGTGCGCTTTGTTTCTAGCTTTTTGTAGCAAGTTTTGAGATAATTTCATAATAGTTAGTTGTTGTATATATTGTATTTATATTATGTTGTAAAACTTCTTAGAATGATATTGGATTGGAAATATTTGATGAATTTTGTTGAATGAATTTTGTTTGAATGATATTGGATTGGAATGTATTTTCTGAATTTTGTTGGAAGGAATGAATTTATAGGTTGTAATTAAAATGGAGAACAAACCAAAATAAAAAAATATTTAAAAAAATTAGTCAATACCTAGCGTTTTATAGATAAAACGCTAGGAATTGTAAAGAGAGAGCTAGAGGATCCCTAGCGTTTCTGACGAAAAACGCTAGGAATGCTAATAAAAGGTGTTATAGCATCCCTAGCGTTTTATGTAAAAACGCTAGGAATGGTAGTAAAAGGTGCTATAGCATCCCTAGCGTTTCTGACAAAACGCTAGGAATGCTAATAAAAGGTGCTATAGCATCCCTGGCGTTTTACATAAAACGCTAGGTATGGTAGTAAAAGGGCTATAGTATCCTAGCGTTTTAATTTAAAAACGCTAGGAATGGTAGTAAAAAGAGCTATGGGATCCCTAGCGTTTTTATATAAAACGCTAGGAATGGTAGTAAAAAGAGCTATGGGATCCCTAGCGTTTTACAGAAAACGCTAGGAATTGTAAAAAGGCGCTGGGTCAATGGCTAGCGTTTTATATAAAACGCTACGTATGTCTAAAACACGCTGGGTCAATGGCTAGCGTTTTTTAAAACGCTACTAATGGGGTGTACGCATTAGTAGCGCCAGCTTCTCTAGCGTTTTAAAACGCTACCAATGCCCAAAAAAAACGCTAGTCATCCTAATACGCTGGCGTAGTGTTCTTTCCGTTACAATATAGTCTTAAGTTCTCATATTAATAGTGTTTTCAAATTTCAATATAGGAGTACACTAGAAAAATCATCAATCACGTCCCAGTAATTTTTCCTGCTACATGTATATTTGTGTCTGTAGTTTATTTCTCTTTTCTCTCCACAATCCTCTCTCCCTCTCTCTCGCAGTTGTTTTTACTTTATTACTTCTTTTGTTTGGTTTGAGATGTCTGATTATTTGTTTTCCATCTACCACAGTTGTACCGATAGAGAAGAGGAAGAGTAGGAAGAAGAAAGAAAAAGAGTGCTTTGCGATCGTTAGAAATTTCCCTACTAGCAATTTTTGACAATGCACTTCCTACATTATCACTCATCTATATAATCATTTCTCATCCGTCTATTTTTTGATGTTTTTTTTTATATTTGTAGTTTTTGACATTAATGTTGTTTTCTCTGTGTTTAGTTGCTTCTATTTAGTTAGTTGAACAACATCGTGGATTTGGCTTACTTTACCAAAGTTTGCAAGAATCAAAATATTTGTTTCAACAATGATAACTCCTATTCCCCTTAGGTATTGGGTGAAATGTTTGCTTAAATATGCTATGACTTTAATCTCAAAAAAAAAATATATGCTATGACTTACATGATTGTTTGTGGCTTCATAATATAGTGGAGCATTTTATTGCCTCTGATTCTTTTCTTTTTTCCAGTTCATGTATATCTAGGGAAAATGCTTAGATGTATTTTTATATGATGACACTTAACAATTAGATTTTTGGGGAAAAAGTCTTAAACCAAAAATTTACATTTTTAATATTGTGATGAATGTTAGTTATTGAATATTGTGGAGTCATTACATGTAAGAAAACACAGCTCATGTTCTAAGATGAACGTTGAAACACAAATTAGGAGAATGCATAGTAGTAATGTTTTTGTATTTTGTATCAGATAATGGTGAGGGCAAAACGATGATATTTTTCTCGGAACTTGGCATTATTTAATTTTTGTACTACCTAATGGAATTTTGTCAAATTCGGATATGATTTTGTACAATGAATATAAAGGTGGGGTAAACTACATGAGGTTTATTGCCTAGAATCTGTCAAGGTGATCAACACATTGAGTGTGTGTTTGGAACATATATTTTTCACGTCCATGTTGTACGTTTATCAACCACTCCAAGTTGTAGCTTCCATTAAGCACATAAATACTAAATTAAAATCATCTAAAACGATTCGAGTTATCACACTTTACTAAATTTAGATTCAATTTTCTTGACCTCTTTTTCTTTAATTGTGTTAGTATTTTTTCAAAAAATATTTAAATTTAATATTATACATGAAAATTGTTTCCCGTGCGATGCACGGGTTGTATACTAGTATCAAACATGAGCAGTTTCTTTGACTTCAGTAACGAAATTCATGTACAATGTTTATTTTATATCATCCTCCTGAAATTTTTGTAACCAAAAAAACTCCTCAAATATTCTAAGGTCATGGTCTTCTTATCTTGATTGTCTCCTTGTTGCAGTTTTGTTCACTATTCTCTTTAGTAATTGAGTATCTTCTCACTCCCCCTTATATTTGTGCACATCAAATATTAGTTAGGTGCAGCCTTGCTGCTTGAGTAAACAGAACTAAGACTAAAAAACTGCTGGAAAACACTAACTCTAAAAGCCATCATAGAACCAATTAAGGATAGAATGAGTATAGAGACTGGAGAACACAATATAGGAATTGATTTGAGTGGTTTTAAAAAACTACTGACTGCAAAAGCAAAACAAACAATTTACAAAGAGAGGAAAAAATGCCAAAGCTGTTAACAAAGACTTGTTGTGATAAAATTATTAATGCCACATAATCTTTCCAAGTCACATGAGAAAACTTTTAAGAAAAAAGAATGCCACACAATGTGAATGCTTTACTTCTACTTATGTTTATGGGCACACCACATAGAAATCATGTTTCTAAGGACCGCGTTAAATAATTTAAATGAAGAAATCTCTACACCTAGCCAACCCTTATTCTTGAACACTGCAACAATTGACTCTGACAGCTCTGTTAGGTGTTATAGCACAAACAACTTTGTATCAAATGCATCAAGGAAAATTGGAGTGTCATATATATATATATATATATATATATATATATATATAGAGAGAGAGAGAGAGAGAGAGAGAGAGAGAGAGAGAGAGAGAGAGAGAGAGAGAGAGAGAGAGAGGGAGGGAGGGAGGGAGGGAGGGAGGGAGGAGAGAGAGAGAGAGAGAGAGAGAGAGAGAGATGTGGAAGATAAGAGGTAAGACTTACAATGTCAAATTTTCTGCTGCCATTTTGGAAGATAAGAGGTAAGTCCTGCTTCTATTTTTTCCCAAAATTGTTGCAGCCAATTCTATTTTGGACATAAATATCTTGTTTTCCATCTTGATTTGATGTTAGTTGTGCAAAAATGTATGTGAGTGAGTGTCTGAGAGAGAAGACTAATATATATTCATTTCAAATATAAGAAACACACACTTATATATATATATATATATATATATATATATATATATATATATATATAAGAATTAGTTACAAAAATCTGTATAAGATTGATAGGGACTCGGGCGAGTTTGTCCAATTCCAATACCGATAAGTGTCACCCCAAGAAATGAAGATATCTCTGGCAGAAAGCATGTATAATGAAATACATAAGCGTGGTATACTAAAATATTACATACATTACAATAATAGTTGAAACATCCACCGAATATCCAAAATACATATGTCCAGTATACTGAAATATAGTCGGGCATAACTCATAAGTACAATAAACAATATAACTTATGCATGTTCTTAACGATGAGACAGTTTGGCACAAGAATAATACTCCGTCACATAGTATCTTGAAAAGTTGAAACTTTCAAATCTTTACGTATTCTGCCATCCGAGACATAAGATGTCCACATAGTTCAGTAAATTAAGTTAAACAAGAAGTTCGATTGCTTAATTGTCTTCCTTAGGCCTAACTTCTATTCCTTCAAGAAACAGACCTCCCTTCCAATTACCACCTTTTATCTCGAGAACACTCATCTGCATCTGTTCATCTTCTGTGCTTGAATTGAAGAACTCCCCCATCTCAATCTCTAACCACCCATCACTTCTTACACTAGGACGTTGCAATCCTCTTACTCTGTTATGAGACCTACCATTCACGTTTGGATCCAAACAGACAATTTTAGTACTACTACGGCCACATTCATCACTAACTGTTAACTCCACAGGACGGTTCTGAAATCCTCGAGAATCAATCATCTTGAACACAAGGAAAACAGCATACTGAGTATTTGGGGACAAGGCACGGGTGTTTATTATCCCACCTAATTTCAAGCCAACACACATCAAGAAGTACAGCAACTTCAGGGAACCTATCCAAAAGTTATACATAAATTGCAAAGATAAAGAATACAGGAACTGAGAAGAAATCTTAAAGTAAATCAGCATTCATTACACCTCAGATGGAGTATTTATGCAGGTGTAGATGCACTAAATAACGGTGAATGCTGATTAACAACAAATTGGAAGCGATAAACAATGATAACTAAATAACTGCAAGCCGAGACTAATTATGACAAACTTTTCAGTTAATAAGTTATATTGGTTATTATATGTAAGTTCATTCATGATAGATAAGTTTTCTGTATTCTTCTTATCATACAATATGGTAGCTTTTTATCCTTTTTGGTAGCCAGGAACTAGTGCAGGAATGTCCCTAATACCTATTAGAGAACTTATCCCACTATTATGAAAATGCATAGGCAGAACAGAAGCAGCAACAAACTCAGTTATAGTTGGGAGGGAGGCTTATGATAAAGAAGCTAATATGGTGATTTGTCTTTAAATGGGAGAGAGAACCGTGTTTTAAGGAGATTAGCATAGCAGTGTGTAATTCAAGAACAAAATGGATACTCAAGACTGAGACAGTAAAGATCTGACATATTCAGGAGATGTTGGCGTTTTGCTAAAGTGCAGATTGTACTGCCACCTCTCAACACATGAAAATTGATGCAAAGTGCTCTAAGCTGCAGGAAATCTGTTCAATTCAAACTTTTGGCATTGTCAGATCTGAAAGACTGTATCAGAGGAAACACCTCTAGCCAGCACAAGCGGGCACATGGTATGGGCACCAAATATCACACAGTTCATTAAATTAAAGAATGTAACAAAGAAGTTACTACTTAAAATAAATTAAAGTCTATGCTGTTGCAAGGAACACATTTAAAATGAGAAAAAAGAAAGTTGGTTTATTTTTGAGAAGTAAAAACATTTTGGAGACAAATGGCAAACTCTAGATTCTTGAGTACATTGTGACACTTTATTTGAAACTAAATTACAAAAGGAATGTTTGCTCTTCCGAATCTTACTCAAAGACCACCTTTGTGTCCTGAATGATGAAATATTCGGTGGAGAAAAAAATGGAATAGGTTTGAGTTTTATAGTAATGAATTTATAGAAATCATTTTAAAACATGAATGAAGGAACAAAAAACAAATCATGCAAAGTCAATTTGTCAAGATCGTGTTTAGCACCAAGGCCTAGAATAGGAAATGTGTCTTTAGTTGGTAAAGTAACAAAAAAATTGGACATAGTTAAAATGATGCATTGAAAAACAAATAGGATTGACTGTCGGTGAATCCAAAATTCAACAATTAGGATTAAGAAAGGAAAATGTTATAGAAATAATTTTAAAACATGAATGAAGGAACAAAAAAAAATCATGCAAAGTCAATTTGTCAAGATCGTGTTTAACACCAAGGCCGAGAATAGGAAATGTGTCTTTAGTTGACAAAGTAACAAACAAATTGGACACGGATTTAAAATGATGCATTGAAAAACAAATAGGATTGACTGTCGGAGAATTCAAAATTCAACAATTAGGATTAAGAAAGGAAAATGTGCAGATTACTCAATACCTGCAGCACTACAGGAAGAAGGATCTAATTCTAGGTGTTTCCAAGGTGAATTGGATGCAAGAAATAGATTAGTGACGAGCATGGAACGTGACACTGAGACTTTGCTGAAGTGAAGTGGGTGAATAGACTACAAATTCCAGGCCACTATGACATTGGAAACTTGTCCAAGCACTAGTTTGACTGAAGCCTTAGATTTGGATTTGAACCAGTTCGGGTAGCCATGGATTTTGAACATTTGAACCACAAGTAACACATACTGGCCAATCCTTCTTCACTAACTTGGATTTGGAAGTTTCACCACCATACTTTGCATATGCAAATATGGCAGTAAAAGCCAGATGATTCTTAGTAGCAGATGGAAGACTAGATTTGAGACTTACGATCCATCAACAAACAGTAATTGACCCCGGACGTCAGAAATAGTATCAATGAAGCCCATAAAAAAAGGACAACAAGACATACTCAGCTTGAGAGTAATCGAGGAATGGCTTGATTCCACCAACAAGCACAAGTACTATGGGCTTAAGGTGAAAGTGGAACCGAAAATCAAAAAATGGCCTCGAGTTTGTGGAAATATTGGCTGTCAGAATTCAAGATCCATGAAATTACATGAGGAGTGCGATAATTTCCATAAGACAGAATTAAAGATCCATGAAATTACAACCCTGTATTGAGTCCACGCTCTCAAACTTAAGAATTAGAATGAAAGCATTGATAAAGCAAAGCATGTTTTTGTCTTATAAAGAGAGCACTGCTCAATTCAATTGTAGCAAGAAAGCAGAAAGAACAACGTGGAAACAAAGATAATTGTTAATTAAGTTAATCAAGTTGTATCAGATGGTTATAGGTACCTAACAAAACAAAGAAATTGAAGAACTGACCTTGAGTCTGGCATGTTTGTCCAGTTCCAATACTGGGGAGTATCGCCCCAAACAATGGTGAGAGCTCTGGCACCAAGCATGTAACACTTTTTCCCACTCTTTCTCTCCAATTGAAAGCTCTGCATCATTTCAGATATTGGAGAAAGGGTTAACATTCTCAACAAACAACACAATTCGATCATCACTATATAATATAATGATGATATAAGCCCTAAAATTAATATGATCGAAATCGGTAGTTGAGTTGCGAAGAATACCTGTTTACCCTGGTCAATGATGATAGGGCGATCAGAGAGAGCGAGATAGAGAGCCTTTTTAGAAGGAGCGTTAGCAAGCAATGGAGATTGTGAGACGATCGAGGAGAAATGAGAATCGGAAGGGAGAAAACGATCCCAGACAGGGTCGGATTCGGCGGCAGAACCGAATGTCTTAGAAACGGAGGAGAGTCTGCACACATCAACGGGAGAGGTGCGAGACAGTATGTCAGCGATGCATCCTTCCGGCAAAGCCTGAAACTCCATTCTCTTCTTGAGTTCTTTCACTTCTCACAATTCAACCGCCACAACTATACCCGCGACTAGTGTAAGAAATGATTTTCCCTCTCTTTTCCCTTTTTACCCGTTAAAGACACGTCGTGTAAGAAATGATTTTTGGGTGTTATTTTTGGTACCCCCCTCAACATCAACCACACCCCCATAATATCCCAAATGGACAAAAATACCCTTACTTTTTCCCAAAAATTACATGGTTTGTTAAAAAAAAAAATTTGGAATTTCGGAATTACCTCTAATTCCGAAAGATTTTGAATTACTCTCGAAATGAGGTAATTCCTGTTCATTATTTAATGAACCTAATTACTCTATTTCTGAGGTAATTCAAAATTACAATTTTTTTATTTCGAACGAATAATTTAGGCTAAAAATCGGTTTTGGACAACATACTGATCGTAATGAAACAACAAACCATTAGAAGCGAAAAAAATCAAGAATCAAGACTCCCTGAAGGGACTTCTTACGGACTACTACCAAAATCCCAAATTCCATCAAGCATTATTTTTTACGATTTTTTTAATTTTTCATAGTCTCCAAAAATCTAAAAAATTTGTATAGCCTTATTTTGGGGGTAATTCTAGGTGAAAGAGCAAATTAAATATTTCACCGGTGAACCACTAAAATTGACCGTTGGATATTGTTTAAAAAACTATGAATGGTTACGATTGAATCAACCGATATTAAATTTCAACCATTGATGAATTTTTAAACTACATCCAACGGTCAATTTTAGTGGTTCACCGGTGAAAGATTTAATTTGCTCTTTCACCCTAGAATCACCCTTATTTTGGTTTTGTTAGATTTTTAGCGGTGTTTTTATATTTTTTTAGAGTAGTTTTGACTATTTTTAGTAGCCTTTTAGTAATAAAAATTAAAACAAATCGTATATATACGCACTGCCCGTCCTGGATTGGCCCGGGATGCCCTAGATGTCGCCCGTTCACCTAATTCACGTGTTTATTTTCAGTCATTTTTAGACATTTTGAACCCATAATTGTATTTGTACTCCTATTTTATGTTGGTCATTTTATATATTTTGACGTATTATTATTAAATCGTAAATCGTTCGTATCATATTTCCAATAAAACGCGTTTAAATCTTAAGACCAAAATATAAACTTTTAAAAAAAAAATTAAAAATTTCGGAATTACCTTTTTTAGAGGTAATTCCGAAATTTTTCATGATTTATGAACCGGAATTACCTTTTTTAGAGGTAATTCCGAAAATTTTAAATTTTTTTTTTTTAAAACGCAGGGGTATTATTGGGATTTTTTGAAATATGGGGGTGTGGTTGATGTTGAGGGGGGTACCAAAAATAACACCCATGATTTTTTATGAGTCAAGTCAACTACCAATTTACTCGTACGAATTTGTTTTCGATTTTAAAAATACATTTTTTTGTGTGTTTATAGGTGAGAGAGCACGTCAAATCACTCACAGGTGAATCATTAAAATTTATCATACAATATTGTGTAAAATCTTATGAGTGATTAAAATTGAATTAATCAGTATTAAATTTAAACTTTTGATAGATTTTTATACTACATCCTACGGTCATATTTAACAGTTTACATGTGATGAAATTGTTTTCTCCCTCACCCTATAAGCACCCTTATTTTTTTGAAAAAATATACATTTCATTTAAAAATGCTATATCGCGACAAATATATTTTTGCGCACCCTAGTACGGTACTATAGTATCAAACCAGTTTGGTACTTATAATACTATACCTATTGAAAGCCGGAAAAAAAAACACGTGTTTAGAACTTTTTTGTTCATTAATGATATTTTGGTCCTTTTGGAGTGGCATAGGGTGTTTAATGAGTAGGAGGGAGAATGTAATAAGAATGACCCCACTCATTTGCAACCATCGCCGATGGCCCATTGTAATTTCTCTCTTTTTATATATATATATATATATATATATATATATATATATATATATATATATATATATATATATATATATATATTGGAACCGGTGGGACGAAAATAAAAATTGTTGAGGCCAATAACAATGGTGGATGTGAGGGGTTTAGATTGTCCAACTTGGTAGTTCATACATTTCTCTAACTTTAGACAAAATGTGAGATAATATGGGGACAATCTGATAATTTAAAATAGAGAGAGAAATATGAGAGAGAAAGGTAGGAACACCAAAGTTAGACAATTCTAACCCAAATGTGAGAGTCGAGAGAGAGAGAAACGTCTGGGTTCCAAAATTATTATGGTTCTATTTATTTTTTTATTTTTTTGGAATTAAAGAGGACAATTCTAGGAGTAGAAACTCCACTAGAATCAGCCAAAAGCAAAGGGAGTACATCAACATGCGGATGCTCATACATTTTGAAAACAATCCATAGCAGCTAATGCATCGACACAACCATTAGCTGCTATTTATTTCTTTTTTGTTTTAATGATGTGTCAAACTGTCAATCTTTCGTTGGGAGTGCCTAATGATGACATATTATTTCCATGTTCACTTAATAATTACTCCACTTAACATGCTACCTACATCAATGACCTTAACACTATCAACTATTCAACTAACATTGACAAACGTTTTGCAAATTTATTGATCAATTAAGATTTATGATATTGTGGGGGACTAGATTCACAATCTTAAATTTACGAAATTGAATAATTGTTTGGAAGAGAGTTAATGCATTGGATGAGAAGGATAGTTGAGGGTTCCACATCAACAAATGGCAGCAAATTCAGATTGCATTACAATAGATAGTTGGAACATCTACTGAATATGCAAAATACATACATGAATATAACTTATGCATATACTTTATGAAGAGACAGTTTGGCACAATAATATACGTCACATGACACGTATCTTGAAAGTTGAAGAAACTTCAAATCTTCAAGAAGCATTCTGTCATCCGAGACACAAGACCCCTGTATGGTTTGGTGAATTAAATCAAACAACAACTTCGGTTGCTTAATTGTCTGTAGTAAACACAATAACAAACACAACACAAGTTCTAGTATGGACTAAGCCATTTCTTACAATATAAAAGAGAAAATTCAGCAAGGGATAACGGGGATTGAAGGTACTCTTCTGTCAGAGAAGGAGTAGGAAGCGAAAAAAATAAAATAAAAGGGGAGAGAGAGTCTTGGATTCACCCAAATCTTGCTTGCTTACCAATCATTTGCTCATTCACACACAAATATATGCAATCAGGTGGAATATTTTCGGTTGGCCTTTCTCTCTCTTTTGTTTCTTCTAACCTCCACACTAGTGGGATCGCCTGCCACCTGTCCAATCTCCCCAACAGAATTGGACGCTGCCTCATTTGGAATATTCTCATTCCTGACATTGTCCTCCTTAGGCCTAATTTCTATTCCTTCAAGAAAAAGACCTCTCTTCCGATGACCATGGTTTGTCTCGATAACACTCATCTGCATTTGTTTATCTTCTATGCCTGAATTGAAGAACTCCCCCATCTCAATCTCTAACCACCCATCACTTCTTACACTAGGACGTTGCAATCTTACTACTTCGTTGCGAGGCCTATACCTACCATCGATCCACTTTTGGATCCAAACAGACAAATTTGGTACTACTATGGCCACATTCATCACCAACTGATAACTCCACAGGAAGGTTCTGAAATCCTCGGGTACCAATCATCTTGAACACAAGAAAAACAGCATACTGAGTATTTGGAGACAAGACCTGGGTGTTTATTATCCCACGAACTTCAAGCCAATAAATATTAAGAAGTTCAGCAGTTTCAGGGAACCTATCCAAAGATAACAACGAAGGCTGATTAACAACAAATTGGAAGCTAATTTGTTGTATCCATCAACAGTAACTGACCTGGAGTCTGGCATGGTTGTCCAGTTCCAATACTGGATAGTATCGCTCCAAACAATGGTGAGAGCTCTAGCACCAAGCATGTAACACTTTTTCCCACTCTTCCTCTCCAATTCAAAACTCTACAGCATAATTCAGATATGGGTTAGCATTCTCAAGTAACCACACTAGTATTAATACTACGATAGAAATCATCGGCAGTTGAATTGCGAAGAATACCTGTTTACCTTGGTCGATGATGAATAGGCGATCAGAGAGAGCGAGATAGAGAGCCTTTTTAGAGGAAGCATTGGCAACCGAAGGAGATTGTGATATGATAGAGGAGATGAATTGAGAATCGGAAGGGAGAAAACGATCCCAGACAGCGTCAGATTCGGCGGTAGAACGGAATATCTTAGAAACGGAGGAGAGTCTGCAGACGTCAACGGGAGTTGTGCGAGAGAGTATTGCATCAATGCATTCTTCCGGCAACGCCTGAAACAAATCCATTCTCTTCTCACAATTCAACCGCCAATCAGTGCCGGCAGCAAGTGACTAAATCTGCATACTTAGTTAAGGTCTTCCCTTCGCATCAAACTCCTCTCTCTTTTCCTTTTTTATCGATATTTCAGAGTCAATCGTTATCGTGCGAAGTTGTTTTCACTTTTTAAAAGTCAATGGTGACAAGTTGTGCTCAATTTTTAAAAGTCAATCGTGCGAAGTTGTGTTCAGATTTTAAAAATATATTTAGTTTTTTTTTTTAAGATAATAATTTGATTTTTTTTTTACCAAAGAAGATAATAATTTGATTGAATTTGAAAAGACATATTTAGTTTTTTTAATTTGATGGACAATGGCTTATATTTGTCGTCGATGCGTGGTGTGAGAAATGATTTTTTAGAGTCAACTACCAGTCTACCAGTTTATTCTTCATACAGACACAAATATTTGATCCATTTTTTAAATACATTTTATTTATTATTTACTATAAACTAAAATATTATATTAAGACAAGCACAACCATAATTAGCTATTTTATTTCACTACAAATATACATACTGAAAATAATAATAAGAATAATTATAAGGTGAAGTTTGGAGTCAACCTTTATTTATTTTGGTCGACAACTTGTTGGTGCATTTGGCTAAAACAAACACCGTTATGAGATAGCCAAAAACACCAAGTTGTCAACCAAAAAATATACTTATTACTCGTTTCGTTCTGCGTTGGAGAGGATCAAAAGCGATTTTGAAGGTGAATGACGTGATTTTCCTGAAAAAATAAGTGTTTGGCTCTCTGGTCTTTAAATCGATTTTTTCTCCAAAATTGATTTGAATTTGAAGTTGCTCTAACTAGCTTTTACTTTTGGGTAAATCGATTCTTATTTAACTCACAATCAAACTTCCTGTTTTGTCTCATAATACATGACTTTTTAGAATACCAATACAACATCAATTTTCTTTTCCAGTCATAACCTCAATTATTTAATATCTTTTCCTACAATTTTACTTTTTATGTTTCCAATGTCATTAATGAGAGACAATTTAGTAAACTAACTCACAATCTCTTTTTCCCATACAAAATTAACTACTTTTCTTAATTCTTGTGTCACAACCTTAAACGACATATAATACGAGACGGAGGGAGTCCTATAACAGTATAACTGAAATGTTGAGACACTAGATTCAAGGCTATAAACCATGAGTAGATCCTTGGTGCTACTTTCAAGCTATGAAGCCCGGATACGGGATACGATACGGGATACGATACGACACGATACGTGGATACGGGAAAATTTTGAAAATCAAGATACGATACGGCAGGGATACTTCAATAAAAAATTTAATTAAAATTTAAAAATATAAAACATAAAGATACTTGTGATCAAAATAAGTAAGCATAGTGCCGACAAAGAGGTTGGTCTAAGTGGTAACTAGACTCGATCCCACTCCAAGGTCCCGAGTTCAAATTTTGGGTGTGACAAAAAACTCTATTGGGAGGAGAGAACCACACAGGCCGACAAAGTCGGGTGCACTGTGGCTGCCAAAGTTCCACTGTAGATTTGTCATCGACAAAACCCGTGGAAATCTGTGCACTAATGACATGGTATCCCAAAAAATAAGTAAGCATAGTTAAATGTTTTTTCCCACCCATTTTAAAATATATTTTTACTCCTACGAACATGTCACAAAAGATATACAATTTACTAATAGAATATAGCAAAAACAACACAATAAGTCATATCCAAAATAAGTTTAAGCTTTATAGAATTGCCTACTATTAACTACTGAACACTAATTGTGTCATTCCCCCCTCCTCCATATCCATCATCAAAAAATAACATAGCTTCCAACTCTCTGGTTCATCAAGAGATATCTCTGCTAATTCAATTCCAACACCATCAAGTTGATCATGTGCATCTCCACTAACGTCCCACATATTTGTCTCTCCTTTGCCATATCCTTCATATTTTCTAGAAAAAAGACGAAGATTAGTATGCACATAACTTGTGCCCTTTTTGGATCCATTTTATTTCTCTTCAAATAATGAATAAAAGAGTAAATATCTTATTATTTTTTGATTTAAAAATAAATATAAAATCTAGGATACTCCCAGGATACGTATCCAGTAAGTATCCGACAAGTATCCTGTAAGTATCTGGTCTTTTTTTATTTAAAAATAAATATAAATTCTAGGATACTCCGAGGATACGTATCCGGAAGTATCCGATACGTATCGGTATCGGATACGTATCGGATACGGGTACGTGGCTTATTTTGAAGTATCGGGGCTTCATAGCTTTCAAGACTTCTGGATATAGGTGGACCTTGGAAGTATTTTTAGTCAGTTCATTGTATATTTGAAGCGAGTAGATGTAAGGAGAAATCTGACTTGAATAGTTATTAGTCGTGGCTTTCCAATCAGTAGTTAGAAATAGATTTTTCATGATGATTCAGTGAACTAGCCTTCTGGATCAAGTTATCATGTAAGACAGACCCCTGGAGGAGGGACACTTGGAACATAAAGCAAGCTATTTTTCCCGAAACACTGAACATTCATGCAAAAGCTGGGGATCGAACTCATTCCCCCACACTGCCACCTCTTGACGCTGACCATTTGAGCTACCACAATTTCATGCTACTAAAGTGTATTACATAATGTTTATCCTCTTATTTCTTTTATTGCAAAACCTTTTACCTACTTTTTATATCTATTTATTATTTATTTTGATACATATATATATTTGTTATTATATATTACATTTATATATTATATTTACTTGACATCTAATATTTTGTATCACATTCCATAGATTTTATTCTATATATTTACTAACTAGAATGTTATTAAATATGAGTAATTTTATTCATTTCAACTTTTTTTTAATTCTCATCTAATAAATAATGTTATATATTAAAAATGTTTGTCACATATTTTTGTATTTAGCTTGATGCACATACAATTAAAATCAATATACAACTTTGATCGATTAGTATATTTGTAGTTTACAACGTTTGTGCTTAATATTCTTCTATTCACTACTCTACGCTTAGAAAACAAGTAGAGAGAATAAACAAGATGACAGAGAACATTGATCCTGCGGTTGTCAACGTCAATCACCTTAGTCAAAAGCAAGCTAAATGTCCTTATGCAAAGGTATATTTGCTATATATTTGTAAGTTACTATTTACTATTACTATTTTGGACCGTATAATACTTATAACTAATTCATGTTGTAATAACATCTCAATATGAACATACCCCTAAAATTATATACCCTGCGGTTGTCACTACTAAATTTTAGAGTACTATTATGGCAAAAACATTGATCATGTGGGTCTCTCATAATATACTGTGGTACTCTTGCTATTTGGAATTTTGAACTTAGTGGTACAAAGGAAAATACCCTATTCCCCACTAGCTACTTTTGCTATTTACATGTTAAAAGAGTGGTATCACAAAAAGTATAGATTTTGTATTCTTTAGAGTCTCTCTTCTATTTCCATTCATTCCCTTCCCCAATTTTTACTTTTGAATCTATTCAAACTACTAACATAACCATGTTTTTTTTGAATTTGTTTTGTCCTCCAATGTAATTTTTCATCTTTAGGTATAAATATTATTCATCCGGGGAATGATCATGTGCCAAAGTCAATGACACATATGTTATTCGTCTCATTCATGATAAGACTGAACCCAATTACACAATCTTATAAATATTTAATTAAATCATATGCAGCAAACAATTGTATTTTCTTTTGAAACAACAAGCAATTGTATTGGATAACAGAGATCACTATATATAAACACTATTTTATGTTGTTGGGTTCCATCTATAATTGAGAAATTGGACTACATTAATGTATTCTGTCCTACCATTTTTAATCTAAAGTATGCAACATGAGCCATTTTCGCAAAGAAATATACGATAATCCTTTTAAATTGCAACGCACATATTTCTTGATAGATTTTTGGTGGATTCTTTTTTGATAGATTGTAAGCCATATATATAATGTAGTATAACCCACTACAACAAATTTGGTAACCGGCGGCGGACATTCTGCGGCGGTTTGGGGTAAACTGCCGCCGCTTATCATTTAGCAGCGGTTTGGGCGGCGGTTATCTTGGTTGCCTCGGTTAGTAAGTAAACGGCGGCGGTTAATTGGTAACCGGCGGCGGTTTGAGTTTTTTTAGTCAACCGGAGGCGGTTTTGGGTTATACTGCGGCGGTTGAAAATTTTTTGTCTAAAAAAATCCCCCTCCCTTTTGTTTTTGTCAAAAAAAAACTCCCTCCTCTCGTTCGTCGTTCTCTCACTCAGCGTTTCTCACTCACATTCCATCTCCCTCTCGTTCGTCGCTCTCTCATTCCATCTCACTCTCTCATTCCATCTCCCTCTCACTCGCATTCCAGGTGCGTCTCTCTCTCACTCTCTTATTCCATCTCTTATTTACAATTGATTTTCTGTTTGAATTTATGATTTTGTTAATTTTTTTAAATTTTTATTTTTGTAATTGAAGGAAGAGTCGCAGAGAACGAATCTGGAATTGGAATCGTACAACGCCAATTTTTATTTTTCTTCTTTTTTTTTAGGTACAACGCCAAGCGCCACATCAAGGCGTCGCACTGCCTAGGGTTCTAATTTGAGGTTGTTCGTTCTTATTTCTGTTTTTTGTTCTAAATATTTAGTTGGTTTACTTTTACTTATTAAAGGCGAAAACAACTTCAGTTTGCAAGTTTATAATGTATTGCTTAATTTCCATTGAAACCATTGTTGTTATGTAAGGATCTCATTGTGGTATTCGAACCACCTTTTATCTTATTAATAAGAAGTCACTTATTTGATTCATTTCATGGTTTTTGATCTGCTTTTTACGTCTTTGCTATTTTTAATTGTGATTCTGTTTTCCATTTTTGAGCTTATTGTAGTAACTATTTGTTTGATGTTATGTTTGTATATTTCCTCATAACATGGAAGGAATTTGCTTTTGTTTCTGTTTAGCCCTGTCTATTTTTAGGTTCATTGAATAACTGATGTATCTGGTCTATTTTTATAGACCAGATATATCAGTTATTCAATTATAGACCAGATACATTAGTTATTCAATGTTTTGATTACATAGTTCTAAATGTGCCATTGACTAATTATATGATGATTCAGATTCTTGAGAGCAAGGAAGTATGACATTGAGAAATCAAAACAAATGTGGGCTGATATGCTCCAATGGAGGAGGGAATTTGGTGCTGACACAATCATGGAGGTATGTCAGTGAAAAAAGAGAAAGAAAAAAACACTACTCATATTTATATTGTTCTATGTAACATGCCAGCTGAAATTTCTTTTGCTTTTTTCAAGGATTTTGAGTTCGAGGAGATCGATGAAGTTCTAAAATACTATCCTCAAGGAAATCATGGAGTTGACAAAGATGGAAGACCTGTTTACATAGAAAGGTTGGGTCTGGTTGACTCTAACAAGCTGATGCAAGTAACAACTATGGACCGTTATGTCAAGTACCATGTAAGAGAATTTGAGAGGACATTCAATGTTAAGATGCCTGCTTGTTCAATTGCAGCAAAGAAGCACATTGATCAAAGTACAACTATCTTGGATGTTCAAGGAGTGGTATGTATACAACTAAACAACTAATTCAAATTATCATCTGTTATTGTGTAAAAGAAGTTTCACACAATTACTGAATATAGAATGGTTTCTCAGGGTCTCAAAAGCATGAATAAAGCAGCAAGAGATCTCCTCCAGAGTCTTCAGAAGATTGATGGAGACAACTATCCTGAGGTACTACTATTTTATCTACTCAATCAACTTTTGAATTTAACTAAAATTCAACATTTGAAATTACTTCAAATTCAACTTTTGTTTTCACTCAGTCTCTGCACCGTATGTTCATCATCAATGCTGGTTCTGGATTCAGGCTGTTGTGGAATACTGTTAAGTCCTTCCTTGATCCCAAGACCACGTCCAAAATCCACGTAAGCATTTTTTTCGATACTTAGTTTGTTTGAAGCGGTTATCGCTTTAAGTTAAGCAGGAACGTTAAACAGATTATTGATTTATTTGTCAGGTTCTAGGTAACAAATACCAGAGCAAGTTGCTTGAAATCATTGATGCCAGGTAAATTTTCTTGACCAAATTGGTTAATAAGTATGTTCTTTCAATATATTGGCATGTTATTGAATAATTGAATTAATGTTATTACAAATGAACTTCCCGAGTTTTTGGGGGTACTTGTACTTGTGAAGACAAAGGTGGTCAGTATGCTTTCTCGACAAGGGACCATGGAATGACCCGTAAATCTCGAAGGTAGTTTCACAAACAGAAAAGATCAATTTTTTGAATAATATAACTAGAAAAGAAAGTAGTAAAGTGTTTTTTGCTGCTGATAAACTAGATGGTTAAAAATGGTGAGGGAAAATGCAGAAGAAAAACTTTATCCGGGATTGATGAGAAAACAATGATTGAAGATGAAACAAAGAACATATCAAAAGGAATGTGATTCTTTCAACAAAGGATCTGTTCTTGAGGAGGCATGCCATGTGCAATGTTTACTGCCAATAGCAGAAGTAAGTATCTTAAGCTTCATCAGTTATTACTTCTTGCACAAAATTGTTAAATTAGGAAACTGCATAAATTAGCATGATTCAGCTGATTTATCATGCCATAGTAATTGACAGTGTTCACTCATTTGTAACTGCAAAACTGACATTTCTTGTGTATTCCCTTTATAATCGTAGGTCGGAAAACAATGTAAAGTATATCAGCTTGATGCCTTGGTCCCAGTAATGGATCACAAGCCAGTATCTTGGAAGGGAGCAGTACAAAATAATCAAATAGCAGCTTCTAAAGGTATTTGGAACTCTTGCAACTTGTATAATTGTGAATAATAGGATTTTCCTTGCAAGACAGAATCAAAACATTGGTCCTTAAAACATCATTTGCACATCAGCAATCAATCTAGACATGTTGTCAAGATTTTGTTAAAATATTAAATAGATAATTTCCCTTTTGTGCAGATTGTTTCGCTACCGGTGTGCAGAGTTTATGTTTATGCTATTTGTTATAAGCATCTAGTACAATTTCTTACTTTTGTTCCTTTCTCCCCTTTCTCTGCTTTTCAGGTTGCAGATTTACCTTCGCCTGCTGAAGCAATACCCTCTTCATCTGCCAGTCATGTACCTGCACATCGTGGACCTAGATCTAGTTTTTAGTTTTCGGATTTGTTATTTTTAATGATCTTATTTTGGGGAGCTCTTACATTCCTAAGCACAGTACCTTTTAATCTTTTGGAGCGCCAGTACTTTTGATATATTTTGAAGCAACAGTCCTTTTGATATTATATGTTGTGTTATTTTACTTTAGAAGTATGAATGAACTTTTTGTCATTGTTTGTGTATGTTTAAATTATTTGAAGCATTCTTGGCATTTATAGTTTATGTTTTTAAATAATTTAAGAAAAATTTGTTATAAATAACCAAAAAAATATTAGGCTTTAGTAAAAGATCTGTTTTTCTCTCCGTTTTAAAAAAACAACAAAGAAAATCCTCAAAGCCGGTCAAGTAAATTATACATTTTTTCTAAAATAGGACTTATTTGGGGGCAGTTATAACTGTTGTAACAACCAAACCGCCGCAAAAAACTTTAAAACCGCCGCGAAATTCTACATTTTTCTCAAGGACATAACTTATTTAGGGGCGGTTATATTATTTTTAAAACCTCCGCAAAAAACTTTAAAACCGCCGCGAAATCCCTTTGAGGTATTGTATTGTGATTGATGGATTTTTTTTAATGAGCAAAGTTATATTATAGCGGGTATACGGGGTAGTCAAACTCATTTATTAGATATCATGCTAAATTAGAGTTTATTATAGCGGGAATAGAAATACATTAGAGTTTCGCGCTGCTATTTCAAAATAGTGTGAGGAAGTATTTAATCTTTTGATTGTTTGTTTTTCATTAAACAAACTAAAGGAGGGTACAATATCTCTTAATGAGAAACTAACACCGTTAGATTCAACGACATAATCTACCATCAAAGAGAGGGGTCGTCCAGATCCTCTCAAGGGTTAGGGGAAATGATGTCAAACATATCATATTAATTTTTCTTAAATTAATTATTAAAATGCATTTTTAAACAAAATAAATGTGGACACAAATATTTATCAATCATTAGTACTGTCACGGGTCATGCGGGCTAACTAATGATGCATCGGTCCGCCCATTAACCCAGTGACCCAGTGATCTGATCGGGTCGATCACCGGGCCGGTTTTAATAACATTGATAAAAAATATAGAACTGTATTATTTGATTGTTCCAAATTAATTAGCTTATGGATTTCAAATATTTATTGTCATATGAGTTACTTAGCCAATATTTTTGCAAGCACATGATTATGTTGGATTTCAACATATTTGTATCATATGTTTGCATAGTGTATCCAAGCTATATGTATTAACATCGGAGTCATGAATAGATAACACCTATTAACCAGATCTCTCCTTGAAGGGTCATGTACAACATCTCTAAATTTGCGGTAGCTCTTAGTGCAGGAAGTACCTAGCGCGAGGCATGAGTACAGGCTGAATTAGAAGTTGCAAGCTATCATTATTTTTGTTTTCCATGTGGGTCTTTTCCTCGAACATCGATTAATACAATTCGAGAAAACGATATATATATATATATATATATGTTTTGACAAATAGTTTAATATTCAAATTTGTATAAAATATTTATAAATATATGCTAATAATACATTTTTTTAAAATTATTATACAACATAATAGCTAAATTTTAGATAGTGTCCAGAGTATTTAATATCTCACACAATGCACTTAAATATACAACTTCTGTTTTTTTAAATTACAAGTGAATGTCGACTCGTGCTGACACGGGTGAATCATACTAGTTTACTTGATTCATGAATCAAATTTCAAGGTTTATGAATCTAAGGATGGCAGAATTCAATTTTATTTGATTCAAGTAATTATGTCTAGAATATTGTATTGTTGTTGTCAAAAAAAAAGAATATTGTATTGTTCAAGTCCATTTGATCTTTTTTTCTTCCTCATCGACTTTAGTTGTGTGATCTTTGTGGGAAATCAGTTGATCTAGTTATTGTAGTACCTTTTTGTTGAGAAATTAGAACTTACGGATGAATCATGAATGAGCTGAAATAGTTCTAGACTTGGTTATATAGTATACTAGATTGATTACTCGCAAGGCGATGCACGGTGGTGATGATTAATGCGCCACTGGATGTAGTTTCAAAAAAACATCAACATTTTATAAGGGGGTATAAAAATACGCAACACATATATATAAGACGAAGAGGCAACAATAGCCCTTGGTGGGATGAGGCAACAATGTCGGTCCAAAAAAATAGAGTGGGGGTATATTGGTAAACAATGGGGTACAAAATATAGAGTGGGGGTATATTGGTAAATAGTGAGGTACAAAATGAGGGGTATATTGGTAAATGGTGGGGTACAAAATATAGAGTGGGGGTATGTCGGTCCAAAAATATAGAGTGGGGGTATATTGGTAAACAGTGGGGTACAAATGAGGGGTATATTGGTAAATGGTGGGAATAAAATTTTCCCACCAAAAGTGGATAAAAAAAAAGTGTTGGACAAAAAAAAATGTCAGGGGTATGTCGGTCCAAAAATATAGAGTGGGGGTTTATTGGAGTGGGGTACAAAATGAGGGGTATATTGGTAAATGGTGGGAATAAAATTTTCCCACCAAAAGTGGGGAAGTCAACGATGGTGTATTAATTAAGAGACATAATAATAAAAAGAGTGTTGGAGAAAAAAAAAAAAAAAATGTCGTGGGTATGTCACCAAAAATATATAGTGGGGGTATATTGGAAAACAAATGGGTACAAAATGAGGGTATATTGGTAAATGGTGGGGTACAAAATATAGAGTGGGGTATGTCGGTCCAAAAATATAGAGTGGGGGTATATTGGTAAACAAAGGGGGTACAAATGAGGGTATATTGGTAAATGGTGGGAATAAAATTTTCCCACCAAAAGTGGATAAAAAAAGTGTTGGACCAAAAAAATTGTCAGTGCATGTCGGTCAAAAAATATAGAGTGGGGGTATATTGATAAACAGTGAGGTACAAAATGAGGGGTATATTGGTAAATGGTGGGGTACAAAATATAGCGTGGGGGTATGTTGGTCCAAAAATATAGAGTGGGTGTATATTGGTAAACAGTTGGGTACAAAATGAGGGGTATATAGGTAAATGGTGGAAAAAAAATTTTCCCACCAAAATCCTATATTAAAGTAGATATTGTATTATAGATGAGGGATTACTATGTTACAATGTTATGGAGCTAGATATTACAATGTTTGGTTAATAGTTCGGTTTAGTTTGGGTTCCAAAAGTTCAAATAAAACAATTATAAAAAGTACAAAAGACTATTATTTAAAAAAAATAGTTCGAGCAGTTCAGATAACAGTTTGGGAAGTTCGAACTTAACAGATTTAAGTTCAAAGCTTAATAGATTTGGGAGATTCGAGCTTAATAATTCGAAAAAATAGTCAAGAATTGAAATAGCTTCGCTTCGAACTGAATCGCGAATCAACTTTTAAGACGATTCAGATTCGGTAAACTACTAACACAGATTCGATTCGATTGGTTGATTACTGAACTGTTTAAACAGTTCAATTTGGTGCAATTTTGCTTGTGAATTGAACTATGAACAATCCTACTTTTCATAGCCAATAGCCAATCCCCTTTTTATGAATAGATAATACAGATAATAACAATACTAGATCGGGGAAACTCTTCACTCAACATTTAGAAGAGTGCATAACCAGGTAGTACAGACTCGGTCGGGCTCATGACTTCCCTCTCTACTTACGCTAACCATTCATTAATCAATTTATTATATTATTTATATATGTATATATTTAGTTCTCTCTCAAGTTATTCACAATCACAACATGAATATGCAATTCAAGCATCTAACATTCAACTCAAGCAACCATCATATTGGAGCAAACATAAAATGTATCTAAATATATCCATAACTCACATTATTGAATTAGGTCAACATACCCTTTAAGTGCAAGATTCATTTACAAATATAGATTTTTGAATTAGCTTTCCAACGCGTCTAAGAAAATCTTAATCGGGTTCTCGGATCAAAAGTTATTGTGAAAATAAGATGAACACACAGTTCATGAAACTCGGTTGAAACGAGCCCAAAATTATCATAGTAGATTATATGATGTAATTTTCAGAAAAACGATTCAGAAGCATCATAATATATTATCATAATCTATTATGAGGTCGTGATAATCAATTATGATAATCCATTATGATATTGAAATGTTCAGAAAACGATTTCAGAAGTATCATAATAAATTATCATAATCTATTAAGAGCTGTTGTTCTGCATACAAACACATTAATTACCATACTAGACATTCCAAAGTAACATCAATTCACTCCAACATCAATTAACACAAACTTAGACATGATGAATTAACTTCAATTCACACAACATACCCAATTTCAACAATCAAACAAACGAGTTATAACAATTAAGCCTTATTTACCACTTTGTAATTCAATCTCAAGCATATGAAATAGAAAAGGAAGCACTAGTTGTACTCAGTGGCGGATCTTGACCAAAAAATTAGAGGGGCCAAAATAGTAACAAATATATAAACAAAAATTAACTATGTATTCATTATAGTTTGTTTGGTTTAGTGGTCAAAGTTATCTATGTCAATTTTAATGTCATTAGTTCAAATCTTGCTTTATGCAATTTTTTATATTAATTTTTGAGAAAAATATACAAATAACTGCAAAAAAGAGATGCGGTCATCACAAGAATTGAACTGGGGACACTCAATACGCTAATAATGCTCTTAACCTCTCAGCTACTAATACTTTTATTGTTTAGTCTTCATTTGGTTCTATATATTCTAATTTTGAGTATATTTATATATTAACTTTATGAGTCGGGGAGATTAGTGGCACCCCTGGCTCCCACTAAGATCCGCTCGGTTGTACTTTAAGATTCCTAAAATTTCCCACACGACCAAAGGGAAACAATTCTTTGCGAGATGGAAGCCACACAAAAT
Organism: Oxytropis ochrocephala; assembly: GCA_020916435.1. NCBI lineage: Eukaryota > Viridiplantae > Streptophyta > Magnoliopsida > Fabales > Fabaceae > Oxytropis > Oxytropis ochrocephala. The sequence goes on along the minus strand of CM037090.1, from coordinate 22,426,106 downwards.
GATCATAGACTGAGAAGCGAAGAATTGATGAGAGCACTGGAACCAAATCCAACCATCTTCCATCACCAAAGCAAGCCAGCGGTAGAAAACGAGTGTCAGGACCACCAAATACTGCCACCACAACCAAACATTGAGAGTGAGCACCGAGAGAAGATCCAAACACAGAAACTCAGAAGGATCACAAAGTAAGTGAGGAACCAAAGACGGAAAGTCCGAACTCTCTACGTAAAAGAAGAAGGCCAACCGCCAAAAGGATCTCGTAAATTCAAGTTTTGCGCTTCAGATGCTCATCTGAAGGAAATGGAGGCTTGGGGTTCACCTAGCAAAGCAAAACAGCAAGCCTTGGTAAGGGAAAACATCGATTTGAAGCAGATCTGGGACATGGAAGAAGAATCAAATATGGCGGCTTAGAGGGAGGTCGTGAGGCTTGAGGGTAATAGATGGAGGAGTTAGGGAGACTAGGTGGGTAAGGTGGAGGGCGAGCAAGAGGAATCAGTGAAGGGAAGAGGGCAAACACGCCACCATCAGACAAGTAGTGAGCGGAAGGGGGAAAGAGGTTTGGCGGCAGAGGAAGGTGGAAGGGTAAGGCTCCCGACTTGGAGCAACAAAGTACTAGCATGGCTAGGGAAGGAACACCGCGGCGGCGAACTAAACCCTAGCAGAGGGAACAAGGCTCCATGTTTCCCAATTCTTTGCATTTCAACTGATGCATGTCAACATATATGGTGCAATCTGTCATGTCAGCCTGTCTCTAAGGTCCATATAAAGTGCACCCATATTTCTTCATTCTTTCTCTTATATTGAATGATACAAATATTCACTCTCTCTCCCTCACTTCCTTTTTCTCTGTACTTTATTTCTCACTTTATGTTCTTCACTTCTTTCTCTCCAACAATGTCATTGCCACAAAGGGACAAGCACAATACCTATAGGATGAGAATAAGTGTATCTACTTGTGATAATAATAAATGTTCACCTATCAATCATAAAAAAACTCCTCACTATATTCACATTGCCAACATATAATTCACCTGTAAGTCATTTATAATAGCACAAAAAATAATTATCACATGTATATATCCCAATAACTACATGTGGGTGAAATCATTATGAATGTATATATACTCACATTTGATTCAACACACAGACTGTTTTGCTATAGAACAAGCACTCAATTTGTTCACTTGATCTTAAAAGCCAAAGGAAAGACTGTTCTGTATTATTTTCATTTTCTCTTCGGAATTTGAACTTTGAAGAAGACCCTTTCTCTGCTGAACATCTTCAATTCTTAGGCCTGATTTCTATTCCTTGAAGAAAGAAACCGTGCTTCCACCAATTACTCTTTGTCTCAGAAACACTCACTTGCATCTCATCTTCTTGGTTTGAGTTGAAAAACTCCCCCATCTCGATTTCCAACCATCCATCACTTCTCACTTGTGGACGTTCTAGTCCATGGAATAATTCGGACAGTTCACTGTCTTCTAATTCTGGGTCCAAACAAGCATTTTTGGTATTAGTTTCACCTCCAAATATGCATACGGATAACTCCACAGGTCGATAGTCAAATCCATAGGCATCAATCATCTTGAACACAAGAAAAGCTGCATACAGAGTATTTGGGGACAAAGCAAGGGTATTCATCTTCCCACGAATATCAAACCAGCACACACCAACAAGCTTGACAATTTCAGGGAACCTGTCCAAAATATACAAAAATAAGTCTCAAAAGTTGTATGCATAAGAAACATAGTAATATATATATATATATATATATATATATATATATATATATATATATATATATATATATATACACAAAAATGAAAGGTGGCACAGAAAGACATAACATCGCAACCGGTGGTAATTATTTAAGAATTAGTTACGAAAATCAGTATAAGATCTGATATGGACTCCTGCGAGTTTGTCCACCGAAGAGACAGTGTGGCACAAGAATATACTCCGTCACATAGTATCTTGAAAAATTGAAATATTCAAATCTTCAAGAAGTTATCTGCCATCCGAGACAGAAGATGCCTAACCACTACCCAGTATACTGAGTTGTGGGGACAAGGCCTGGGTGTTTATCATCCCACTAGTTTCAAGCCAACACACTTACACACATCAAGAAGCTCAGCAACTTCAGGGAACCTATTCATTGTTACTTACATACACCATGAGAGAAACAAAGGTAGAGTGAAGACCAGGTTTGGGCAGGGAATGGGCCAACGAATGGCTAAATAAAAACTAAAAAGGGAAAATAGTTTCATGACATTTACATCCCTTGAAATGAAGAATGATATTTTAGTTATATCATATAATATGTAGCCTTTTTATCCATTTGATAGGCATGAACAAATGCAGGAATGTCCGTTTCAGAGAACTAATCTCACTATTATGAAAATGCATAGGCATAACATAAGCAGCTAAGAACACTGTTTTAGTTGGGAGGCTTATGATACAAGCTAATTTGGTGATTTGTCCTTAAAAGGGAGAGGGAACTGTGTTGATAAAGAGATTAGCAGTGTATAATCAATCGTTCCAAAACATAATGGCTACCTAAGACTGAATCAGTTAATATCTGTCATATTCAGGAGATGTTGAAGTTTTTCTAAATAGCAGATTGATGTAAAGTGCTCTTAGCTGCAAGGAAATCTGTTAAATCCAAATCTTTGACATTTTCAGATCTGAAAGACTGTACCGGATGAAATACCTTTAGGCAACACAGGTAGGCACATGGTATGGACACCAAATATCACAGTTCATGAAATTAGAGAAAGGAACAAAGAACTAATTGTTTGAACTAAATGAAATTTTATGTTGTTTAGCTATGAACAAATAGAGCAAGGAACTGATTTAAAATAAGAAAAAAGTTGATTTGTTTTTAAGAATTTAAAACATTTTGGAGACAAATGGATAACTCTAGATTCCTGAGTGCATTACGAGTCTGTGACACTTTATTTGAAACTAATTTACAAAAGCAATGTGAGAAAATGGGGAATTTAGTATGACTTAAGGTGAGGGTTATGAACATGACATGAATATCACTCTTGGAATCTTACTCAAAGGCCACCTCTGCCTCTAATGATGAAAGATTCAACAAAGAAAATAATGTAATAGGTATGAGTTTATGGGTGTGTTTGGGAGTTTGGAGGGGAGGGGAGGGGAGGGCATGAGACTAATAGTGTAAATTCTATAGTGATACGAGAGGAGTTTGGAGCCCCTCTTAGTTCATTTTTGGAGCCCCTCCTAATCCCCCAATTTTGGAGGGTTTTGGAGGAGATCCAAAAATGAACTAGGAGAGGAGTTTGGGAGGACTTAGGAGTATCATTTTTCTCCTCATAAATTTACACTATTAATCCCCTCCCCTCCGAACTCCCAAACACACCCTATAGTAATGAATTTAAATAAATTATGTTTGAACATGAAAGAAGGAACTAACCTGGAGTCTGGCATGGTTGTCCAGTTCCAATACTGGGGAGCTTCACCCCAAGAAATGGCGAGAGCTCTAGCACCAAGCATGTAACACTTTTTCCCACTCTTTCTCTCCAATTGAAAGCTCTGCATCATTTCATATATATAATATTGAAGAAAGGCCAAGGGTTAACATTCTCAACTAATCAGTAACCACACTTCTTGATCATCACTATATAAACATATAAAGCCCTAAAATTAATATGATTGAAATCAACAGTTGAGTTGCGAAGAATACCTGTTTACCGTGGTCGATGATGATAGGGCGATCAGATAAAGCGAGATAGAGAGCTTTTTTAGAGGGAGCGTTAGCAAGCGATGGAGATTGTGAGATGATCGAGGAGAAATGAGAATCGGAAGGAAGAAAACGAGTCCAAACAGCGTCGGAATCGGCGGCAGAACAGAATGTCTTAGAAACGGAGGAGAGTCTGCACACATCGACGGGAGAGGTGCGAGACAGTATGTCAGCAATGCAACCTTCTGGCAACGCCTGAAACTCCATTCTCTTCTCTTCTCTCACTTCTTCGGCAGGAAATAAATTAAAACAGACACTTGCAGCGAGAGAAGAAGTGTCTGTTTATAGGCAAGGAGTCTTAACACGAAAGCATAATGTGTAAACAAAATCACAATTAGAAGCAATTCTTAATGATTAAGTAAGAAAAAATCTACTGCAGAATTCTTTAATATGTTTTGTTTTCTTTTTTACCAGTCAAAGACGCGTGGTGTAAGAAATGATTTTTTTAGAGTGAACTACTAGTTTATTGGTGTGAATCTTTCCTTTACATCCTACCTAGTTTGAGTTGGAAGTGGGTCGGAAGTGCCGCCAAAACTAAAATTGCTTATGTGGCGTGATTGCATTGGTTAGTTGCATGCATTGTTTGTGTGGTTTCTTCCTATTGGTTGGTTCTTTAATTGTCTTACTCCTATTGGTTTTTTTTTCAGCCATTCTTCTTTCTTCCTCCTTCCCCATTTGTCATCAGATATTTTTTTTTCACGGCCCCATAAACCATTCTTACATAACACTTGATTGCCTTTCCATCTCTTCATTTTCCTTTAATTTTATTACGTCTCCTCTGTTCTTTTCTTTCTCTTTCTTCTTGTTTTCTCACAACTTTCATTTCTTCTTCTCTTTCCTTCTCTCTTTCTCTCTATCTTCTTCTCTGAGTTTGGATCCTCAACAGCAAGGTACCTACAGCAATATGAAAAGTTAGGGAAAAAAAACAAATTCCATTTTTTTTTTTGCAAGCTCTCGCTCTTCAAGCTTTCACAGCCTTCTCTCTCTGTACCTTCCTTTGCTTCTTTAGTTCAATTTTTCTACACTAAAACTTGTTTCTGTTGAGTCATTACCAATTACTAGAACACTCAAACTCCTTTCCTCTGAGAATAGCCATATCATTTTTTTTCTCCTTTTAATTTCTACTCCATTAGTTATGAAGTCCTGCAAGTTTCCTACTATTCTGAAGATAACTCAACTGCTGCAACAATGTCGTCGGCGTCGTGGGTCGACCACTATGGGGGGCATCCACCGTATGTCTCTCTCTCAACCGCCTTCATGATTAAAAGTAAGAATAAAACTGTTTTGTACCGTATCTAAGGGTTAGTCGATCCTAGATAGTAGGTAGGAGATGAGATTGATCAGTACCGATTTCGGCCGAGGTTGATATTCCGAGACGAGGTGGGGTTCCGTCCGAGGTTGATTATTCCGAGATGAGGTGGCCGATCCTAGACAGTAGGTAGGAGATGAGCAAAGGTCATGTCCGATGTTGATGTGCCGAGATGAGGTGGCCGGTCCTAGACAGTAGGTAGGAGATGAGCAAAGGTCATGTCTGATGTTGATGTGCCGAGATGAGGTGGCCGGTCCTAAACAGTAGGTAGGAGATGAGCAAAGGTCATGTCCGATGTTGATGTGCCGAGATGAGGTGGCTGATGTTGAGCATATATGATGATGGTGGGCTATCTGATCAATTTCACTGAATATGCTGTCAGAGTATTCCTTGCTTTAACAGAAAGAGCAAACGAACTCTTCGTTTGGAATTTGAAACCGAGTTATCATAATTGGAGTTTTTTGTGTGGCGTATTTCATTCAGTTACAACTTCTGAGCTGAACTTCATTGTGCCTTCTTCCATGTCTTTGTGGGGGTTTTCCTAGACCGGTGTAGGCGACGTTCCTGCCTCGGGAGGGTCTCCCGACGTTTAGAATGTTGCCCTCGTGGTGAGGATGAAGCAAAGGAGGAATGTTCCTTCTTCCATGTCTTTGTGGGGGTTGAGTGTGAACCTATTGAACGGAATGAACTTGGAGAAATATGCAAAAAGAAAAGTATAACCTGTAACTCAATGGGATTATTAGAATGGGCCGAGTTGTTGCTTCTCGAGATCTTCAAAGTAGGAGTTGAATTTGGATGATGTGTTGGACTCGTAGGCGACCCATGGAGAATCACATTAGGCAGTAGCATAGCTGTCCATATCGTTAGGCTAAATAAAGTACATGATGCCGAATCGGTCATTGGCATTCCGAGTTAAATAACGTCATCGCCGTCTTGTACACATGCATCGATTTACCGTGGAAAATGATTTACCGAGGTCGGCGTCGCGAGTGTTTCGGGGACGATCTTTGCTAAAGAGGTGAGCGGAGAATGCCGAACTCACTACAAGGCACACGCATTTAAAGAGCGCGAGTTCGGATCAAGAAGTCTGGACTTCAAACCGGGTGGAAAGGGTGTTGAACTTGTGTCAATCGTCTAGCTTGGTGTGAAGTCGGTTTTGAGTAATTCGGTGGAAATCACGGGTTCGGACCTAGTCTTTCACCAGGAATTCACATTAGCATAGATAAAAGAAAATGTTTGAAACTTACCTTGGCATGAAGATGAAGTGTGGAAAAACTCAAAAGATTAAGCCACGCATAGTTGTAGCCCATAAGATATGTCATTCTAACCGACTTTGGTCATTGGTGGAAAGGGATGGAGGGCTCAATGTCAACACCAAGTATTCTATATTTCTCCAATGGAAACTGTCATGTCTGAGGTTGGCGTTGAGGCTGCATGTTGCCGAGTTTGAATTAAAGTCCGCCGAGCTCGCCGAAACCACCAACCGCGCCGAAAACGTCGGACGTTGCCGACTTCGCTTTACGGAACCGAGCTCACCATAATGCAGCTCGATGTAGCCAACTCGTTGTTTTCAGTGGTGTCGAGCTCGGAAATAGCTCAAGATTAGCTTGCAGAGGTGACTTGGACTTTGTTGTTTTGTTGTTGAAGAACGTCGTTTAATGTCGAGCTTGGGCTATTGTATTTGGAATTTCTAAGGTGTTTCTTTTGGTATCTTTTGGGCTTTTTAAAATTTTTTTATTGACATCTAATTTTCAATCGTATTAAACACCTTAATTTGTTAATACGGGCGCCTCCGTGCATCGCACGGGTGTGAGGCTAGTTTATTTTCAATTTTACATAGAAAATGATATGTAATTGAGTGATTGGATGTTAAAGGATCATAACTCAATAACCAAAGTGCTAATTGGATTAATCTCAAAAAAAAAAGTGCTAATTGGATTTGGATTCCACCCTAATGTCTCGGATTCAAATATTGAGTGTAGCAAAAACTCTGTTGGAGGGGAGAACCACACAGGCCGGCGAAGCTGAGTACTCGTGACCAGTTAGGTTCTCCGACGTAGATTAGTCATCGACAAAACCGGTAAAAACTGCGCACCAAAAATATGATAGACTTTTAAAATAATGGTCTATACTCTTATGTATATGTGGTGCACTAAGGTGCGCAGATGAAACCAAAACACATTAGTGCACCACAGTATAGTAGATCCTTCCTCAGTATTTTGGTTTCATCCGTGTATATATTGATGTTGTTATTAGCTGTTAATTAGTTAGTAAAAATGATTAACATAATCAGTTAGAGGTAGTTGAAAGGGTGCGCATCTTAAGCTTGTTAGGTGCACTTGACAAGAGCTAGTATAAATTCTGAGTCTATAACAAAACCTCACAAGTGTAAAAACTGAAATGAAATGAATTCAGTTCACTCAAAGACTCACTCTCTCTCTAAGTTTCCTTTAGAATTTATATTGCCTATCCACGGAGTGTCCCAATGCTTTCAACGAAAAATTAATTTCCGCTCGTACTTAAAATCAAGTTTTGCTAGCCAACATAGAGTATATCCACCGCGGGAATTGAACCCGAACGCACTGTCGACCCCAGTGTCCCAAGGTAGATTAAGCCACTAGGCCAACAAGATCTTTTTAAAAGTCTATTTAGTTAAAAGGGTCCTGCTGCAAGTCACTGAAAAAGCCTCTTATGTCTATCTTGTCGGCCTACTTTTGTCTATCTTGACCTACATTAATTTTTGACATATTTAAATGTATTATTATAAGCAGAGTTTAAATATAATGTCATATAAAGATAATTTTTTAAAAGTTTTTGTTAAATCTTAATTTTGAAATTACCCATTAACTTGTTAATCTATTTACAAAAGTCCACGCCACTCAATTGTAAATTTTCGTAAATAAAAAACTAGTGAAATAGACTTTTATCTTTTTTGTCTCGGCTCACAATGTGCTATCGACTCTCAATAGAGTGGTGTGTATGGATACAACTTTTTAAATTGTTAATCTATATATTTTTGAATGTATATTGATAAATTTTAGAAGTAGATCTTCTGGTCGATATACACGAAGACACCATGTTTATGCCTTACTATGTTATTTTTCTTATGAAATTGCTTCGGAGGCTGTGAGATGAAACCAGTGGACTTTGACTCATTCTTAATGACCAAGAAACTAAAATTCCTGCCATGTGCACCACCAATAATCCGATTAAGAAATTTAGTTTTTGCATGACATGAACTAACTGATATAACATCTACACATACAACAATATGTGACCCAATGAGTCACTTAACATGCCACATCAACGACCATAACACTATCAACTAACATTCTGCAAATTTAAGGATCAGTTTAGAATTATGATATTGTGGGGGACTAGATTGACGATCTTAAATTTACCAAATTGAATAATTGTTTGGAAGAGAGTTAATGCACTGGATTGGATCAGAATGATAGTTGAGGGTTCCACATCAACAAATGACAGCACATTCATATAGCATTATAATAGATAATTGGAACATCAACCAAATATCCAAAATACATACATGTCCGATATACTGAAATTTAGTCGAGCATAAGAAATACCATAAGCAATATAACTTACGCATATACTTTACGAAGTTTAGCACAAGAACATACGTCACATGACACATAACTTGAAAGTTGAAACTTGGAAGTTCAAATCTTCAAGAAGTATTCTGCAATCCGAGACAGAAGATCCCTGTATTGTTCGGTGAATTAAACAATAACTTTGGTCGCTTAATTGTCTTCCTTAGGCCTAACTTCTATTCCTTCTAGAAACATACCACTCTTCCAAAAACCCTCTTTTATCTCGATAACACTCATCTGCATTTGTTCATCTTCTATGCCTGAATTGAAGAACTCCCCCATCTCAATCTCTAACCACCCATCACTTCTTACACTAGGATGGCTCGATCCTTTTCCTATGTTGTGAGGCCTCACATCCCAATTTGGATCCAAACAGACAATTTTTGTACTGCTATGTTGGCTACATTCATCACCAACTGATAACTCCACAGCACAGTTATAAAATCCATTGGCACGAATCATCTTGTACACAAGGAAAACAGCATACTGAGTATTTGGAGACAAGGCCTGGGTGTTTATCATCCCACGAATTTCAAGCCAACACACGGAACAAAGTTCAGCAACTTCAGGGAACCTGTTCAAAAGTTGTACACAAGTTGAGAGATAAGAATCCAGGAAGTAAGAAGAAATTCCTCACTATATTCACATTGCCAACATATAATTCACCTGTAAGTAATTATAATAGCACAAAAAATAATTATCACATGTATATATCCCAATAACTACATGTGGGTGAAATCATTATGAATGTATATATACTCACATTTGATTCAACACACAGACTGTTTTGCTATAGGACAAGCACTCAATTTGTTCACTTGATCTTAAAAGCCAAAGGAAAGACTGTTCTGTATTATTTTCATTTTCTCTTCGGAATTTGAACTTTGAAGAAGACCCATTCTCTGCTGAACATCTTCAATTCTTAGGCCTGATTTCTATTCCTTGAAGAAAGAAACCGTGCTTCCACCAATTACTCTTTGTCTCAGAAACACTCACTTGCATCTCATCTTCTTGGTTTGAGTTGAAAAACTCCCCCATCTCGATTTCCAACCATCCATCACTTCTCACTTGTGGACGTTCTAGTCCATGGAATAATTCGGACAGTTCACTGTCTTCTAATTCTGGGTCCAAACAAGCATTTTTGGTATTAGTTTCACATCCAAATATGCATACGGATAACTCCACAGGTAGATAGTCAAATCCACAGGCATCAATCATCTTGAACACAAGAAAAGCTGCATACAGAGTATTTGGGGACAAAGCAAGGGTATTCATCTTCCCACGAATATCAACCCAGCACACACCAACAAGATTGACAATTTCGGGGAACCTGTCCGAAATATACAAAAATAAGTCTCAAAAGTTGTATGCATAAGAAACAGTAATATATATACATATATATATACAAAAATGAAATGTGGCTCAGAAAGACATAACATCGCAACCGGTGGTAATTATTTATGGCAATTATTTAAGAATTAGTTACGAAAATCAGTATAAGATCTGATATGGACTCCTGCGAGTTTGTCCACCGAAGAGACAGTGTGGCACAAGAATATACTCCGTCAAGTAGTATCTTGAAAAATTGAAATATTCAAATCTTCAAGAAGTTATCTGCCATCCGAGACAGAAGATGCCTAACCACTAACCAGCATACTGAGTTTTGGGGACAAGGCCTCTGGGTGTTTATCATCCCATGAGTTTCAAGCCAACACACTTACACACACCAAGAAGCTCAGCAACTTCAGGGAACCTATTCATTGTTACTTACATACACCATGAGAGAAACAAAGGTAGAGTGAAGACCAAGTTTGGGCGGGAATGGGCCAACGAATGGCTAAATAAAAACTAAAAAGGGAAAATAGTTTCATGACATTTACATCCCTTGAAATGAAGAATGATCTTTTAGTTATATCATATAATATGTAGCCTTTTTATCCATTTGATAGCCATGAACAAATTCATGAATGTCCGTTTCAGAGAACTAATCTCACTATTATGAAAATGCATAGGCATAACATAAGCAGCCAAAAACACTGTTTTAGTTGGGAGGCTTATGATACAAGCTAATTTGGTGATTTGTCCTTAAAAGGGAGAGGGAACTGTGTTGATAAGGAGATTAGCAGTCTATAGGCAATCGTTCCAAAACATAATGGCTACCTAAGACTGAATCAGTTAATATCTGTCATATTCAGGAGATGTTGAAGTTTTTCTAAATAGCAGATTGATGTAAAGTGCTCTTAGCTGCAAGGAAATCTGTTAAATCCAAATCCAAATCTTTGACATTTTCAGATCTGAAAGACTGTACCGGATGAAATACCTTTAGCCAACACAGGTAGGCACATGGTATGGACACCAAATATCACAGTTCATGAAATTAGAGAAAGGAACAAATAACTAATTGTTTGAACTAAATGAAATTTTATGTTGTTTAGCTATGAACAAATAGAGCAAGGAACTGATTTAAAATAAGAAAAAAGTTGATTTGTTTTTAAGAATTTAAAACATTTTGGAGACAAATGGCCAACTCTAGATTCCTAAGTGCATTACGAGTCTGTGACACTTTATTTGAAACTAATTTACAAAAGCAATGTGAGAAAATGGGGAATTTAGTACGACTTAAGGTGAGGGTTATGAACAAGACATGAATATCACTCTTGGAATCTTACTCAAAGGCCACCTCTGCCTCTAATGATGAAAGACATGGTCATTGCTTGAATCCAACAATGGTAGTTCGATCCATCAAGCACAGGCGTTACAAGAACGAGAGAGGGATTCTCGTTTGGGTGAATATAGTATGGATCGGAGTAGTCCTTTGGCTTGGATGATCGCCGGCGTGGAGTTGAAGGAGAAGACCGATTGGAGTGTTCTGAAGCATCGGAGGAAGAATCAGATCCGTCGCCGGTGGAAGGTGTTAAAATATAGATAGTAAGCCCATTAGTAGTAAGCTCCATTAGTTGGTTAGTATATAAGGTAGATGGTACACTCATTTGTAATGATCTTCTCCTCATTAGTAATATTTTATCAATTTCAATATAATAGACTTTTAAAGGTTTTCTCCCTAATCCTCCATGGATGCCATGTTTTTTAACATGGTATCAGAGCAAACATGGTATCCTCCATAAATCCCGCTGATTTTAGTTTCCTTCTACTATATTATTAGTTTTTTTATTCATTTTCCTTTTCTATTTTGTTTGCATCGTTCATCTTTGTTTTAGATTTCTGTCTCTCCGATCTAATAATCCTATTTTTGGATATGTGTTACTGCATATCACACTTGTTAATCATCCTTTCAGTTTCACGAATAAATTCATTCCCATGTTGTTTCTTCTGTTTTGATGCTTGTTTCTCTCTGCACACATCTCTAAACCTGAATATAACCCTAAAACCCCAAATTGTGTGATCCGTTCTACCCACAACCATTTTGGCACCACAAAATCGATTTTGATTCTCCGTACAAATTTTGCTTTCCTCTCTGTGAATTGCTCTTGATTCCAATTTCATCTCTTCATCACACTCTGATTTCAATTCCTAATTTCTTGGTTTCGGTTACTGAATCGACCATAACTTTTGAATCGGTTCTTGATTGGAAACTCTCATTTCAGTTGCGTTCTCCGATTTTAATTTTGGTTTCTATTCCGTTTCTTCTGCATCTCACTTTGATCTCTAAAAACTGTTTGGTTAGCTCCTTGCACTTCAGTTTGTGCAATGCTTTGATTTCACAGTTTGAGTGGACAAAGTCATGTAGTAGATTTACAAGCACTGTTAAGAAGTCCGTTTGTGTAAAGAATCTGTTGATTTTAGCCTTGTAGTGGAGAAGAAGAAAATTGGATTTTCTTTAATCTGTTTGTTTTGGTTCTACTATTGAGGAGGTGTAGAAAGGAAGATAAGTTTTACTATTTGAATTTGTGGCTTAAATTTGGTTCTGTTGAGATAGAAGAGAAGATTTCCACCACATTTGGAGAGAAAGGTTACCTGCTAGACCTGCCTTCTACAAGCATCTTACGGTAATGTTCATTTTTTGCATTGTTTGCTTGTGGGGTTACTGGATTTGGTTGCTGCTGCATTTGGCGTTGAACTTTTGGGGGGTGCACAAGGATTTTGGATCCATGTGCAGTGTAAGGGTGTCTCCTAGTTGCTGCTTATGTACTTGATTTTTCGGGTGCTCAAGGTGTTTGTTTTGTCCAAGGTGTTTGTATCTAGCTGAATATTCATCTTGTTTGGAGGTATCTCATTCTCGTTTTTTGTTTGTAATCAAGGATCTTATCCAAGTGAATAATCTATTTATCTGGGTAGCTAAGTTTGGTTGAAGCAAATTGGAGAAGTTTGGAACTTAAGCAAGTGTCATATGATTTGATATTGGATAAGGGGAACAATTTCAATCAAGGGTATCATGTAGGAAATGCACAGGTTGATATTTGCAAAGATATTCTTCTGGATTTAATGAATTTTTTGATTAGCCTTAGTGGCTTGATTTTAGCATGATGCTTCTGCTATAAATGGTTAAGCATTAGATTGTCGTGCTTCTGCCAAGTGGTTAAACTTTGAGGTATAGTTTCTGATTGGTGGTTAAGCCGTTGGCCCTATGGCCTTGTTGATGTTTGCTTCTGCCAAATGGTTAAACTTTGAGGTATAGTTTCTGTTTGGTGGTTAAGCCTTTTGCCCTATGGCCTTGTTGATTTTTGCTTCTGCCCTATGGTGGTTAAGCGTTTTGCTTCCTTCAAGAGATTAAGCCTTGAGTTGTGGCTTTTGCTTGATGGTTAAGTGTTGGTTTGTTGCTTCCTCCGAGTGGTTAAACCTTGAGTTGTGGTTTCTCCTCGATGGTTAAGCTTTTGTTGACTTATTTGGCACTTGGATGGTTATGCCGAAGAGTGGAGTTTGTTGATTCTTTTGGAGTGAATGTTGTGGAGACGCTGGAAGAAGCTTGAAGGGGCCCGATAGTTGGTCGAAGACTTCTAGGAGCTATGCACCTTAACTGCTACCAATTTGGATTGTTCTTTATTTTCCATATTTTTATAGTATCTTTGTATTGCTTATCCCAAGCTGGAAGTGTTGTGAACACCGTCCAGCTTGCGGGAGGCTGTTAAAATATAGATAGTAAGCCCATTAGTTAGTAGTAAGACCCATTAGTTGGTTAGTATATAAGGTAGAAGGTACACTCATTTGTAATGATCTTCTCCTCATTAGTAATATTTTATCAATTTCAATATAATAGACTTTTAAAGGTTTTCTCCCTAATCCTCCATGGATGCCTTTTAACAGAAGGAGCCATGAACGATCGCAGAAGAGGAAAACGGTTACGGTGAAGAAGGAAGCAGTTGCGGAGGAGAGAGAACGGAGTGTTTGGGAGAAGGTATTTTCACTGATACCATGTTATAATGTGTTGAAATAAACTCTCTGAGTATTATTGATAGTGAATTCAGTATATATACATCAAGTGTGAAAGACTAAAAAGGCTAACACTATAACTAGCTAATACTGGAAATAGCTAACTAAGCTAATACTCACAAAACTATCAAAATTGATTTATAATATAAATACATATAATCTAACAAGATTCAACGAAGAAAATAATGTAATAGGTATGAGTTTATAGTAATGAATTTAAATAAATTATGTTTGAACATGAAAGAAGGAACTGAAAACAGATCATGCAAAGCAGATTTGTCAAGATCATGTTTAACACCAAGGCTTAAAACAGGAACTGACCTGGAGTCTGGCATGGTTGTCCAATACTGGGGAGTTTCACCCCGAGAAATGACGAGAGCTCTAGCACCAAGCATGTACCACTTTTTCCCACTCTTTCTCTCCAATTGAAAGCTCTGCATCATTTCAGATATTGGAGAAAGACCAAGGGTTAACATTGTCAAATAACCACACAATTAAACCCTTAATATTAAAAATATATTCATATTGGAGAAAGACCTTTAATCATCATTATATAAACGATAAGCCCTAATATTAATATTAATATTGTGTGATTGAAATCGGAAGCTGAGTTGCGAAGAATACCTGTTTACCCTGGTCGATGATGATAGGGCGATCAGATAGAGCGAGATAGAGAGCTTTTTTAGAGGGAGCGTTAGCAAGCGATGGAGATTGTGAGACGATCGAGGAGAAATGGGAATCGGAAGGGAGAAAACGAGTCCAAACAGCGTCAGAATCGGTGGCAGAATAGAATGTCTTAGAAACGGAAGAGAGTCTGCAAACATCGACGGGGGAGGTGCGAGACAGTATATCAGCGATGCAACCTTCTGGCAACGCCTGAAACTCCATTCTTTTCTCTCACTTCTCAGAATTCAACCGCCAACGTTTCTGATGTAGGTTGAAGGTGAGGGGAGTATAGAAAAAGGGAGAGATTGAATATGCAATTATGTTAACGGGCTATACCCGTGCATGCGCACGGCTAACATCGTATTCTTTGTATAAATATACTCGGATAAAATTCAATTACAAAACATCTTTCAAAAATGAAGTTTAATAACATTAAAATATTTTCTTCAATTGAAAATTTTTATCATTAGGTAATTATCAATCATCTAAAAATAATGTAGCTCTAATGCCAAATAAATATACGGTATAAATTTTATCAATAATAAAATTATACCAACATGTAACGTTTTCCCGTTGTAACTCAAAAGCAGAATATAAAATTATTAGTCAAAACAATGTAATGTTTACCAATTAACGTGTAATAGTTTCCCGTAAGAAATCAAAAGTAATGAAATTATACTAACCACATGTAAGGTTTACCCATTAACACACAAAAGATTAGATAAAAAATTATAAAAATTAATATATTTATTTTTAAAAATAAATATGTTTTCCCGTCTAATATTTTATCAAAATTAAATAGAAAAAAATAGAGATATTTAATATTGTGTAGAATAGATGGGAGAAAGATAGAGAGAAAATTGAGAAAGATAAGATTGAGAGAGGAAAGAAAAAATTGAATTTTAAATATGAGATTAAAAAAGTTAAGAGATGGTGTGGGAAAGTGAGACTCACAAAAAATAAAAAGTGAAATAGAAAAGTTGGAAATGATTGTGCTTAAAAAGTGAGTTTTGGAAATAGATAGATTGATAATTTTGATAGTGGATGTTTTGATAATAATTATAGTTGATTGATCGATGATTTTGATGTGATTTTTCAGTTGTAACTGCTTTTTTTAGGCATCTAGTTGTAATAATTTCTTATAGAAATAATCAGTTTTAAAGCCTAACTTGTAATTAAATAGAAAAAAATAGAGATATTTAATATTGTGTAGGTCCAACAAAGCCTAACGCTGCTCAACGCGACGCAGCATTGTGGGCTTGAGGAAAGTTATAACTCTACTTCAACCTATTTCCACCCTAGTAGCACCCGACTCCAAAACACTATAGCAATGGGGTAGAGTTCTATGCTGACGTGTAGGGAAAACTCTCAATACAAAAATTTGTCCAACAAATTAAGAAACAAATTTGAAAAGAGTAGGATCCCCATTCTGTGATGGGTCAGGGCTCTACACTCTTTCTTTCTATGTGGGACGATGCTAGCCAGAGAGAGAAAGGAATGTGTTGAGGCGGTGATTCTTATTCCTAATGTAGTTTAATGTTCAATTGACGCAATTCTATTATGTAAAAAATTGTTCTCTCTCGATTTGGGCTTTTAACGAAAAATGACTTTGAATAGAGACAAACAATTGTTGAAAGACATTTTTGATCAAAAAAAATGTTGAAATACATTTAATTCAACGCATTGCCTATTTGATGCAGAACAAGCAAACCCTCATGAAAAAGTACATTTTTATTCTAACGCCAAAATGAAAATTATATATGAGAATCATTCTACGTTATTTTCATTTTCTCCATCGAATTAGGCACAATTACATTTTCCATGGTGAACCCCTTCACTTCTTAGGCCTAATTTCTATTCCTTCAAGAAAGAAACCACTCTTAAAATTACCCTTTATCTCTACAACACCCATATGCAGTTCTTCATTTTCCAGACCTGAATTGAAGAAATCCCCCATCTCAATCTCCAACCACCCATCACTTCTCAATTTTGGACGTTCTAGATCGTCTTCATTGTTTGGATCGTCCAACCAAACATTTTTTGTACAACTTTCGGCTCCAAGTACCACAGACATCTCGGTAGGATCATGGTTAAACCCAGGGGAATTATCCTCTAGCTTGAAGATGAGAAAAGCTTCATAGTGAGTATTCGAGGACAAAAGATTGGTATTTATCTTCCCACGAATTTCAAACCACCACACATGTTTAAGCATAGCAACTTCTTCGAACCTAGTCAACCAAATAGTTGTAAACAGATGTACAAGAATGAGAGCATCTTTGTTACGGTTTATTTTGAAGAATAATCACTTATTTTAGAAAAAATTATTATTTTAGAAGTTTTCAATTTGTTTGTTACGACTTTAAAAAAAAAAAAAAAATCTAAAAATTACTTCAGATAAGAATTTGTTTTGAGTGGCCTATCATAAAAATCATTTTTCTAAGAATGATTTTTTTAAAAATAAGTAATTTTCAGAATGTTACACAAAAACATAACAACTTATCATTTTATTAAAAACCTCTAAAATATTTATAAAAAAATAAGAGTAAACAGTCACTTTGGTCTTGAAAGAGTGAAACACTCATTATAGTCCCCGAATGTGTCGAAATTGCAAACACATCCTTGAGTTTCTCTTTAGTAAGTCATTAGTCCTCAAATATGTTTTTTTTAATCATTTTGGTCCTCGAATGTCTTTTTTTATTAATAAATAACAATAGATCACACATTTAGAGATCAAAATGACTATTTACCCAATAAAATAACTTATTTTTTAATCTGTAAGTATCATACCCTAACACAACATCCATAATTAATTATTGCAACAAAAAAACATCTATAATTAACTATTGCACAAATAAGTAGTAAAAAATTGCATAGAGAAGTGCTAACCTGGAGTCCGGTAGGGTTATCCATTGCCAATATTGAACAGTATCACCCCAAGTAATTGTGAGATCTCTAGCGGAAAGCATGTAACACTTCTTTCCAGTTTGTTTGTCCAATTGAAAGCTCTGCATTGCATTTTATTGACAAAATTCATTTGAGTTTCAGATATATATTAATTAATTAAAGCATAGAGCATAATGATAGAATTAGGTTACCTTTTTACCGTTGTCGATGATGATGGGATGATCGGAGAGAGCGAGATAGAGAGATTTCTTAGAAGGACACGTGGCGAGTAGAGAGGAATCTTCGCATATGGTAGAGAGGAAATCACGGGAGGGGAGAAAACGATCCCAAACAGTGTCGGAGATGGCGGCAAAGGAAAAGGATTTGGAAATAAGGGAGAGTCTACATGCATCAACTGGAGTGGTGAATGAAAGTATAGTAGCGATGCATCCTTCTGGCAACTCTGCCATGCTTATTTCTCCTTCAATTTTCATTTCCATCTGCAACAACGGTCGACGCAGCACGCAATGACGGAAACTGTGAATTAGGTCAGGCCAATGCTTTTTGTTCCACAATGAATCAGTTTAAATACTAGAACGGAAGTTTTTCTAAAAGGAAATTCTTAAGAGGTAAGGATTGTGTAGGATAAAAAATTGTTTATACTTTTTGGTAAAACTAGTGGAATACCCGTAATTTAGAGAGAAGTTAGATTTTAAATCTAATAACTATTAGTTTCTTTTCAAAAATAAAAGACGAGTTTATGCTTTTAGTAAGTTAAAGTATACTATAAATATGTAATTTTCTTAAAACCAAAAAGTAATTCTTATTTTGATATAATTTTTTTTAATACGATGTGTGTTTAAACATGATGATCGCACGTTGAAAGTATGTAATGTTTCCCCGTAGGGACTAACAGGCAAAGCAAGAATAACATAAAAAATACCAAAAGATGTCGCTAATTTCATCTTCAAGTATTAGTAACACCAAATTCTAAGATTGGTTTTATTTTAGTAATCCATAATTTTTTAGTAAGATAGATGTAGTTGCATTCATCATATATAGTAGTCTCTAATATTTTCCAGATTAAATAAAAGTCTCGAACTTGTTGAGTGAACAAAATAAAAAAAAACAATAGAAGGTATAAAATGAATAAATTTGGTTTTGTACGCACTAAAAAAAAAACGCGAATTAGCGACGGAATTAGCGAGGGAATATTTGTCCCTCGCAAAAAACTGACATTAGCGACGGAATTGTAGGTCCCTCGCTAATGTGCCCATTAATGAGGAATTAGCGACGGAAATGAGATGTTACGGTGATTTGGTGAAGCGTGAAGTTTTTTAGCGATTAGCGGACGGAACTTTCAAGTCCTCGCTAATTGGTATCGACATTTTTGCAAGATTCGACCCATGGCGTTGGCAGGAAAGCGAGATTAGCGAGGGCAGTCCTCGCTAATTCCCTCGCAAATTGTCATATATTTAATTATAATAACCGAACCACCTTCTCTCTCTCTTCTCTCATTCTTCTCTCATCTTCCTCTTCCACTCCTCTTCCTCTTCCTCTTCCTCTTCCTCTACTCTCTCTTTCTCTTCACAAAACCACCACCACCACCACCACCACGCCCCACCACACCACAACCACTCTCACTCCTCTCTCTCTTCAACCACACAACCACAATCTCTCTCTCTTTCTTCACAAAACCACCACCACCACACCACCACCACCACCACCACGCCCCACCACACCACAACCACTCTCACTCCTCTCTCTTCAACCACACAACCACAACCTCTCTCTCTCTTTCTTCACAAACCACCACCACCACCACCACCCTCTTTCTCCCTTACTCTTCTCCTTCTTCTTCTCTCTTTTACACCACCACCACCACCACCACCACCACACCACCACCACCACCACCACCACCACCACCACCACACCACCACCACCACACCACATCCAAACAATAATAATAATAATAATAATAATAATAATAATAATAATAATAATAATAATAATAATAATAATAATAATAATAATAATAATAATAATAATAATAATAATAATAATAGTAGTAGTAGTAGTAGTAGTAGTAGTAGTAGTAGTAGTAATAATAATAATAATAATAATAATAAAAAAAAAAATTCAAATTGATAAGCGTGCCAATCGGGCTTGGGTTGCGTCTTTGTCGAGATTAATGAGGAATTAGCGAGGATGGTCCTCGCTAATGCGATCGACACATATTCCTCGCTAAATGCCACTAGCGAGGAGGAATTAGCGGCCGGGATGGTCCTCGCTAATTCCTCGCTAATGGACATTAGCGGCCAGAAATGGGCTTTGTTAGCGACGGATATTTCACTCGCTAATCTCCGTGTTTCTTGTAGTGACGGTTATCAACACTATGCATAAGTTTCATACATATTTTTTAAAAAATACATTATAGAATTAACTATTAAGATGTAGTTGTGATTACAACACCTTAGCCCAAAGTGTAGTGAGTGTGAGAGTAACAAATATATAATTTTGTTGAAAACAATGTTACCCGAGTGGAAGAATTTGACAATTTATATAATTTTGAGAACATCAACCAAACTCCCTCATTTTGGGGTAGAAAAAAGTTCCAAGGGAAAACTCGTAACTCATAGCTCAGTGGATCTTACAGTTTGATATAATTTGTCATCAAGTAAATAAATAACACATTATTTGCTACTCCCAAAATCTGTCTCAGGGAATGAAAACCCCCAATTTCAGTGTTCAAAATATTTCAAACCGAAACTTCAAGGTCCATAAGAGGTAATGAGGCCATTATATCATAAACTTGTAATCGATCCTTCAATCACAATAAACGTGCTAACCAAACATTAAGAAGCAAAATACAACAAATATAAAAATCACAAAAACACTCGGGATGTCTTTGCATTTCAATAAGTATCAAAAATCATTTACAATATTCCCATAGAAGACAAACTTAAGTAGTTGCGGATAACAATTGGATATCTCTAGGCATCAAGACTTTGAATAAGATTCATAAATGCCAACATGTGAGAATAGCAAAAAAATTATGGTAATGCATACCTTCACATATTGTAGTATTCAAAATACAATGTGATAATAATGTAACCTAACAAAAATTGAAGCTTGGCTTGAAGCTCACCTATAAAAATACAACCCGTCTGTTTTAGAAGCAAAAGAAATCAAGTAGATAGAAGTTGCATCGATTATCATTCCTCAAGACAAAACAAAGTATGCAACATTTTAAAAACAATTTGCAAGTGAATGGAGAAGGTAGGTTATATATGAAGCTTTAGAAGCAACTATACCAATGGTTTAAATAAGATAGAGTCAATCAAAAATTTGATACTATTCATCTTAACTCATTCATTCGAAGAAAGCAAGTCTAAAAATCATTTTATCCATCTTAACCTCAACTTTTATACTATCTTCACTCTTTTGCAATACAAAGCAAAGATGTTTTTTTCATTCTTCATCTCATTATTTTTGCCATACTCCCACCAAATTCATCCCCCCAAATAATTGTGAGAAACCATTTAACAAAGATATTGTGAAAATTTAGTGACCTTCATAATTTTAATAGGTTAGTTCGAGATATTGGCCAAAAATAAACCAATAGTAGTTGTCGTTATCGATGACAAAAAATCAAATGAGACACCTAACTCAGAACCCATTGAAAATTTTGGAGCATCCTACATGTCAAGTCCACTCATTAATTTGTTGTGGTCATCCTGTAAACAATCTAACAACAATGAGTAAGCATTAAAAACGGAGTAATTAAGCATAAAAACAATATCTTATGTTAATGCAGAATTTATATTGTAAACCATAAGAATGGATGAAAAAAATTATAAACATACAATCCAATTTTGTTAAAAAGGTATATATGGAATATATATCATATAATAATTGTACAGAATTATTTGAAAAACAATTAGTGTTGGTTATCCCAAGTTATTGAAATTCTGCAATTCACATTCAATTTCAGTTAAACATGATTTTCTTGAAAACAATCTGAATTGACTTATCAAATCCTATAGAGCATGTACGTATGTATTTGAAGGTATGCTATGTCAACAACCCCAAAACATCAAATGCAGAGAAGTCCAAAAAGCAACTAAATAAAAGTTATTAAAAAATGTTCCAAAATGACATAAAAAACAGAAATACACACCTCGAACTACAACCCAAGACTTAAACAGATAAGCATGTTTCAAATTCAATGTCCCAAAGTCAATAATTGAATGTTGAACATTGGAAACAAAGATAGAAAAAGGGAAAGAAACCGAGTAATTAGTAGAGAAACCAAAATTAAGTGAAAAGGAAAGATATGACACACCAGGTAATTCTCCGTTTCTATCTACTCAATCGCTCCTTTACATTCTTCTCATATCTCCGCTTCATTCTAGCCTGTATCATATCCATCAGAAAATTAAATACGTGTAGTGTTAAAAAGAAGAAGAAAAAGAGGAGAGATTGAGAGGGACAGAGGAAGTAAGGGAACCGTTTGTGATTTTCAGGAAGTTATTATAGGAGTTAGTGGGAGTTATTCTAGGAGTTGCGGTTACTGATTGTGAGAAATGTGAAAGAAGCGGGAAAGTGAGGCAACAAAAAGAGGACACGTGTGTTGTTAGCAAAAGGATGTAGTGACTTTTCTTATATTGTTAAGTGAAGTGATTATATTGTTAAGTGATAAAAAAAAAATATTGTGATAACTTCAAATAGCGACAAAACTGTTTATAGTTTATACTTTTTGGTTACATACAAATCTGTTTATATGTTTTTTTTACCATGTTTTTTTGAAAGGATCTTCTAACTTTTTGGAGGGAATTTTTCCCTAACTTTGTATCTATCTCTCTCTTTTAATACATTTTCTCTCATCTTATTTCTCTCTATTTCCCTCCATTTTTATTATTCTCTCTCATCAAAAAAACACTAAAGTTAGGGAAATGTAGAGGATGAGAAGTTAGAGGATTCAAATCCGTTTTTTTTCCGACTCTTTTACCATGTTATTATTGGTTAATAATATATTAATTTTGTTAATGATTAATCTATGTCGGAGAATTTGACCGGCTATGAGTACCCAATTTCTTGGCTTGTGTGCTTTTGAAATTCAAAACTTTGAAGTGGGATCTGAACCCAGTTACTGTCCGGACCTACCCATATTAGTAAAAATCTGTTTATATTAAACAAACGTGTACTCCCTTTGGACTCAAATATAAGCAACAAACACCTTTTTAGGTTCATTGAAAAAGTAATGTATCTGGAGAGCATAGGATTTAAAAAAAATTAAATATCAAAGATTCTAAATTTTTTTTCCTCAATCTAAAAGTTTAATTTTTAGAAAAAGGGATTCAGAGTTAGTAGTCTTAATTAATTTAAAAATATATTAAAAATATACCAAAAAAATATAGAAAAACATCACACTTTGTCACGATTTCTTTTACCAAATAGGTTATTCAAGAACAAACATCCCATATATGAACACTTAACATTTTTTCGAACTCTAAATTACCTCAAAACACACTGCTCAGTGTTGTAGTATACATATGTTGTCATGAAATTATCTTTTTCCCACAAAATCGGTTATTAGGTAACTAACTTCGCATATATCAAAACATGTAAAACTTTTTTGTACTCTAAAATATCACAAAACACATCTGCTTACTATCATTGCACTTTACATATTTGTCATGAAATTAATTTACTGAGCCTAAGAGTTTATGTTAGATGTAAGAGAACATGGAACAATTCCAGTCTTAACGATACATATGAACAATATAAATTTTGTGTCTTCTCTTTCATCTGTCTTCTCTTTGTTAATGTTAATTTTTAATTTCATATTCTTCTTATTTTTTTATCAAACAGGCATCCTGCACGAATTTATTAAAAAAAGGGAGAAAAAAACAAAAGAATAGCACAAGGGGGACTAAGCCAAAACCTTTGGCATAAGAGGAGCTAAAACTCAAGCAATAATAGAGAGCCCCTATAACACGACAACCTAGAAACTACTAAACCAGCTAACAATAGTTTGATAAAGATTATTCCATTGAGATAGGAGATAAACCCAACCAAATAATGGCTAATAACTGATTATCTAAAAAACCTAGGACCCACTCACAAAAGCTAGATCAAAAGGAAACAGAGACAAAATTCGTCTTAAAGCGAGTGTTATAGTCAACTGTTTTCTGAAACCAGATTCTTTTTGTGTTTCTTCTTTCGGGTGGTAGACACATGCGATTCAGACTTTTCAGCAATAGTTTCATAGGTTATAGGATCCTCACCCTAAAGCTTCATCGAAATACTCGTGTCAGAAGCTACCATGTCAGACACAGAGGCAAACAACAAATCTAGCCTGGTGGTGGGAGGTTGAGTGCAATCACTACTAACCCAGCTAGCATTACTAGGTGTAGAATCAATGGGCAACTTCTGGATTAAAGAAACTTCTTGCGTATGCACCACAGGAAACAATATTTTACCATCCTCTAAAGCAACCGAAGCATGGGCATTCAAATTATGTATGACCTTTTCTCCAATCTCAGATTCACCTTGTTGCTGATGCATTGTTAAGTTCACATTATTAGTAGCTTGAGGCTTAGGGACATAAACATGTGTTACCTGTTTTGCTAAGTGGTTCCTTCCTTTGCAAGCACTAATGGTATGACCGACAGTCTTGCAATTCATACAAAAAGAGGACAAATTTCCATATTCAATACCCACTGTAAAATTATAACCCAGCCTCTCTATTAGGATTTGATTCCTAAGCTCTGATTTCATATCAATATCCACCATTATGCGAGCAAAATGACCAAAAGATCTATCAAAAGAGCTCTTACTTTTTTATTATTTAATTTATAGTTATAATTTAAGTAACCAACACTGTTGGCCCATGGCATAAGCTACCCTCGGACACGAAGGGACGAGTCAACGTTCTCGGGTTCGGTTTCCGCAGTAGACAAACTCGGTGTTGGCCAGTGCAAAATTTGCTCCTAAGCACGATCAGAGATTAGTCATTCGTTGAAAGCGTTGAGACACTCCATAGGTAGCCAACCATCAATATATTTTATAGAAGTCAAATTTAGCCGGCCCGTGTTTCGCACTAGTAAAACCTACTTTATAGGATCTTATTTACAATATGTCTATTAGTATATGCATATGATTAAAAACAGAGAATGAAAATGTAAAAATAAAGTAAACAATCACCACACACACTCCTAAAACAAATAATAATTCCAGCCATATGATGATGTAAAATTGAAAAATGGGTGCTAGTCAAAAATTAACCTTAAACAACCAATTAAGCAAGTGAAAACAAAAGAAACAGCTGGATACCATCTAAGTATAGGGTGGAAGAAAATAATGTTATTCAACTGATTTGAACCCAAAAAGTTGAAATTCAATCCCACTTTTTTTGGTATAGATTCCATCTTATAATTAAGTCCACCCATATCTCCTCCTTTTCTTTAGGAGAGTTCCAAGGAGAGCTCACAATTTTTTTTCTTTCCATTGCACCTTTTTTCCACTTTTCCCTGTTAATCTCCTTGCCATTCCTCTTGTTAATCTCCCTCACGGGGGGGTCCTTCAATATTGATCATATTTGAGGGACCCTTTCGTCTCTTTAATTAGTCTTTTCTCTAACCTTTAATTTAGTTTGCTAATTATTAATTAACTTCAACCAATTAAAGACGTTCATGGTTTGGAGATAGAGCTTTTTTGGGATGAGAATATTGTTCAGAAGGAAGATTTAATAATAATTTATTATTAATAAACAATTTCAAAATTTCATCCACCAGAAGAAGTCTTTATTGGATTGGAGGCTGTTTATTTCCTTCATCGTGGATAGTTGGAAAGCATGAACTGCTTCCCGTGTTGTGGCCATCAAAAAGACAGCCATAGCAAGAGGGAGCATGGTTCTACAACACCACAAGAAATCATTGCAACAAAACCAGGTAATTGCATCCATGCATGCATGTCCCTTTTTTGTTCTATCAAAGCGCTAACAAAAATACTTACAAATCTGTTAATCACGTGCAGATATGAAGAAACAAAGAGCAGAGGATCAATACCAAGGAGACCCAGCAAACATTCAAGCACAAAATTTCACATTCCGCGAGCTAGCAACCGCGACAAAGAATTTCCGTCAAGAATGCCTTCTTGGTGAAGGAGGCTTTGGCAGAGTTTACAAAGGGATAATTCCAGCAACCGGACAGGTCATAAGCCTTTCATTTCAATCTTCAAACTTTATAGAATGCATGCATAATTAATTATCTCTTTTATATATGTTTTGCTGTGCGTGATGTTTATTTGTCATTTTGTTTAAGCTGACAAAAAAATATATATAGGTAGTGGCCGTGAAGCAACTAGACCGACATGGAATGGAAAACAGTAGAGAATTTCTTGCAGAAGTTGCTTCTTTGAGTCTCTTACACCATGAAAATCTCGTCGATCTCATTGGCTATTGTGCTGATGGAGATCAACGTCTTTTAGTATATGAATATTTTCCTGGCTATACTCTAGACGACCGTCTTTTTGGTATGTACAATTTACTCTTTGATATAATAATCTTCCATCAAATTTTGTGTTTGAATATGAAATGTATATATATAATATATAATAGGATTTGTGTGGTTTTGTGGCAGATAATAATAAAACAGATCAACCAGCATTAAATTGGTTTGATAGAATGAAAGTAGCAGCTGGTGCTTCAAAAAGGAATAGAATACTTGCATAATAGTGCAAATCCACCAATTATATATCGTGACCTGAAAACGTTCAATATCTTGTTGAATAATGATGTACATGCAAGATTATACGATTTTGGAATGGCTAGGCTTTCTGGTAGTGACAAGATGAACTCTGCACCTCCAAGAGTTATGGGTACCTATGGTTACTGTGCTCCTGAGTGTGTTAGAACTGGTACTTTTACCTTGAAATCGGATGTATATAGTTTTGGAGTGGTTTTGCTTGAACTCATTACTGGACGTCGAGTTATTGATACCACAAGACCTAATGAAGAGCAAAACCTTGTTTCATGGGTAAAATTTACCATTCTCTTTCACTGTTATTTTATTTCCCCCTTATATATGAGGATGAGTTGTCTACGTAGCATCTGTGTAGTACTGACACTTCAGATTGAATGTGTGTCTGGTGTTCAACACGTGTTGGTGTTGAATATACAGGACACCAACACATGTGATTACATTCAATCCTTTTCTCAAATTATTCTTAGTGTATATGTGTTGGTGTTAGTGTTGTCTACAATGTTCATGCTTTGTTGGAGCTTCATAGGCACCAAGCTACCGACACTTTAAATTCAAAGCAAGTCTGATACACGTATTGGTGTCAAACATCGACGCTCTAGCACTAACACTTCAGATTGAAGGCGTGTTTAGTGTTCAAGATGTGTCGGTGTCAGGTATACGACACCAGCACATGTGGTTACATTGTGCAGTGTTGGTGTCAGGATTGTGTGCAATATTTGTGTCTATGTCGGTGCTTTATAGTACCAAGCCACTGACACTCTAAATTCAAGGCATGTTCCGTACATATATGCGTGTCGGACACGAACACGTGGTTTACATTCAGTCACTTCTATTTCTCAAATTATTGAGCTATTCTGATGTACATTTTTGTGACTGAGCAGGCACAACCGTTATTCAGGGACCCAAAAAGATATCCAGATATGGCAGATCCGGTTCTTAACAAACAATTTCCAGAAAAGGATCTGAATCAAGCAGTAGCAATAGCAGCAATGTGCTTACAGGAAGAAGCAGAAGCCCGTCCTTTGATCGGAGACGTCGTAACTGCTCTGAGTTTTCTTTCCATGGAGACGGTGTCTATTCCACCCTCACTCCCTACTGCAGACTCAATCTCTAAGCAGAGTTACGAAAGCCAAAGCGAAAGCGAATGTGATCTAACTGAGAGTGAATATGAAAGTGGAAGTGAATATGATCGTAGCAAAAGCATCCGATCGAAAACAAGCCGGAAAAGCAGCTCAAGAACAAGGAATGGAACAGTGAGTTCAGATTCGGGAGATGTATCAAGCATTTCTAATTATTCCAGAAGCAGAAGCAGTATAAACAATAAATGTTTGGACAGAGAACTTAGCAAGAACAAGAGTTCAGTAAGCCAGAAGATCAGTGGAAAATCTTATGGGAGAATGTTAAGCAGCATGAGATCAAATAATGGAAGCATTTCATCACGTGGAAGTGGTGACTCTTCAAGTCGGTATAGCAGCAGTGTTATGACACAATCAGATTTTTGTAGCAAAAGGACAGAAGAGAGCATGCGATTAGATATGATGGAATCGGACGAGGGAAGTGCTCGTCCTTTCGATCTTATAAGCAGCAGTGAATCAGAACGGTGAACTGAAGGAAGGGAATCACTTTTCCCTTCAGTTGAAAATTACAGCATGCATTGCATGCATGCACATACTTTGACATGCTGCTTTCTATTTTTCTGTCAAAGTCTGGTTGGTTGGTTGGTTGTTTTCGCAATACAACAACTTGACCATATGTGGAATTCCTTTCCAAACTCATAATTGATTAGTAGGTTTTACTTTCATGTATAATTTTTATTCTTTGGTTCAAGGATTGTGGAGATAACCTTGAATTTCCATAGGGCAACTATTGCCATTGTTGGAAGAATGATCTCTCTGCTTTATGTCACAAGCTGTTAATCAATGTCTTTAATGTATGTATTCATCCTTTTTTTTAAACTACACATTTCAAACAAAATACATGTTACTTTTAAACCTTAACCAATGTATATTTTCCCTTAACCTACCGTTCGAAGCGTGGCGAGTTTGGATCCTTCCGTGTTGCGTTCGAGTTTTGGGTATGACAAAAACTCCTTTAGAATGAGAGAACCACATGGACTGGTAAAGCCGGTACACATGGCCAACCAGATTCCCTAACGTAAGGTATGACAAAAACTCCTTTAGAATGAGAGAACCACATAGACTAGTAAAGCCAGTACACATGGCCAACCAGGTTCCCTAACGTAAATTAGTCTCCGACAAAGCCAGTATAAACTGTGCACCAATAATACAGTAACCGAAAAAGATATATTTTTCCTGTATTATTTTATTAATTTTGAAACCTTAACCAATATGTTATTTATATGAGCATTAAAGAATGTGTTGAAATGTGACAGCAGCGATACTTCTAACTACTTTGGTTGCATTTGTATGACAGCAACAACTTTGGTTGCCAACAGAACATCATGACATACATTACAACTTTGGTTGTTATTTAAGATTAACCAACTAATATGTATCATATCAAAAGGAAAACAGCTAAGGGTATAATAATTTTACTACAACATAACTTATACAGCTTTTGGAATGTTTTATTGAAAGTGTCACAAGTCTCACTTTGAGCCAAATATGCAACACCGCGTCTCTCTCTGGCTAAAACTTGTTTTTTTCTCATTTCATTCTATGTAATCATCTAACAAAGTTGAAAAAGTAAACAGCATATTCCAAGAGGCTTAAATATTAATACTCAGTAAATACTTCTATATAAGCACTTAACAAAAGAAATAATAATACCTCAATCACTACTTTCATAAAAGAATGGGGGGTGAAGTAATACTAGTTGCTGTTGATGCCAGTAAAGGAATGAGCAGCGATTATGCAATGGAATGGGCATGTTATTTTCTTTCTTGTGGGTTTTCACTTTCGCTTTCACTTTCACTTTTTAGTACCATCCTACATATAAATGTTCATGTTAATTGCTATAAAGTGATGGCAGGTGGTAATAAAGGAAGCTCTTTTAATCAAATTGATCAAAGTGAAAGGGATATCGCCATCCAAACTAACTATGCATATGTCCATAAGATGCAACGGTTATGCCTAGCTAATAATCTTATGCAGGTATATATAAATATATGCTTTAAAACATTCAATTCTTTACAACTTAGCTTAAAGTCAGGTTGATTTGGCTTCTAACTAAAGTGTCATCTTAGGTGCACTACAAAGTGAAAGTTATTCTTGATGCGGAGATGGATTCAATAGCCACAAAAGCTAAAGAGCTTAATCCCTCATGGGTTGTGCTTGATAGGTACTTTTATCATATGCATTGGACATGAATTGAAGGCATTAGTTTCAGTAGCAATATGCCAATATCAGTAACACTATTATGTTTTTCAAAAGCAGACATCTGAAGAAGGAAGCTGATCAGTGCATTAAACAACATAACAGCAATGTTGTGCTGATTGATCAAGCTATTCCTAGAATCCTTAAAGCAGTAACCTCATTGGCAGGACAAAACTTCAGTAAATTAACAGAAAGAGACATTTCTGATATCAAAAGTTCCACATACCCGTTCTTATTTACCGGCACAGACAACTCTTGCACTATCAATGATTCCCGTTGTTCTTTTTACCTAAACTCCGAGTATAATTACGATGACAGTGAGGATTTAAAGTACCAGGAGTTGAATCACAAATCAGCCATTAACCCCCCTCCAGGGAGAAGCAGAAAACTCCAGTGATATTTTAAGGACTAAAAGCTGCAATCACAAGAAGGCCCTACCTGTTTTCATTTTTCACTACTGAGCCAAGGCAATTTACCTATAGAGATGAATACCACATGCAATGCAATGTACAATTAACAGAATACAAAGAGATAAAGTTTCAGCTTTCGAATTTGGTTATCTAGGTGACAAAAAATATGATGCTATATATTCATATACCTTGTTGCTTGAGAAGCTACATTTGCACTCAATGTTACACAAAATGTAAAGTTTCTTTCCTTCTTCTTTACAGACTATAGAACACAAGAAATTCATTTACAAAGAGGACGATTTATAACTTTCTAGTCCTAGTTTCACTAAGAAAAGAATTTGGTATATACCAAATGGGAGATTTTCTTTACAGTTTCTCATATAAAAATTTCATATGGACACCAAACAGAGCCTCAAGTGGTCGTCTGCTTTGAGGATTTAGGTATCTTGAGCGTTTCAAGAATACAAGCAGCTTTCCTTTTGGCCCTTGAAGTTCCAGATTGAGCAAGCTTACACAATGTACCATTGGAAATTTCATCATCTTTAATTTCCTTCCGTTTTGTTCTATCATTAAAATAGATTGAATACAAGATGGCAACACAGTTTTCCTTGCTGCGTTCCGAAATGCTCTCTCTTAAAGTATCCATCAAGAAATGCACAGCACCATGATTTCCCATTGCTTCAAGAGCCTTAGGATGGCTAGAGAGAAGTGCTAGTAAAGCCAACAACTCATCAACTAGCACACGGTCCACAATCTTGCTAAGAATAACCTGAATCGCCCCTTCTCGAACCGTCCTCCCTTTATTTTCGTGCGCCATACATAGATTAAATAAGGCCGAAGAAGCGTCTTTAACTGCTGATGGATGCCCCTCTTCTAAAAGATCAACCAAGTATTTGATAACTCCAGATTTACCAAGTATGTGCTTATTAGAATCAATAGCAGATAATGAGAAAATAGCCGCGGCAGCATTGCTTCTTGTTTGAATAGTTCCTGCTTTCAAGGAATCAATAAGGACTGAAACAAGCTTTTCATTGACACAAAATAATCTCTTGTTGTCATCATTGATAGAGAGATTTAAAACAGCTGTGATCAAATCCTCATGGAGCTCGGGATCGGTAGCAGCCGTGCCAGATGATAATGGACTGAGCAACTGTTGAATGACTTGTGCGTCGCCGAAAAGTGTTCGAAATAAAGGCATTCTCTTTGCTAATTGTCTCAGTTCCCTTGCAGCTTCTTTTTGTTCAGATGCAGATAATGTTAACTTGTGAAGCAATGAACGTAAACGGTATTTGTATGCTTCAGATACTTGTCCATTCTCAATGTCTACAACAGGTTCTGGTAGCTCAATTCCATGTCCTTTACACCACTTTGAAATCAAATCTTGGATCAAATAATTAGGAGTGAGAATAGAGTGAGAGAGAACTTGCTGTGTCTGAGGGCATTGTCTGTGGACTTCATTCAACCACCTCTGTATGAATGGCCTATCATAAGTCTGCAGGATCAAATCAAATCAAATCACTAACCATTAGCATTTTCTGAATCATGAAAACTAACATTTCGTCCTCTACAAAACAGAAATTATGAAAAAAGATTGAACAAAAAATGGTAGCATGCAAGAATTGATCTTTTATAGGAAGAGGGAGAGAGAGAGAGAGGGAAGGAAACCTGTCCATTGGACAAGATAACGGGATCTGTCATGATGTGTCCTGAGAGGGGGCAACGGAAGTGTGGAGGAACAGGGAAATTATCCAATTTGCGGGAGAAAGAGGCAATGGATTTGATGTCCCGGAGAGTAGAAAGAGCAGTGATGGCCTCGTCGGCGGCGTGGACGTTGAAGTCGTCGGTGTCGACGATAGTATTAACAAGTTCCCGCAACTTTCCCTTCAACACAATTGATTGGTCATCGTTGGCCATTGGAAAACAACATTCACCAGAGTGAGTGAATCTTTTTTTTTATCTATCAAGACTTGGCACGCAAGACAAGAAGATGTGAGTGTTGTTGAATCTTGATGATAACGGAACAAGAAATAAGACTACTGTCTAGTGATGCTGGAACTGGCTGTGCAACTAAATGCAAATGTATTAAGGTCAGGTCCACGCGCATTCTCCCAAACTAGCAAGCCACGTTGACTTATAATCCTAGTCAGCTATGCCACTTGTTATATTTATTTGTTTATTTTTATAATATTTGAAGTTTCAACTCGAGAACTACTTGCTAAAGGGATAGATATGAAATTAAATAAAGTGTTAAATAAACTCATGAACAATAACTAATAATCTTTGTGAATTAATTGACTCTTCACCACTGCATCTTTGCGTGCCAGCATGTGCGGGAGGTGTGGAGAATTTGTGCTCCCCACGGTTTTACAATGCCTGCAGATGATTTTGTGCCTCTTTCTTGGTTGCATGAGTTGACAGCTACTACTAATAGGCAGCCTCCCTACTATAATCATGTGGAAAATTTGGTGTGCTAGAATAGAAATTTATTTGTGTTTGACAGGAAGTCTCTCGCTCCTTCTGAAGTGGTAGCGCAGGTGTATGGTATGTGGCAGGACGTGGTTGTTGCGTTCGGCTCTGCAGCTACGCATATGAGATCAACATCAGGGTTGGAGGTCCGGTGGCAACCCCCTTCGTCTGGCTGGGTCGCCCTAAACGTGGATGGTAGTGCTCATCTAAATCCACCTGCTGCTTCCTTTGGTGGTCTTATTCGGGATCATGACGGCAAGTTTATTAGTGCGTTTTATGCGTCCTTGGGGGCGTCTACAATCATGCACGCCGAGCTACGAGCGCTCCTTCATGGCCTAGAGTTGTGTTGGGACTCGGGATTCAGGAGGATTATCTGCTATACTGACTCGCTTAACACGTTGCGCCTTATTGAGAATGCTCAAGAGGCGTTCCATGTTCACGGTAATGAGGCGGCTCGGGTTCGCCAACTCCTTCGCCGTCCTTGGGAAGTCAAGCTCCAACATGTGTTTCGGAAAGCTAATTTTTGTGCTGATTTGCTCGCTAAGCTGGGACTGTCTGCGCCGCTCATCCAGACTCATCTCACCTCTCCTCCTCTAGCATTGACTCACCTCCTCATGGCAAATGTACAAGGAGTTCCTTTTGTTAGGCCCTAGTTGTTGCCTTTTGGCTTTTCTTTTCTTTTTTATCCTTTGTAACCAAAAAAAAGAGTTAAAGATACTTTAAGCATATAAAAACAGGTTATAAGTTTCTTTATTCGAACCATTGATGGCCACCACAGAGTGTCTCAAAGCAACAAAAGACTAGTCTCTATTTGTGCTTAGGAGCAAATTTTGATTAGTCACAACTAAGTTTGTCACTGTGGGAACCGATCCTAAGAGTACCAGGTTGACCCTGTGTCCTAGGATCGCTTATGCCACTGGCCAACAATGGTGTTGGTTAGGTTATTAGTTCGTATTTAAGTAACTGATGAAACTAATTATTCAAGAGAACAAAGTGAAGCTGGCATATTGATAAGCATCAATAACTATTGTTAGTTGAGAAGCGAAATTTCTAAACTTTGTTCCTTTAGTACCAAACACATTGCACAGGATTTTGGTATACCATTCTAAGCAACAAAATAAAAACCCAAAAAGACAATGTGGCCAACAAAATCATACGATCAACGATATTCTTCAAAATGGGAAGAGGCGGTTCACAATCCATCAAATGACATGAGACAGCACGGCCCTTGTGCAAGGCAAGAACTGGGATGGCTTCTCTTGCAAAAATAAATGGGCTGGTATTGTCTCACTGATCCTGGGCCTCCACACTCATGAGGGTTGCATCTGCATTTGCAATCCTGAATACGCAAAGCCAGAAAACAAACATATTAGCTACTTTTAGTAGATTCAAAAAAACAACAATGGCACTTAAATTTTGACAAATTAGTTATCTTCCCTCTGACACCTACCAAGCTACCCCTCCTATTTTTAATGTTACCCCCTAATTTATACGCATACAAATATTATTCACAGGGGTTTCCTTACCTGAGCTTGTTACCATTTTTACTCTAATCACTCCATCAGCTGAGTCTCGACTAGTAAACAATGAAGAAACAGGGAGAAGTCAATTGATGAACCTATCACTCATATAGCAAAAATATAAATTGAGGGAATGCAGGTAGATATTGAAATCCTCTATTTTCTACCTGTATGAGACCAGAAAAAGAAATGAGCAGTCAAAGGCATGTTGATCTCAGGTAATGCTGAAGTATTTAATGAACTTTCTTGTAATAATAAATAAATAGTTGAATAGTGACAAAGCTATGCAGGGCTTCACACATTCTAAGCTAAGGTTAGCACCAAGGGTTTGGGAGAGAACACAACAAGAAAGTTCATCATAGGAAAAAATACATTTAAGTTCGAAAGAATTCAAATCAGAATAATTTTTTTGTTCAGCTGTCTCTAAAGTTGCTTCACCTTAATACTTAAAACCTCTACAGTATAAGAACCTAAATATAATGGCTTTCCTAGTAGTCACATAATTCAATATCCGAGTAGAACGATATCCATCCCGTTTTAATTCTCACGAATGCTCATACATCACATAATTAAATCAAATAATAAAAAAATGCAAGTAAAACAATCATGGTGTGAATTTGAAAAATATAATAATGGGAAAAGATTTTTTTGTGGTTGCCATAATTTCATTTTGTGGCTTCTACCTTGAGAGGAAAAATTAAAAGGAGCACAATAATCATAACAATAAAATCACTCCCGGGAATGCTTTTAAGATACTGCTTCACAGTTAAGGATACAAAAGAGGATACATTGATAATCCCTGAAGCTTGATATGTTAGTACTGCAAAGTTATGCAAATAAACTACGTTAAAGTTGCACTTCATATTCAAATTTATATTCAATTTCTGAATAGGAAATGTAATTACTCACTGCAGATGTAATACCTTCACATTTCTGGTCAGTGGTCACCATAGCTATTCAAGTTCCTTATCATAAAATTTATCTGGCTTGATATATTTATCATCAGAAGAGATACCATCCTTCCGAATATTAGGGGACTCAGAAGGATCATATCGATCTGAAAATGCATTCCTTGGGGAAGAATCTGAATTGTGATTCCTGTGTGCGTCACTTCGCCACTTATCCCTGGTTCTTGACGAGTTATTGTACTTATCTCTATTTGAGAAATCCGGTTTCTTATGATGAATTCTACGCTCATGTGACTGACTATGCCTTCTCTGTCTTTCAGGGCTTGTAGAAGCACGACTCCTACGGTTTTCTGGATCAGGAGTTCGTTTATCTTCAGCACGGTGGCTCCTATGATGTCTTTGTTTATCTTGTTCATAATCTCTAAAAACCCCATCATGTATAGATTTGCTTTTGTCAGAATAATCTGTGCATGATTGCTGCTCATGATCATCTGGGTTACGGATTGTCACTGCAGGTGTTTCATGACTAACTTCTCTTGAATTATTGGCTTCTATAGAAATGTTAAAACCAGAAGGAAGTTTAGGTGGAAACATCCCACTGTTTTCAGAAACCCTGACAGGGCTCTTAACACCGCCAGCCTGCTTGATTTCCTCCATGTATTCCTCTATTAAATCCCTCATCACCTTCAAGGAGTTTAGAATTATGAGTTAAAATTCAAAAAGTAAAATGAAAAATAAAAATTTCACTTCGAAGAGTTTATTTAAAATAGTGATGATAAAATCATAAAAACAAATGAGCCAAAAAAAATGCATCACCTTTGAATCTGACATAACAGTGAACCAACTATAGATATTTAAAAGATGTTCATGATCATTCATCCTCATTAGAGATAAGGAGTTATCATAAAATGAAACCATGATTCAGTAATCAAAGTAAGTCAGTATGATTCAATCATAGAAGCAGAAAATTTTAATAACGGCTCAATTGAATCTAACCTGTAAAGTTGAATGATTTTTCTTCTTGCCACGATAAGACATTCTTCGACGCTTGTAATCTCTTTCTTCAGCTAATAACTCCTCTCGTGTCTTTTCTTTATGTGTTTCCTATAATTGATAACAGGTCGAAACATATGTTATACATAAAACAAAAGTAAATATTAGATTCACTTCTATGAATGCGATGATCAGATAACAAAAACTTGGGTTCAAATTCTGATCCAATTGCTGCTGAGCTATCGACAACCAGAAATATCAGCAAGGAAAAACGGATATGAACATGGAATTAGCCATCCCTTTGATAATGTCGTGACCAAGATCGTGGCAGGAGCAGCGGATGTCATACTGGTTTTATTACCCCAACATATAAGAATACTAATTACCTAATTAGGTGTTTCAGTGCTTTGAATGTGGGGAAAAAAAGGGGCAAAGCCCATCGGGTTCGGAATTTGCTGGAATCAAAACATAGATAAAATCTGCACTTAGCAAATAGAAGCCGTTGGATGAAAATCGGACAGCTCACATTTCAAGCTCTATCCAATGTTCATCCAACAGCTTTGATATCTTGCACCATTTATCGTTCGCAGCAAATTCAAGTCCCTAGTTCGACAGGTAAAATAATTTAGGGGAACACTTGTGTTTCTAAAATTTATATATAGCAGATTAAAAGTACCTGGCGAGATAATTTCTGCCGCTGAAACCAATCATAATCAATTATAGGTCTATAATCAACACGCTTCTCCCGCTCTTGGTTAGCTTTCTCAGACATAAAACAATGCTCAGCAACCCTAGAGAATCAAAGGGCCATAATTCAGAATAAGCTCATGATATCCTTAATCATATGATTTTATATAATCAAGACAAAGTAACAGACACTACTCATAATTAAGTTTCACAATCACCAAGGATAGATTAAAAACAAAACACAGAATTTAACAGCAATTACATACAACTGATAGTTATTTGATGGCTGAGAAAACCAAAATCCCTTAATTTGACGTTCAAGCAAAGATCGCTCATGCAATGCCGCAACAGCTGCTACAACTTGGGGCATCAAAATCTTTCTATCTCGAATGCAATTCACGTTCTTTTCTTCTAAACTCCGGGATTCTTGCTTTGAAGCAGCACCTTCAGTAACTTCATCCCCTAAAGGAAACAATAGCAGAACGGATGCACCAACGAGAATACATTTTTTAACGAAATTAAGAACAAACCATTTTCCATTGGCACCATACAAGATTGAAACCTGAGATTCTAACCACGCAAATGCCCTGTTCAAAACAGAGGATTCAAATGCAACAGAAGCTTCTCTCAGAATTGATTTGAAGCACAAAGAAAACAGTAAAAAAATATGCTGCTGCATATGCGTATCAATTAAAACGCCGTATCGAGGCGAATTGGTTATTATCCAGCTAACCAAGTCACTCTCCTTGGCAATTCCAATGCCTGTAACAGCACGAAGAACAGCATTGGAGCACGTAATTGGAAATTGATTCCAGGATTCAAGTTCACGCGCGATGGAATAGTATTCAGAAGGAAGAATCGACACGCGTGTGGGAGTAGAAATTGTCTGAGAATTGTTGAGGTTCGTATCAGCACATTCGAGAGATAAAAAATCAGGAAGATTAAAGGTAGCGGTTTTAGCGACGAGGTCAGCTTCAGAGAAAGTAACGACACCAGGAGAATCGCGATAGAAAAAGTTAGTGGTGAAATCGAAGTAAGAAGAGAGGTGAGGAGAGAGAGGGTTGTGGAGGGTTTTAGGGTAAGAGAGAGAGTGAAGAAGGTTGTCGAGGTTGGGAAGTGGGCGAGGAGAGGAAGGACAGCGGAGATGGTGGAGGAAGAGGGAAGGTGGTGGGATGAGATGGTGGGGATTGAAAGGGCATTGTATGAGATTTGTGTTTAGGGTTGGGGGTGGTGGTGTGATTGGGAGAAGGTGGTTTGAGAGGGTAAGGAGGTGGTTTAGGGATGAGAGCGTCGATTGCAGCGGAGGCGGAGGCGGAGGCGGAGGCGGGGGCGGATTCATCGATGGTGATGGTACACCACTTTCTCCTCCTCTATCAGTTTCACTTGGGTTGTTTCACGGTCTCAATACTAGAGTGACTAACTAACTTAAATGTAACTAATTGAGAGTTAGTTACTAAACTCTTAACTAGAGTTACTAAACCCTCGAGTTGGGAGATATACATGTTGTGTAACCCCAACTTGGGAGAGCTTTAGTGAGCAGATCAGTTTGATGAAGTTGGAGGAGACGCACTCTCGTAGAAATGGCAGTCGATGTCGATATGTTTAGAATGTTCATTGCAAGTGGGATTTGTAGCCAATTGAATTGCTGAGATACTGTCATAGTAGACCATAGTAGAGGTAATGTTGATGCAAAAAAAATAAAGTAGTTGGCGTATCCAAAGTAGTTGTGAAGTGAGAGTAGCAAGAGAACGATATTCAGCTTCAGTTGAGGACCGTGCTACGGTATTTTGCTTATTAGATTTCCATGTGATAAGTGCAGACCTTAGGAAAACACAAAAATCAGTTGTTGGCCTCCTAGAAGTAGTACAATTTCCCCAATCTGCATCACAATATACACTTACACGAAGGGAGGAGGCAGCAGGAAAGAGTAATCATTGACCATACGCTTTCTTCAATTACTACAGGAGGTGGTGAACTGCTTGAAGATGTGGTATCCTTGGTTTATTCATGAAATTACTCAATCTATTGCCTGCATAGACATTAATTGGTCTTGATATAGTAGATAGATAAGTCGGCATAACAACCTTCTATATTGTGAAGCATCTGCAAGACTGCAAGAGGTCTCCATCAATCTCATTGAGAACTATATTGGCATCCATGGGTGTATGGGGTGGTTTAGAGCCAATGAAACCAATATCATCTAAGAGCTGGAGGGTGTATTTGTGCGGGTAGAATGAGATCGCTTGGCTGGAGTGAGCAATATCAAGTTCTAGGAAGTAATGAAGATCACCAATGACTCTTAACTTGAAAGTGTCTTCAAGCATGCGTCTGGTGTTGTTAATGAGAGACCTATTTGGGCCAACTATTTAGATATCATCTACATAGACCAGTAGGACAACAAGGTCAGTCCCATTACCTCTGGTGAAAAGAGAGTTATCTGGTGAGCTCTGCTGGAAGCCATGCTTCATAATAATAGTGGAAAACTTGTTGTACACATATTCTGAGTGAAAGTAATTGACCAGAGGTAGAACACCTCCGCAATGGCAGTGATGACCGGGGATACACTGTATGAGTTTTTCCCCGTAGCGACTTGATCTTGTTATAGTACGCATTAACCGAAGCAAAACGTTGACTACAACTCACAAAGTCACAACAGAGTTGGAAGATGTGTGGCCAGTTCTACTATTGAAAGCGTCTCGAGATCGATCAAAATTTTGCGAGCAGTAGAAGAGTACACTATGCTCACTGTGAGTTCCTTGCACACCGAATTCAAAATCCACAGTCCAACAATGTTGTTGCATCTCAACCATAGAGGAAATTGAGGATCAGATTGAACGGGAGGAATGATTGAACCGTCGACGAAACAGTATTTGTTTTTGGAGCTAAGCGCCCAAATCATGGTGTGTTTCCAAGAATGATAGTTTTCGCCATTAGCAGCAAATACCTGACCTGGATTGTCAGAATGGTGGAGAAATTAGGGATTCAACTTATCAGCGATGAGCGCCGTTGCCGTCGAAGCAACGATGAGAGTCGCGATAAGTAGCGATGGAGGAATCACCAGCGAATTTTGAAGCTAACTTTTAAGGTTGAATTAGGCTCAAATGCAAATTATATGAAAATCAAAGGCAGAGACTTTTAACTGTAGAGTCTAGTTCAACTGACAAATGTCAAAATTGTTAGGCTGAATACCTTCATTAGGTTTGAACTCGGAACCCTAGTCCCTACAGTTGTATTTGCAAGTTTTAGGTCACACACTTACCACTTTGTCTGCAAACAAACCAAAAAAAAAAGGTAGAGACTTTTCTTTGTCGACCAAAATCAAAGGTAGAGATATGGTTACATTTCTTTTTAACTTTTTTTACGATTATAATCCTATTGGGAGCTGGTAGCTGCATCATGTTTGTCCAAACGGATGGAGATGAAATACTTTACATTTAGATCTTAAATTTATGCTTTTGTTGTACAAAACAACTTTATGGTTTTGAAATTGTAATAGGGAACAAGAGTCGAGAATAATTCCTTGGATGGTATGTATATTCCATGATTCCAAATCTATAACTTGGATTCATAAATTAGAAGTCGTTGTCTTCAAAAATCTGTAGCTATACCTTCCATATAACAACTCTCTAATTTCAGTATTATTCTATGCATTTTTCCTCAAGCCTGAAATATTTATTTGGTTAGCTAAGAATCATTCATTTACTTATCAGTTGATCAACTTTGAAGAAGTCCATCAGTAGTAGCACTTAATAAGAAAACAAGTTCAATTAAGAAGCAACATTTTTTTTTTGGGTATAGAGACTTTGTAAAAACTGGACTCTCTTTTCTTGGTCAATTAATAGTGGGTTTATTGTTAAATGAAAATTCTTGACCATATCTAAAAGCTGGGTTGTTTTAATTTTAAATATCATTGCTGATATATTTTGAAATATTAATGATAAAAAAGTTGTGGTTAAAAAATTATGCAAGTTTAAATGTTATTTTAAAAGTGAATTTGGAGTAAATGACTTTATTTACATGATAAATTAGAATCATTTTTCAAATCTAAATATATGAAAAC
Organism: Oxytropis ochrocephala; assembly: GCA_020916435.1. Taxonomy (NCBI): domain Eukaryota; kingdom Viridiplantae; phylum Streptophyta; class Magnoliopsida; order Fabales; family Fabaceae; genus Oxytropis; species Oxytropis ochrocephala. The sequence continues at coordinate 22,385,336 of CM037090.1, read as the reverse complement.
TTTGTATGAAAACCAAGTATTTACTCATCGTTAACCATACAACCCATGTAAATAGTATTGAGATTACTCCAAATAGGTGTTATGAAATAGTGCCATGGCATATAGGATCGAGTAGGAGTACTATGTGTTGTTCATTCAATAGTACGTTAAGTGACAATGTTTAGTTTGTTGTAACCTTGGTTAGTTTACAGTTGATTGTAGTTTAAATTTCGATTAGATTGTGTTTTTGTATATAAAATGAGGGTGGTGCAGCTCTTAAGGATATAACTTTACTAAAAGAGACCTCCCAAAATACATGAACCAAGAGTCTCAATTCAACATTAAGTAATATGAGCTATTTATAATACAAAGATGGTCCTAGGGTGTTCTATACCGCAGGAGATCGGTCTCCTGCACCTGCTCTACGTCTGCTGACGATGTAGTTGTGTGGCCACTACTTCGGTACGAGCCAATGCTCAACTGTCACGTCTTCTCTTCGTTTGTCTTCTACGCGGACTCGTCCTTATCTGTGGAGTGTGTACGGATCAGTCTTCTTTAGTACTATCTGCGTCTCCTCGGGTAACGACTGCTCTTCTCGGCTTCCCCTTCCTTGTTTGGCAAGGGTCTTTCTCGGAAGGTTGAAGCCCTTCTCGGTCTTTTGAAGTCCAAGTCGGCGCATTCTCTGAACACCCCTGATACTGATTGTATCACTGATTAGGAGGTGTTACATAGAACATCATCTTGGAAATTCAAGTGTAAGTAGTTAGTCTCACATCGACTAGAATGAAATATATATATATATATATGAGATATATATATATATATATATATATATATATATATATATATATATATATATATATATATATATATATATATATATATATATATATATAAGAGATGAGACTCATATATCTAACACCTTAAAGCTTTGGGTAGAGATGTGGCGTCAAATCTTTTGATGGTCTGATTCATTGACTAAACATGTTGTTGTTCTTCTCAAATTTCAAAATCTTTTAGATCAGAATTCCAAACACTGTATGGTGTGTGTTCTTGCTCATCTTGAGGAAAGGATTTAGAGCTATGTGTCCAAAATAGCCGACCCTAAAAAAAATGTAGTATAAATTCTAGACTTCTAGAAGTGCTTGGAAAAATTTTACGATCAAGTCTCAATTAACTAACAACTCTAATCTTTAAGTTACCAGTCCCATTAAAAAGTAATATTTGTAGCACTAATAGTGGGTACAATACAGAGATTATGCAAGGTAACACAATACCTAAATATATACCATGACGTTAATGTGGAACATTATTCTTCATTATTTTTGTTCAATACTACCATTTAATTATTTCTAATCTTTTGACTAAGCCCTAAAGAATGCTTCACCCATCAAACTTAATTCCAACTTTGATAAAATATACTAGCATATTACTGACTCTCTTCTAAAAAATTATATAACAATTACTCTCCTTCCTATAAATAGCTACTTATAGATCCATCAATGCAATAACATAACTCAATTATCCCAATCACTTAAACATACATAGAATCATTAGTAGAGAGAGAGAGAGAGGGAGAAAATGAAAGTTTTGTATTTCTTGATTGTCTTATTGGCTTTGGCATCCTCAGTTTGCTTTGCCTATGACCCCAGCCCCTTGCAAGACTTTTGTGTTGCAATCAATGATACCAAAAACGGTGGTATATATTCTTACAATTTTTATGCTCTAATTCAAGTCTTCTATATTTCCTCATTTCAATTTTTCTTTTTGTAGACAAATGTTAGTTTTTAGTGAATTACTAGTATATGTTAGACAAGGTTTGAATTCTGAACATTCTTCTACGTGTACGGTTCTTTCAAATTGATAGTTGCTTTGACAACAAGAAATTGTGAATATTTTTCAAACCACCGCAATTATTTCCCAACTTTACCTCTCAATTTTCTCATTTTTTATTGTATTCCACTATATATTTATGAAAAAGTAATTTAGTAAATTTGTTCCCGTCATTAAATTACTCTCTCCATACTCGATCATGTTTTTGTACATATTAAAGATGATAGTTAAGTTCGGTAAAAAAAATGATAGTTAAATGCATTTAATTTTTTTAAATTCATATAAATATGGGGAACATTATTTTTTTGATACAAAATAATAAAATAATAATAATAATAATGTTCTCCCTTTTTAAACTAACCGTAACTAATTCTCTCCTCACAACACTAATGAACTAGTTTAAGGATATTTAGAATAATAACATTTGATATTAATAATTAACATTTGCTTATACTTGAGTTTACTAATAATTTAGGTATCTTCTATAATTGAGAGTAGTGTTTATTGTTTTCTTTTTTAATCTTTGTGGGAAAGACCTTAAACCTCATAATTTAAACTGAGTGACGTTGTTAGTTCTAGTTTATCACCAACCCTAATAAGTTTGTTATGATTTGGTTTCTCAATTTACAGTGTTCGTGAATGGAAAATTCTGCAAAGATCCTAAGCTAGTGATTGCAGAAGATTTCTTCTTTAAAGGATTGGGACCTGGGAACACTTCAAATCCACTCGGTTCAAAAGTGACCCCAGTTGCTGTTAACGAAATATTAGGACTAAACACACTTGGTATATCCTTAGCTCGTGTCGATTTTGCACCTAAAGGCCTAAACCCTCCACACATTCACCCACGAGGAACAGAGATTCTTGTAGTTGTGGAAGGTACACTTTACGTTGGATTCGTTACATCGAATCAAGACAACAATCGTCTCTTCACAAAAGTACTAAATAAGGGGGATGTGTTTGTTTTTCCAATTGGTCTCATTCACTTTCAACTAAATGTTGGTTATGGTAATGCTGTTGCTATTGCTGGACTTAGTAGCCAAAACCCTGGAGTTATTACCATTGCAAATGCTGTTTTTGGATCTAAACCACCAATCTCTTTGGAAGTTCTCACCAAAGCTTTTCAAGTGGATAAAGACATAGTTGATTATCTTCAAAAGCAATTCTGGTACAACAATAACTAATGTGACAACATATATACATCGTGATGTAGTGTTTTTCTTAATTCTGTCCCATGCAATTGGATCTCCAAAAAAAATTATAATAGTAAATAAAATGCATGAGGGTAATATATGCAATATGGTTGTTTTGTGTGTATTTTGATTTGTTTGATATTGTATAAGTGTTGCGAGTATAATGAATAAAAATATTTTCTGTTTGCTTCTTTTGCCCACAATTAATTATTGTACAACATTAGTTGTTGAATTTAAGTAAGAGAGGAAGAGATTATACATCCTTTCGTGGGTTTTTATAAGGTATTGCCAATTAAGAGAGGACGAAGTTTACCCGAGTTGTCCTTATTTACCTTAATAACATGGAATGTGTTCCGAATAGAATTCAAGAGAGAGAGAAAGATACCTCGCGGCGGCATATTCGAGGTGAATCTGAGATGACTCACTACAAAAAAAACGAGGATTAGCGACAGAATTAGCGAGGGAAATTTTGTCCCTCGCAAAAAACGAGGATTAGCGACGGGCGCAAGTCCTCGCTAATGTGACCATTAGCGAGGGAATTAGCGACGAATTTCAAGTCCGCGCTAATGTCCGAACGCTCGGGTGATTTGATCTGCTGCATCGCTCGACTACGCCAGAGTGATTGATTAGCGGCAGGCCCAGCACGTCCTCACTAATGTCCAGCTTATTTTTTACCAAATATCTCGATTCTCTCACTCTTCTCTCATTCTTTCACTTTTAACCCTCAATCCTCTTCTCTTCCTCTTCCTCTTCCTCTTCCTCTTCCTCTACTCTCTCTCTCTCTCCTCACCTACAAACTCTAACCCACCACCACACAACCACCACCACCACCACCACCACCACCACTCACTCTTATTTTTCACTTACAACACCCTCATTCTTCTCTCTCCACCTACAAACTCTAACCCATCACCACACAACCACCACGCCCCACCACACCACACCACTCTCTCACTCCTCTTTCTCTCCTCAACCACACAACCACAACCTCTCTCTCTCTCTCTCTCTTCTTCCACACCACCACCACACCACCACAACCACATACCTCTTTCTCTCACTCTCTTTCTTCCACCACCACCACCACCACTCTCTTTCTCCCTTACTCCTTCTCTCTCTATGACCACCACCACACAACCACCACCACCACCACCACCACATACATCTCACTCTTTTTCTCCCTTACTCTTCTCCTTCTTCTTCTCTCTTTACGACACCACCACCACCACCACCACCACCACTCTCACTCCTCTCTCAAAATAATAATAATAATAATAATAATAATAATAATAATAATAATAACAATAATAATAATAATACTAATAATAATAATAACAACAGTAATAATAATACTACTAATAATAATAATAATAATAATAATAATAATAATAATTCAGATTGATAAGTGTGCCAATCAGACTAGGGAAGCGTGTTGTCAGCATTAGCGAGGGAATTAGCGAGGGACTGTCCCTCGCTAATTAGCGACAGAACACATTTCTCTCGCTAATTTCCATTAGCGAGGAGGAGAATTAGCGATCGGTCCTCTCTAATTCCTCGCTAATGGCAATTAGCGAGGGAATTGGGCATGTTAGCGACCGAAAATTCCCTCGCTAATGACCGTGTTTTTTGTAGTGACTCTAAGGTAAGTAGTGCTACATGGGAGTCCGACGTGGGTGTGGTACTTGCACACACTCCGACGCCCAAGTCAGTATAGTAGGGTGATGTGAGTTATGATATCATATCTAGGACGTGTGAACATGCAGAGCGAGTTGGCTTATCGTTGTTGGATGTGGGTTGATCGTGGCCCTTGATCTGGGCATGACATGGATTGTAATTTGTGCTTGGGGCAGGAGGCAAACAGAAGTCCAGCCTTGGTCGTGGACGAGTCGGGTTGCCAAGCGCGCACTGTAAAGACTATTCGACACATGAATGATCGAGTCGAGCAGAATGACTATAATCATTTGCTTTTTGCAGATATAGTCATCTGAATGGAATGGATTAACTTTTACAAAAGCTCCCAAGGCTATATATAGAAGAGGGATTCATATCCCAAGCAGACAAAATTTTTGTGCATTCGGCATATTTAGGTTGACCAATCTTGATCGAATGGTTTATATTTTTAACTCTAAAATGAATATAAAATATATAGTTAAAATGCAGATCATTCGATTAAAATTGAATGACCAAGATCTGATAAATGTATAACTGCACAACATTTCGGCTGCATCGAATCTGAATGCATAGAAGAGAAAAAGGCAATTATGAAGAAACTTCTAAAAAAACTATTTTAATAGCTCGATAACTAACTTAAGAATTAAACTAACTTAACCTAAAGACGACTATAGTACAATTGCCGGCTTGGATTAAATAAAGTTGAGACACGAGTGAAGACGTTTAGACTCTGATAAAAAGTAATATATAACGGAAAAGCTAGTGGATAGCGGTTGATAGATAAGCTAGCTGATTACGAATAATGTGTTTGGTAAAATTAACCGTTGAAGTAAGTAGTAACTGATAAATATAAAATGACACAAAAAAAACATGTTTAATTCATAATTAAATTTATTTAATTAATATAAAATATGACAAATTACTTATAACTTATTATTACTTTAAAGTCATGGTAATTAAACTGATATTAAAATATTTAGAAAATAAATTTTAAAATTTAATTATTCTAATATTTTTATTTATATTTTATGTTTTTATTTACTAAGTTCCATTTTTAACAAAGTGAAACTGAAATGTTAATAAAAAAGGATCATAATTTTTGGTCCATTTCTTTACAAAAAAGTTGAGGTACATAAACTACGTTAGTTCCATATATATATACTAGTATAATTTACCCGTGTCAGCACGGGTCGAAATTCATTTGTTTAGACACAGTAAGGTAATTACTTCAACTATTTTAAATATTTATATAATAGTAGGAAATTAAATTTAGATTTATATATATATATATATATATATATATATATATATATATATATATATATATAAAAAAAATTATATATTACAATTTCAATTGGTGTGGGGTTTTGTCGAGAAAAGGATTTTGTTTCTTCTCTTATAATGATCTGTAATAATTAAATGAATGAAAATTAATATAAAAGTATTCAAACAAAGTACTCAAACGAAAATTGAAACCGATGAAAATATGATTATCATCTAATGTATTCTGAATGAGTATATAGAAAAGCACATTACTATTACTAATGGCGAAAGGAACATCTATTTTGTAATATATCATTCATAATTTGTTTTCTCTAAAGCGTGTGAACTGTGGGAATTCAATTTTATTGTTATAAGCAATACGGGTATACATCTCATTTTGCCATAAAATTTTAAATTATTTTTGGCACATTTAAAAATGCAATTGTATTTTTAGGTGTGTTGTATGACACGTCGATTTCTTTGTACACCGACTTTTATCAATTCATTATGATATATAATATATATGTTTATACATTTATTTATTTTTATATATAGTGAATATTTTATATACTATTTGACTATTTAAATGTTAATTTTGATTTAATATATGTACATATATTATGAAAGAACCCTTATGATATTTTGTATATTCCTATAAAGAAACTATAAACGGAAATATCAAACTAACACTTCAGGATTATTAGAATATGAAAAATCTAGTCTTATTCGTAGATGCAATGTTTATATAAAAATATTTAAGATTATATAAAGATTAATATCTAAAACTCTAAATAGTAATACATAATCTGGCTCATTGATGATAACTTTGACATTTTTGGTATATATTTCAAATGAGTTAACTTGATGATGAATTAGTGATGTGTCATACTATGTGGATGGTGAGATGGAAGATCCATGATTATATATCATAGAGATATAAAATAATGTACCAAGATTTTTATTTTTATTTAAAATAACAATGAAGAATGGTTTAACAATAATGTGTTACGCTTATGAAACAACAGAGTTAGGTAGTCGACTTGGTTAAGAATTGCATTGAATTCAAGAGGGGATGGGTTCGATTCCCTGCTTTGACATTTTTGGTATATATTTCAGTGAATTAACTTGATAATGTGGAATAAAATCATTGATGATGTAATTAGTGACGTGTCATACTATTTAAAATATGTTTTCCTTCATTTGTTTTGAATGATAACATTTCTTTTGACTCTTTTGCCAAAGACGGGGGTGAAATTCATTTGTTTAGACACCGTATAAGATAATACCCAAGAGCACTTGGATGAGATGGTAAGGGTCTCTTCCAAAAAACCAAGGTCCCGAGATCGAATCCACCTTGGGCATGCGGCGGTGTTAAATCTCTTGAGGAGAGCTTTGCAGCCAATTGTGGTCCTACCTACTCGAGGATTAGTCTTTGCGATTGCTTGCGCAGAGAGGATACCCTGGTTTATACCAAAAAAGACACAATAAGATAATTACTTCAACTATTTTAAATATTTGTATAATAGTAGGAAATTAAATTTAGATTTATATATATATATATATATATATATATATATATATATATATATATATATATATTATAATTTTGAGATCCCGTGAAATCAAATAATACTTTAGTAGTGACAACCCATAAATAAAAATACTTTAAAAACTACATAAGTACTAATCAAATAATACTTTAGTAGTGACAACCGCATGATGTATATAATTTCGGGGTATTTTCATATTGAGATGTTATTACAACAGAATTACTTATAAATATTATACTGGTCTAAAATAGTATTAGTAAATAGTAACTTACAAATATATAGCAAATATACCTTTGCATAAGGACATGTAGCTTGCTTTTGACTAAGTTGATTGACGTTGACAACCGTAGGATCAATGTTCTCTGTCATCTTATTTATTCTCTCTACTTGTTTTCTAAGTGCAGCGTAGTGAATAGAAGAATATTAAGCACAAACGTTATAACTACAAATATACTGATCGATCAAAGTTGTATATTGATTCTAATTGTATGTGCATCAAGCTGAATACAAAAATATGTGACAAACATTTTAATATATAACATTATTTATAAGATGAGAATTAAAAAAGGTTGAAATGGATAAAATTACTCATATTTAATATTGATCTTTTCTGTTGGCAAGGATTTTGGTCTAGTCCCCCTTCGCTTTTCTCTGTTTTTTTTCCTTTTTTTATTAATAAATTTGGGCAATCTGTCCGTTTGTTAAAAAAAATACTCATATTTAATAATATTCTAGTTAGTAAATATATAGAATAAAATCTATGGAATGTGATACAAAATATTAGATGGTAAATAAATATAATATATAAATGTAATATATAATAACAAATATACATGTATCAAAATAAATAATAAATAGATATAAAAAGTAGGTAAAAAGTTTTGCAATAAAAGAAATAATAGGATAAACATTATGTAATATGCTTTAGTAACATGAAATTGTGGTAGCTCAAATGGTCAGCATTAGGAGGTGACAGTGTGGGGGAATGGGTTCGATCCCCAAAGATCTTTTTTTGATATATTTCGAAATAACATGCTGAGGTGGATTTAATTGGTGCTGACATATTTATTGACGTGGCTGATTAGGTGGATGCTTAGGTGTCAGATTCATGGTTATATATAACTAGTAATTTTCTTACAAAGTATTAAAGAAATTAATTTTGTTAAAAAACAACATAATTAATAAATAAAGAAGTAAAGAAAAGTGTATCTTTTTTGTCTACTTTGATGAAATGACAAAGAAACACCACACGCACACTACCACTACTTAAACTCGAGTTCGTACTCGAGAGATGACGTCCCAATGTCACTAAAATTGCCAAGGCAACCAACAGTGAGGGACAAAGAAAAGTGTATCTAAGTTTAATAAAGTGTAATAACAACAAATAATTCTACAATAAAAAACAATGAATCACGTTAATTGATTTTAATTTGGTGTATATATAATTAATATTTATGAAAAATAAAGATAAAATACGATTAGTAACTTAAGGTATGAGTAAAAAAGCAACTAATTAATGTGTCAATTGACAAAATTATAATTGAAAAATAATATTTCGATAAGCAATCAAAAAAAATAAACTTAATTTATATTTAGATTGTAAAAGAAAGTTCTTACAACGATTTGCGCTTATATTTTGACAATGAGAATAACGATTTTCACGTTGAAACAGTAAATCCGAGTAGATCAAGCTTCAGTTGTCTTCTACGACGGAGCGATGGAGCGTGGATCATCAAATTTGTTGGGAATTTGGGAATTACAGAGATTCTTCAAGCAGAATTAATGGCGATCTACAAAGGGTTTCTTCTTGCCTGGGATTTATGATTTTGGAACTTGGTTTGCTACAACGACTCTCAGTTGGAGACAGTGGCGGATCTTTATGGGAGCCGGGGGGAGCCACGGTACCCCCGGCTCCCATTAAGTTAATATATACATAGATATATTTTATACTCAAAGTTAGAATATATAGAATCAAATGAACACTAAGCAACAAAGGTATCAGTAGCCAAATGGTTAAGAGCATTATTTGTGTATTTAGGGTCCCCAGTTCAATTTTTGTGATGGTCAAACCTCTTTTTGTAGTTATTTGAATATTTTTCTCAAAAATTAATATAAAAAAACTGCACTAAGCAATATTTGAACTTAGGACATTAAAATTGACATAGATAATTTTGACCACTAAACCAAACAAACTATTATAAATACACCATTAATTTTGTTTTATATATTTGTTACTATTTTGGCTCCCTCCAATTTTTTTGGCAAGATCCGCCACTGTGATGGATCTTATCGAGAGGAACAACAACCGGTTTCATTTGTATGATGTGTTGATTCAATCGATTAAGGAGGTGATGATGAAAGAGTGGACGGTGATGTTGATTCATAGCTAGAGGGGGTAATGTTGTGGCAGACCTATTCACAAAGTTTGGAGCTTAAATGGACTCTCCATGGTGAACCTTTAAATCTCCTATTGAGTTACTGGTCTGGAAAGTACCCTTGCTCTCGATTTGCGTTGAAACGAGAATGATTTATATTTTGACAATGATAATAACGATTTTCACGTTGAAACGATGAAATCCGAGTAGATCGGGCTTGGTGGTCTTCTCACGACGGAGCGATGGAGCGTGGATCATCGGATTTGTTGGGAATTTGGGAATTATAGAGATCCTTCAAGCGCAAATTAATGGCGATCTACAAAGGGTTTCTTCTTGCACCGGATTTATGATTTTGTAACTTGGTTTGCTATAGCGACTCTCAGTTGGCGATGGATCTTATCGAGAGGAACAACAACCGGTTTCATTTGTATGATGCGTTGATTCAATCAATTAAGGAGGTGATGATGAAAGAGTGGACAGTGATGCTGATTCATAGCTAGAGGGAGGGTAATGTTGAGGCAGATCTATTCGCAAAGTTTGGAGCTTAAATGGACTCTCCATGTTGAACCTTTGAATCTCATGTTGCAATTACTGGTCTGGAAAGTACCCTTGCTCTCGATGCAAGTGGTACCGAGTACTTTAGATATTAATTTTCCCTTTTTTCCCTTTTGTTTTTTTTCTTTTTCCTCTCGATGCTAGCATGCTCCATTGTCAACGAAATATATAAACATTTTTAGCATCTCCATAACTCGATACTTTATTTCATATTCATTTTTTTATGTATTATTATTGATATACTAATTTGTAAATGAAAAAAATTAATAGAACTATATTTATAAGGGAAAGGGTATTACAAAAGCAAGAATTATGGGATAACATTGAGAAGCAAAAAATTTGTCTTTCTCACACTTAAAAGTAGTGAAGTTCTACATTTTGAATTTTAGATCAGAAATTGAAAGTGACAATAGATTTAACGGTTTTTTGTTTTGTCCACACTGCTTCCAAACTATTCAAAATTTATATATTTGAGATATGACTCTTCACCCAACATAAGATTAATTTGATTTTTGCAAGTGGCTTGAGACAGGAATAATAAAGAACATATGTATCAGAACTTAGAAGCAAATGAGTGTTACATGTTATATGCATATAGATATAAATACTTATAAATATAATGATGACATTGATTCGAAAAAATGAAAAGAGGCATACATTATTTTTTGGTGATGAAGATCGAATAGTGTTCAGTTGTCATTTAGAAACAAAAACTCATCAAATCTGTATGCAGATACATCCATTCTGACCAAGAAATGCAACGATTAAAAATTCTGAAAAGAGGCATACATTATTTTTTTTGACAGCGAATTGAATTGTAAGCATAAATAGTGTAGGAATTGAATGGTTTGTTTCTAAACGCGTTTTCATTTTTTTTTTTTCATAGAGATAGACCAATGAAATTGCTGATGATGATGGGCCACATTGTATTAACATTAATGATTTTTTCCTTGAATTACTCTTGTTGTGACACTACAGATATTTGGTTTTAATGATAATGAGGTGACATTTTAAGTTGGTAATGAGGTGGACACCTTAGCTGATTGACATCTAAGCAATTAGGCCCCTTGTTTCATTTTCTTTTGTATATATATTAGATATAGATATATATAAATTTAAAAATGTTAAAAATCAATGTACCTGTAAAAATATATTTCATTTCACTTTCTCATAAAGTATGTTAATTTAAAATTGGAATTCAGAAAAAAATATTCAGACATTCTTCCAAAACATTATAATAATTAATAAGATAATTTAAAGAAAAGGGGGAACATGAAAATAAGTTAAAAAGTTTTAGAATAAAAAGTGTGAATTACATCAATGCCCCACTTATTTAAGTCACTTGCTAAAACTCGTTATCTTACAGTTTCTAAAAAATATAAGTGGGTGTAAATTGGCAAGGTCCATATATAAAAAGCTTAAATATATGATAAGCCCCTGCAAAATTGTGAGAAATCCATTTAAGTCCCTGCAAATTTTTTTTAAAAAAAAAACCCCTTGTAAAGTATTGACGTTTTTAAAGAAGTCATCACTGTTAGTTTTATATAACAGTGAGGGCTTCTTTAAAAACGTCAATATTTTACAAGAGCTTCTTTAAAATAGTGACTCATATGCAATTTTAGAATCTACTAGATACTTCTTATATGGTCACATAGTCTCTTTAGGTATTTGGACTTGGTCCTGTTGGATTGAGTCATTACATAGATATTAAATTTATATACCCAGTTCAGTTTCATTTGATTTCAAAAAAGAATCCGAAATCTAATTCAATCCAACCTATTTTCACAAAAGGACATCTAAAAGAAGTGTGATAAAATTGGGTTATATGCAATTTCCAATTTCTTTGAATTGGTTTGGATGTGAACATCTCCACATTTCAGTTGGTGTTCTCAAGTATTGGCTTAGGTATCCAACTTAGCATATTTTATTGTCTATTTAAATTATAGATTTAGATATTATTTAATATATTATATTAAAATTTCAAAAATGTTTTATTCTTCCAAAATTTAACTGCTGTTTCTTTTACTGGGATTTGACTTTACTTATAACAATAATGCTATTTAGCCCAACTTTTTGACAAAAAAACATACAAATATACTGGATCTGAGATACTAATACGTATATATATATATATATATATATATATATATATATATATATATATATATATATATATATATATATATATATATATATATATATATATACACATATATACACACACTAATACATTTAAACTCAAATTTCTTCTTTAATTGAAGAAACATTTGAAATTTTAGTTTGCTTTCAAGAAATATTGAAGATCAACACCAATGCCATTTGAACACTTTTCCTAGCATTATTATGTTGGTTTTGTACAGATAGTTAAAGGTTAATGGACAAAGAGAAGTAATATTACAGGTTCGAATCCACTCTTAATGTCCACATAGTACTTATATGTCCACACTGTTTTACTACTCAATTATGTCTCTAAAGCTCTGTTTGAGAGTGGGAATAGTTCCCATTCTCAATGTCCACACATTACTTACATGTGTTTTACTACTCAACAACTCTAAAGCTGTTTTCTTTTCTATTTCATTACTAACTGAATTACACAATTGCTAAAAACCCTACATACATTTTAGAGTTGAAAAGGGAAAAGTGGAAAAAGAGTAAAGTGGAGTAAAGTAACCTAACTCTAACTAACTAACTAACTTAAATGTAACTAAACTCTTAACTAGAGTGACTAAAATGGTTAAGAATAAAGTGTATTTTGTGATACTCCCCCTCAAGTTGGGAGATACATGTTGTCTAACCCCAACTTGGAGATAAGTGACTGGAAAAGAGGTCTTGGGAGAACTTCGGTGAGTGGATCAGCCAGCTGCTCTTGAGAGGAAACATGGATCAGTTTGATGAAGTTGGAGGAGATGCACTCTCGTAGAAGTGGCAGTCGATGTCGATATGTTTAGAATGTTCATTGCAAGTGGGATTTGTAGCCAATTGAATTGCTAAGATACTGTCACAGTAGACCATAGTAGAGGTAATGTTGATGCCAAAAAATAGAGTAGTTGGCGTATCCTGTAACACCCCTTTTCTACCCCGAAACGTACACATCATTATCAGAGTAATTTCGTTTCGAAAATAATATTTATTTAGTAGGAAAGGAATGCCACATCATCATCAATGGTTAAAACTCAACTTTCGCACCATTATAATTTGTGCTAAATACTCAATCAACATAATTTCAAACTTCAAAATAATGAGGTCGCAGCAGAATTAAACAACAATTCGCTATGTCTCTCAAACTCGTATCATGACATAAACATGGTCATAAGATAATTATTCAACTACTAATAACTCCAAGTACGCCCCCTAGGTGTTACGGTATCAGAGAGCGACTCTATGACTTCCCAACAGCTAAACAAGGAAGGCAGTAGTTCCTTCATTCGCGATCACCTGCAGCGTTGCCACGATAGAGCAACATTCCAAGCAGAAGGGGTGAGAACTTCAGATAAACATAATCGAATGTATATAAGTAGAGGAGATAGGCACGAGCAATCACACAATATTAACATCATCACTACATCGCAATCGCAAGCAACACCGCTCCAATCACGCATAACAACAATACACGGTCATGATTATGCATGAAGATGCAACCCCACTGGGGCATATGCATGATGGTACCATATCATCGCAAAATGGCCGAAGCCTAACATCGCAAAAGTGGCCGAAGCCTAAACATCGCAAAAGTGGCCGAAGCCTAAACATCGCAAAAGTGGCCGAAGCCTAAACATCGCAAAATAATGCACATGCCATGAGACTCTATGAAACACATGTGCAACTCACCAAAACTCACCTAGAGTGCTCCTCGTCATCGTTATAAAACACTCATAGAGTGTATTCCTTCGCAAATCATCACAATCATTATACATCATCACTATAATTATACTCATAGAGTTTACACATCATCAATCATCGCGAATCATAATACATCATCATCAAGCAATTACTCATAGAGTACACTCTTCGCAAAAACATCGCTGTTCATATTACATCATCATAACACACATATCCTCATCATCATTCAATACATATATATATACTTCATTTGTCTTTTAGATTAGGGTGCCATAAAATAGTAGGCTGATTGACTATGGGATTACTCTGGACCAGGTTACAACTCACCACAGGTATTGACCACTCCAGAAGAATTTATCTTCCGAAAGTTGGTGAGGTTCACGTGGTAGCCAAACAGAGCAAATACACCAGCGAAGAAATTATGGCCTTAGTGGTAAACCACAGTCTAGCCATAGTCAATTAGTGTACTAATAGTATAGCATTTCATAACAATTCACTTATATAAACATAGTATCACAATTTTCATAAAACCACACCATTTACTCAGTAGATACAGAAACAATAAACATTTTATTTTGCCTTACAAGTAGAATATTCAGTTAGGCCTCTGAATAAGCTTTCCAACGCATCTTAGAACACCTCAATCGGGTTCCTGGTTCAAAAGATATTCAATTTACAAAAACAAAGACAAAACAAAGTTGAAAAAGCAGTGAAAAACAGAGACCAAGGCGCATGAAGCGAGAGTGAGGAGCGAGAGTGAGGCGCCGTTGGGACGAAACTCGCAGAATTTGGGTATTGCATCAAGGCGTGAAGCGCCATCAGCAGCGCAGGTGAGCGCCGATCACCATAAATATGTATTATGCGAGAATTTTTCGAAAATGTGCAACTTTTCACCCAACTCGATTTTAACTCCAAAAATACGAATTTTTCATCAATTAAAATCATCAAAGCTCACCAAGAAAACATCAAACAATCCTTCCCACACATGATTAACACCAAAAACACATTTGTTCCTCAATTCAATCATCAAGCGGTTATCAAACTCATCAACCATCAAATTCATCAAAAATCATCAAAATTCATCAACACCTCATGTTCATCAAAACATCATATTCATCAAAACCTCATAAGTAATATCTAATCCCACAAAACCCCATATATACCCAATTATGTCAACCAAAACGCTCACCCTTACCTCGAATTTGTGCGTTCCTAAACAACGACGAAAGGAATCACGTACAAAACCCAAAGAACACAACGAACTGAGCTTCTCCTTCTCCCTTTGAAACCCTAGCCACGCTCACCTCTAGATCAATGAGGAATCAACAACATGGAGGTTATGGATTGAAAACTACAACGCTAGGAAAGAAGAAAATGGCTTAGAAGGATTAAGAACTCTTACCTAGAGCAAAACTTGAGAAGCTTCTCCTCCTTCCTCTTCTTTAGCGCCAATCTCCCTTCTTTCTCACTCTCTCAATTCGCAGCTCTCTCAATTTTGCACAAATGAGAGAGTTGCGCCTATACTCCTAGGGTTTAAGCAGTGGGCTCAGTGCCCACTGGGCCCTCCACGTCAACACCACCCCCATTACTCGCTTCACCTCCTGGATAACACATATGATTTCTCTTGATTTAATCACACCTCTAATAAATTAGTAATTCAATTAAATAGTTTAATTACATTATTTCCGGGGTGTTACATATCCAAAGTAGTTATGAAGTAATAGTAGCAAGAGAACGATATTCAGCTTCACTTGAGGACCGTGCTATGGTATTTTGCTTCTTAGATTTCCATGTGATAAGTGCAGACCTTAGGAAAACACAGAAATCAGTTGTTGGCCTCCTAGAAGTAGTACAATTTCCCCAATCTGCATCACAATATGCACTTATGTGAAGGGAGGAGGCAGTAGGAATGAGTAATCCTTGACCAGGCGCTTTCTTCAAATACTACAAGAGGTGGCGAACTGCTTGAAGATGTGGTATCCTTGGTTTATTCATGAACTTACTCAATCTATTGACTGCATAGACAATAATTGGTCTTGATATAATAGATATAGATAAGTCGGCCTAACAGCCTTCTATATTGTGAAGCATATCTGCAAGACTGCAAGAGGTCTCCAATCAATCTCATTGAGAACTATATTGGCATCCATGGGTGTATGGAGTGATTTAGAGCCAAGGAAACCAATATCATCTAAGCGCTGGAGGGTGTATTTGTGCGGGCAGAATGAGCAATATCAAGATCACTTGGTCTATGTAGATGATATCTTTCCAAGAATGATAGTTTTCGCCATTAGCAGCAAGTACCAGACATGGATTGTCAGAATGGTGGAGAAATTAGGGATTCAACTAATCAACGATGAGCGTCGTTGCCGTCGGAGCAACGATGAGAGTCATGATAAGCAGCGATGGAGGAATCACTGGCGAACTTTGAAGCTAACTTTTAAGGTTGAATTAGACTCAAATGCAAATCATATGAAAATCAAAGGCAGCGACTTTTAACGGTAAAGTCTAGTTCAACTGACAAATGTCAAAATTGTTAGGCTGAATATCTTCATTAGGTTTGAACTCGGAACCCTAGTCCCTACAGTTGTATTTGCGAGTTTTAGGTCACACACTTACCACTTTGTCTACAAACAAACAAAAAACAAGGAAGTCACTTTTCTTTGTCGACCAAAATCAAAGGTAGAGAGATGGTTACATTTCTTTTTAACTTTTTTTACGATTATAATCCGATTAAGATATTGGGAGCTGATAGCTGCATCATGTTTGTCCAAACGGATGGAGATGAAATACTTTACATTTAGATCTTAAATTTATGCTTTTGTTGTACAAAACAACTTTATGGTTTTGCAATTGTAATAGGGAACAAGAGTCGAGAATAATTCCTTCCATCGTATGTATATTCCATGATTCCAAATCTAACTTGGATTCATAAATTAGAAGTCGTTGTCATGAAAATTTTGTAGCTACCTTCCTTATAACAACTCTCTTCTTTTCAGTACAAATCCTGCCTTATTCTATGCATATTTTTCCACAATCCTGTTATATTTATTGGGTTAGCTAGGAATCATTCATTTACATTACTTATCAGTTCAACTTTGAAGAAGTCCTTCAGTACAGTAGTAGCACTTAATAAGAAAACAAGTTCAAGAAGCAACATTTTTTTTGGGTTACAGAATAGAGACTTTGTAAAAACTGGACTCTCTTTTCTTGGTCAATTAATAGCGGGTTTATTGTTAAATGAAAACTCTTGACCATCATTTAGCTCATTGTTAGCCTAGATCCAAACTAGGATCCCGCGCACCGCTCCCCTCACCGAGCCGAACATGGGCTTTGGTACCATTTGTTGGGGGAGTTCGGGGGAGCGCCGGGAGCAACAGCGAGCCAATGACCTGGACCCCAAAGAGACCTGGACACCATATATCCACCCAAAACCTTAAGGCGTTAGGTGTATGGGTCTCTTCCCTTTTCTATCCTTCATTTAGCTCATTCCTAGTTGATTTGGGACTAACCACTCACACTTGAATTCTCAACAAGTTTGTTGTAACCTTGGTTAGTTTACAGTTGATTGTGGTTTAAATTTCAGTTAGATTGTGTTTTTGTATATAATAAAATAAAATGAGGGTGGTGTGCAGCCCTTAAGGATATAACTTTACTAAAGAAGACCTCTCAAAATACATGAACCAAGAGTCCCACTACACCAGTAATATGAGCTATTTATAATACAAAGATGGTCCTAGGGTGTTCTATACCGCAGGAGAGTGGTCTCCTGCTCTGCGTCTGCCACCGAGGTAGTGGTGTGGCCACTACTTTGGTACGAGCAAATGCTCAACTGCCACATCCTCTTCGTTTGTGTTCTACACAGACACGTCCTGATCTGTGCATGGACTGTACGACAGCGCACGCAGTACGGTGACTCTTTTAGTACTATTTGTGTCTCCTTAGGTGACAGTTGCGCTCCTCGGCTTCCCCTTCCCTGTTTGGCAAGGGTCTTTCTCAAGAGGATATTGGAGCCCTTCTTGGTCTTTTGGAGCCCGAGTCGGTATTCTCTGAACACCCCTAGTACAGATTGTATCACTGATTAGGAGGTGCTACATAGAGCATCATGTTTGGAATTCAAGTGTGGGTGGTACTGGTTAGTTTCATACCGACTAGGAATGAAATATATGAAGAATATATAAAAGAGACCCGTATACCTAACGCCTTAAAGTTTTGAGTGGACATCTAGCGTCCAAATCTCTTGGTGATCCGGATCATTGGCTAGCTCATTGTTGCTCCCGGATTTCAGAATCTGTTAGATCAGAATTCCAAACATGTGTGCGTGTGTGTGAGTTCTTGCTCATCTTGAGCAAGGGATCTATGAGTCCAAATAGCCGACCCTAAAAAAATGCAGTATAAATTCTAGACTTCTAGAAGTGCTTGGAAAATTTTTACGATCAAGTCTCAATTAACTAACAACTCTAATTATAAAAATAATATTTGTAGCACTAGTAGTGGGTACAACAGATTATGCAAGGTAACAATACCTAAATATGCCATGACGTTAATGTGGAGCATTATTATTCTTCTTTATTTTTGTTCAATACTACCATTTAATTATTTCTAATCTATTGACTAAGCCCTAAAGAATGTTTCATCCATCAAACAGTTAATTCCTGCATTGATAAATATACAAGTATATTACTGACTCTCTTCTAAAAAATTATATATCAATGACTCCCCCTTCCTATAAATAGCTACTTATCCATGCTATTAATAACATATATAACTCAATTCTCCAAATCACTTAAACATACAAAGAATCATTAGTAGAGAGAGAGAGAGAGAGAGAGAGGGAGAGGGAGGGAGAAAATGAAAGTTTTGTATTTCTTGATTGCCATATTGGCTTTGGCATCCTCAGTTTGCTTTGCCTATGACCCCAGCCCCTTGCAAGACTTTTGTGTTGCAATCAATGATACCAAAAACGGTGGTATATATATATTCTTACAATTTTTATGCTCTAATTCAAATCTTCTATATTTCCTCATTTCAATTTTTCTTTTTGTAGACAAATGTTAGTATTTAGTGAATTACTAGTATGTTAGACAAGGTTTGAATTCTGAACATACGGCTCTTTCAAATTAATAGTTGCTTTGACAACAAGAAATTGTGAATATTTTTCAAAGCACCGTCAATTTTTTCCCAACTTTACGTCTCAATTTTCTCAATTTTTATTGAACTCCACTATATATCTATTAAAAAATAACTAATAAAATATATGATAGTTAAGTGCATTTTATTTTCTTAAATTAATATAAAAAGAGAAAACATTATTTTTATGATACATAATAATAATAATAATAATAATAATAATAATAATAATAATGTTCACCCTTTTTGAACTAACCGTAACTAATAATTCTCTCCTCAATCCTCACAACACTAATGAACTAGTTTAAGGATTTTTTTTTGACCAAATAGTTTATGGATATTTAGAATAATAACATTTGATATTAATAATTAACATTTGCTTATACTTGAGCTTACTAAATATATTCTAGAATTGAGAATAGTATTATTGTTTGTTTCTTAATCCTTGTGGGAAAGACCTTAAACCTCATAATTTAAACTGAGTGAAGTTGTTAGTTCTAGTCTATCACCAACCCTAATAAGTTTGTTATGATTTGGTTTCTCAATTTACAGTGTTCGTGAATGGAAAATTCTGCAAAGATCCTAAGCTAGTGATTGCAGAAGATTTCTTCTTTAAAGGATTGGGACCTGGAAACACTTCAAATCCACTCGGTTCAAAAGTGACTCCAGTTGCTGTTAACGAAATATTAGGACTGAACACACTTGGTATATCCTTAGCTCGTGTCGATTTTGCACCCAAAGGTCTAAATCCTCCACACACTCACCCACGAGGAACAGAGATTCTTGTAGTTGTGGAAGGTACACTTTACGTTGGATTTGTTACATCAAATCAAGACAACAATCGTCTCTTCACAAAAGTACTAAATAAGGGAGATGTGTTTGTTTTCCCAATTGGTCTCATTCACTTTCAACTTAATGTTGGTTATGGTAATGCTGTTGCTATTGCTGGACTTAGTAGCCAAAACCCTGGAGTTATTACCATTGCAAATGCTGTTTTTGGATCTAAACCACCAATCTCTTTGGAAGTTCTCACCAAAGCTTTTCAAGTGGATAAAGACATAATTGATTATCTTCAAAAGCAATTCTGGTACAACAATAACTAATGTGACAACATATATAGATTGTAATGTAGTGTTTTTCTTAATTCTGCCCCATGCAATTGGATCTCCAAAAAAAAATTATAATAGTAAATAAAATGCATGAGAGTAATATATGCAATATGGTTGTTTTGTGTGTATTTTGATTTGTTGGATGTATAAGTGTTGCGAGTATAATGAATAAAAATATTTTCCGTTTGCTTCTTTTGCCCACAATTAATTATAGTACAACATTAGTTGTTGAATTTAAGTAGGAGAGGAAGAGATTATACATCCTTTCGTGGCTTTTTATAAGGCACTGCCAATTAAGAGGGGACGGATTTTACCTGAGTTGTCCTTATTTACCTTAATAACATCGAACGTGTTTCGAATGGAGGAATTCAAGAGAGAGAGAGAGAGAGAGAGAAAGAAAGATACCTCACGGCAGCATATTCGAGCTGAATCCGAGATAACTCCGAAGTAAATAGTGCTCCATGGGAGTCCGACGTGGGTGTGGTACTTGCAAACACTCCGACGCCCAAGTAAGTATAGTATATGAGTTATGATCATACTTGGGGCACGTGGATGTGCAGGTATTTGTATGGCCAGACAAGTTGGCTTATCGTCGTTGGATGTGGGTTGATCGTGGCCCTTGATCTGGGCATGACACGGATCGTATCCGTGCTTAGAAATTGGAGGCAAGCGTCCAAATTTTTGGTCATGGACGGGTCGGGTTGCCATGTGCGACCCCTATAAGTCAGTTTGAGTTGTAGCTCAGTCCGAAACAGAATGATTATAAGCATTCGCTCTGTGCGAATATACTCATCAAAAAGGAATGGATTAACTTTTACAAACGCTCCCAAGGCTATATATAGAAGAGGGATTCATATCCCAAGCAGACAAAATTTTGTGCATTCAGCAGATTTAGGCTGATCAATCTTGATCGAATGGTTTATACTTTTAACTCTAAAATGAATATAAAATATATAGTTAAAATGTAAATCATTTGATTAAAATTGAATGACCAAGTTCTACTAAATGTATAAATTTCAGCTGCACCGAATCTGAATGCATAAAAGAGAGAAAAAGGCAATTAAGAAGAAACTTCTAACAAAATATTTTAATAGCTCCATAACTAACTTAAGAATTAAACTAGCTTAACCAAAAGACGACTATAGTACAATTGCCGGCTTGGATTAAATCAAATTGAGAAACGAGTGAAGACGTTTAGACTCTGTTTGATAAAAAGTAGTAGATAGCGAATAAGTTAGCGAATAGCAGTTGATAGATATGCTAGCTGATTACGAATGATGTGTTTGGTAAAACTAACCGTTAAAGTAACTGATAAATATAAAATGACATGTCTGATTCATAATTAAATTTATTTAATTAATAAATATAAAATATGACAAATTATTTAGAACTTATTATTACTTTAAATTCATGGTAATTAAACTGATATTAAAATATTTAGAAAATGAATTTTAAAATTTTATTATTCTAATCTTTTAATTATATTTTATATTTTTACTAAGTTCCATTTCAAATAAAGTATGTTAATTTAAAATTGGAATTCAGAAAAAAAATTCTGATTTTCTTTCAAAATATTATAATAATTAATAGGATAATTTAAAGAAAAGGGGTAACATTAAAAAAAGTTTAAAAGTTTTAGATTAAAAAGTGTGAATTACATCGATTCCCACTTATTTTTATTTTATTTTTGGTCAAATAATTTACTAAAATTATTTAGGTCAAATAGTTCCTACTTATTTAGGTCACTTGCTAAAACAAAGGGTTGGGTTGTCCACAGGTGTAAATTGGCAAGCTCCATATATAAAACATATAATTTACTAAAATTAACATTACCAAGTAACTGAATTGAGCTTTGCTTGTAAAAAAAAAGTAACATGGGTTAATTATGTTGAAATAGTGGGAAAAAAAATATTAGATTGAACTACTATTATTTTTTTTTGTATAAATCGGGTATCCTCTGCGCGCAACTGCAGAGACTAATCCCTCGAGCCGGGTAGGACCACAATTGGCGGCAAAGCTCTCCTCAAGAGATTTTTAACATCTTTGCATGCCTGAAAGTGGATTCGATCCCAAGACTTTGGTTAAGCTGGAAGAGACCATTACCATCTCATCCAAGTGCTCTTGGGTGGATTGAACTACTATTATTGAAAACATAAAAAGTTAACACTAGATGTTATACTATTGATAAATAAATAAATAAATATTAAATTTATTTACCCAGTCCAGTTTCATTTGATTTCAAAAAATAACCCGAAATCTAATTCAATCCAACCTGTTTTCACAAAAGGACATCAAAAAGCAATGTGATAAAACTGGGTTATATGCAATTTCCAATTTTTTTGAATTGGTTTGTTTGGATGTGAACATCTCCACATTTCAGTTGGGGGTCTCAAGTATTGGCTTAGGTCTCCAACTTAGCATATTTTATTATGTCAATTTAAATTATAGATTTAGATATTATTTAATATATTATTTTAAAATTTCAAAAATATTTTATTCTTCCAAATTTAACTGCTGTTTCTTTTACTGGGATTTGACTTTACTTATAAACATGACTTCGAACTGTTTTATTTATTGGTATTTTAACTTTAGTTAACCTTCAAGCTGATCCAATATACATATAGACACCCTAATACATTTCAACTCAAATTTCTTCTTTATTTGAAGAAACATTTGAAATTTTAGTTTGCTTTCAAGAAAGATTGAAGATCAACACCAATGACATTTGAACATTTTTCCTAGCATTGTGTTGGTTTAGTACAGATACTTAAGAGGTTAATGGACAAAGAGAAGTAATACTTAACAGGTTCGAATCCACTCTTAATGTCCACACTGTTTTGCCACTCAACTATCTCTCTAAAGCTCTGTTTGAGAGGGGAGGGGGAAGGAATAGTTCCCATTCTCAATGTACACACATTACTTACATGTGCTTTACTACTCAAAAACTCTAAAGCTCCATTTGGGAGAGGGGAGAGTTTGGATAAAAAGGAAGGAAGAAAGTGGAAGAAGGGAACTTCCCCCACATTGATTGGGAGAAATCACTTTTCTTCATAATGCTACAACTCCCTATCTCTATCATCATTTTATAATACTCTTTAAAATAAAAAATGTACTATCCAGAAGTAAACTCTTTTCAATTCTCTACAAAAATACTCTCAAATAAAAGTGAAATTTTTTCTCTTTCCCTCTCTCTCAAAGCTCTCCCCTCCCTTCTCTTCCTCTCCACACATCCAAACTTCCAAACGGAGGCTAAATGTTTTAACATTTAACCTATAGAAATTTCAATAATAAACTACGTCTACATAATCAAAAACGGCCTCTGATTTTCTTAAAAAGGACCAAGAGAAGGCACAATTCAAGAGCAAGCATTTTCAAGGATAAATAAAAGCACGTCACAATTTCCTCTTACTAATACAAGGCAATCCATCGACAGTAACTAAATACCGGATCCACATTTCGAGTAACTACATCACAATCTTAAGTTCCAGGTAACCCTTGAACAGTATGGGGTAACTACGACTCATGATTTTCCTATATACATTCTCGACTAATACGGTATATTCCTATGTCTATTTATCATACGGACATTCGAGGTCATTTTCAGTAACCTTAAAATGCTGTGGGCGCTGACCAGAGCAATGCAGATTCCACATTTTAAAATATGCTCTATCGAGATTTCTCACCTGCAACATTCGGACGGACATAACACTTAAGGAAATGAAACAGAATAGATAACGGAGAGACCACTATTGTATCATAGAATATTGTTATAAACTCACCCATCGCGTTGTGTCAAATAGAGGGCAAGTCATGCGCACAGCTTTCAGCCTATTAGTTAGAGCCTGAAGCCTAGGGCGATTCAGCGCCAATGATACAGCTCTATCTTCATACTCTTTCATGCTACATGGTTTCACAGAAGTTCAAAAATAAGCTAGAACTTGTCAACATCAGCCAACAAATATTTGCATGTGAAAAAGACATCTAATAGAAATTCCATCAGGCATAAGCACAAAGGCGGCATCTAATCTCTAAAAGGGGATTAGTGTAATCTTTAAGAGAACTAAGGACGCAAATGGCATAATATCAAATTAGAAGAGCTTATACCTGCTGACAATCATCTCTTCCCCCAGTCCAGTGGCAACACAAAGTGACCCAGCAACCCTAGTAGCCATTTTCTCAAGAGGCAGAGTAATCATTGGCAGACCTGCCCATAATATATCTGTTCCTGTTGTGTGTGCATTGCACAAGGGACTAAAACAAAACACAATCAATATATACGTAAATCAAAGAAAAACTACGCAACTAGACACTGCAAAGGAAAATATGAAGGAAGACAAACTATATAGAAAGGAAATTACGTGTCAAGAAATAAGTCTGCCAAAGAACTCCGTCTGATGTGTTCACCCTTCATTGCAACATCTGTGAAAATAATTTGATCAGGCTGTACCCCTTGTGCAGCAGCATCTGAAAGAAGTACAATAATTAAGAAAGAAAGCCAAAAAGAAAAATAAGGAATTATGAAGCAAATACAAACAGGGAATCAAAACGTCCCAAGGGTATTGACATGGTAATGGACAATGCGTACAGGAAAATTAATAAAAAGAAAAATGCAGTAAATATATGTATGTAAGCATTATCAAAACGATGACACCTACATGCCCTCAGTCTCATTTCGCCTGCTGCGGGAAATCTCAGAAGCCAAAGTGCACTGTTGGGTACCCGTTTAAGAATATTGCACCTAAAATAACACAAGCATGGGCAGATACGTTAAGGGTTAGATCCAAAATTTGGAAAAACGGAGTACATCAAGCGATTATAATTGCATGATCTTATATCTTAACTACGCAAGAAATAAAGAGCTTCCTAACATTACCATGTATTAAATATTTCAGGATCCATCTTGTATAGTTGATTGAAGCACGCAAATAAAAACTTATCCTCGGGTAGACCATAATCTGATCGTTTGGGCTGGCAGTTTGGATCCAGCACATCCTGGTTTTTCTGAACAATTTATGCAGGGAAAAAACATTCAGAGCCATGCATCGAAGTACACAACAAAGAGCGCACACAATTGAGTCCAAATCTCTGAACTACAAGTCCATAATAATAACCTGTTTATAATCATTTACGAAGTAGCAATGGGGGAGATGGACGATCTTTTCAGAATAAATATGTGCATACTGAAGTGGTGAAACAAACTGCAAAAGTCAAAAAAAAAAGAAAAACATGTAAGATGAGTTGATAAGAAGGTAAAAACCCATGGCTGGCCTGGTAACATCCATAATTTCTCACCTCATCAGTGACTAAGTAATCTATGTAAGTAGCCCCTGTTGTACCAGGAAATCCCATATATGAAACTTGAATTGGTGCAGGTTTCATAGCGAATATCTCATTTCTAGCACCCTGTAAAGAAAGTAGAATTGCATCATGCAATCAGAAATGACGAAGGTACAAAATATACTTTGCACAAGCATAAATTTCAAGGCACCAGAGTCTTTGTATTGTTTCATACAAAAACAGCAGTAGGCAAAACCTTTTCCTAGCAAGTTTGGTCGACTATATGGATAAAGAGATCACAACGTCCCTTCATGAACAATATCTTAAGACAAACTACTTAACTCAAATTTCTCTCAATAGTTTGAATTCTAGCTTTCATAGGTCTCTTTTAACTAATGGACTATCCTCCATTTGATCTGCTTCCCAGTGCTACTATCAAGTATCAATCTTCTTCTCCACACATGCCCAAACCACCTAAGACGAGATTCTGCCATCATCTCTATATAATAGGAGCTACCCTATATTTTATCAGTTGAGCTTATGGATTTTAGATAAGATAATGACATGATAACAACTTGATACATAAGACTATTTATTGGGATATAAGACTCCTAAACAAATCACTATTACAACCAAGTAGTATGAAAACTAGTCCTAGGAGACAACCTAAGAAACCAATCCCTATTTATTGGGATATCAGACTCCTAAACAAATCACTATAATAAGTAATATGAAAACTAATCTTGGGAGATAACTCTACGAGATTATAAACAAATTCGAAAGAGAAAATAGAAGACCTGCATAGAACAACAGGAACAATAAAGTAGAAGACCTGTAGCTCTAACAATAAAGTCTCATTTTATGAAGAAAAAAAAAACCCAAACAGCCAGAAAGAATTTCAAACAGCAGCAACAACAAAGCCAAACCCTGAACAGAACAGAGAAGCACACCACCAGAACCATAACCAGAAATTTAGCAAGCAGAAACAAGCAGAGGGATAAAAAGGAAGCAACCAAAAAAGGCTTGAAACACGCCTTAAACTCGAGACTCACAAGCTGGAAATCGGTGCAAATTGCAATATAACCGACAGAACGGCGACGCTGAATTTTTTAGAGCCCAACATTCAATCACATATAAATTATTAGATAATAATATTAGTCTTGGAATTGTGAGATAAAATTCTACTTAATCTTGAATGATATTTTGTTGCCATAAACTACATCTGAAACATTTCTCGATTTCGCCCACCCTTCTTCGATGAATGGGAAATAAGAAACAAATTTAGTCGCTTATAAATCCCAGATTAATAAAGAAGTAAAACTAAACCGACATCTTCGAAACAGATAATATTGATTATGAATCTTGAGTACTTGAAGATCTTACAAGGACTACTCCAAGATAGGGAGCTACCTTTGTATAACCATTGAGGTTGATAAGGATTTGAATCTTGTCCTCGTTGATCAATTTTGCTATCATATCTGACGACATGGAAGATACATCCACAAAATGCTCTACTTCAGACTGAATACGTTGTCTCCATTCAGTACCATCATTTGGACTCAAGGCATAGCAGAACACCTACATATATAATTGTCAATAATACATGAAGAACAGGAGGAAGAATATTTGGAAGACAAATAGGTTGAATAAAACTTAGTTAAATACCTCAACATTCTCCCTGTTGTGCATGCCAAAAACAGATCCCATGAGATGAGACAAGGGGTGATTACCAAAATCACTACTCACATACCTGCCATCCAAAAAAAAATTGGGATTTTGGTGATTACGGAAGTTACTAACAAAACAAAAGGAAACGGATAAGATTGGGATTTTGCGTAGTAATCAGTAAAAACATACCCAACCCTTAGTCTCTCATATCCTCCCTCTCGCTTGATTGCAATAGGAGCAGGATGGCTAAATTGTGGAAGAGCAAAACGAGATGCAACTACAGAGCAGTGAGCGGCATATTTACGGCTGTAAATAGTGAGAGAAAGGACATTATAAAGTGAATGAAGCTAAATAATTATATCACAGAACAATCCATTTTTTCTTAGTTTAGGTCTTTTGCAAATACACTAATCATACCTAATTTCCAGAGCAAGCAATGGGTCAAGTGGATATGCTATTGCATGGAATGGCTGGACACTAGGAAGAATTGACATCTGACAAACAGAAAAACATAAAAATTGAAGCACATTAAAACAAGTATGCATGTACCATATCATACACTGATTTAATATTTAAAAAAACAAAGTTGTATATGGAAGACTCCTGACATTAATCTGCCTCTTGATGATCCCTTCTACTTCCTTGAACATTTTATCACGGTCCTCCCAACAGCAGACACACTGCAACACAGCAAAAGATTACACTGATTGAAGTTATGACATTATCAAATCAAAACATTGTGAAAAATATAAAAGAAACTACATACTTAAGATCTATTAAACCCAACAAAAAGAGACGTATAAGCATCTTGACTCCTTTCTGGTGTGTGGGAAATGGAGTGATAACAAAGGTAATGCTGAAGACTAATGTGACATGAAAAAGAACAATGCATCATCTTAACATAAAATGCATCAGTTAAATACGATTTCAATCATCAATCATTATACAATGCATCTGTTAAATACAACTTCAATCATCAACCATTATGCCGAAAAGTATATCCAAAATCAAGATGACAAAACAAAAACATGTAGCTCAATCAGAACAGAGACATCAAGTATATTAATTTTTCATTCCTAGCACATGACCTACCAATAACGACCACTTCAATATTTGAAAACAATATAATCACCAAGAATGAAGGTTTCTAAAAAAGTCAAAAAACATTGTTTGAAGAGTGATCAGTTAAGAGAGTACTATTTACTTTTTAAATAAAGGATGAACCAATATGAAGTGTCAAGAAAAATGTACTAATTGCACTTCTCTAAAAGTAATCAAAATAATTAATCGGACCTGAAGTGTATGTAGGAGATTGCAAGTTGCTTCAGGAAAGTCTTGACGAAGAGTCAATGCCTGTCTATAGCTCTTCACAGCAGCCTCTACGTGCCCGCTGAAAAAACAGGATTTAGACAGCATAAGACACTTCATAAGAAGTAATTTTAAGCTCAATTTCCATATCAAGCTAGAAGATTTTATTTCAAGCTTAATTTTCATAATTTCCTTTAGTTTTCAAAGTTAGGCATTAAGCAAAACAAAATTAGCATACCTATCTTTATAGGCTGAAGCTAAATTAGCATGGGCTTCAGCCATAGTAGGCCTGACAGTAATTGCACGTACATAATCCTGGATCGCATCACTAACTCTACCAATCTCCTTATATGTATTGCCTCTATTTACAAGACCATCAGCTGCCAACGGATCAATGCGGAGGACCTCATTGTAGCACGATATGGCATCTGCATAATTACCCTACGATGTTTCGTCCAGAAATAAAAACCAGTTAAATGGTGATTTTTTTTTGACAAGAAATGGTGATTTTTCTTATCCACTAATTCTTCCAAAAGCTCCCATTCCTTAAAGTTATCCCATGTTTTATCACAGGTACATAGACCAAATCCCCTTAGTGCATTCACACTAACTCACAAACACCATATGCAAATACAGGCATTGCATTTCAAATAGATGAAATTGTATTCTAGATCTTCTTACCTGCTGCTTATAGATTATAGCGAGGTTGTTGTAAGGTGCAGATAATCCAGTGGTTACACTAAGTGTAGCTTTGTAATATGAAGCAGCAGCAGCAACCATGTTCCTGCATCACAAAAATTTCAACCAAGAGAACTCAAAATCTCCCATGCAACACACAAATTATACCTTTAACATGAAGATAGAAGAACCACATACCACTCCATGTATATATTCCCAAGATTGGTCAATGCTTGTGGATGGTTAGGTTGTAATGAAAGGCATTGCTTCATATAACAAAAAACGAAAGTTGAGCAGGATTTTACTGACTCAGAAGCATAATGACTAAAAATATATGTAATGCAGACAGGACAGGAAAAAAACATACATTATAGCACTGGATAGCTTCCTCCACTCTGCCAACATCTTTCAGAGCATTACCCTATAAAATCAAAGAAAATATTACCTGATTGCATATATAATTGCGCACTTAGGGTCTGCTTGGGGGGGTTGGAGGGAGGAGAGGGGAGAGAAAGATTTATGGGTAATCCTTCCCTTATTTCTGACTTTTTAAAGTGTTTGGGGTATTTTTAGAACCCCCCAAAACGGTTTTATTCCCGAATTAGGATGATTACCCTTTCTTCCAAACAAGGTGGGGGAACACCCTCCCCTCCCCTGTCTTCCAAGGCCTGAGGTATAGAAACAAGGGAAATGGCTTTAGAGTTCCTAACTCAGTTTGATTTTTGTTTCCATTCTGATTTACAGTTTTATTTACAAAAATACCAGTGTTTTTATTTTTATTTCCTCTTCTCAAAGTTTTCTATCGAAAACTGTGGAAAACTGTGGAAGTAATAAAAACTGTTTTTATTTTGCAGATAAAACGACTTTAAAGGCAGAAAACAAAATGTAAACAAAGAGGCAATTTGGTAATTAAAACTGAAAACAGAAAGGAAAAAAAAATCCAAAACCAGTAAGGTCCTTGGGTTCGGTAAACTGAACAGTACAAAATAAGAAACCAACCAAATTATTATATGCTTCCAAAAATCTGGGGTCACATGTGATAGCTTGTTTGTAGTGCAGAATTGCCATGTCCAGTTGACCTTGCTCATAATATATGCTGGCCAAATTGCCTACACACCATATGATATAAGGTACAGTCAGTGTGAATAGCATAGATTAGTTTACTAGATAGAAAATAGTAAGCCAGCACAATTTGAATAAACTTGAAGCTGAAACAGATATCAGAAAATTTGTTTTATTATTGTCGATTTGCAACGAAACATGGTCATATATTGGAGACGTTCTCCGGGCATGACCAGACTTAATTATTATATATCATGAACAAAGCAGACCATGAGATGAGCCATAAAGTTTGAAACACATTCTGACAGGAATAATGGTACACTTGTCAAAAAAATGCAGTTTGTTTCCTAGCAAGCTCTTTCAAAAAATTAAGCACAAGTCATAATAATAGCAATTTATAAAATATACAAACCGATTATATTACAATATATCAATGGCTGTTCATGACATGTTAGCATTAGTAAGTGGTTCATGTAATAGATACCCATCTGATTACTATTTGAAACTCCAAAGATAGCCTTGAGACCAAGGTTATTGATACTTAGAATACCATAACCAAACTTTTATAAGGAAAGAAAAAAAAATGATCTCTAAATGTCTATTCATAACTATCCCATATCTTTGCATTGATCTTATACAAAGAAAATAAAACTAGCAGCAACAGAACTCACCATAAGCCATGCCATAGTTTGGTCGCGTCTGAAGAGCATGCTGATAACATGCAATGGCTTCCTGAGGCATCCCTAAAGCCTGATAAAAGGAGGGCATTTCAAGGTTCCATCAAATACCAATCAAAGAACTGGTTGCATCCAACAAATCACATTCTTACTCAACACCTTACCTTGTACACATTCCCAAGGTTCAGGTATGCATCAGGGAAGGAAGGTTTGAGTTTCACTGCTTCCTGAAATATTTATTAAAAAAAAGTAACTGAGAAAATATCCTGACAGAACTATTGTCTGAGAGGCAACAGAAACAGAATTTATCCATATTTATCAGGAATTAATGAGCATGTAGCATAAAGCAGGATACTTAGGAGAGACATCAGACCAATACATTGTACATCAGTAAAATATGATGTGCCAAAACTGCCACTAGTCACTCCTCAAGGTAAACATCAATTGATAATCATGAAATGAAATAGCAGAGGCAATTGCATCAAAACTAATTGGAAAATCTGATGCATAAAAGGCTTCTATCAAAAGTTCAATTTCACTCAAGTATGTGGATGTGTGAGATACACACCTTGTAATACTGCAGGGCTCTGTTGAAATCACCAGACTCCATGAACAGACCAGCAAGATTTGACCATGCAATAGCAAATGTAGGTTGAATGCGCAATGCCTCAAGGTAACAACTGTATGCCTGCACAAAATGTTAGATTCTGACTATTTGCAGTCTTGCAGATGGAAGTTACAACAAGACCAATCATCATCTGACTCCAGGCTTGAAGACAACAACTTCATATCTGTATCGAACTGTGAATTTGGACACAGTTCCACGCACCAATTGTTTAAATCAGTAACTAAAATGTACAAAAAAAAACGTAGGGTATAAAAGACTAAAAAGGAGCGCTCCAGGCTTCCATGGCCAGCACACAGCCATTTTTATCAGGTATAAAATGGCAGATGGGTGGAAGAATTATGGTGTGACTAAATCGAGGGAATCCAGCAGAGAATTATCTCAAATTGGAAGCCAAATTAACTGTTTGTCTCTAACAGGGATATGTGATACACTAAGATCTGGGTAAGTAGTAATGTTGTAGAAAAGGTCTTAAAAAAGCCTAACGTCCCCACATAAAAAAGACTAACCAACAAAATAGAGTACCACTCATACTGCAAATCTCAATTCCACCCTAAGAGAAACTGGACTGGCTATAGCAGAAGGATGTGGTATAACAAATCCAATATCAGATATGTTGCACTGTGACAGAAAGGCCATTAAGACAAGACTATTTTCCTTATCCATAAGATTTGACAGTTCAAACAAGCACATTATAGATTGGAAAAGGCATCAAATTTCAAAAGAATACCGATTAAAACTAGGAAAATGCATATCAAGTGTAAGGACTTACTTCTTGGACCAACCCTTGAGCTTTCATTAGATTGCCCAAGTTACTATGAGCATCAACCTGTAGTATGTAGATAATGATAACAAAAAATAATGATACATCACCAAAAAGCTAGTGAAACCAGCGTAAAATGGAATGGAGAAGATTACACCCTATGCCTTTGGAATAATAACTACTTAGCTTAAGCAGTGATCAATCATCAAACAAAAAGAAAAAATTACCATTAAAGGGTTTATAGCAAGTGCCTGACGACAACACTGAGCTGCTTCAGTGAGTCTTCCTTTACGCATGTATGCACTAGCTAGGTTTGACCATGCATCGGCAAAATTGGGGCGAAGCTGTAGCAGCAGAACAAGGAGGAATAATGTAAAGCAAACCAATCGAAAAGGGCACAAAAAACGTACAATATAGCCCATAAGAAAAGAAATTGCATCCAATGAAGGCTAAATTAAGCTTATCCATCACTTTCTACAAAAGAATTCGCATCAAACATATGGTGAAGCTTATATGGTAGTCTCTAATAATAAATCAATTAATGACTCGATACAGGCAGAATATTTGTGACCTGCCATTATTACTGGCAGCAACATTTGAGAAGATAATATACTAGCCCACGAAAAATAATGAACAGAATCCACTCTGTATATTAGTGCTGAATTCTTAAATCTGATTTCCGGATGCTGGACACAATTGAATGGGAATTGACATACTCTTTTTTATGAATAATAATACAAAGATGAAAACTAAACCAAAGCAACATGTAAGTTCATAAAACCACTACAAAAAAACGCTGTTTATAGGTCCAGAATTGCATACAGACCTCTATGGCAATCAAATAGTACCGAATTGCAAGGTCAATGTTGCCTTTTTCCTGCATAAAAGGAGAGGTTTATTAAGAAATGAATGTGATTTGCAAACTAAGCACAAAAATAGTGAAACAAGTTCTGCCATAGTCACGGCAGCTTAGCAGTAATTATTTACCTTCCATGCATTTGCCATATTCCCGTAACACTCTGCAAAATGTGGCTCAATCCTAAGTGCTTCTTCATTTTTTGCCACACACATATCAAAATCATGCAACTGCACAGGCATTCCGCACGTTCCAAATTTGATACATGAAAAGCAATAAATCAGCGCTATGCATTATTATACATAGTCAGATAGTCTAACAAATGACGACAAAACAGATACAATAAAAGAACAAAAAAAGGAACCTGGTAATAAATTGCACCGAGGAGTAGTAGGTTGTCAGTACGAAGGGAATTTCTCTCATAGACAGCATTGCTATGCTCAAGCGCTTTCTTATAATTGCCAGATTTGTACATTTGATGTGCAAGAGACAAATGCAAATCTTCATCAACTGCACACAGGAGAGAATTTTGTTACTTCTTTTATTCTTTTATTTTTGGAAAGAAGTAAACTCAATTAAATTGAAAATGTCATCAAACGCTCAGAATACATATATAAATCTGGCACTGGCACTCTTAATCAACCAAATGATTCTGTAGCAAGACTTTTAACCTCACTTCAACAGTCCACGGTTAAGCAATTAAAACAACACTACAAAAAATTCGAAATTGGCTATCCCCACTCACCGAAGCAAGCCTCATTGAATTGAAAAATTGATAAAAAATACTCTCTGCTAAAAATCCCCTATTAAACCCTAACTATGAGATAGAAGCCAGAACTGAATCGAGAACATGAAGTGTAAAACCTCCCGAAACAACAGCCTCCAGCTGAATTAACGATATAAAAAACAACCATAAAATGATGAACTGAACGGAAAAGCTAAGCCAAACACAGTGCCAGAAGGGGAAATAAATAAATAAATAGTTTTCAGTTACCACGTAGCATTAATAATAAACAGAATTAACAGTGAATTAAGATTAAAACAAAACCTTCACTGGAATCATGGGCGCGTAAAGGTAATAGCGTGAGCGACGCGGGTTCTTGCTTGACGGAGAAGGGTTCGACGCGATCCCCAGTGAACAGCTGCCGAGAAGTGTCGGCAGAGCCGAGGAGCTGCGGTTGGTGGTGGTAGTGGTTTCGATGGTGGTCTCCCTGCACGGAGATCATGGTGCCGGTGGAGAAAGATCGGAACGGGAACTGATCAGTGAACGAAGAGGAATATGATCATGAAAGCGAGTGGGATCAGGATCAGAATGGGATCGCTAGAGCAGAAGCGGTGGATGAAGAAAATCGCTCGAAAAATTCAAACCCTAATCATGTGAGAAATTTCTCGAGTATTTCTTCTCCTCTTCTTCTTTTCTTCTCTTCTCTTCTCTTCTCCTGAGGCTTCGTTTCTGTTAAGATTGGTAATGACAGGCAACACACGACGGCGAAGTCATTTATACTTGATGAGAAAATCTCGATCTGGAAAAGATCTGGGCCGTTGATGTGGGACAGATAAAGACGCTATCGTTCGGTAAAGTGAGATTTCATCGTTCACGGACACGTATACATCCTTTAGTTTTATTTTATTTTCTATTTCTTCTTTCTTTCCAAACATGTTTTGTCTTTCAGTCCCCCGGTTCTCATTCCCCAAATGTGACCCCATTTTAGATTTTTTTTTGATAGAATCCTATTTTTAGATGAATAATGAATTCTTCACAAAAAAAAATAAAATGAATAATGAATTAATCATTTTTCCTGTAAAAAAATGAATTAATCATTTTTGGAAAATTCGAGGTTATTCTTTTGGAAAATACTGGATGATGTTACGAGAGATTTTTACAAGTGGATGCCTCCGTCAGAGGTTGGTTCGTTTAAATTGTGATGGAGCTTCTAGAGGTAATACGACTACTGCTGCTTGTGGTGGTGTTCTTTGAAATGTTGTTGGTGCTTGGATTGTGGGCTTTGCGCGCAATTTGGGTTTGGCTAATGCTCATGTGACCGAACTTTAGAGTATTTTTGTGGATTTGCAGCTGGCTTAGGACAGAGATTTTAGATGTGTTGACCTTAATTTAGATTATGATGCTGGTATCAAGTGTATCTCTAGTGCTTCTGCTGGTAGCTCTAGAGGTCGTAGTCTTGTTCGTCGTATTATATAGCTGCTGGCTTTGAATTGGACGGATTCTACCAAGCATGTCTACAGGGAGGCTAATAAAATGGTTGATGGTCTTGCCGCTCTTGGTTGTAGCTTGTTGGAGGATAACTCATGTGGTTTTCGATACTCCTCCTAATAGTGTTAAGCAGTTTGTTGCTGATGATGTTATTGGAGTTTCTACTCCTCGCTTAATTATGTGGCAGTATGTAACACTTACAAATTATAAATACCCACTTTCCTATGTTTTGTTAGCCTGTTGTTTGACTAGTCAAATACTTATATTTTTATGCATTCTTCTATTTCATACAAAATCTCTCGTAACAAATCAATTCTTTTCTATAGTCATTAAAAGTAAAACCAACAAATTTGGGGTTATTCTTGAAAAAGTTTGAATAATTTACTCAATATAAGATTTTTTTTTTTGGTAAGTTTTCGAATATTGATGAGACATTTATTGGTGAATCAAATTCAAGGGTTTTTTTTTTGGTACCCCCACCCATTCCCCTAACACCCCCACCCACCGTGTGAAAATACCAAAATACCCCTGACTCTTTACAAAATCACAATTTCTTCACACAATTGGTCATACCTACGTTTGACCACCTTCACTGCATATATCGCCCGACTTCGACGTATATACGATCGTAATCAACCAATCGTATATACCCCACGGACCCTATATCGGCGAACACTTTTACTCACCGTATATACCCTTATTCAGCGTATATACGATTAGCGAAAATTCATCCACTCGCATATACGCCCGAACACCCTATATACGACGAGCAAAAAAGTAAGCATCGTATATACACATTTTTTGATGTAAATACGATGAGCAATTTTTTTTTTTTTTTTTAATTTTTTTTTTTCGCTTGCTTGCGTGTCCTGGTAGGCATAGAGGAGACGTGAGGTCTCTCCGATCGGGGAGTCATCTCATCGCTCGAGTGCGAGGACTCGGAGGCATAATCGACTCCATGCTTCAAAGACGGAGAGAGAGAGCGAGCACGACTGAGGCGGTGAGTATGAGCTCGAGGCGGTGAGTGTCGGCTGAGCGGCCGATGATCGGCTGGCTGGGAGCTTTCTATCTCGGGGATTACTGCGCAGACGCAGCAGGAGGATTGGCATAGGGGAGGCGGTTTCTCAAGATCATTCCCACTTACTCCTCGATATCATCCCCATATCCCGAAGATGATCCCCAACCTCTTCATTACCATCCCCACCTCCCGAGTATCGTATCGCCGGCAGCTGTGTCGATGCTTATTACTCGAACCATCCATGTCCGAGTATCATGAGGTGCCTCAAAGAAGATCGTCGGGAGGAGCCTCCTCAAGAAGATCGAGGAGGAGCCTCGGGAGGAGCCTCGGGAGGAGCGTCGACCTCTCTTTTCACCGACTTGGCGGATCATGTCTGCAGCTTCTATACTCACGACCGGTAAGTTTTGCATTTTTTGCTTAAATAATTTATTTAAGTCACATAGTCTGCACTTTTGCTTACATTATTTATTTATTTTTATTTCAGGAGTATCAGCGAGTTGTCAAAGTATGGGCTCATGGCAACAAAGTCCATACTAGACTTCATCTTCATTACCCGACCTACTTGAACAAGCACCCTGTGGTCGTGGACTCCAGATTGGCCCCACTTCTCCGGGCCAAGCCACGCCACGATGACCATGAGTTCTTTGCTTTTTATTGAGAGGTGGCACTCAGACACTTCGTCATTTCACTTGCCATTTGGTGAGATGACGATCACTCTGGATGACGTCTCTTGTCTGCTGCACCTTCCCATCCAGGGGAACTATGCCACACCTCCTGCCCTCACTGTTAGCTCGGAGTTTGCCACCCAGCTTGCTGAGACATATTTGGGTGTGTCACGGGTTGAGGCTGCTAACAACACCCGTGGGGGTCCATATTACAGCTTCAAATGGCTGGAGCAGGTTTATGAGCGTAACTTGGAGGAGGGGGGTGACATCACGATTCTTTGTTAGGGCTTTTCTCGCCCGCGCCGACTCTGAGATATCTTCCACGAAGACCGGAGAGGCAGTGAGGCTAAGTGGTTGATCTACCCGATGATCCGAGTCCGAGGTTCTTGAGGCTATGCATGGGGTGCAGTGTGCACTAGGCAGCGCCATGTATCATGACTTGAACAACTGCGTCATCTCGGACTCGCAGCGATGTGGAGGTATGCCACCTATTTCGTATACATTTTAACTTCTTGTATTTTTGTTAAATCGCACTGACTTTTGGTAAATTTTTGTGAATTAAATATGTTATTTATTTTTGCATTTCAGCTTGGATTATGTGGTATTTCCCCCGGATGGTGGATAGGTTGCCGGTCATATCCCGGTGCGGAGCCAGCCACTACATTGGGCGCTACGAAGAAGAAGTCGACCACCAAGCTCACCCACTACGGAGGATGATTGATGAGTGAGGCGGAGGATGTCTGCTAGCGACCATTTGAGAGGGGGGTGGTAGACCGCTTTGGCGGATCTCCTCTGCAGAGGCTTCATCACCGGAGTGACTTGAGTTCCGTACATGCCCGATAGGTGCTGCGTCGGTTTGGGTACACGCAGATCATCCCACGTGACCTCTTAGTGGCCGTCCGAGTCATACCGATTGCGTGTTTGGGATCGTCCACTTCATGGCATCTCGTGGAGGACATCCTGCGCCTTCTCGGGTTGCTCGGAGGCGGATCGGTATGCGTAACTACTTAGAGTGGTACGTCCGGCTTCTATCCCCGGACTATTACACGGCTCCACCATCACCACCATCACTGAGAGCTCGACCGGACACCTCCCGAGATACGCTCTGACGATCATGACCGGATTAGGGAGCTTGTGAGGGCTTGTAGAGAGATTCGTGGCGGCGACATCGCGCATGGCGATCCGGCGTGTCGGACACTCCATAGGATGGTGGGGATGGCGACCCCGGATGGCGTGGGTGGGGAGCTTAGGCAGCGAGGGCAAGGGCGAGGTGGGCGCCGTTAGGGATTTTTATTTGTTTTTGATGTATTTGATATTATTTTGGCACTTTATTATATTATTAACTTTTTTTCGGATGTTTTATTTATTTTACGAGTTTCCATGAATTTTTGATTTCATTGATTCGATAAAACAAAGTTACACAAGCGATAAAACATAAACAACTTGAATAAAAATAGAGCGGATAAAATGAAAATACAATAGAAACTCTTGAAAATGGGTGGAGTTAATCGACGAAGGATCTCGTGCGACGGTCATTCGGTTTCGACGTACAAATGAATGTAACTCCTCCATTTAATTGTTATATGAATGGACATCATGTCTCGGACGTCATCCTCATTGTTGACATCCATGGTAGACCAGATAAATACCTCCACTAGTCGTTTGGGTTTCAGATAAACAATACGAATTATCTCATGTTCGTGTTCTCTGGTTGAACCATCTGCAGTGGTTTCGCTTAGAGCGAGAAAATGATATATCGTGTTTTAACCTACACGAAACAACATCTCTCCCATCGAAACTTATACCATCATCTTTCAAGATGATACCACGATGATCAACAAACCCCATATTAGAATGAACAAGAGTGAGGAAGAAGGCTCGTAGTATGACATTAGCGAAGCTGCATCATCTTCACTTGTGATGTGTGAGAGAAGGAGGAAGTTGAATTTTTGGTGTGAAAATAGTGATGGTGGGAGTGAGTATTTATAGATGAGGTAAAAGATTATCAACCGTTGATTTTGGCAATCAATCTGCGTAGATCAACTTTGAAAGCGAAATCATGATCATTAAATTTTTTTACAATTTTAAAAAAAAAAATTTAAGGCACGCATCGTATATATGTCATTTGGGACATATATACGATGGAAGTGAACCTAACGCATCGTATATATGCCACGAAGAAGTATATACGATTGGTGGTGTACCACCAATCGTATATACTTCTTCGAGGCATATATACTCTGATCTTGTTAAAACTACCATCGTATATATGTCCCAAATGACATATATATCTGATCTTGCGTCTTTAAAAAAAAAAAAAATAGATTACAAAGGGCATTTTGGGGATTTCAATTTGTGTGGGGGTGTTAGGGGAATGGGTGGGGGTACCAAAAAAAAAACCCCAAATTCAATTGGGGATAGTAATGGTATTAATGAGGCAGTTATTGGTGAAAGAAATTCAGAAGGGGATAGTAGTAGAGCTGTGTTTATGAAAAGATATGCGATTTTATTGAAAACGTGTGCCTAGGATCAAGGCTTGTGTCTCCATTTGAAAAGGATGCCAACGTATATTTTTTTTAAATCGAGGTATCTTTTACGCGCGTAATTATATAGACTAATCCTTTAATGTACTGAGATTTATTTAAGGGGTTGACTTCTCCCACCAGGTATTTTTTCATACACACTGGATCTTTGACCAAATAGTTAATGAGCCAAAGTATCTACCACTTGTGTTATACCATATTGGTGAATGCCATCGTATCTTCTTTCTCTCATGTGAGCAACTCCATCGAGGTCTGTTATTAATAATTCTTGGCTCATACTTCCTACAACTCTACAGCTACTCACTAGACACCCCAAACCTTTTGAAAAGACTAAAATGTCATTAATGAAACGCACTCGCGTCTTTTTTCTGAGATTACACCGGTTCGGAAGCAAAGTTCTGAACCAAGCAGACACCCCAATTGCAAGAGTTTTAACAGATACAAAAGTTTACTTTTGAACCGGTTCGGAAGTATAGTTTCGAACCAAGCAAAAATGAAACGTGGGGATGGCGTTTCACGTGAGAGTATTTTTTGAATATTTGAGGGTTGGGGTGTCTAGTGTGTGGGGGGAGAATTGAAGGAAGTATTAGCCATAATTCTTTTCTTATTGAGCCGAATGTGGGGTTGGACTATGGGAAAAACGCTAGTTCTCCATAGCACAATAGAGGT
The DNA here is from genome assembly GCA_020916435.1 of Oxytropis ochrocephala. NCBI lineage: Eukaryota > Viridiplantae > Streptophyta > Magnoliopsida > Fabales > Fabaceae > Oxytropis > Oxytropis ochrocephala. The sequence goes on along the minus strand of CM037090.1, from coordinate 22,344,823 downwards.
GGTGATAATATTAAGGGTTTTTTTTACCCCCACCAAATCCCCATATACCCCCACATAATAGAGGAAGCCCAAAATACCCTTGACAAAACATTTTTTTTAAAACTAAAACTAATATTATATACACCTGGGGTGTATATACGACCCTATGTTATAAGGCATCGTATATACACCCCCAATGCGTATATACGATTGTTGTGAGGTTGGCCCAATCATATATACGCCTGGGGGTGTATATACGATGCCTTATAACATAGGGTCGTATATACACCCCCCAAGGTGTATATACGATTGATATGGTATTTTTTTAAGTCAAATAAAAATTAATTAAGGCCTAAAAATAGGTTTAATGTATAGTTCGTTAACACGTGACGATGTTAGAAGTCAAACGAATAATTTAGACTAAAAAATCGGTTTTCGGGCAACCTATTCCGATCGTAATGTAACCACAGCCATTAAATTCGAAAAAAAATCAAGAATCATGACTCCCCTAGATGGAACTTCTTACTGGACTATGACCTCAAAATCCCAAATTCCATCGTTTACTATTTCTTAGGAATTTTTTTAATTTTTCATAGTCTCTAAAAAATCTAAAAAAATTTGCATAGCCTTATTTTGGTTTTGTTAGATTTTTAGTGGTGTTTTTATAATTTTTTAGATTAGTTTTGACTATTTAACGAAGTTTAGTAGTCTTTTTATAACACTTTTAAAAATAAATTAATATTAAAAAAATTAAAAAAAGCATCGTATATACCATTTGGGGGTGTATATACGACCCCATATTTAGTATATCATATATACACATTTTCAAATGGTATATACTATGGAGTATATACGATTTGAGGGGGGTATATACGACCCCCATATATATATATATATATATATATATATATTTGGAGCTGCAGAATTTCTTAGAATTTTTAGATTTATTAAGGGTATTTTGGTCTTTGTGCAGAGCTCGTGGGGTATATGGGGATTTGGTGGGGTTATGAAAAAAACACCCCTAATATTAATTGGTCGTAGGTTTTTTCTATCCTTTAAAAATCCCACTAGAGGTGGTGTTAGTTAAAAATGGGCCGCAACAAGCTTTGCATGAATGAGAGCCTTTTTTCTAAGGCAGCAGAACTTCCTTCAAAGTTCAAACCAAATTTCAAAATATCATAAAAATTCTAATTGTGTTTGTCGTAAGTAAAGCGTTTAGGGGAGGAAGATGTTTTCTGTTGGAACCAACTTGGGTAAAAGGATTAGTAGTTGGAGGAAGTTGATCCCTCGTGTGTTGAAGTCATTGAGCTTGGATGAGAATACTTAGGTTGTGTTGATACCGTCACAGTGTAATGCAACCTCTGTACCTCTGAGATGCCAACAAAATTTTCAGGTGGATCAGTTCTTTGGGGGTTGGGGGGTCTATTGGATATTCAAATATCATATTTAATAACAATCGTTTCTGAAATATCATATTTGATTGAAGAAGGTGAGAGTAGGGACCAAGCTGCCAAGGTCAGGAGGGAGAACGAAAAGGGTGCCTCGTGAATATTTTGTTGTTAAATATTAGAAGGTTGAGTGATAGCGCCAAACGAAGACATGTGTCTGCTCATATCAATAGAGGAAACTTTGCATTTATTTGTACTCAAGAGACTAAGAGGGAAATCATTGATGATTTTATGTTAAGTAGTTTGTCGGGTAATCAAAATTTTGATTGGACAGCTAAAACTGGTGGGATTTTTTGATGTGAAGAAATTAGTTGTTTGGTGTTAAGAGTGAATTTCGAGGTTTTGGTTTCGTTGGTATCAACTTTGTTTGGAATTCTCTATTGTTCTACGTGGTCAATGTTTATGTGCCTTGTGTTGTGGCTGGGAAAAGACAATTTTGTAGTGAGCTATTATCCCTTAAGCATCATGGTGAGGAAAGGAATTGGTGCATTCCTGGGGACTTTAATGCAGTTACAACAATGGAGGAAAGGCAAAGTAATAACACCCAATTACGTAGACAATTAATGTTAGATTTTGTTGATTTCACTCTGAGATGGAATTAGTATATGTTCCTGTCTCTGGCAAATGTTTCTATAGGTTTATGTCTAGAAGGAGATTGGATTGTTTCTTGTTGTCTAATGGTTTCATTTTTGCATGGAATGTTAGTGGTCAATGGGTGGGGGATATGGACATTTCGACCATTACCTAATTTGCTTGTTGTGTTCTTCTTAAGATTGTGGTCCAAAACGTTTTCGATTTATTAATTGCTGGTTAAGTCGTGTTGATTTCAAAAATTGGTTGCTCAGGGGTGGAGGGGTTTTCAGGTTAAAGGAAAGAAAGGTTATGTGTCCAAAGAAAAACTGAAGCTTTTGAAAACAAAGCTTAAGGTGTGGAATAAGGAAGTGTTTGGATGCTCATTTGCTTGGATTTGAATATTAACAAGTTGGTTTCTAGGTTGAATGATCTTGTCATGCTATCACAGAAGGTGGCGATCTGGATGATATAGCCAAATTGAAGCAAGTCTCTTCCTCTTGCAGACTAACACTATCTGTAGAAATATAGCAGCAACCTATTCATGATCATAATAATATTTTCATCCAATGACAGATAGAGGTTGGAGCAATTGGGGGCACTTGCGCCCACTTGAAAACTTATTTTACTTAGTAATGTACATAATAATTTTGTTTTGACCCCATAAAAAAAAATAGGTGTTGCCCCCTTATAATAAATTTTTTAAAATAGTTGTATCTATTCTTATAAGAGATGATAAATATAGAATAAGTTGCTCATTGTAGAAAATTAGGTATTTTAGAGTTTTTTGTCATGAAATTATGTAAATTGTAAAAACTAATAATTTTTTTAAAGAAAATATTATAGACTATATTTTTACCCCAACTAATGAAAATTTTTGGATCCGTTATTGGCTGAAACATGGAAATCACAAAGTTGGAGTGTTACTCAAACTCTCTCCATGTCTTGCATCTCCTTCATTCAGGTAGTGCTAGCTTCCACAAGTATGAAAATGAGATTGCAATTATTCATGACTACTTTAGTAAAATTGGGATTGTCAGGTTCTTCACACCTTACGTGAGAGGACAAAATTGGGATCTCATTACAATCATGATCTTATTTATTTGTCCTCTCATCCAACAAACTTGTTCCTCTGCAATTTGCAATTTGAAGTTAACATAAAAAAAATGCTAAATGACTCAAGGCAGAATTCTTTTCTTTTTTTGACCAATACACAAGGAAGAATTCAACAATAACGAATGTAAACTATGCATTTAAATATTTAAAGTTACATTTACAATCAGTTTTATTACAATGTTTATTCAACCACTTAAAGTTAAACCGCGTTATTAACAAACAAAGAGTCATTCTCTTGATTCTTGACATAGTGGAGAAAATGAAGATTTCTCTTTCCGTTTGTCACAACTTGTAAGCATTGCCACAACTTTACACATAGTTGGGCGTCTAGAAGGCAAAGTATCAGTGCAGAGCAGAGCAATTTTCAAGACATCAAATATTTGAGCAACATCTATTTCATCTACTAAGTTCAATCGAGCATCAATAATCTCCGGTGATAAGGAATTTTTGTGAACATGATTTCTCACCCATGTTGCAAGATCACCACCACCTTGATCTAACGCTTGCACCGGCTTCTTCCCGGTTAGTAACTCTAAAAGCACAACTCCATAGCTGTACACATCACATTTTTCCGTGACTTTCATTGTGTATGCATACTCTGTTTCAATTTATTATCATTACAAAATCAATGAAAATACAATAAAAGTAAACCACCATAGTTATAGAAGTTAATTAGTTAGGTAGTAGTTACTGTATAGAAAGTTAGTTACTACTTATATAGCACTGACAATTTAGATTGAAGACGTATCCCACAAACACCGACACTTAGATCACTTCTGTTTTCTACAATCATTATTATTGTCTACGTACCTGTATTCTTGCCCATGTTGTGTTTGTGTTTATGTCTGTGTCGGTGCTTCATATATTTACTACTCATAGGTTACTACTGCTAACTAAAACAATTTAGTTATCATCATTATTTACTACCTCCGCTTTAGCTAAAACAATATTATAGTTCGATTATTAATAAGCCATTATATAAATGAGACTAGAGGGAGTATTAGGAATGCAACAATCATCTTGTTAAGGAAAAAATAATAATGTGTTTGGATGATGAAGGCTCACCAGGGGCAATGTAGCCGTAGGAACCAACAACAGCAGAAACTGATTTAGACCGAGACATATCAATTGATTTAGCCAAACCAAAATCACCAACACGAGCTTCAAAATCATGATCAATAAGTATATTATTAGACTTTATATCACGGTGAATAATCCTAGGCTTGCAATCATGGTGCAAATAAGAGAGTCCTTGTGCAGTTCCAAGAGCAATATTAAACCGAACATTCCAATCAAGACTAAAAGAAGAAGCTCCATGAAGTAACTCTCCCAAACTTCCTTTTCCCATGTATTCATAAAGTAGCATATTGGAACCACTATAGTTGCAGAAACCATATAGTTTCACAATATTCCTATGCCTTATTTTCCCCAAAGTTAATATTTCAGCATGGAAGCAACCATTTATGTTGTTACTGCTTGATGTCAATTTCTTTATAGCAATTGTGTGATCAGTTGATATGTCTGCTCTATACACAGTTCCACTACCTCCTTTTCCAATTACATATTTTGAATGAAAATTTTCAGTAGCTTCAACCAAATCTTGAAAAGTTAACTCTTCCTTTGGAAAGAAGTACATGTCATAAACATGTGGAGAATGTGGTCTATCACTATCTTGTTGCACCACTGGATTTCTTCTCATGATATATATAATAATTACAATTAAAATCAAAGAAATTCCACTAACAAAAGCTGCAGCTATAGCTAAAATTTTTCCTAGTTTATTTGGAGGAGAGGGTGAAGCTGAATTTGGACAATGACCAAGATGCCCTCCACAGAGCCCTTTGTTTCCAGAAAAGCAACTGAATGTGGAGTTTTGAAAGAGGGGTAAGAAAGGTAAAGGACCAGTAAGATCATTGTTTGAGAAATTGCAAGCTAGTAAACTTGAAAGTTTGGTAAAGGTGTAAGGAATTTTACCACTCAAATGGTTATTATTGACTTGGAGAGACTCTAGCATAATAAGATTCCCAAGTTCAAAAGGTATATGGCATGAAAGTTTATTATAGCTTAAATTCAATGCAATTTGTAGAGATGAGAGTGTACCTAACTCTTGTGGAATGCAACCACAAAATGAGTTTCCACTCATTTGTAGTTCAGTCAACCTCAATAATTTTCCAACTGTCACAGGAATATTTCCAGAAAAATTATTATGCGAGAGCCTAAGAAGCTCCAATTGTGAAAGAGTTCCTATCTCACCTGGTAAATCACCTAAAAACTTGTTGTAGCTAAGATCTAGTCTTTGAAGTTTCCTGCAGTTAAATAGTTCCATAGGAACTCTACCAAAAATATAATTTGAGGAAACATTAAAAGTGACCAATTGTGTAAGATTACCAATCTCTTTAGGCAATTCAGACAGAAAGTGATTGTTGGAAATATGAAGTCTTTGCAAATTTGTGCAGTTGCCAATTTGGGGAGGAATAGGACCAATGAACTCATTCTGATCCAACTCCACTGTAGAAAGATTCACAAGCTTGCATAAACTAGAAGGAAACCTTCCCTTAAGGTTGTTACCGGAAAGGCGAAGATACACCAACGAACCGCAGCTTGTGATTCCATGAGGAATATTTCCTGTGAGTTTGTTTGAACCTAAATTCAATAGCATCAAATTTGACTGTTTACAAAGATGAACTGGAATTCTTCCCACCAAGTAGTTGTATGACAGATCAAGCATCCAAAGTGGACTATTTGCTCCTAGTGCATGAGGAATTGCACCACTTAATGAGTTGTTGAAGAGTTGAAGTGAGGTCAAATTGGTCAAATCCTGAAATCCATTAGGAATAGTACCTTTGAGATAATTAATAGAGAGATCCAGCTCAGTCAAGTTTTTCAAGGTAGTGAGTTCATTTGGGATCACACCAGTTAGCTTGTTCTGAAATAGATGAAGCAGTTGCAAGCCTTTTATATTAACCAACTCAATGGGTATCTCTCCTGTTAAAAGATTCTCAGAAAAATCAATCTCTATTGCAAGAGAAAGGTTCCCAATCTCCCTTGGAATATTTCCTGTCAACTCATTTCTATAAAGGTATAGCCTCTTTAGCAGTGAAAGGTTTCCAAGCTCCTTTGGAATTTCCTCCACAAGATTATTCTGATAGAGAGCAAGAACCTCCAAACTAGTACAATTTCCAAGCTCTTTTGGAATAGCCCCATGAAGGTTATTTTCCCTGAGAACCAAGTAGTACAAATTCTTGAGTTGACCTAGTGCTTTTGGTATTTCACCAGTTATCTGATTTTGAGTTAAACCAAGATACTCCAAGCTCTCACATCCACCTATCTCCTGTGGTAAACTTCCTGATATCATATTCTGCCCCGCGCGGAATCGTATCAACTTTTTAAGCTTCCCAATAGAATGTGGAAGAGATCCACTGAAGTGATTGGTGTATGCATTGAGTATAGTGAGTGAAGAGAGGTTGCCAAGTTCCTCAGGAAAAGGACCAGATAGTTTGTTGTTGTAAATATTCAATACACTTAAATTTGATAGCCTACCTATTTCAATAGGAATTAGGCCTTCAAATAGATTATTGTTGAGACCAAGAACTTGCAAACTTGAACAGTTTCCAATTTCCTTTGGTATAATCCCAGACAAAGAATTTTGAGACAAGTTAAGGTGAAGTAAGTGAAACAAAGCACCAATTCTGGGAGATAAGTAACCTGAGAGATTCATTGCTTGCAAGTTAAGAGACTCCACCACTTGATTCATGTCACTGCTGCAGATAACACCTTTCCAACCACAAGGTGTTGAATCACTTTTGTTCCAGTTATCTAGATGGTTGAATTTGTCAAACAATGTTTCTTTTAAGTCAAGAAGGTGTTGACCTTCTGCATTGATCCCTTCAGAAAGTGTTGATGAAAGAGTAAATATCAACATCATAAGCAATGAAGATACTTTCCTCTCTATCCTTTGCATCATTGTTTGATGATAGTGACACAATATATGTAGAAAACAAGGACCACTTGCACAGTTGCACATGCAAATTATGAACAAGGTTCTATTAGAAGTGTTTACTTTTTTTTTTTTCCTACTTCTGGGAAGAAAAGAGAAGTGAAGCACTAGAAGATTCATTTGATTGGCAATTTTAAGGAGCATTCACAAGAGAAATGAAACTTCCCTTAATAATGGGAAGGTACATAGAGTTGAATTAAAGTGCAGAAATTCACAAGGATTAATGTATGTGGTACTCTCCCTACATCCAATGATAGTGCAGAAATTCTCAGTGAAGTAATCTGTACTCCAATTGAGTTTAAGTTAAGTGGAGTTTCAACTGGCACCATATTCACATGGTTTAATTTATGTGTAGTCAAAAGTTAATCATTCTTCTAACTTTTAAGCGCTTCCTAGGAAAATGATGCTAACACTCATCATAAAAAAGTGTTAGAGTATGACGAGAAGAGAGCAAAAACAGAAAAAAGTGAGAAGTATATTGATTGATGTAAAAGGACAAAAGAAAAAGGTATGACTTGTTAGAATATAAAAGTTTTCTTCTTAAAGTTTTTTTTGACAAAAGTTTTCTTCTTAAAGTTGAGAGAGTAATAATGGGTCAAAAACTTGAAAATCAGAATTTTCCTCTTCTTTTGTCAATCTGTTCTCTCAAATTCTCCTCCTTGTTATAAATATTTTGTGCAATTCACAAATTTTTGCTTCATAATTGACCTATGCCCTCCTTTGGTTTTGTTTTACTTCAACTTTTCTATTGATAAAACTTACTTCCTAGAATACTTTTTGTTACAAAATTTTTAGGGTGAAGGGATGTCGCTTCAATCTAAAGGCGGGAAAGATCTTCGTGTTTTTGTACACTTTACATTTATCTCACCCCAAAAAAAGACTAGTGGAGATTTGAACATAGAATCTCTTAAATACAAATTTTGTCATGCTTTCTTAGACCAACCCTTAGAGTTACTTCGTAAAATACTTTGTAACGGCCTAAAGGAGAGAGAAACCTTAGAGTTAAAATCATTCCATTATAATTCTCTCAAAGTACTTGATGAGTTTTGACATGTGCAACATTACATGTTAAAAAACTCTGATTAAATCATTTTATCTAATTATCTAATTGGTGGTAAAGCAATCTTTCCACGTGTACCATGAACAGAAGTAGTTTTCTTGTAGCTTAGCAAACTTAGATAGTCTACGTGCAATGAACCTTTAAAAAAAACTTCTATAGGCCGGAAGACAACTTAATAGATTCATTTTAGGAATCTTGTGAATGAATGGATTAGTGATAATGCTGCTTAGAACTTATAATAAATCAGTTGGTGCCAAATTATATACTACATGTTGAGGAATCTATGCTGCTTGAGTGGTTAATGATGATGCATTGAAAGGAGAACTTTTATGAAGTTCTTTTAATGATGCGACCCGCATTAAGTTTAACTCAGCTTAAACATTTTTTTAAATAAGTTAAATTAATTTTAGTTGATCTTCAAGTCTATTTACTTTACTGTACTCTCAATAATAATGCTAGCATAGCAATAATTATTTTGGTGTTTGTTATAGTCAAATTTTGAATTCGAAATTGGCTAAGGTGACACGTCAACAGAAGGAAAAGTCTCGAGAGCAACCAGGTTTCGAGGTGTTGGGTAGTTTCGATGTGTCAAATTTTCGAACCAAGACTCAAAGCTTGTGGGAGTTGAAGATTGTTATTGGTTGGTTTCTAGAAGTTTTCCGAAGCGTTTGGGCAAGAAGACAACATCTATCAAGCCAAGGGTGGTAGCATATGATTAGTAAGTCACTTTTATTAGTCCAAACTTTGAATTCTATTTATATTATTGTTCTTGAGTCTAATTTCTGATTCCACTGATGGTATAATTGAATTCCTTTTACAAAACTATGTTTTACGCTTTGAAATAGTCTTAATCAAACTTTCCTTTAAACCTGTCAACTTGGTGACCCGAGAATTTAATTTGAGTCCTTTTTATTCAACATTTTTTGAATTCATTAGTTTAACATCGAAAGTTGTTGGAAAACAAATTGGCACGTCCGGTGAGACATGGTTAGAGATAGTTTGTGCCAAGTTTGATTTTGCATGCTTCCTCAAAGCCGTAAAATGGCTCATCATAGAAATAGGCGTAATAGGCCATCTACAAGTTCTCCAAATTAAAATAGAAATAATAGTAATTCCACAAGAGGTTCAACAAGAAATTGATCCATCTGAACAATTCAACAACATAGATGATGTTCCTCATAGAGAACTAAGGTATAATCCCGTTATAAGCCAGTTGAAACCATAACAACCAATTGAACCAAAGAGGTAGAACGTTAATGTGACTCAACCACCTTATGATTTGTCTCATGGTTTCGTTCCTCCTTCAAGAGTTACGTTGGCAAGTTCGAGTGTCCCTCCTGGATTTCGAGACTTACAATTGAGGAATTGAAAGTTCAAAACTTAACCATTTGAATTCCCAAAATATAGTCTTAGAGAATGTACTTAATTCCCCAATAACGAATACAACGATGCAATCATTCAAGTAGCAAATGGATGATAACAACCAATCAACTTTCTTTCACTAAATCGGTTGTTGAGAAACGAACTCCGCGCATTTGAATAGTTAAAGTTTTTACTGAACTCTAACACACACTGCTCGGCGTCCCACTTTACGAATTTTGTCACAAAATTAATTTCTTGGAGACGTTGTTGACAATGAGTGCATCCGAACCAAAGCGTCCCCCGAAAGACTAACACTAACAACAATCTTATCTTTGACCGATCAGTGCGCGGATATATTTTTTTTATCATAAAAACAGACACTATTTCTATTGTGCCAAATGGTGCTTGGGGGCTCCTATTTAAGTATGGACTTGGGGGCTCCTATTTGTATCACAAATTTTCAATATAGCTTGGAGATTGGAGAAATCAATTTGAGTCTGAAGAAAATGCATGAAGAAATAAAAAAATTAGAAAAAATGTTAAAAACAAGGAAATGAAACAAACAAAAAAATTGAGCAAAAAGAGAATGAGAAATAAATACATAAATTTAAATTTATGCAAAAGAAATGAGATAAACATTGGAAACTTATATTTAAAAAATTGAAAGAAAATAATGAAAAAATGAGATAGTTGGACAAAAGGAAAAAGAAAAGAAAAGAAATTGTGAGTCACTGTTTTTCTTACCATTAATGGGTAGATTTGATTTTTCCCTAACCTAATAAATTTATAGATAGTGATGACAACTTTGTTACTCTTGAATTCTTTTTAATATGATACTCAAAATCCAACATAATAAATTATTTTTTTATATTTATTTATTTTAAAATAAATTTAAAACTAAATTAATTTTGTCTAGAGAGTACTGGTCCCACAGAATTCAAGAATATTTATTTTATATATTTATTGTTCATCATATACAATATTGTATATTTGTTTTAATGTACCTATTTTATCATATACTTAGTCCATTTATAAAATTTTGTCAAAAAAAGTCCATTTATAAATTTGTTACACGAATATACTTTTATTTTTAACAAAACGAATATACTTTGTGTATTAATTTTTTATGATATATTTTTTCACTAATTTTATTGTGTTCGTATGCAGGTGTTCGAACGTGTTCGAACAAGGCGTTTCGAACTCAATCATTAAACACGCCTCCACAACATTCAACGCGAGGTTATTTTGGGAATAAAATTTGTTAAGGGTGTGTTTGAGTAGGAGGGGAGTGGGGAAAGTAAAACCTGCATTGAAAACCTTAGGCCTCGAGCCTCGACTGTGACTGTAATAATAGGTTAATTTTGAGGCCCGACTTGGCCTTTTGAGAGTCGATTTAAAAATCTATTTCACTATATTTTTAGGAAAGCCTACAACCTTTGAGTGGTAGACTTTACACGACATCCTATTTATATTCTATTTTATAATAATACCTTTAAATATGTAAAAATTTATGTAGGTCAATATTTCAAATAAATGTAAAATGCAAGCGGCTTTATAATTTAACACAAAGTAAAAAATTTAATATAATAATAGTAATAATTAAAAGTATTTATATTTACTTAAGTAGGCCAGAAAGTTTTTTCGACAGCCTGTAGTCTGACATTTTTAGCTAAAAAAAATAAAAAGGCCTTTAAAAAGTCTTGACCTTATCTATTTAAAAAAAATCTGACTTGGCCATTGACTCTTTTATGCCGACCTGACCTATTCCCACCCCAGTTCAGACAATGAAGTTACAAAATTAAAAAAAAAAAATTCCAGAAGCAAACTTTATAATAGATTTTTTTGAGAGAGAAATAATTTGAAGTACATAAAGTGTATTAGAAAAAAAGGGCTATGAAAATATCAGATCCTTCTCTTACATTCAACCCTAAATTACGGCTCAAATATATAGGCCCAAAATTATGAGCCCATACATATTTGAAGTCGGTGTCTTAGCATTAACGTTCAACGGTCGTTAAACCCCAAATACCAATAAATTCACACCGCGCTCCATGGTCTCAGCACAAGATCCTTCTCTTTCATGGCTATTAGTGGCACGTCGCTCCGGTATTGTAAGTCGAGTGGCATGAATCTTTTCTGTGTGTTGTGCGTTTAACTTTACTTTCGTCAATTAGGGATTTATCTTTCTATTTAATTCTCAGATGATTGATGAGAAAGTAAATTCTATTGCTATTGGTTGAGTTCATTCTTTGCAGCGTTGTCTGTGTGATTTTAAACGGGTCTTTGAGGGTTTTTCTTTAATTCACGTATTGTCTTTCTTTTTAGCGAAATCTTGATGTTACGAAAGAATTACTGCAAGAAAGTTGAAGAAAAAAGCCGATTGATTATTTTCAAGTTCAGTCTCCCCTTGTATTCTGAAAAAGAACAATTCTTGCAAGATTCTTTAATAACAAATACCATTGCCCTAATTTTTATTGTCTCTTTTTTGACTTTGGGTCTATGCCACGTCACTGGTAGCTATATGAGCAGTGACCAGTGATGTTATGATTGGACCAAAATCAAGAACGAGATTCATTTGTTTTGCATCTTCATAGGAATCTGCAGATTTCATACCCTATTTTATCGAAACTTGTTATCTCGCCTTTATTAATGGAGTTGGTTCAATGAAATCGGTGAGGATTAAACTGCATTGGAATTACCGTCTGAGTAAATTACTCTTGAATCTTGATGTGAATTTCTGGCTGTCTGAGGCTTCTATTTTTATCAAAATATATTTTGGCAGATTAGCCCCTTCTACATGATTATCATCATTTAAAGATAATGATGCAAAGTAGAGTCGGGATCCTTGTTGCTATAACGTTATAATTTGATGGTTTGGGAAAACACCAACAAAATCTATACGATCTTTGATGCAAAGTTGCAATGAGAAAATTAGTCCCTTCAAGCTAGATCATTTGTGAGGTCCCATCTTAAAGTTGCAAAGACAGAGGTCCCATATTGGATGTTTATAAAGTTGTGTCCCGCGATATTATGGCAGTATGGCCATAGAAGTAATATGGTATTCGATTCAAATTGCAAAAAGGACATATTTGATGATGTTTTATTCAACAAAGCCAAAAAGGACATATTTGAGGATGTTTAGTTAGGCCTGTGCTTTTTATAATTTCTTGTCCTGTTTTGCCATGTTTCGTGTCTGCTATACAGGTTTTAAAGCTAATTGCTGCCGATAGTTGATTTGTTGGCGCTTGCTGCTTCTTGGATATCTCTAGACGCTGTGTGCTGCTAACTTAATTGACAAAGGTTCTAAAACACAATTAGAAAGTTGGGTCCCGTGATACTAAACCATTCCAATTTTTTGGTTTGGATGATGAAATGAGGTAAATATGGTCTTTGATACAAAATTGCAATGAGATAAATATAGATGCATTTAAGCAAGATTGTTTACGACGTCCCAATGGTTTTCTTGTAAATTAGACAATGCCAAAAAACATATATTTGAGGATGCTTAGGCTTGTCTTTTTTGCCATGTTTCATGTGCTGCTATACAGGTCTTAAAGCTAATTGCTTCTGATAGTTAGATTTGTTGTTGCTTGCTGCTTCTAATAGCTAGATTTTGTGTGCTGCTAACTTAATTGAGAGAGGTTCTAAAACACGATTGGAAAGTTGGGTCTCGTGATACTAAATCATTCCAGTTTATTGGTTTGGATGATTGATGAAATGACCATAAAATCAGTATGGTCTTTGATACAAAATTGCATTGAGGTAAATATAGATGCATTTAAGCAAGATCGTTTACGAGGGCCCAATTGGTTTAGATGTTGTGTGCTGCTAACTTAATTTATGAGACCTGCTGCCTCTTGAATTTTTTAGGTGCAATGTGACTCGGGTGTTTGCTGCTTCTTGGTTATCTCTAGACGTTGTGTGCTGCTAATTTAATTGATAGCGGTTCTAAAACACGATTGGAAAGTTGGGTCCCATGATACTACACCATTCCAATTTCTTGGTTTGGATGATGAAATGACCATAAAATCAATATGGTTTTTGATAAAAATTGCAATGAGGTAAATATAGATGCATTTAAGCAAGATCGTTTACGAGGCCCCAATTGGTTTAGATGTTGTGTGCTGCTAACTTAATTTATGAGACCTGCTGCCTCTTGAATTTTTTAGGTGCTATGTGACTTTCCAAGTAATGGCGAGACTATTGATCCCTTTTGCTTGCTAGAAGCGGGTTCACCAGCATGGTCTTTGATTCAAAGTTGCAATGAGGTAAATAGAGATACGTGTAAGCAAGATCTGTACGAGGTCCTAATTCAAAGACTCAATGACAATATTTTTAATTCAACAAAGCCAAAAAAAGACATATTTGAGGATGCTTAGTTAGGCCTGTCTTTTTTATAATTTATTGTCCTGTTTTGCCATGTTTCGTGTCTGCTATACAGGATTTAAAGCTAATTGCTGCTGCTGATAATTAGATTTGTTGGTGCTTGCTGCTTCTTGGATATCTCTAGACGTTGTTTGCCGCTAACGTAATTGACAGAGGTTCTAAAACAATTGCAAAGTTGGGTCCCGTGATACTAAACCATTCCAATTTTTTGGTTTGGATGATGAAATGATCATAAAATCAATATGTTCTTTGATACAAAATTGCAATTAGGTAAATATAGATGCCTTTAAGCAATATCGTTTACGAGAGGTCCCAATTCAAAGTTCCAATGACAGATTTTTTTATTTAATTCAACAATTCCAAAAAAGACAGATATTTGAGGATGCTTAGGTTTGTCTTTTTTCATAATATCTTGTCCTGTATTGCCATGTTTCATGTGCTGCTATACAGGTTTTAAAGCTAATTGCTGCTTAGGTTCTTGATTTTTCCTTCTGGTCGCCTGCCTCCGATGTTGCCTTCATCAATTGTTGCCTTACTAAATTGTTGCCTCGAGAATATGTTCATGGAGATCCGATATTTGATAGGTTTTCGGTTTTGCTTTCGGTGGTTGCCTTTGATGTTACCTTCATCGAATTGTTGCCTTTGATGTTACCTTATTGAATTGTTGCCTTCGGGTGTTGCCTTACTAAATTGGTGGTTGCCTTCGATGATGTTTCGGGTGTTGCCTTACTAAATTGGTGGTTGCCTTCGGTGATGTTGCCTTACTGAATTGTTGCCTTCGATGTTGCCTTATTGAATTGTTGCCTTCGGTGTTGCCTTACTAAATTGTTGCCTCGAGAATACAATCATTGAGTTCCGATTATTTGATAGGTTTTCAGATTTTGCTTTCGGTGGTTGGCTTCGATGTTGCCTTACTGAATTGTTGCCTTTGATGTTACCTTATTGAATTGTTGCCTTCGGGTGTTGCCTTACTAAATTGGTGGTTGCCTTCGATTATGTTTCGGGTGTTGCCTTACTAAATTGGTGGTTGCCTTCGGTGATGTTGCCTTATTGAATTGTTGCCTTCGGTGTTTCCTTACTAAATTGTTGCCTTGAGAATACAATCATTGAGTTCCGATTATTTGATATGTTTTCAGTTTTTGCTTTCGGTGGTTGCCTTCGATGTTGCCATACTGAATTGTTGCCTTTGATGTTGCCTTATTGAATTGTTGCATTCGGGTGTTGCCTTACTAAATTGGTGGTTGCCTTCGATGTTTCGAATGTTGCCTTACTAAATTGGTGGTTGCCTTCGGTGATGTTGCCTTACTGAATTGTTGCCTTCGATGTTGCCTTATTGAAGTTGCCTTCGGTGTTGCCTTACTAAATTGTTGCCTCGAGAATACAATCATTGAGTTCCGATTATTTGATAGGTTTTCAGTTTTTGCTTTCGGTGGTTGCCTTTGATGTTACCTTATTGAATTGTTGCCTTCGGGTGTTGCCTTACTAAATTGGTGGTTGCCTTCGATGATGTTTCGGGTGTTGCCTTACTAAATTGGTGGTTGCCTTCGGTGATGTTGCCTTATTGAATTGTTGCCTTCGGTGTTGCCTTACTAAATTGTTGCCTCGAGAATACAATCATTGAGTTCCGATTATTTAATAGGTTTTCAGTTTTTGCTTTCGGTGGTTGCCTTTGATGTTGCCATATTGAATTGTTGCCTTGTTGATTTACTAAATTGTTGCCTCGAGAATACAATCATAGAGTTCCAATTATTTGATGGGTTTTCGATTTTTACTTTCGGTGGTTGCCTTCGATGTTGCCTTACTGAATTGTTGCCTTCAATGTTGCCTTACCAACTTGTTGCCTCTAGAATACAATCATAGAGTGCCGATTATTTGTTTGGTTTTCGGTTTTTGCTTTCGGTGGTTGCCTTCAATGTTGCCGTATTGGATTGTTGCCTTTCGGTGTTGCCTTATTAAATTGTTGCCTCTAGAATACAATCAAAGAGTTCCAATTATTTTTGATAAGTTTTGGGTTTTTGTTTTCAGAGGTTGCATTCGATGTTGTTTTAATTGTTGCCTTCAATGTTGCCTTACTAAATTGTTGCTTTCAATGTTGTCTTCGATTTGAAAGTGAGGTGTGTAGAAAGAAAAACAGTATTCTTAAGCTTCTTGATTGGCCTTGGGTGATTTCATGATCCTCTCAAGATTAGCTTTGTTGCTCATCTGAAATTGATTCTAATAATTTTTCGTGCTACACCTCTCTTTCCTTTTTCGGCCCTTTATCTTTTGCATATCATGAAACTATGATGCGCTGCTCAAAAAATCATATCACTAAATGCAGTTGTTAAATGAAGGCCAACATGAATCTTCAGCCATAATGTTAAGTTGGGATGATGGTATCGTGCCTTCAAGATTTGAGATTTGATCCTCGGTGACCCTAAATTGAATTATGATATCGTTTATTTATTCACGTACTTTCTTGGATTAGCTTTAGGAGGAGTCTGTACCCTCCTCATCAATTCATTGGACGCCAATGGAGCTGGTTTGCCACCGGAGGAAAAGCCTACATTATGTGACGATGCTTGTGAAAGAGAGCTTGAAAATGTATGGTGAGATTACATAGGCCTCTTCTCTGCCAACCTTATTTCACATTATCCATGATTACTCACATTTTTTGTGGTTGCATCACCTTTTGATCTTATCTACTAACATACATTAGGCACCAAGTTTTCAAAGGTTGATTGATGATTTGTGTGACTAAAATACTTTTTCATTTAATATTGGGAACTTGAAACTTCAATATGTTGCAGAAGATATCATTACAATAGCCTCAAAAAGTGGTTCGAGATTTTGACAACATCCAATCCTCTTTAAACATTTGATGAAAGGGCTTTCATTATAAGGTTTTTCACAGTTTTGCTATTATGATAGAAATCATCTTGATAAGACTCATTCTAAGCTGTCACTTCATTTCAAGTTTCGTAACTCAGAAAGCTTTGAAAGTTGGCTTATGTTCACTTGCATGAAATTTAAGAATCAACACACCTGAGCAGTTCAACTCTTTCTGGAATGTGGGAAGTGTGTATTATGATGCTGGAGGTAAGTCATTTTTTAATATCCCCAAAAAGTGACTCATGGACAAAAGAATTAGATTTTCTGCTATATGTTATTTTGGTAGCTATTATGACTGCAAATGCCTAATCAAGTGTTAATTGTGTGATAAGTATTTGTGAGGCTCAAGGATGTGAAGGATTGAAGCTTATGCATATTACAAGTCTTTTGCTACTAAATGATCATTCGTTTTTTGTTCCTAAACGTTGAGTCCCTGTTATGTTGAATAGCTCCAATCCAATTCATTTTGGTGTGTTTGTAAAACTGTGTTGGGGCTTGTTTCGTGGAGCTTGTATTATGATATTTTAGGTTATGTTTTTGAACTTTGTTTTTCATAAATCATATATACCTGTAAAAAAATTGTTGTTGGTATGGGCTCATGCTTGAGCTTAACAGATTTTGTGAAAAAAAACAAACTAATAAGAGCAGAGGTTGGAGAAGAATGCAGGACTTAGACTGTCAGTTTGTATTTAACCAATGGAATGTATCATTCAGGTCATATAGTATAACCACAATAGATTGCATCTTTCCTTAACTTCTTAAAGCCCGACTCTTAAAATTTGTGAACATGTTTGAGTTCTCTAATAATCTGACAACAAGGATCAAAATTGTGATGATGTTTGAGTTCTCCAATAGTCTTTAGTTGGATTGCAATTGAAGGTGAATGCATAAAATAGAAATAATAGTAATTCCACAAGAGGTTCAACAAGAAATTGATCCATCTGAACAATTCAACAACATAGATGATGTTCCTCATAGAGAACTAAGGTATAATCCCGTTATAAGCCAGTTGAAACCATAACAACCAATTGAACCAAAGAGGTAGAACGTTAATGTGACTCAACCACCTTATGATTTGTCTCATGGTTTCGTTCCTCCTTCAAGAGTTACGTTGGCAAGTTCGAGTGTCCCTCCTGGATTTCGAGACTTACAATTGAGGAATTGAAAGTTCAAAACTTAACCATTTGAATTCCCCAAAATATAGTCTTAGAGAATGTACTTAATTCCCCAATAACGAATACAACGATGCAATCATTCAAGTAGCAAATGGATGATAACAACCAATCAACTTTCTTTCACTAAATCGGTTGTTGAGAAACGAACTCCGCGCATTTGAATAGTTAAAGTTTTTACTAAACTCTAACACACACTGCTCGGCGTCCCACTTTACGAATTTTGTCACAAAATTAATTTCTTGGAGACGTTGTTGACAATGAGTGCATCCAGAACCAAGCGTCCCTGAAAGACTAACACTAGCAACAATCTTATCTTTGACTGACCGTACAGATATATTTTTTTATCATAAAAACAGACACTATTTCTATTGTGCCAAATGGTGCTAAAGGTATTAGCAACACAAGCCTGAACAACCTCTTTAAGTTGGGACTTGGGGGCTCCCATTTGTATCACAAATTTTCAATATAGCTTGGAGATTGGAGAAATCAATTTGAGTCTGAAGAAAATGCATGAAGAAATAAAAAAAAATTAGAAAAAAATGTTAAAAACAAGGAATGAAACAAACAAAATTGAGCAAAAAAGAGAATGAGAAATAAATACATAAATTTAAATTTATGCAAAAGAAATGAGATAAACATTGGAAACTTATATTTAAAAAATTGAAAGAAAATAATGAAAAAATGAGATAGTTGGACAAAAGGAAAAAGAAAAGAAAAGAAATTGTGAGTCACTGTTTTTCTTACCATTAATGGGTAGATTTGATTTTTCCCTAACCTAATAAATTTATAGATAGTGATGACAACTTTGTTACTCTTGAATTCTTTTTAATATGATACTCAAAATCCAACATAATAAATTATTTTTTTATATTTATTTATTTTAAAATAAATTTAAAACTAAATTAATTTTGTCTAGAGAGTACTGGTCCCACAGAATTCAAGAATATTTATTTTATATATTTATTGTTCATCATATACAATATTGTATATTTGTTTTAATGTACCTATTTTATCATATACTTAGTCCATTTATAAAATTTTGTCAAAAAAAGTCCATTTATAAATTTGTTACACGAATATACTTTTATTTTTAACAAAACGAATATACTTTGTGTATTAATTTTTTATGATATATTTTTTCACTAATTTTATTGTGTTCGTATGCAGGTGTTCGAACGTGTTCGAACAAGGGCGTTCGAACCGTCATTAAACACGTCCTCCACAACATTCAACGCGAGGTTATTTTGGGAATAAAATTTGTTAAGGGGTGTGTTTGAGTAGGAGGGGGAGTGGGGAAAGTAAAACCCTGCATTGAAAACCTTAGGCCTGAGCCTGACTGTGACTGTGACCTGTAATAGGTTAATTTTTGAGGCCCGACTTGGCCTTTTTGAGAGTCAGTTTAAAAATCTATTTCACTATATTTTTAGGAAAGCCTACAACCTTTGAGTGGTAGACTTTACACGACATCCTATTTATATTCTATTTTATAATAATACCTTTAAATATGTAAAAAATTTATGTAGGTCAATATTTCAAATAAACAGAAAATGCAAGCAGTTTTATAATTTAACACAAAGTAAAAAATTTAATATAATAATAGTAATAATTAAAAGTATTTATATTTACTTAAGTAGGCCAGAAAGTTTTTTCGACAGCCTGTAGTCTGACATTTTTAGCTAAAAAAAATAAAAAGGCCTTTAAAAAGTCTTGACCTTATCTATTTAAAAAAAATCTGACTTGGCCATTGACTCTTTTATGCCGACCTGACCTATTCCCACCCCAGTTCAGACAATGAAGTTACAAAATTAAAAAAAAAAATTCCAGAAGCAAACTTTATAATAGATTTTTTTGAGAGAGAAATAATTTGAAGTACATAAAGTGTATTAGAAAAAAAGGGCTATGAAAATATCAGATCCTTCTCTTACATTCAACCCTAAATTACGGCTCAAATATATAGGCCCAAAATTATGAGCCCATACATATTTGAAGTCGGTGTCTTAGCATTAACGTTCAACGGTCGTTAAACCCCAAATACCAATAAATTCACACCGCGCTCCATGGTCTCAGCACAAGATCCTTCTCTTTCATGGCTATTAGTGGCACGTCGCTCCGGTATTGTAAGTCGAGTGGCATGAATCTTTTCTGTGTGTTGTGCGTTTAACTTTACTTTCGTCAATTAGGGATTTATCTTTCTATTTAATTCTCAGATGATTGATGAGAAAGTAAATTCTATTGCTATTGGTTGAGTTCATTCTTTGCAGCGTTGTCTGTGTGATTTTAAACGGGTCTTTGAGGGTTTTTCTTTTAATTCACGTATTGTCTTTCTTTTTAGCGAAATCTTGATGTTACGAAAGAATTACTGCAAGAAAGTTGAAGAAAAAAGCCGATTGATTATTTTCAAGTTCAGTCTCCCCTTGTATTCTGAAAAAGAACAATTCTTGCAAGATTCTTTAATAACAAATACCATTGCCCTAATTTTTATTGTCTCTTTTTTGACTTTGGGTCTATGCCACGTCACTGGTAGCTATATGAGCAGTGACCAGTGATGTTATGATTGGACCAAAATCAAGAACGAGATTCATTTGTTTTGCATCTTCATAGGAATCTGCAGATTTCATACCCTATTTTATCGAAACTTGTTATCTCGCCTTTATTAATGGAGTTGGTTCAATGAAATCGGTGAGGATTAAACTGCATTGGAATTACCGTCTGAGTAAATTACTCTTGAATCTTGATGTGAATTTCTAGCTGTCTGAGGCTTCTATTTTTATCAGAATATATTTTGGCAGATTAGCCCCTTCTACATGATTATCATCATTTAAAGATAATGATGCAAAATAGAGTCGGGATCCTTGTTGCTATAACGTCATAATTTGTTGGTTTGGGAAAACACCAACAAAATCTATACGATCTTTGATGCAAAGTTGCAATGAGAAAATTAGTCCCTTCAAGCTAGATCATTTGTGAGGTCCCATCTTAAAGTTGCAAAGACAGAGGTCCCATATTGGATGTTTATAAAGTTGTGTCCCGCGATATTATGGCAGTATGGCCATAGAAGTAATATGGTATTCGATTCAAATTGCAAAAAGGACATATTTGATGATGTTTTATTCAACAAAGCCAAAAAGGACATATTTGAGGATGTTTAGTTAGGCCTGTGCTTTTTATAATTTCTTGTCCTGTTTTGCCATGTTTCGTGTCTGCTATACAGGTTTTAAAGCTAATTGCTGCCGATAGTTGATTTGTTGGCGCTTGCTGCTTCTTGGATATCTCTAGACGCTGTGTGCTGCTAACTTAATTGACAAAGGTTCTAAAACACAATTAGAAAGTTGGGTCCCGTGATACTAAACCATTCCAATTTTTGGTTTGGATGATGAAATGAGGTAAATATGGTCTTTGATACAAAATTGCAATGAGATAAATATAGATGCATTTAAGCAAGATTGTTTACTGACGTCCCAATTCAATGGTTTTCTTTAAATTAGACAATGCCAAAAAACATATATTTGAGGATGCTTAGGCTTGTCTTTTTTGCCATGTTTCATGTGCTGCTATACAGGTCTTAAAGCTAATTGCTTCTGATAGTTAGATTTGTTGTTGCTTGCCGCTTCTAATAGCTAGATTTTGTGTGCTGCTAACTTAATTGAGAGAGGTTCTAAAACACAATTGGAAAGTTGGGTCTCGTGATACTAAATCATTCCAGTTTATTGGTTTGGATGATGATGAAATGACCATAAAATCAGTATGGTCTTTGATACAAAATTGCATTGAGGTAAATATAGATGCATTTAAGCAAGATCGTTTACGAGGGCCCAATTGGTTTAGACTTTAGATGTTGTGTGCTGCTAACTTAATTTATGAGACCTGCTGCCTCTTGAATTTTTCAGGTGCTATGTGACTCGGGTGTTTGCTGCTTCTTGGTTATCTCTAGACGTTGTGTGCTGCTAATTTAATTGATAGCGGTTCTAAAACACGATTGGAGAGTTGGGTCCCATGATACTACACCATTCCAATTTCTTGGTTTGGATGATGAAATGACCATAAAATCAGTATGGTTTTTGATAAAAATTGCAATGAGGTAAATATAGATGCATTTAAGCAAGATCGTTTACGAGGCCCCAATTGGTTTAGATGTTGTGTGCTGCTAACTTAATTTATGAGACCTGCTGCCTCTTGAATTTTTTAGGTGCTATGTGACTTTCCAAGTAATGGCGAGACTATTGATCCCTTTTGCTTGCTAGCAGCGGGTTCACCAGCATGGTCTTTGATTCAATGTTGCAATGAGGTAAGTAGAGATACGTGTAAGCAAGATCTGTACGAGGTCCTAATTCAAAGACTCAATGACAATATTTTTAATTCAACAAAGCCAAAAAAAGACATATTTTGGCCTGTCTTTTTTATAATTTATTGTCCTGTTTTGCCATGTTTCGTGTCTGCTATACAGGATTTAAAGCTAATTGCTGCTGCTGATAATTAGATTTGTTGGTGCTTGCTGCTTCTTGGATATCTCTAGACGTTGTTTGAGAGGTTCTAAAACAATTGCAAAGTTGGGTCCCGTGATACTAAACCATTCCAATTTTTTGGTTTGGATGATGAAATGATTATAAAATCAATATGTTCTTTGATACAAAATTGCAATTAGGAAATATAGATGCCTTTAAGCAAGATCGTTTACGAGAGGTCCCAATTCAAAGTTCAATGACAGATTTTTTTATTTAATTCAACAATTCCAAAAAATACAGGTATTTGAGGATGCTTAGGTTTGTCTTTTTTCATAATATCTTGTCCTGTATTGCCATGTTTCATGTGCTGCTATACAGGTTTTAAAGCTAATTGCTGCTTAGGTTCTTGATTTTTTCCTTCGGTCGTTGCCTCTGATGTTGCCTTACTGAATTGTTGCCTTACTAAATTGTTGCCTCGAGAATATGTTCATGGAGATCCGATATTTGATAGGTTTTCGGTTTTTGCTTTCGGTGGTTGCCTTTGATGTTACCTTACTGAATTGTTGCCTTTGATGTTACCTTATTGAATTGTTGCCTTCGGGTGTTGCCTTACTAAATTGGTGGTTGCCTTCGATGATGTTTCGGGTGTTGCCTTACTAAATTGGTGGTTGCCTTCGGTGATGTTGCCTTCCTGAATTGTTGCCTTCGATGTTGCCTTATTGAATTGTTGCCTTCGGTGTTTCCTTACTAAATTGTTGCCTCGAGAATACAATCATTGAGTTCCGATTATTTGATAGGTTTTCAATTTTTGCTTTCGGTGGTTGCCTTCGATGTTGGCTTCGATGTTGCCTTTGATGTTACCTTATTGAATTGTTGCCTTTGATGTTACCTTATTGAATTGTTTGCCTTCGGTGTTGCCTTGTTGCCTAAATTGGTGGTTGCCTAAATTGTTGATTATGTTTCGATTATTTGATGTTTGCCTTTTGCTAAATTGGTGGTTGCCTTCGAATGATGTTGCCTTATTGAATTGTTGCCTTGCCTTCGTGTTTTCTTTGCTAAAATTGTTGCCTTGAGAATACAATCATTGAGTTCCGATTATTTGATATGTTTTTCAGTTTTGATTGTTTTCGCTTTGCTTGGTTGCCTTCGATGTTGCCATACTGAATTGTTGCCTTTGATGTTGCCTTATTGAATTGTTGCCTTCGGGTGTTGCCTTACTAAATTGGTGGTTGCCTTCGATGTTTCGAATGTTGCCTTACTAAGTTGGTGGTTGCCTTCGGTGATGTTGCCTTACTGAATTGTTGCCTTCGATGTTGCCTTATTGAAGTTGCCTTTGGTGTTGCCTTACTAAATTGTTGCCACGAGAATACAATCATTGAGTTCCGATTATTTGATAGGTTTCAGTTTTTGCTTTCGGTGGTTGCCTTTGATGTTGCCTTACTGAATTGTTGCCTTTGATGTTACCTTATTGAATTGTTGCCTTTGATGTTACCTTATTGAATTGTTGCCTTCGGGTGTTGCCTTACTAAATTGGTGGTTGCGTTCGATGATGTTTCGGGTGTTGCCTTACTAAATTGGTGGTTGCCTTCGGTGATGTTGTCTTATTGAATTGTTGCCTTCGGTGTTGCCTTACTAAATTGTTGCCTCGAGAATACAATCATTGAGTTCCGATTATTTAATAGGTTTTCAGTTTTTGCTTTCGGTGGTTGCCTTTGATGTTGCCATACTGAATTGTTGCCTTGTTGACTTACTAAATTGTTGCCTCGAGAATACAATCATAGAGTTCCAATTATTTGATGGGTTTTCGATTTTTACTTTCGGTGGTTGCCTTCGATGTTGCCTTACTGACTTCGATGTTGCCTTACTGAATTGTTGCCTTCAATGTTGCCTCTAGAATACAATCATAGAGTGCCGATTATTTGTTAGGTTTTCGGTTTTTGCTTTCGGTGGTTGCCTTCAATGTTGCCGTATTGGATTGTTGCCTTTCGGTGTTGCCTTATTAAATTGTTGCCTCTAGAATACAATCAAAGAGTTCCAATTATTTTTGATAAGTTTTGGGTTTTTGTTTTCAGAGGTTGCATTCGATGTTGTCTTAATTGTTGCCTTCAATGTTGCCGTACTAAATTGTTGCTTTCAATGTTGTCTTCGATTTGAAAGTGAGGTGTGTAGAAAGAAAAAACAGTATTCTTAAGCTTCTTGATTGGCCTTGGGTGATTTCATGATCCTCTCAAGATTAGCTTTGTTGCTCATCTGAAATTGATTTCTAATAATTTTTCGTGCTACACCTCTCTTTCCTTTTTCGGCCCTTTATCTTTTGCATATCATGAAACTATGATGTGCTGCTCAAAAAATCATATCACTAAATGCAGTTGTTAAATGAAGGCCAACATGAATCTTTAGCCATAATGTTAAGTTGGGATGATGGTATCGTGCCTTCAAGATTTGAGATTTGATCCTCGGTGACCCTAAATTGAATTATGATATCGTTTATTTATTCACGTACTTTCTTGGATTAGCTTTAGGAGGAGTCTGTACCCTCCTGTACCCTCCTCATCAATTCATTGAAAATGTATGGTGAGATTACATAGGTCTCTTCTCTGCCAACCTTATTTCACATTATCCATGATTACTCACATTTCTTGTGGTTGCATCACCTTTTGATCTTATCTACTAACATACATTAGGCACCAAGTTTTCAAAGGTTGATTGATGATTTGTGTGACTAAAATACTTTTTCATTTAATATTGGGAACTTGAAACTTCAATATGTTGCAGAAGATATCATTACAATAGCCTCAAAAAGTGGTTCGAGATTTTGACAACATCCAATCCTCTTTAAACATTTGATGAAAGGGCTTTCATAATAAGGTTTTTCACAGTTTTGCTATTATGATAGAAATCATCTTGATAAGACTCATTCTAAGCTGTCACTTCATTTCAAGTTTCGTAACTCAGAAAGCTTTGAAAGTTGGCTTATGTTCACTTGCATGAAATTTAAGAATCAACACACCTGAGCAGTTCAACTCTTTCTGGAATGTGGGAAGTGTGTATTATGATGCTGGAGCTAAGTCATTTTTTAATATCCCCAAAAAGTGACTCATGGACAAAAGAATTAGATTTTCTGCTATATGTTATTTTGGTAGCTATTATGACTGCAAATGCCTAATCAAGTGTTAATTGTGTGATAAGTATTTGTGAGGCTCAAGGATGTGAAGGATTGAAGCTTATGCATATTCCAAGTCTTTGCTACTAAATGATCATTCTTTTTTTGTTCCTAAACGTTGAGTCCCTGTTATGTTGAATAGCTCCAATCCAATTCATTTTGGTGTGTTTGTAAAACTGTGTTGGGGCTTGTTTCGTGGGGCTTGTTTCGTGGAGCTTGTATTATGATATTTTAGGTTATGTTTTTGAGCTTTGTTTTTCATAAATCATATATACCTGTAAAAAAATTGTTGTTGGTATGGGCTCATGCTTGAGCTTAACAGATTTTGTGAAAAAAAACAAACTAATAAGAGCAGAGGTTGGAGAAGAATGCAGGACTTAGACTGTCAGTTTGTATTTAACCAATGGAATGTATCATTCAGGTCATATAGTATAACCACAATGGATTGCATCTTTCCTTAACTTCTTAAAGCCCGACTCTTAAAATTTGTGAACATGTTTGAGTTCTCTAATAATCTGACAACAAGGATCAAAATTGTGATGATGTTTGAGTTCTCCAATAGTCTTTAGTTGGATTGCAATTGAAGGTGAATGCATGATTTTTTACTATAGAGGAAGACTTCCACTTTATAGGTTGTCTTAAGAATCTGGTTGTCATAGCTGGCTCTTAGTTGCTGAGTTCTTCAGTTGTAATATCACGTGGGTTCACGGTCATGGCCATGTTCCATTTTGACCGGGCAAAGGTGTGCAATATGGGCTTGGTTGTGTGTTTTTTTCTTGATAAATTTCCGCGTGCCTATACATATATAAATTAGAACGATTCATGACATGCACTGGTTATTCTTGGGGCGGTGACATGGTAAATGGAAGAATTTCAGTGGTAGTTTATAAGTTTGTCTATCAGTCTAGTACAAGGTTCAACTCTTCTTTTTGTTCCCAAGAATGAAAAAACTAGGGATAGTGGTTGTTATGGCCATAAACATCAATTTCATGAGAAATAAGAACATCTTTAGGTATCGAATATCCTCATTGCTACATGATGCCTTTGTACCAGAACAAGTATGTGCACTTCAAGATGTGGCTAACACACTATTTTAACTGTTTAAATTTCAGATTTCAGATGTAACTATGCTACACTAGCTTTTGTGAACTTCATTTGATTTTACTATTTCAATATTATAAATATTTACTATTTCAAAGAGTGTTGCTATGAAATGCACTCATTAGAAATATAATTAATATTCAAAGATTTGATTGATCCTTATCCATGCCTCCACTTCCAGAAGAATGATATATGGCTACAAAAATAATTCCCACCCTCCTTATGTATTGGTTCAAAACTTGGAATGTTATGTCCACTTTTTTATGTTTGCTTGCAGTCAAGGTTCAGGTATATAACATCAAGTCAGTTCTCTTCAATTTTTTATTTTGATAACACCATTTTTGGTTTATAATCCCATGATAATGTGTGAGATGTGGTGATTGTATTTAATTAATCATAAAAATGTGAAGAATGGGTTGAGCTTGCTTATGGGTGTATATGTTGCACAGTAAAGCATAGTTTGGTTCAAGCACTTGAGCTGCTTGTACAGAGAAAGGATAGGTTAAACAAAAACAATTCAGTTTTGTTGTTTAATTTGAGCCAGGCACTGAAAATTGAAGCATCTGACTGATAATTACACTTACATAGTGGCATGGTTCACTTTCATCAAACGAATTGGCACAATCGAGCATTTTTTTTGTTATTTTTTGTTTGTAGGCTACACCATTTTTTGGTGGAAACTTCTTGTTTGTAAAATTCGACAACTTTGGCATTTGTTCTTCAGCTGGATGAATAGATGGAGTTAGATGCGAGGCTTAGTTCTATTGTCACTAAGTTTTTTCTGGGATGAAATTAGTTTTGTTTTCTCTTATCTTTTTTAGGGCCATGTATACTGCAAATGATTCGATTGTTCTCTAATAGAGCATTAGGGAGTTGTGTAAAATGCAACTTATAAAGCCAATGGTTGGATAGAGCATTTGGGATTTTGGGAACAAATATCTATCCAGACCATTTGATTTAAGAGAAGCATTATAAAAAATGAACAAAGTATTTTATAAAAGCAATGAATACTGAATTATAGTGATTAGATAGAATGATCTGCAATTACCAGTGAGTTCTGTATTTACATGAGGATTCAAACTTGGCATCAAAATCACACAAGGCACTTTTGTTTGATGCGGCCTTAGGATCCTATATCACTCAATATAGGCACTCAATATGGTGATTATTATCTGCTTCTGTTATCTGATAGTGTGTGTGAATCTCCTCTGTTTACTTGCTTCTCTTACTGAAAGTATAGTAGTCGACTACAATTAATTGTGTCTCTCCACATAATAAAATATGATTTTCTAATTGTTTCAATGGATTTTTTAATCCCTTAATTGGACCAAAATCTAGAATGAGATTAAGTTGTTTCACATCTTGATAGGAATCCGCATATTTCAGACCCTATAATCTGCAGAGCCGTTTATGTGATTATATTTCTCTTTTATCAAAACTTCTTATCTTGCCTTTATCGTTTTTATTTTTGTCGTGTTGGTTCATTAGTGGAGTTGGTATCAATGAAACTGATGAGGATTAAATTGCATTGGAATTACCGTCTTAGTAAATTACTCTTGATGTGAATTTCTGGCTGTTTGAGGCTTCTATTATGGTTTTGGTACTCATATTTTTATCAGATTATATTTTGGCAGATTAGTCCCTTCTACATGATTATAATCATTTAAATATAATGATGGTGTATTCGTTGTAATGTGGGTGATATACGATTGGCAAAAATATTAAGGAATTCACATCCATAAAATCATTATGATCCTTGATGCAAAATTGTTGGTTTTCTGACCAAAAAAAAATTGGTCAGAAATTGTTGGTTTTCTGACCAAAAAAAAATTGTTGGTTTTCTGACCAAAAAAAAAAATCTCGTGATACTATTACATTGCAATTTGTTGGTTTTCTGACCAAAAAAAAAATTGTTGATTTGGGAAAACATCCATAAAATCATTATGATCCTTGATGCAAAATTGCAATGAGGAAATTAGTCCCAATATTGGAAAATTATTAAGTTGTATCCCGTGATACTATGGCAGTATGACATTCCAATTTGTGGTATGTGTGAGGAAATGACCATAAATGTAATATGGTATTCGATACAAATTGCAATGAGGCAATTAGACCCTTGAAGCAAGATTTGCTAGCCCCCACCCAATTCAAATGCGCTTGGTGGGTCAAAAAAAATGAATTCAAAGTCGCTTGATATTATATAATATTCCAATTTTCGGTTTTGGTGATGATATGACCAGAAACTCATTATGGTATTTGATAGGGTGGTCTTTGATACAAAATTGCAATGAGGCTATTAGTCACATTCAAGCAAAATCATTTGCGAGGTCCCAAACCATTCCAATTTTTTTGGTTTGGGTGATAAAATGACCATAAAATATCAGTATGGTCGTTGATTCAAAATTGCAATGAGGTCCCAATTCAAAGTCCCAATGACAATTTTTTAATTCAACAATAAGACAATATTTGAGGATGTTTTGTTAGGCCTGTGTTTTCTTCATAATTTCTTGTCCTGTTTTGTCATGTTTCATATGCCGCTGATAACTAGATTTGTTGGTGTTTGTTGCTTCTTGGATATCTCTATGCATTGTGTGCTGCTAACGTAATTAACAGAGGTTCTAAAACACGATTGTAAAGCTGGGTCTGTGATACTAAACCATTCCAATTTTTTGGTTTGGATGATGAAACGACCATAAAATCAATGTTCTTTGACACAAAATTACAGTGAGGTAAATTTAGATGCATTTAAGCATGAGGTCCCAATGATCCGAATTGGAAGTTCCAAGTCTTTTGCTACTAAATGATCATTCTTTTTTTGTTGCTAAATGTTGAGTCCCTGTTATCTTGAATGTTGAATACCTCCAATCCAATTCATTTTGGTGTGTTTGTAAAACTGTGTTGAGTCTTGTTTTGTATTTCATAAATCATATGTACTTGTGAAATTTTTTTGTTGTTGGTTTGGGCTCATGCTTGAGCTTAACGAATTTGTGAAAAAAGTTTTGCCAAATTGAGAAAAACAAAAGCATAGGTTGGGGAATGCACGACTTAGATGGTCAATATGGAGTTAACCAATGGAATTTCAGGTCATATAACCACAATGGAATGCATACTTCCTTAACTTTTTAAAGTCTGACTGTTAAAGTTGTGATAATGTTTGAGTTCTCTTATCAAATAACATCAAGGATCAAAATTGAGATGATGTTTGAGTTCTCTAATAGTCTTTAGTTGGATTGCAATTGAAGGTGAATGCATGAGTCTTTTGTAGGTTGTCTTATGAACTTGGTTTGGCTTTCTGGAACCTTAGTAAGCATGTCATCACGTGGGTTCATTGGCATAGCCATGTTCCATTTTGACTGTATGCAATATGGGCTTAGTTGTGTGCTTTTTTTGGATATTATTTTCCCCACTCCCCCTCCTACTCTTTCACACCCCATTAACAAATTTTATTCTAAAAATAATCTCGCGTGAAACGCTGTGGAGAACGTGTTTAATGACGTCGTTTAAACGCGTTCGAACAACAGCATACGAACGCAATAAAATTGGTGAATGTGGTGTGAGGGTCCATTATTGTTGTCTCGGTTAACAGCATACGAACAAAATAAAATAGGGTGTTCGAACAAGGTTATGCGAACATGTTTGAGTGACCCCATTCGAACAGGTGAAATCACGCACAAGAGGGTGTGAAGTCAATATTTAACTCACGTGAACGATGTCGTTCGAACGAGTTCGAAGGTCCGTGTTTGAACACGTAATTTTTTTTTATATAAAAAGACGCTTTGACACGTCTTTTGGTCATTTCACACTTTTATGAGGTGTGTTTTGAGTAGGAGGGGGAGTGGGAAAACAAAACCCATTTTTTTCTTGATAAATTTCCACGTGCCATGTACGCATTTTGGCTTTTACTTTTCCCACACCCCCGTTTACTCATCGCACACCCCCAAACATTTTTTTTCCAAAAATGGCCTCGCGTGGGACGCTCGTGCAGCGTGGTTTAAGTGACTGTTCGAACGGCCTTGTGCGAACAGGATCGAACGACCTTGTCCGTGTTAAGGAATTTTTGTTGTTCGAACAAACTCATGCGTGTTAAGGAATATTGCCAACTGTTGGTGTGAGGGTGTGTTATTGGTGCCTCGAATGGCTTTATTCGAACATGTTCGAAGGGTGGCGTTCGAACAGGAGTTCGAATGGTATCATTCGAACCAATGTTATCTGACGTAAACTTAAAAACGAAAATGAAATGAGTTTTTTCATTTCAAAAGTTTCCTACTAATAGTCATATACAAAGTTCATACCTGTGTCTCTGTCAGTAAGTATGACTTGCGGAAAGTTCATCTTGTTTCCTAAATAAACCTCTCAATTTCTCAAGAACCCATGCAAAGTTATCCATCCTCTCCCAATTGACATAAGCAAATGCGCAGCAGAGTAAGTCTTCTCGGTTGAGGTCACACTAACGATCTCAACCAACGGATACTGCATTCGGTTGGTTTTATATGTGGAATCAATCAACAAAACAATTGGGAGCGTGTTTAGAAGCTCAATAGAATGCGGATGGGCCCAAAATATGTCTTTCACAACCGTAGTTCCTTACGCAAGTCGAGTCCAAAAACATAATTATCGCGTTGCAAATAAAACATCGATTGTTGGAGCTCGATCCTACCTCACACGCATAGCCGATCGTTGCCTTTGACGATACGCTTGTATATTTGTTTCACAACCGTATAGTTATCATCGAGCTTCATCAATTTCACTCATTAAGGATCAATTTAGGCCGAGTATGATCCCTAGTCATTCTAGCCACTAGTTCCTTCTCTTCTGAACTTAACCTACCAATGTACGGACGTCCATCATGATAAGTAACCATCCCATGGTTATGAGTTCCATTCATAACCCTCAAAATCCATCCTCCAAGCTTCTTAATAAATTTCCCTTTCAGTCTGAAGGGACAACAACATTTTCTAGTGTTTGTGCCTTCCTCAACATTTGTCTTATATGATCCAGCTTTATCACAAATCAACATGCAGTATTGTTTACTTGATCATCGTCCGGTGTCAGATCTTCCTATAACAATCACCATCCCAAGAGATTTTCCAACCGCACGCACCCAAGTCAGAAGCTCCTCACGAGTAGGAAATAACTGAAATTCAATTACCATGTGTCAGTTACATAATTTGAATAGTTAGCTAAAATTAAAACAACTAATTCATTCTTACCGTATCAGTTTGGAAGGAACTAGTAAAGTCTTGGGATTCAACGACGTCAGTTGACATCTCAGCTTCTACAGTTGACAACTCAACTGCTCCAGATGCACCCTCATTTTCATCCATTTAACCAAAAAACTCGAGCGAAGCCGCAACTTATCGATTCTTTGTCATACGCTGCTCGAACGGCCTCATCGAACATGTTCGAATGAGGTTTGCTCGAACAAAGCAAATTTCACACCCGGTTTACACTGTTCGAACACGTGCATGCGAACATGTTCGAACGACCCTGTTCGAATTGAGCGCGTTTGCAGAAAAAAAAATGGCGTATAAAACTCAAAACAGAACCAAAATGAAAAATGTTTGGTAGGGTTATTACCTTGAGCTAGTTGCCAATGATGGGTAGTTGAATGGGAGTGAATGATGAAGGTGAAGATGGGTGGGTTTTGGAGTGGAGAGAGGGGAGGTTTGGGTGTTGGAGAGGGAGTGTTTTTGGGTGTTGGAGAAGAAGAGGGAGAGGGATAGAGAGGGAAATAGAATTGTAAGTGGGGTTAGTTTGGTAAATGTGTAGGGTGAGGGGGTGTGTTTGGAGTAGGAGGGGGTGTGGTAAAAGTAAGAACCCGCATTTTTGGTTTATAATCAAAGTAGATATGTAAGCCCATGATGATAATGAGTTAGATGTGGTGATTGTATTTAACAAAAGTTTAAAAATTAATTTTTTTCAAAAAATTAATTTATTAAATTAAAATTACACTCAATAATCTAAAATTTACTATTTACTATAATCTCTCTATTAAAATCACTAAATTTAATCACTTAAAATTGTAAAAAAAACTTTAACCTCTACCAAAAATTTCAAAATAACTTTTAATAATTAAATAAATATGATTAAAATATATAAAAAAATTAGTCATAATACGTGGCAACGGGAGCGACAACCAAATTAACCTAAACGAATATGATTTAATAAATATTAAATCATAAAGAAAAATATGAGTTAAAATGTGGCAGCATGAGTGACAACGAGAAACTGACAATGAGAGCTGCAACGAGAGCGGCAATGGGAGAGGCAACAAGAGAGGTAAGGAGAACGCCAACCGGAGGGCCAATGGGGATCATATTTACCTCTAATGTCCAAATATGTTAGTATGAATCAATGTAATTATGATTGTCAACGAGGATTCATATTCCACTTTGAATTTCAAATTATACATTTTGGACATTGTTCACAACTTATGAATATTTTCCAAATTCTATTATGATTTCATAGCAATACACTGACCATACAGTATCACATGTGCATATGCATAAAATACTAGTTTATCTATAAAAAAATTCTATACAAAAATACTAGAACACCAATCCCTCCCCTAAATTTCCCGTGACCAAAAACAATAGCCTATGTTTCGTTGTTATTATTTTATTGTCTGATTTATTCTAATTGTATTTTGTGTCAATTTTATTTTTCGTTAAATTAGCAATAGATAATTTTTCCAACTATCCGGAGAGCAGTTACTTATTATGGTTATTTATACTGTTTTGGTTCATTGGTTGGTGAAAAACGAAACTCTACGTTTTATTGATGCTATGGACTATGGTAGAGTTGTTTTTAGTATTTCTAGTGTTTTGAAAAATAATTGCACGACACAAGAACAATTGTGGCCTTGGGTAAATTTTCAAGGGCTGGATTTACATAAGTGGCTCAACTCAAAATTTGCACAAGAGTGCAACAATGAAATATTAAACCACTTGTTTTTCCTGTGCAAATCAGTAAACATGAAGGTACTAATGATATTACAATCCCTCTGCACCCATGTCACCCACCATTTGAAGCATTGTCAATCCCCTGTTTAGCAGAAATCACCCTATCCAAAGTCTGGTCTGAAACCGAGATACCAGTGGTCTCCAAATCTGCAACCACGGCAACAGCTGCATCTAGTTCCCCAAGATCAAGGCAGAGAGAGATGACCTCATCATAAAGTGGTCTGCAATATAGAGAGAAAAGGGAAACCATGAGCTGGAATTGAAATGTAAATAGTCAACTAGTACAAATTAAAGCAGAACACTAAAATCAAATGAATTTGAAAAATGTTATGTTACATCTTACATGTACTACGGTCCTTTTCATATATGGAACGAAAATAAATGGGAACACCCTTGGAAGAGAGATCTTAGTACATCTTACATGTAGGTGTGTTTGGATGTGGAGGGAAAGAAAGTTAAAGGAAAGATTGGTGAAGGAATGAAAGTGATTAGAAAGTGGGTTGAAAGTGAGATGATTTTTTAGGTGTTTGGTAGGAGTGAAAATAGCGTAGAAAGTGGAAGGAGGGAATGAAACATATTTAGTAAATTACATTAGTACCCTTATGTAAAAATGAAGTCTAATTATATGTACTGCACATGTACAAATGAATTGCAAAAAAATTGAGAAGCAATGTACTACAAAAGAAAAAGAAAAGAATAGAATGGCACATATAGTGATTAGCAAATAAAGTTAGGGATATTTTCGTCTTTCTCATATAATTGCAACTATCACCCAATTTTCTGTTCAGTTATGCGCAGAATGCATTCAGGTGTGGACCCCACATATTCTAATTTTTCCCTCCACTTTCTTGCATGAACCAAACAGTGGAAAGCTCTTACTTCCAAAAACTTTCTCTTCCTCCACAATCTTTCCCCTCTCTTTCCTATGAACCAAACACAGTGTAAGACTCCTTTACGTTCCTAAATTAGACAGACTCCTTTATAACTGAGAGTACTCGGATATTGTTGATTTCAGGCGACAAATTTAGGAACGTAATTCTTGCCTCAAATCTTAGTTTGGATTTTATACATTTTGTGACCAATGGCGCATCAGAGAAGAGAAACATAAAAAAGATCAGGAGTTTTGTACTTTTGTTGGCTGGGTTGGTTAACCCAGTCTCCAATTACAAGAGTCTTGTCATACAAAGAAAATAGAGTTACCTTCCAAACTTATAACCAAGACCATGAGTTGTCTGCAAAATTGTCAAGAAAGCTGACGGTAGAGGTGCTCTTATAGCTGCACGCAGGATCATGGCACAATCTCCAATAGTTGGTGTCCCTCCCAATTCTATGACCTGCGTGGTACAACCAAAAAAGCTCATAAGTAGAACTAACTGATGCCAATTGAAATTACTATTCCAAAGCTGTAAAAACATGGCAATTAGTATGCATTGAGGAATATAAATTTTATTCGGGCATCAATTAAACTGATTATTTGTAATCTGTATAAAAATAAATGTTTGGTACAAGTGCATGATGATCATGAATGCAAGACAGTTAGTACAGTCAAAATACAAATTTTATGCCATTCTACACCATTTAGGATCTCTACTCTCAAGTGGAGAGATAGTTTTCATTTTGCAAACATGAAGAGGCATTATTTCAGATGTATTCCTACTAGAAACCAATGCATTTTACCATTTCAAACTAATTCAAAGAGAAGCAAGCTTGCAGGAAAAAGAATTAGTAGAGGTCTGGCTACTTGCCTTATGCATAACTTTGATTGCCAACTCAACTTCCCATTCCTGTGACCATCTAAGAGGGTGTCTTCTCTTCAGTTCTCTTTCCCATGTCCATCCCCAAGCATCTGCTAAGGTATACATGTCTGATACATCGAACACTCTTCGATTCCTCATTTCCTTAAATGCCTCAAACAGGTCCAAAGGAAACCAATCCTCATCGTCATCATACTGCAAGGAAGCAACATTAGATTCTCAAACAACATCAAAATCTTCAAAATGTAGTGCTGCAACAAAGAATAAAAGAATTTAACATTATCAGTAAATTCAGGTTCAACTTTCAAGGTCCACAAAAGACTCAGCCTCTCATGCATGATCCTCACTCAAATTCTCAATTGATCTCTTCACAAGAGATCAAATCTCCTATAATGAATTGTCTAATTCTTGGAGCTCCACTAATAAAGAAAAAAGAAAGAAACTAAGCAATGAATTTTATAAAAGGGCTAAAGTTCTAGATAAGAAATATTGTCCTATGGATGTATTAGAAAACCGAATTAGATTGTGTAATGATAAGAAGAAAATAAAATACTTAATTAAAATATATGATCCTTTCTTGAATGGATCCTTTCGTGGACAAATCCAAAAAAGCTTTTCACCATCAATTCAAAATGAAACTTACACAACTAATTCCATACCAAAACACACACGCACACAAAGGAAAAGAAGACACCGATGGATCATCATACCTCAACGAAGCGCCGAGAAGATTTCCTTCTTTTAGACTTCTTGAGTTGATCAGAATCTTTCAACAACTGGACTCCAATCATTTGAAGGGGCTTTTTAGCTTCAACTTCCTTTTCCTTTATCCTTTCTGCATTTTGGTTCTCTACTGATACTACTACTTCCTCTTCGGCTTGTTCTGTTTCCTCCTCCTCATCATTTGCTTCATCATCTTCAACATCTTTTGCAGCATCTTCAACAGCATCGGCACCATCTAGAAGTTCATGGGGCTCTATTTCACCTGCAACCATTGGCTTTCCATGATCACCAGTTAATCCTTCTCCCAAGAAGCGACGCTTCCAGAACTCTGTATTTCCTTCCTCCAGCTTTATACGTGAAATCAATAAATCCAGCTCTTCATCCACCTGGAACATGAACAAGATTTAAGTTTAGGCTTTATATAAAAGATCGAGATGGCGGAGAAAAAATGGCATTTAAATACAACAGATAAAGAACAACCTCTTCTTCTTTCTGTTCAATGGGAGGAACCCAAAGGGGCCGACCGCGAGATTGATTAATTCTTCTTGCTTTCTGCACACGCTGGTAAAGAACATTTCTGGTTCCATCAGTAGGTAAATCTTGTGCTTCTAGTTCTTCCTTCAATTCAGGCACAAGCATTTTACTAGCAGCCTTAGGCTTTGAAACATTCTGTTCAGGCCCCTTTATGATTTTCTTTAGCCTCTCCAGAACTCTAATATAATCAGATTCAGATACATCATCCCCTAAAGCTACAATTCCTTCAATCTGCAAGGTCCTCAAAAGCTTTTTATGGTGCACTCTCCTCTCCTCAAGGCATCTTTGTTTGAAGGAGGTCTCTATTGGGTTTGAATATATAAATCCATCAGCATCGGGATCTAGGGGAGTTTTACCACTTCGAGGCACCCACCGCTTGCGCTCTCCAGTAAGGCCACCCTCTTCAACATATCTAATTCGATAAATAGCAATTGACATGTTAACAAACATAAATCAATTAGGTCATTAAGCTCATTAACAAAGCTAGAAAATTTTCTAACAAGAAAAATTAAAGGGGTTTCTTAGGACCATTACTAGGATTTTGGATTTTGGTTTGCCTATTTTGCCAATAGCCTAATACTAAGTACTAAGTACTAAGGATTTTTATCATATCGTATCCCTGTCGTACTAAGTATCTGGGCTTCTCTGCACACAACATGAAAGCTATGGAAACACAATTTAGCATCGACAGGCAAAATAACATTCGGTATGCACACTAGTTACAGTACTACTCTTGGACAGCATAAAAACAATTGAAACAAACCTCGATTAAGAATAAAAAAGTCAAGGCGCTTCATTATAATAATTTAAATTTGAGATTCAGTGTCCTAGCCAAGAATAAACAACAAAAATATGTGCAAACATAAACAAAGTAAATAACTTAGACGAAAATAATAATAATAATAATAATAATAATAATAATAATAATAATAATAATAATAATAATAATAACATAGTAACTATTGCTGAAATAGAAACAATACCTAGCAATATAATCAATCTCATATCCAAGTTCAGCCTCCTCTTGTAA
This sequence comes from Oxytropis ochrocephala, assembly GCA_020916435.1. NCBI lineage: Eukaryota > Viridiplantae > Streptophyta > Magnoliopsida > Fabales > Fabaceae > Oxytropis > Oxytropis ochrocephala. The sequence continues at coordinate 22,307,150 of CM037090.1, read as the reverse complement.
AGGTTCAATCCATGAGCTCACTAATGTCCGGTATTTTCTGCTCATGATCATTGCTCGTGGGGGGAGTAGCTGGTCATCTTTAGCCATAGCTTCCAAAGCTTCAAGCATTTCAACAATCCTTCCTATATTTAAAAATATCTATCAGGCTGAGGGCTCGTTTAGTTAAAATTATAAACAACACTTTTTAAATCTTCTCTCCTGTCTACCATTGAGTAAAATGAGATTATTTTTCAGAAGCTACTAAAAATAGCTTTTCATTATAATCAATTTTTATATTTTTTTTTTCAGATTCTAATTATTTCCAGAAGCCAAAACAAATGGATGAAAAATCTTGAAAAGTGATTATTTCTTAAAAACATGTTTTTTGCTAAAAAAACTAAATCTGGAACAAACGGGCTATGTATGAGGCAAAGCACTTCAAGACAATTTTGGTTGTAAATATCTATAAAGTATAAACAATTTAGGACACTACATAATACATATTGAAATCCAAGTCAATTGCTTTTACTGACACCCATACCTTTAGCTCTTTGTGTCTATCTCTCTCCTCCAATATTTTCTCTCTCATCTTATACAACTTTCTCTCTCATCTTTTCCCACCAAAATAAGCCTAAAGGTACCAAAGACACCTAATACTCAAGTCACTTAATCTTTTTCCGTTTATGAAATTATTGGTCTCATAAGAGCAACAAAATGCAAAATAACTTCTTTAGGAAATCATCATATCTTAAGGATGCAGATTGCAGACCCTCTACATATAATGAAATGGCATATAACCCACTAACTACTACACTGAAAATAATTTTTTCAGCTGAAATACTTTTACACCTATAAAATGCATGCCTCAGATCTCCTAACATTTCATACAGAATATCCAATGAAATTTTGAAGAAAGAACACAACACCTTACGAAGGACAAAACTTAAAATACATAACGCATATAAGCATACCTTCTCGACATAATGCCCGGAGGTACAAAGAAAGAGGATCTCCATAGTTCCCTTCATTATGTAGAACTTTCGTACCCCCTTCAAAGTTTTTAAGTGCACGGAAATGCCTGATAGCTTCACGTACTACACAGTATTTGGTAAAACACTCCACTAACAGCCTACAGAGACAAAAACAAAGTTTACATAAAGAATCATATGAACATGCTATTTTATTTCTAACTAATATCGCATTTCATTTAACAAATACTTCGAAGTGATGATAAATTTAAAATAAATAATTCATATAAAAAATTGTATAAAGTATAAACATGTCTTTTATGTCATTAAATGTTTATTAGTTAGTTCAATAGCTAATTTTACTAGACACTTTAAATTCAATCAGCTAGCCGTTATGATTATCTGTTGTTAGCTAACTTATCCCCTACTTTGGCCAAACAGAGCCTTAGTGGCAAACTAGTGGTGTGCAGTCTTTGTGGTTACCCTTGGTGTATCTAGTTGGAGACCAGAGAGGAGTGCCACGTTTCAAGGAATCTATCAGCCCATACAATTGTTAGGCTTCAAGTTTATATTTATGGCTTCTCCTCTAGGGCGCTACACTAATTGTTTTAAGAGAACTTTCATAACTGATGAAGACAGAATTGTAATCCTTTATAGCCTATTTGCCAGTGTCTTTTATACTTATTAGTTTAGGAGAAACCTCATCCTCTCCCAAGTTTATATCCCTCTTTGACAATGTTTCTTCTTTTATACACAGACTCACTACTAAAGCTTCTTCTTTGCAAATTGCAATCAGTTGTTTTGTGATGGGTCTTGATGCAAACTTCGGCTCATTATAACTTCTAATATCTTTCAAAGAGAAAAAGGCTAAATTATGTAGTATGTACTAATGAATTCAAATAATTTGACATCCAATATGTTACAATGGTCAGATTTGTAACAAAAAAATAAATGTGTCTTACGCATGAGTCTTCACATTTGGCTGTATGCGCTTATGATCTTCAACCATCATGCCGAGCAACTCAGCAACATCTTGTACTCTATAAGCCACACAGAAACAAGTTTGATTGGGTCACATAATAACAAATCTAATTCAATCCACGAAATATTCAATTTAAGAAATCCAATGGAATGCCTCACAACTGTTTAAATATGGCAAGTGATAGGAATCAAAAACAAACTCAAAATGTGGAGTGTCGAGATATTAACAAATTGAAACACCCTAACACATGGAGAACTCTCCCTTAAAAGCTAGTTGTCAAGGGGGAAGAACTAAATCGCATAAGTACTCCACTCATACAACTCGATGTTAGCCTTACGCAGCCCAAAATACCAAAGTCCCTATCACATCACCATCCCTGAGAGCCAACGTCTCGACAGCTACACTCTTCAATGCTTTACTCGACCTTTCTGACCAGAACCTTTGTAGATAAACCTGTCTGAGACACCGCTTACCAACTTTGATACCAAATGATAACCAGGTAAGTACTTGGGGAACAGGGAACCCTCCCTTAAAAGCTAGGTGTCAAGGGGAGAGAACCAAACCACTTAAGTACTCATCAAACATCCAATACTACTCTATGTGGGACTTAGGCACCCAAGAATACCCAAGTCCCTGTCACAAATATAAAAGGTGGAATAGAAAGATCAACAAGCTAACTTCTATTTTGTGAGCAAAGATTGAGGAACAATTCTAAACCATTAAGAACAAAGATTGGCATGCAATAATTTTGCCTTATGCCTGTTGTGGGCCATGCACAGGCAACATACTAACCTGTCATAAGATTCAGCTCTAGTATATGCTTGAATGACCCAATTGTACGTTTCTGTATCAGGCTTCATAAAATCTGTAACGTGACGAATTAAAGATAATTTACTTTACATATAGTTCATAATAGAGAAAGAAGCTATATTAATTTAAAAAGGTGCATCCTTAGGCTAAAAAACATATCCGCATGAACACAAAATGAAAAAATAAAAAGAAGAAAATATCATAAGAATTTAAAAATGAGTGGCACAACCAAGAATATAAGAAACACAGCATACATTGTTTGGTAAATGAATAATTACAAGGAAACAATATAAGCAGCAGTTAAAGAAAAAAAGGGGAATAGAAAGGAGATGTGGAGTACAAACCTTCTCCATATTCCATGTCCTCAAATGTTGAAAAAGCAATTTCAGGTATTCCGCAGGTAGCCTAATTAATTTGAAAGAAGTAACATTAATAACATAATGCAAACAGCCCGACCAAGACCAAACAAGCTCATAATTTGCTTTTCCGCAGCTAATTGAAATTGGAAAAGTTAAAATGCTTGGCATTGCTCGCCTGAAAGGTTGAATCATGCAAAAGTAAAGTAACATCACGCCATATTCTATATCAGTTATCTTAACAGAATTTATAGTCATAAAGAGAACCACAAGTCCACAACCCATGAATCATGGCTATGATACAGGAGTCACTTGATTATTACCTGGGATCAGTCTGGAGTACAGATAAAAATTATTAATGAAATGTATCATCCATAAATGTTTCCTGCCTCAATTTTAAGGTAATAGACAACTGAGTCTGACCATTGATAAATCTAATAATTGACAAGAAAAATAAGTCACCTAAATGTTTTGACCCCCGAATAATAGAATAGAAAATTGGCTCTTAGAATTGCAAAAAGATCGATTGAGGAAGGTAACCTGCACAGAAAGAAGGCAATTGAAGTGGAAAGTAGTTGCCATTCTTCCAGCTGCCTCCATCTCATAGGAAATTTCTAAAGCATTAGAATGGTCTCCAGCTTTACAGTCTTCCTCAATTAGAAGATCATAAACCTCATCAGTAGCCCTTAAACCACCCTTAGCCCCCTTCAAGAACACTTTGTTAGCATCTTCCAAATGCTTATTCCGAACAAGTTCCTCTACATCATATATCCCAAAGGAAAACAAACACACCATAAAGCAATCACTAACTAAAACAAATAAATCACCAATTGACAGTAGAATGAATAATCGAATACTATGATAATAATGAATGAATATACCAATAAGAATAATCCAAGCTTGACGAATATCATAATTTAGTTTTTCCATAGCTCCAAGTATCTCTAAACCTCTAGTAGCATGCCCTTTCGACCCAAATAACCTCACCAATGCCACGAATGTCTCGTGAACCGGTCTAAGCCCTGCTCCTAGCTCTCTTCTTAGCGAATCCATCTGCGTAATTAGTTTAATCCAGATAATTACTTTAATTAGCTTAACGCAGGAACTGTTTTTTTTTTGGAGAGAGAGAGAGAGAGGAACAGTACCGCGGCTTGTTCGTCACCGTTGAGGGCGAAGGACACGATTAAGCCATGAAAGGACCTAGGACCAGGGCTGAGACCGGCGGCAATCATGTCATAGATGACTTCGGAGACGCCGGAGGAGTCACGATTCCTGGCTCGGTCCATGAGCTCTTCCATGAAACTAAACCGGAGGCTATTCTCGAGTGCACTATCGTCATCCTTCGCTTGCTTCTTCTTTCTGGTTCGGGGCTTATCCGGAGATGAAACCGCCGCGCGAACCGATACGGTTCGAGGAGATACGCGGTTCAATTTGAACGGTACATAGGTGTAACCGTAGTTGTAGCTGTGATGCAAGACGAACATGAATTATATCTGTTGATGGTGTAATGTAAATGGATTTTGGTTTGCGAGAGTGAAGTGAAGTGAAGTGAAGCCAGTGAAAGTGTTGTGTTCGCTGTACTACTGTGTCTCAGAGTGAAGCATCAGCTTTCTTGATAAGGCAAACCGCGAATCGAAAAACTGCTAACGACTACAGAGTATCCAAATCACGTTTTTTTTTGTCAAACATGGAATTGTATTTGGGCCTTACTCTTGGACTCACATGTAATTTCACCTAACTGTTTAAACTTTATTTGCACCCTTTTTTTCTATTACACCGCAGTTTAATATTCTTTCATTAACTAGCCATATTTGGAACTTTTTTGTACCTATATATTATCTTTCAAAAGCTAAATTTCCAAACGTTTATCTTCAATCTCCAATCGTTAATGTTTCGGATCTAACTTTAGTTAGATAATGAGTATAGGAGTCCAATTGCAAGCTAACTCATCATTTGGCGGCTTTTCGGGTGAGCCCAATTGCATTACCATATTTACCAACTCACTCTTAAAAATGTATGATTATTCCGCTCTTTTCATATGCTCCATCTCTATTATGGATCGACTTGGGCGTCAAAATGCTTGTAGGTGACGATCACCCCCATTGCTCACCAGAGCTCGGAGGACCGTCAAACTCTCGTCATCACCACCGCTTGCGAGGTACTTTTATTGAGTTCCGTTCGGAACAGTTAACATTCAAAAGTATGGGTGACCACATGTCAGGTTTGAGGTATTTCAAGATTTAACCTAAGGTGGCAAAATAGACTATTTATCCACCATCAATTCAATCCATCCATTAAAAAAAATTAATAGATTAGATTTCATCTATCCTTTTAACTTGTGGATGCATGGTTAGTTATCCATTCACAATGTCATCCAAAATGTAACATAATTATTGATATCGTGCGTCATGGTTTTTATTAATTCTAGCTGGCATCTTGACTGGGGATACATGTTAACATCATGTGATTAGTTTATTTATGTTATTATACTAGTGTTTTAAAAAGTGAGCCAACCAAATGTTTCAATCGATAAACCATGACCCAACATTGTCTACAGCTTTCGACTATTTAAGCGATTTGATCATGGTTTCATCCGAATTCGAGTAGTTTAAAGCAGTTAAACCATGACTGAAAGGTCTCACTGAAAGGTCTCTCTTGTTATGTTTTCCCTTATATCTTTCTCACTTCATCTTAAATTACTTATATCCCTCATTTCACCTCATTTTTGTCTAAAGGTAGGAAATGTTAGAAACCTCAATGTTAGAATCTATTTCCCCATTATACCCACACGGGAAAGGATTGTCTACTTTGAAAATTGTCTACCTTTGTGCCTTTCTATCTATCTCTCTCTGTCACTTCATCATTCACTTTCATCATATGATGTTATTTTAATCACAATCTCTCTCCTAAAATACACAAAAGTTACTAAAGGTAGACAATTCTCAAGGTAGACAATCTATTTCTTTACCCACACATAATCCTATGGGTTTTTTTTTTGGTACCCCCACCCCATCCCTTCCCACCCCCACCCAATAACAAAAACCCCAAAATGCCCTTTGAAACTTAATTTTTTTTTTTAAAAAAAAGAAAATCGTATATAACCCTTGAGTATGTATATACGATGGCTATTTTATGTCCAATCGTATATACGTACTCAAAGGGGTATATACGATGGGTTTTTTTATTTTTTTTAATAATTTGTTTTAATTTTTATTACTAAAAGGCTACTAAAAATTCGTTAACTAGGCAAAACTACTCCAAAAAATTATAAAAACACCACTAAAAATCTAACAAAACCAAAATAAGGCTATGCAAATTTTTTTAGATTTTTTGGAGACTATAAAAAATAAAAAAAAATCATAAAAAATAGTAAACGATGGAATTTGGGATTTTGAGGCCGTAGTCCCGTAAGAAGTCCCTTCTAAGGGAGTCTTGATTCTTGATTTTTTTCGGATTTAATAGTTGTGGTTTCATTACGATCGGAGTATGTTGCCCGGCAACCGATTTTTTAGCCTAAATTATTCGTTCGACGTATAACATCGTCACATTTTAACGAACTACACAAAACCTATTTTCAGGACTTATATAATTTTTATTTGAACTTAAAAAAATTTTAAAAAATACAATGGGGTCGTATATACACACAGGGTATATATATCGACCCTTTTTTTGCCCATCGTATATACACCCCCAAGGCGTATATACGATTTAGAAAGTGTGTCAATCGTATATACGCCTTGGGGGTGTATATACGATGGGCAAAAAAAGTCGTATATACACCCCCAAGGCATATATCAGATTAAGGTGGGAGTGTGCTTAATCGTATATACGCCTTAGGGGTGTATATACGATGGAAGCAAAAAAGTCGTATATATACCCCCCTCAGGTGTATATACGATTGGCCAAAAAATTTTAAAAAAAAATACGTTTTCAGAAGGGTATTTTGGGGTTTTCAGTGTGGGTGGGGGTGGGAAGGGATAGGGTGGGGGTACCAAAAAAAAAACCCTAATCCTATTAGTCATTTGTACATTGATTTGAAAGATCACAGTTTTTTTAGGAGCAGCTAGCATAAGTAAGTCATCACAACAAATTAATTTCTCCAATATTGTCACAAAATTAAAAAAAAAAACTCACAACGTTGGAATCAAATGAATAGGACATTTTATTACCGGCAATAGATCAATATTGCAATGCAATTGAAGGTACAAGCCAGCAAGCATACTTGGAACCACAAATGACACTCATGCATCTGATGTACAAAACATAAGGGCATGCATACATATAGAACATGGTTTCACAACTAGAATCGAAGACTACAATGCATCAATCAAACCCTGGAATCAAGAGCCATGATGGTGCTAAGATTCATGGGGTGCATATACTGAGTGGAGCCAGTGAGGATCTGTTGAACTATGATTCTGTTAGCTTTCTCAGATGGGTGGAATGGATCCCAAAACGCATATAGGTCTCGATTTGGGCACAAGTTGGAAACAGGTGTACACAGTCCAATTCCATTATATGGCCCTTGTCCACAGCAAGCTACCTTTGATGTAACAAATCCTGTACGTTGAACCAAATTTTTTCTCATGAGTTTAGAAGTTATTTATTTTAGGAAAAGAAATAAAAATGTACTTTCCTTTGATTAAAACTATCGCTTGTTATTTTTTTAAAATAGTTATAACTAGAGTTGTCAAATTGAGTCACCCGACCCAGCCCAATGGGCCAAAACTGTTAAGAGTCCCACATCGGATGTGATATGGCCTGAAAAAGAGTTTATAAGTGGGTGACATCCCTCACCTTACAAGTCGATTTTGTAGGGTTGAGTTAGACCCAAAACCACATTCTAAGAAAAACGCAAAACATAGTCCTAGTTGAGCTAGTCCATTTATCCACTAGGTTGTATTTTTGTAGTGCATTCTATGTATTGCATTCTAGCCAAAAACAATAGGTCAGGCTAGTCCGATTTGTAACAAAAGAAATGACAAAAAAAAAAACATAAAAATCGGGCTCAACCAAACCCACAAACCAACCAGGCCGGACCAAAACGACCTACTTGTTTTCTAGGCCTCTATTTAGTGAGCTAAACTCAGCCCAAAATATTAAGCTATCGAGCTAGCCCATTAGACTGAGCCAAAATTGGCAGTCCTAGTTATAATTGCAGTTTTTTTTGTTAAAATACTCAGTTTTCCAAAATAATGGAATATCTATATTTTAATTTTAAAAAAACTTTTTTTTAAGAATATAAAGTTACTTTTTTCATTAAGATAATACTTAAACAACCAGATTCTGAAGATCTGGTGTTGAATAATTTGAGTGGTTAGGAATAGTGCAGATACCATAAGCTTGAGGGTTGGCAACAAAATCCATGTGCATTTGGTATGCATTAGCAGCAACAAAGACGTCACCACCAATCTCTTTGTTGAGTCCTTTGATCATTTCAACAAGTTGTGGATTATACAAGGACGCAGCTCTCTGAAGTTCCACGTCACAATCACCATTACTGCTTCTCAAAGCTAACTCTGCAGGCACACACCCCATTGGTCCTGTTCCCGTTACAAGAACCCTTCTAGCTCCCAAATCATACAGCTTCTGCATCCATTTTAGCATATACATAAGAAAAAAAATACTTTTTAGGTTCATTCAATAACTGATGTATATAATCTATACCTTCAGTATTTGGCGGTACTCAGATATGATAAAGGTCACGTAGTTTGGGAGTGAAAATTGGCGAGATCTTGCTGAAAAGGGAACCAAGTAGTAATTGTTCACGAAGTCGTTGCCTCCAAGAGTGATGAGCACAAGTGCTTTGTTCACTAATTTCTGAGCTCCCTCTGCACCAATATGTGCACTCAACCTCTGTTGGTAATGATGGAATAGCTTCAACTGCTTCTCAATGTGTATGATGTGCAGCTGCAGCCATAACAATTTAATTTCAACATCCATGTCACAAATCCATCATATATAAATGAAGATAGCATATTTGATGCACAGACACAGACATGGACATAAGACGCGACAGAGCTAGTAATTTGAAAAAAATAGAAGTAATTAAAGTGTCTATGTCAGTGTTATCATGTCCGACACGTCTTCAATATGAAGTGTATGCCTTACGTATAGAACTGAACTTACAAACTGAAATCCAGTATCATTGAGAATCCCGATCCCGGCAGACGCGAAATTGGCACCAACTAGAAGCTTTTCACCAACTAGTAGAGGGCTCAAATACGGCAAGGTAGGTTCTAAGCCAAGCTGCTCACCTATACAATTAAACAAAACCAAATTTTACTTTTAAGCCATGCATGCAATGCAAATGAGAGACAACCTTAGAACAAACAAAACAATAACATTAAAAACGTACTGATTATATCAGGGATGTTTAAGCCATTGGAGAAACGTCCAGTAGGTTTGTGTGTAGGGAAATCAATGCCATAAGGTGGAGCATCTGCACGTGCAGTAGTTACCAAGAAATCATTGTTACCACTATCAACAAGTGAATCACCAAAAACAAAGAAAGCTCTAGTTGGTTCAGGTTGATCATGACCAAAATTAAAACCAAAAGCCATTGAAAACAAGCTTGTTATTATCATTACACAGCACAGAAACACGACCAAACAACTAGCCATGACTATGTATGAATCTTAATTGCTGTAATGTAATGTGTTTCTGAGTGTGGAAATTTATAAATTTATAAATCTATTGTTCTAGCTACCACATGTCACAAGTTTAAAGCTATCAACTAATTGCTCTGGGTCATTGTTTCATCAAATATGTGACTATTTCCTCAGATTCCAAAACAGTATCTTTCTTCGTATCAAATGAACACAACATTGGGGTCCACTAACATGGTACAAAAAATTGTGTAAACTATATTCAGTGGTGTTATTCAAGAGTTGTACTTTGCCAGCTTTGGTGTTAAGCTAGATATGGAACTTAGTTTGTTGCGATGTATCATTTGAAAGTTGAAATTGGTCCCAACAGTGTACGACATATATACCTCGTGTTAATTGAATCCCTTGATAATTAATTAATTTTGGGATAATTACGATGATCAGACTCAGATATAATTTGCCTTTTAATGGGAATTTAAGGAACATTTCTTGATTTATATAGTTTGATTTTATAGGTTGTAGGGCATAGTGTATGCTACTTTCCATGCACGTTATAAAAATGATGCAGAATGTATCCTATAAACTATAAAGTCACTGGGATATAGTATATGTAGTACACAGCTACCATTTTTGTATCCATTAAGACTCTGTTATTAAGAGTGGTGTATGTGCTGAATTTTTACACTAACAGGTGGTATTAATCAATTGCAGGGGTGCAAATAGAAATTTGGGCTCACTTACTTTAAGCCCAACCCACCAACTGAGTTGCTTGTTTCTTTGCAAACAAAAATAACAAAAATAGCAACCATTTTTTTTTTTTTGAAGTTCAAAAAAAAACAAAAATAGCAACCCAGTGCTTGCGAAACCCAAACCCGGATGCTTTTGGATACACGCGACTCGTCAAATAACCCGGAGTATTAATACGCAGGAGAAACCCTAACACACCGCTTCTCTCTTATTCTCTTTCCTGATTTTCTTTCTTCATCTTCTTTCTCTCGTCTTCGCTCTGCTAGGGTTTGTAGAGCAAGACCTATTCTGCTGTGATTGAGGCCTGAAAGTGCTTCAAGCTTTCACTAGAAACACTTAGGAAGAGGTGGCGAACAAAACTCCTCTTGTATTCTAGAGACCCCTCACCAAATAAAAATAGATATGATGAACAGATGAAGTAACATAATAAACATTATATGAAGTGAAGTGAAATCTTCATAAAGGACAAATCAACAATGTAGGATGAGCAATGTTGAGATCACGAAGAACGTTGTAAAATTAGTTTACTATGATTAGTTTTTTTAGATAAGTGATATTTCATTGAAGGAGCACTAGGGGTGCTCAAAACCCAAAAACACTGTAGAAATTACATAGAGTTTAGGTAGTCAAGTGGATTAGACCACCAATTGGTAATACAAGTATTAAAAACAAAACTAGAATTACCACTCCCTCTATAGACCAGCCAACTCCAAGAAGAGCTCTTGATACGATTAATAACAATGTCAACACTGGCTTCTTCATGTCTAAAGATCAAGTCATTCCTAGTAAGCCAGATGTTCCAGCAAGTGGTGAGCCGGATTAAATATTTAGTTCTCTTCCCCTTGCTTCCTTTGCATAACTTTCCAAACCAACGAAATTATCGATAACAGATAAAGAGTCGACATTAAGCACACTCATCCACAAGCATACAACATCCCAAATTTGTTTAGCAAATAAGCAATCCACAAAGAGGCGTAACTCTAAATTGAAGTTCTTAGAAGATTTGTTATAAATATGTGCGCACTATTACTCCATCCGTTTCACATTACATGTCATTTTAAAAGTATTTTACACATACCAAAAAAACTAATAAATTTTGTTGCTTTTGATGGAAGTATTTATCTTTTTCCTAGACTACCTTTAACTATTTATTATTTCACTCTACATATTTCTCTTTCCGCATTAAATAGTTAAGAGTATTATAGACAAATCAATAATTAATGTTGTATTGGATTTTGAAAACGACAAGTAAAATGAAATAAAATAATTCTTTAAAAACAACGTGTATCGATTACAAAATGCAAAAGATAGCACATGAAGTGCCAAAAAATTACAAAATTGTTGCTAATGTCGCTGCAGCATTACAGCATTACAAATGACTATAAAAGGCTCCATTGGTGGCTGCCATGAGTGAACGAGCAACGAACTTCTTGTGGAAGCCATGAGTGAACTGATGAGGCCAAGTTGGTGGGTGCCGATCGATATGGTTAACTTTCCTTCCCCGTTAATATTGCATGTATATGAGTCAGTGGTGGTTGGTGTGTTTAAAGATAGAACGTTCACTAATTTAAGAGTGAGAGCATCCTAAACATGTATCGTATGGCTAAAACAAATTTACATTACTCATCATCACCATTAATCCTGCAATCACCTTAATTGCCTTTAAAGCGACCTCATAATGATCATATCGCCCCATCAACAACCAATAAATCTAATCTGATCTATGATTTAATGCTAATGATAGTAATTAAGTGTGTGATGTCATTTTGTAATTTATAAAAATAGACAAATTTATTTATGTCACCTAGGTCCAGCATTACGTAGGTCCTAGATCTGCTTCTTTAATTATCTTTAAGATAGTAAAATGAGGAATCGAAGATTATCCTTGTGAGTAGGCTCGGTTAGCATGAAATAAAGGATCTGAAGGAGAGTCAGTCAAATGAGTCTGAGAAGGAGGTTAGGGTTGAAGTCCCTAAAACTAGCATTTCCACCCCCCACTAACAATTGTCTATCCCCATCTAAAAAAAGAACTTTTATTTTTGGTACCCCCTCAACATCAACCACACCCCCATATTTCAAAAATGCCAATAATACCCTGCGTTTTAAAAAAAAAAAAAAAAATTTAAAATTTTCTTTAATTACCTTATTTACCTCAAAATAAGGTAATTCCGGTTCAAAAAATTAAAATTTCGAATTACCTCTAAAAAAGGTAATTCTGGTTCATAATCATGAAAAATTTGAATTACCTCTAAAAAGGTAATTCAGAAATTTTTAATTTTTTATTTTAAAAGTTTATATTTTGGTCTTAAGATTTAAACGCGCTTTATTGGAAATATGATACTGAACGATTTACGATTTAATAACAATACGTCAAAATATATAAAATGACCAACATAAAATAGAGTACAAATACAATTATGAGTCCAAAATGTCTAAAAATGATGAAAATAAGCACGCGTGAAGTAGGTGAGCAGGCGACATCTAGGCATCCCGCCAATCCAGATTTGAGCGGTCGCGTATATATACGATTTGTTTTAATTTTTATTACTAAAAGGCTACTAAAAATAGTCAAAACTACTCTAAAAAATATAAAAACACCACTAAAAATCTAACAAAACCAAAATAAGGCTATACAAATTTTTTTAGATTTTTGGAGACTATGAAAAATTTAAAAAAATCGTAAAAAATAATAAACGATGGAATTTGGGATTTTGAGGCCAGTAGTCCCGTAAGAAGTCCCTTCATGCGAGTCTTGATTCTTGATTTTTTCGCTTCTAATGGTGTGGTTTCATTACGATCGAGTATGTTGTCCAAAACCAATTTTTAGCCTAAATTATTCGTTCGAAATAAAAAATTGTAATTTTGAATTACCTCGAAATAGGTAATTCCGGTTCATAAATATGTGAACCTAATTACCTCATTTTCAGTAATTCAAAATCTTTCTAATTAGAGGTAATTCCGAAAATCTTTTCTAATTAGAGGTAATTCAAATTCCAAAATTAATTTTTTTAACAAACCATGTAATTTTTGGGAAAAAGTAGGGGTATTTTTGTCCATTTAGGATATTATGGGGGTGTGGTTGATGTTGAGGGGGGTACCAAAAATAAAATCCAAAAAAAAAGGAATTGAAGATTAGATGTGCACGTGATCATCGTAACATTTCATTGCTAAACACGTTTGACACCTCCTCATTCCTCATTCCGTAATCACAATTGAATTCATTTACAATAGGAAAGGTAGGCTTCACTTGGTGGTAAGGGATATAAAGGAGTGTTAATATGAGTGCGAGAAGGAGATCTCTGGGTTGAGTCTCTAAACTAACATTTCCTCCACCCCCACTAACAATTGTCTATCTAAAAAAACAATTGAATTCATTTCTGTTTCTTTAAGTTTTATGATATTTTAATGATTGAATATTAATGCAACGTTTAGATCCATGTACAGTGCTGGAAAGTGGAGATTAATTTAGAATTTGCCATGCAGAAGGAGAATTTTAATCAATAGTACGATTCCTCTGTGGGCCTTAATGGAAAGTAGAGTATGTGATAAACTACAATTAATGTCTTCATCTTTTTTGGTTAAAAAATAACACAATGTCTTCGCCACTAAGCAGAATTTTTCTTTCTTTTCTACTCCAATTAATCAACACAAGTAGGAAGAGTAACTTCTAACGTAAGCCACACTCTTCTGGGGATTGACAAAATGTAAATAAATACTAATTTGCTGCTTTAAAATCATAATTAATTCATTAATTAAGATCACTAGCTAACAATATTTGAATTTGAGTACTTACCGATCGTTGTCCCGGCCACACAAAGTACTCTGCCTCTGACAACTTAAATTTTGTCTTCAATGCTAAATAAATCAAGGTTCGATAACATTTAAACAATGTTTCTTTTTCTCACACTGGATTCCATCTTATGTTTGATTCAATGGAGGAGAGGAGAGAGGAGGGGAGGGGTGAGTGATTTTAAATATGTTTACGTTTATGTTTGGTTTAATAGAGGGAGTGGAGGGATTTTAATGAGAGGAAAATATAAAATTATATTTTTCACCATAATAATATTTAAGTCCAAACATTAAACATATATTCTCTCACCTCTTTTTTATTTTGATAAGTATTATCTCACTTCTAAACGATGGCGGATCTAAAACTCTGAGTCAGGATCAATATGATATAGCACAAGTAGTAAATACTTAGACTCTTTAATCATTTTGTCAAAGGTTTGATCTTTGACCAGTGCGTATGAAAAAATACATGGTTTGAGAGGTCAACCTCTTAAATGGATCTCAGTACCTCGAGAGATTAGTCTTTTTAGTTGTGCACGCAGGAGATACCTTGGTTTAACCCAAAAAAACTCTGAGCCAGGGGTGCACAAAAAATACATTATCAAGATATTGGCTCACACAACTATTTGAAAATTTCTTTTCAATATCATATCTTGAATTAGTGAAATTAAGAAACCAAATTAAGAGTATATCCTCAATTTAGTTTCCAAACTCAAGTAGCCCCTAAAATTTGTGACGTCAATCAAATTAATTCATGAACCAAATTTCTTAAAATTCTAGAGATTAAGTTGACACATTTAGAGCCCATTTGTCACAACCTATTTTTTTTTTAAAAAAAAAGATCATTTGATCAGTTTAGAGCTCAAACATGTTGTCTTAAAAAAAATGAAAAGCTGAAAATAATCTAAAAATCTGTTTCATCTGAGAAGCTGTTTTGAGTAACTTCTCATGAAAATCAGTTTTTTAAGAATGATTTTTTTTAAAATAAATGATTTTTAGTATGTTACACAAACACAAAACAACTTCTCATTTTTTTAAAAATCTCTAAAAACTAATCTCTAAATTATAACAACAAAATCACTTATTTATTACTTTGTATACGTTGAGGATGAAGTAGAAAAGAGAGTGAAAGTTCAAGAATTAAATCGAGAGTTTAATTTTTATTTAATCGTCAAAGTGAAACAGAAATGCATGGTAAGTGCAAAATATTACTCAGGGGATAAAAATAAAAATTATTTTGTGTTAATATTATTTTAGAGTGTGCATGTGCACCCTAGGACTGCACGTAGCTCTGCACATGCCTCTAAATCCCCCACGGGTTTGTTCGCCTTAATGGTACGTTGCACCATTATTCCCGGTACTAGGATCCAAATCTAAAGCAGACTTGACTACGAGATTCCTGTCTTTATTGACGCAGATGCCATCTGATTGTAGCAACTTGCTTGATGACGCGACTGAAGGGTATTTTGCAGGCAAGATTTGCAGTAGGTCAGATGAGATACCTGCCATATGCGGCTAGGAATAGGGACAGGGCTTGAAACCCTAGTAGAGGCACCTCTCCTCTCGGTTCCAGAAGAAAAGGTTATTATATTTCCAACCTCAACAAAAACCACAAACCAACCTCAACAAAAACCACAAACCGATCCAAACTAAACCGAAAATCACAAAAAAAAAATTATTTTTTTGAATGTGTTTGGATCACTTTCTCAATCAACCGATCGGTTCGGTTCGAATGATGACATTTTTCTCATGTGTTTGGACTTTCTCAATCATAGTGATGATGCATTGACATGGTATCTGTGAGCTGCGCTTTAGAGGATCTTGGGAAACACGAGGTGAAGTGATTCTTCTTGAGGTGTGTGCATTCGATCTTGTTCTTGTAATTCACATCGGATTGCAAATCAAGATCAAACGAAATCGTTTTCTTGATTTCGTGGGTTAGATCGGTTGAAGAAAGATCGTACATTCATCAATGCGTAGATCTTCGAATGATGACATTTTTCTCACAATCAACAAATGAGGAAGGGTGATTACGGACAATCACACACATATTATTATAAACACACATGTACCTAGTCACACAAACACGCATACAATCACACACACCAAAAATTGAAACTGCAATTTCGCAAACTAAAATTCAGTTGTTTTTTATTTAATGTTACTATATACTATGGTTTACTACATATAATGTTTTATGTTGTTGTAAATTTCTACGCCTTTCGGTATAAAGTTGTTCATTATCTTCTATTTTTAATGTAACTACACTTTAATTTTGGTAGTTCTTATGCGAATAAAATAATAATCACATTATCATTTTATTTTTCAATATTTGGCTTTAGAATCAAACAAATTAATTTATTTTAGATCAAATTATGTTTTTCGATTTGTGAAAGTCTATTTGCTTTTATTAAGTGGATATAAAATCCTCCCGGCAAACCGACCAACCGATTTCGACTAGTGTATCGAAATCAAATCAAAATCGCATTTGTTCAAATCAAATTGATTCAATTTTTTTGAGGAAGTCAACTGAACAAAATCCATCCACTTGTATTTTAACCATGCGATTCGAATGATATTTGATCCAAAACCGAACTAAGCCGCGTTGCGAACATTCCTAATTATATATAAAGCTCACGTGGGTCTTAACTTAAGGCATTAGGATTAGGGATGATCAAATTAAATGCCTACAAGATTTGTACCGGCCGGTGAATTTCTAAAGTTCGGCTGTGTTTGACTTTTGGTAGAGTTGATCAAATGTTGTTTCTGGTTTTTCTTACATGATCAAACATGACAGCTGTTAAATTTGGCACCTGTTAATTTCGGTCCAAACACACTTGTGTATCCCTTGGGGACTTGGGAGATATATCAATCTAATGTTGGTTTTTTTACCCCCACATGCTTCACATATACTCCCACACAATGATGAAACCCCAAAATACTATTGACAAAACATAATTTTTTTAAAAAAATATTCAGACCAATCGTATATATGTTCAAATGAACATATATATATATACGACCCTAAACTCAAAACCATCGTATATACACCCCCAATGCGTATATACGATTGATGTGGGGGTGGGCCAATCGTATATACGCCCGGGGGTGTATATACGATGGCCAAAATTACACATCGTATATACGCCTTGGGGCTGTATATACGATCCCTAAAGTGTTTTTATTTTTTTAGTCAAATAAAAATTAATTAAATTATTTAAAAATTAAAATTATATATTTTTAATAAAGATAAATTAGAGATGAATAATTTAGGCCTAAAAATAGATTTAGTGTGTAATTCGTTAACACTAAAAATACGTCGAACGAATAATTTTAGGCTAAAAAATCGGTTTTCAGGCAACTTACTCCGATCGTAATGAAACCACGGTCATTAAATCCGAAAAAAAATCAACGAGCATGACTCCCTTAGAAGTAACTTCTTACGGGACTACAGGCTCAAAATCCTAAATTTCATCGTTTACTATTTTTTATTAATTTTTAAATTTTTCATAGTCTCCAAAAAATCTAAAAAAATTTGCATAGACTTATTTTGGTTTTGTTAGATTTTTAGGGGTGTTTTTATAATTTTTTAGATTATTTTGGACTCTTTAACGAATTTTTAGTAGCCTTTTATAACTTTTTTTTTAAAAAAATTAAAACAAATCATTAAAAAAAAAAAAAAAAACAATCGTATTTATGTTTTGAGTACGTATATACGATTGAACATAAAAAAGCCATCGTATATACATACTCAAAACGTGTATACGATTGAAATTTTGATTTAAAAATATACGTTTTTAAAGGTAGTTTGGGCATTAGTGAAATATGTGGGGGTATGAAGGAAGGGGTGCGGGTATAGAAAAAAGGACCCTCTAATGTTTTGATTATAAAAAAAATCACGAGCAATTCAACACACTCTATTTGGGAAAATCCCAAGTCACATGACATCGATTAATGATAATATCTCAAGAGGGTTTATAATGAATAGACAACTCTCACCTTACAAATCGATTTTATGGGGTTGAGTTAGGCTTAAACCACATTTTAAGACACTCTATATCTTTCTTCTGTATTCTTATCAACCGTATCATTTTTCATTGGCTAGGATATTTTCTTGCTTCAATTTTTCATATCTTTTAAAGTTCAGTTAACCTAGTTTAATTCTCGTAAACCTATCAATACATAGCAAATTCTTCCATTTCTATATAGCGTGACGATTGTGTTATGTTGAATAATATTTTGTCCTTTTTTCCTTCAAGGGGGAGAGACAACAAGTTGGTCAAATGCATATATACTTTTTTTTGTTGGTATATTGGTCAAATGCATACTTTAATTAGTAAGATGAAGTAATAATTAGAAATTGATTTATTTATATAGTTGATTATAAATAAATCTCATTTGTTCTCATCAGCCAAAATTTGATATACGAATTCCACTAATTCAATATCAACGGGATGTCGACGCACAAATATATTTTGTTCGTACTTGGGTCGGCTTGAAGATCTGCCCCGGGCTAGTTGAAGGTGGTGGCTCGGCTAGGTTGACGGTGGTCCGAACTGAAATTGGTCCTCCGTAGTCGAGGTTTGATGCTTAAGTCAGCAAACAAAAATGGAGAAGTGAGTAATGAAAAAGAGAGTACCTGATTCTGTGGGGATATAGGCCTATTTATATATAGCCACTAGAGTCAACGTTGAACCGTTGGATGAGACCGCGCCCATTCACTACAAGAAAAGCTTGTTTTAGCCACAAGCATTTGCCACGGAGCTTATTCCGTCAGTAATTTGCCACGGATTTGCGACGGAATGTGTAAAAAGCAAGGGCGCGAAATTTCCCGTTGGTGTTTGCCACGGGTTTGCCACGGACATGTAAAAGACCAAAATTTGCGACGGACATGCCGTGGCAAGTCCGTGGCAACCGAATGACCAAAATGAAAGACCCACGATCCCTAAAAATCAATTTTCACATCCTCACTCTCACGTCTCCTCACTTCTCAGTCACCACTCTCACGTCTCCTCCTCACTCTCTGCCACAACCACCACTCTCACGTCTCCTCCTCACTCTCTGCCACAACCACCACTCTCACCTCCGTGTGCCGGCCGTAACCACTACTTCTCCTCCTCACTTCCACTTCATTCGCGTGACCAACCCAAAACCAGAACCCATCGCTCCCAAAAAACCCAGATCCCATCGCTCCCAAAAAACCCAGATCCCATCGCTTCTTTTCCTTCAAATTTCCCTTCTTCTTTCCTCATCCTTCAAAGGTAAATACGATTTCGTATAGGATTTAAGATTTGTTTATGATTTGTTTGATGTTAGGGTTTTGGATTTCGTTTTCACGAGCTTAAATTTAGGGATTCCGTTTCCGCTTCATCTAATACAATTTTTCTTTTGATTACAGGTTCATTTTGATGGAGGAAGAACGGGAAAACTATAAGGGTGGTGTTAGGGTGCTTTATTGGTGCTTTGAGTGGCATTTCAGATTTGATTGAGGTGGAGGATGACCACTACATTTGATTTTTGTTGTAGGCATTTGCTTTGTGTAGTAACAGAAAATGTCTCCGTCTACATTTCTATTGGATCTGCATTGAACTCCTTTGTTTTTCCCCGGTTTAAGCAGGTACTGTTAGTTCATAAACTCTTTCTTCATCGATGGATGCTAATTTATCATCTTTTCCTCCAACTAATTTTTACTTCACAAAAGAAGCAATTTATATTGTCAATGCCAAGTAATATCATTTTCCTATTAAAATGATATTTGAGGAGAGTTATTTCTTGTACTGTCACTTTCAGTGATTTAAAATTTTAAACTTCCTATTTATGGCCAAAAAATTAGCTTCCTATTCACAACAGAGAAGGTTTATGCTATGTTTTGTTGCCGCACGCCCTTGAATGTGGAAATTTAAAAAGAAAAAGAGAAGAAAAAAGAAAAGAAAATGATTCTTATAATTTCAATCAATTATCACTTGCTTTGTCCCCTTTATTCACCGCTCGGACGGACATCAATCAATTGAAAATGTTCCCAAAATGACATAACATTAACAGTTCAAATATGTTTGTTTATGATTCCAGCTTCCGCAAGGATCGGTAGAAGCTATTGCTATCAAACAACGGCTTTTATCTCAATATGACGTGCTTGATCTCTGATCAATGGCCTAAAAGAAGCTATTGTTACTTCCTTTCCTCCAACAACCAAATGTTGATATCCTCGAGTTGTTATTTGTCTTCACTCCTCTTACTTTGGTCTAGTCTGATGATGCCATTTATCATTTTATTTATATCTAGGACCCGGATAAGTAAAGTCAAAAGGTCCGAGAGAGCTTGCAAAACTCTTCTGAGCACGAATTGAATTGATTGCCGGCTATGCTAGGGTATGTTTTCCTTAAAAACGTGTGAACCGAGAATCCTTTCTCTTCCTACTTCTTCTTCATTTGTTTTTCACAACAAATGCATGTTGATAGTGCTCTTTGGTCGTTTTCTCAATGATTGAAATTGAAGTGGAGATGGAAATCGATGTACTTGTTCTTTGAAACAGCTAGTAATGTGGTAAACCACTTGATCGAATTTTCTTTTGGTTGAATGATTTACGTATATAGAAGTTTAATAACTTAGCTAAGGCCCGAGGGTGTCCTTGTTTTGCGAGATAGTATCACGTAACAAATAGAGCAAATCATGGAGCTTGAAAATTTGGAGGAGGTATGTTCTCCTAAAATGCAAGCTTATTATCTAGTTATGAACATGACCAATTACTTTCTTTCACCTAATCTTTTAAAATAATTCCTCCCAAAATTGTAATAAGTTTCTTAGACTAACAAGCGGAAAGCCAACTATGATACCATTTCTATTTCTAGATTTTTGTTTTGATCTCAATATTTATCTAAGAAATTAAGATATCCTCCTCAAGAAATTAAGAAAGCCAACTATGATACCATTTCTATTTGTAATTTCTCTTTCTCGCTTCTAGTTTTTGTAACATGAAGTCTTAAAGGAGACTTGAGATTTGAAATTAAGAATACTTGTTTTCTAACATTTTCTCATGCTTTGCAGATAAAGGGTTGCTTCTGCTCCAGCTTGAGAGTTTTGATCACGTACCTTAACTTCCAGGTTTTAAGGTTGTTTTTCTTTCTTGCATACTTTACATTCTGGTCCTTTGAGCTGTTAGCAATAATAGTCAAAAGAGTTTTTTTTCCCCCATTTGTTGAAAGCACCGTGCATTTAAATAGATTCAAGATTCAATTTTTGATATAGATTTTGGATTTGAAATTGAGTTCTTGATTTTCACAGTGGTTCCCAATAGGGTCATTTAAATAGATGATGAAATGGTGTGCAACTAAATGAATGCTGAATTAGATGGTTCAGTTTAAATTACTCTATCCATTTTATGTTGAAGCATTATAGTTTTATGCATTCAAGTTTCTTATCTCTTTTGCTTGTCACTAGTCATTGTTTGGTGATCATGCATGTCTTTTGTGTTGCATTCTTTTTGTGGTTTTGTAACTTTTGTTACATTACATTCCTAGTGGTATAAAATATTTGTCAGAGAAATTCTTATGATTCTTAATTTTTGTTGTTTTGTACCTCTGTTTGAGAGAATGTGAATTCTTATGTGCTGTTTGAGAGAATGTTAATGCTTGATTTGTTGTTGTTTTGTACCCCTGTATGAGGTTAATATGTTAAAAAGCTAATTTCTAATTGGCAAAATTTGTTTATGTGGTAATGCAGATTTGTCTACCCTATTAAGAGTGTTATATTGTAATCGCTAAATCCCGTTTTGTGGGGCGGTAAGCCAATTTTCTTTTTTCATTAGATATTCAAAACACATACATTCATAAAGTTTCAGTTAATTTCATCTAATACTTTAATTTTGGAAAATTCCTGCAGATATGAAGGGCCACGCACTGCAGAATCACTTGTTGAGTTTGTAAATACTCAGAAGTCACTTAAGGTTTGGCTGAGGAGCTCCAGTTCTTGCATCCTCATCTTAGAAAGATTATGGTGGCTATGGATTGGTTTAATGTAAGTGATTATTGTCATTTAAAATTCAGCATCTTCTGTGTCTGTGTGACCATAAGTTTGAATCTGTTCTTTAACCTTTAATTTCAATACTTATAGAGTATAGTATTAGTTATATGATTGAACTTGTATAGTAGCTGAATGTAGATTGCCATATAGTTACTTTACTTCTTTCTGAATTCTGACAGGTTTTTTTATATGACTAACCCTCGCTAAATTCTGAACTAGTTGGCACTAGCTTGACTTTAAAGTCCTTTCTGGGATGAAATGTGAGGATTATTCTGGGAGTGAGTCTGAACTAGTCAAATAACTTTTTCACTACATGTATTAGTCTATGCTTTTCTTCACTACATGTATTAGTCTATGCTTTTCCTTATCAGCCGTAATAACTCATCTAAACACATTTAGTTCTGTTTTTTGTGCCTATTAGATTCTTTTGCAATTGGATGAGTGTTTATTATTTACCAAAGATAAGATTACAAATGAAGTTTATATAACTGAAAGACTTTTCCTAAGATTCCTCCTGCTTTAGTAATGGCAGTTATTGTTTAATGCTTGGTTGGTGGTGCTTTTGTAAAATTTTTAATGAGTCAAGTAATAAGGCCCTGGTGCAACTTTTTGAATTTGCCATCAATGTGGCATGACTGACCTAGTCGAGAGTAATCTCTGTGTTTCTCTTTAAACATTGTAAATTTTTTTGGTCAATACTATATGGTTTCCCTGATGGGCATATGGGGTCATTTCCTATTTTGATAAAATTGTAGGAAAGAACAATATTAGTGGCATGATCACGACGGGGCGTTTTCTTTGCTTAAGTTTTGTCTGGTGATTCTTGTTGCAAGCTTAAAGATACATAAATCTTTCTTTTTTACTGATTGAATCGAGGAATCTTGAATGCCATGCTCTCGGTTTTGGAACTCGATTCGGTTTGTAAAATTGCGAGAATGAAGTTGTTCTCGTAAATCGTAGCGTCCTTCAAAATTTTAGCGATTGTTAAAAATACTGCTTTTTGCTTCTCTATGATAGTTCTGATTTCTTTGATACAAATTATTGAATTCATCCGATTCCTAAGCCTAGTGTCATCAAGTTTATTCTTAAATGTTTTTGAAATGATATTCATGTCTATATGTAATAGTACTAGGTTTCTTAACATATTAAGGCATGCGGGATGACGTTTTATAGTACTTATAGTTTGTGACCTAAAGTTTACGAGTGATCAAAATTGTTTTTGACAGACATCGATGATTGAAAAATAGTGTGGCTTTCTTCACTATAATAATAATAATAATAATAATAATAATAATAATAATAATAATAATAATAATTAAAGATACAATTGTGAAGAAGTTGGAGTAGTAGGAAACTCTCGCTCCATTTTTTTAATTTTTTTAAAAAATTTGCGGCGGAGTTTACTACTTGATTTGCGACGGAAAAATTTGCCACGGATTTGCGACGGAAAAATTTGCCACGAAATTCCGTGGCAAACGATTCGCGACGGCGTTTTTTTTGCCACCAATTTTTGTCCAGTGCGCAATCCGTGACAAATGTTGTTTTCTTACGGAAATTGGTGCATTTGCCACTTTGAATGTCCCACAGAAATCAACGATTTTCTTGTAGTGATTAGAGCTGTCCAAATTGATCTTCTCTTTAACGAGATCAATTAGGCCGGAGCCAAAGTCCATATTGAACCTGGTCTAGCTCCGAGTTGGGCTAGGCCCAGTCGAAAACATATTTTAATAGACACAAATAGAGTTAGAGATAGTGGATTTTGAGTAAATTACCCAATTTCTAGGAGGGTACGTAACCTAAAATTTCCCTTTCATCTTTCACATATCATTTGGATATAACTAAATTTTAGGCAATGAAATGAAATTGAAAAGTGAGGTAGCCCGACCCCACGTGTAAAACCCCAAAGTCACACCCCTCCATCAATTGAGTGGCATTTAATTTGTCAGAGTTTATGAAAAAGGTTAAGCAAAGAGATGGAGAGACTGTGAAGGAAAGCAAGCTATAGAGAGAGAGAGAGAGAGATCAAAGCTGGTGTGCTGCTGTTTCAAGGAAAAATATTAACGAAAATTCTTCTTTCATACTCCTCATATTTATATATATATATATATACTCAGAGAAATAGAAAGGGAAAGAGAGAGAAATGAAAGAAAAAAAATAAGCGAGAAAAATGATGTTGTGTGGAATATTAATGGCGAAGTGTATGGTGGCAGATAGACATTGAAGAGTGCAATAAAAAGGGGATTGTTTTAGTTGGGTAGGTCTACCTTTCAATAACTTTCAACTTAATTCTAAGTTCTAACCCAGCCAGCTAGCAAGCTAGCCAAATCACCTGATCTCTTCTCTCTTCCACACAATATATTTTCTTCAAATCCCACAAGTGTTTGAAACTGCATGAGTAGTGCACTATCAATACAATACAAATGATTCAAATGCAGACAATCATGATCTGATGCTGAAGCTTCAAAAGGATCTCTGAGTAACACCTTAATTCATCTCACCCACTTTCCTTACTTTCCATCCCATTAATATTACAGAAAGGGACATATATACAGTCTTATTTCCTTCTCTTCCTCACATAAAAAGTCATTTTCAAACTTGCTTTTCTTATCTGTGTTGGTAATGCCCATGAAAATCACATTTCCTTTGTGCCATTTGCTTTGCTAGTTATGGTTTTTGTTTTACTTTTACCCATATTTTCTTTCTTGACACTGAAAGATATGGGTATTATTATTGTTAGTAAAAAAAGAAAGTGTTACTGTTTTCCTCATCATCTTTCCCTTCTGAGTTTCTTCATCATGGCCATACTTCTTCTACAAACTGCTGTGGCTGAATCAAATATCCAAAATTACACAAGATCATATACACAAATCAGTAGCCTGAGACTTAAAAGGATTAGTAACCACTTGGAGAAGATTAACAAGCCTCCTGTTCTCACCATTCAGGTAATATATATATATTGTTGACTTATTTATATACTGTGTGTGTGTGTGTGTTTTTGTTTGTGTATGTGATAGTTGTTGAGATTTTAATGATCAACTAAATGTTTTAGTTTGACCTTCTTTTTGTTACGTAACAAAAATAAGTTTTTTGTTTTTTTTCCTGGTTGGATCATATATATTTCAGAGTCCAGATGGAGATCTTATAGATTGTGTTCATAAAAGAAAACAACTAGCTTTGGATCACCCACTTTTAAAGAATCACAAGATCCAGGTACTGCAATATTACAGCTAGTTAATTAATAATTAATATTTCACTACTTGATGAATTGATAAATGTGTATGCATGTAACACAGAAAGTGCCAACGGAGATACCAAAAGGGGTGAATGTAAAGAGAGAAGAGGGTGGTAGTAGTAGTAATATGGAGGTGGGAAAAGGAAAAGAGAAGGTAAGAGAGGACACGTGGCAAATGTGGCATAGAAATGGGACACGGTGTCCAAAGGGAACGGTTCCTATACGGAGGAGCAGAATGGATGATGTGTTAAGAGCAAAGTCTTTGTATAAGTATGGCAAGAAACGGCCACGAATTCCACTGTCTCACCGCAGTACTAGTGATGCTCCTGATATACTCAGTGGCAATGGTCATGAGGTGCGTGCTCAATCCTTATTTGATTTGACGGCTACTTTTTTTTTTTTTTTTTCTAAATTGAGTGGTTGCCACTTAAAATTCACACACATAACTATAATTATGAGTTCCATAGATTCAAACTCGGAACATGAGCCTATCAATTTCAACAATTACTTATTATACAGCTAACTTCTTATTGAAATTGAAAAAAATGATAATCGAGTAAGGCACACGCACACTACATCACTATCACTGTATTGTTGATTGTTTGTACAATTAAACAAAATTCTAAGGAAATGAGATGACTATGTGTGTGTATATATGGACATATGGTGTTTCATATACACCATCAATTTTTCTTTTAATTTCGAACTGACCAGCTGTAACTAAAAGACACAGAATCCTTTCATAATTTTTAAGAATTAATTACTTAATTTAAAGATTAAATAAATGTTATCAAGAAATTTGCACCCCAAAGAAAAATAAATGAAAAAAAAAGATTGCTTTATTTTTACTTCAAGTTATACTGTCTTTTCTCACACTCTATCAATAATAGTATTTTTTTTCCTTCCATTAGAATAGTGCTATTTTTTTACAAATAGACGGAGTGGTCACAGTCACTAAAAACTCACACACATAATTGTGAAATCCTGGATTCGAACTCGGACATAGTATCTAGCTAGCCTAACAATTTCAACAAGGATTATGCTAGATCCCATGAAAATATTTTCGTGGTGTTGACAACGAATGAGTTTGTTCGGTGATTACATGCTACTAGTCAACGTTCCTTTTTTATCGCAAGTAACCTTCCATAATTTTTGCATTTTTTATTTATCTATATAATAACACATAAAACACGAAAACCGTTCCTCGCGTTATATAGCATTGCCTTTTAACAATTGTCAATTGAGCTACTTTTTATTTGGGATGAATGGAGATGTTGCACCATTATTAATGAATTAAAATTGTTTGTGCACTAAATTAAAATGCAGCATGCTATCGCGTACACGGTATCACCACAAGAGATGTACGGGGCAAAAGCGTCAATAAACGTGTGGGATCCATCAATTGAAGTGATGAACGAGTTCAGTCTCTCGCAAATTTGGATCCTTTCAGGATCATTCGATGGTCCTGATCTCAACAGCATCGAAGCTGGATGGCAGGTACTCCTTCTAGTTCCTCTCCAATTCCTCATGTCTCTCATTTTCAGTGGGTTGGTTCCTTGAAGCAACCGAGCCTTCCATGAATTAATTAGATTACATGTGATACCCGAGACATTGCATTTAATGTACGAAACAGAATAGTATATATAGTTTTATGAAATAGTGTGATCTGAAGCTTTGATTATTCTACTAGTCAGGTCAGTCCGGAGCTTTATGGTGACAGCAGACCCAGATTATTCACTTATTGGACGGTCAGCATCTCTTTCTTTTTCCCCCTTCAGTCTGTCTATATTTATATGGATGGATTTAATTTATATGAATAGATGGTGTGTAGTATATATTTTACGATGTCGACCAATCAGAATTCAATACATACTAAAAATATTTGACTATTATTTTATTCATCTCGAAAGTCATACCTAAGGTTAGTTTCTTATTGCTTGACGTGTAAAAAATATTTACACCTTACGTACACTTGATCGGTGTATCGCATGGGATATGGCGCGAAAAAGAGTTTATAGATTCTTTTTTTGTGATGGCTCTTATAATGAGGAAAGTCAAATTAGTTAAATAATACAAAAATATTTCACCGTCACGCATTGATCGATTATCGCATGAGTAGATTGTCATGGCTCTTATAATGAGGGGTCAAATTGTTAAATAATACACTATTTCACTGATATTAATATGAGTGTGTCGCACGAGAATAAAGTTGTCAATTTTGGCCCAGCTCAATGGTCGCTCCAAAGCTCATTGTTTTGAGTTGGGATCGTTAAATAGAGGCACAGAAACAAATCGGGACCATTTTGGCCTAACTCAGTTGGACCATGGGCTAAGTTGGGCCATCGGTCCGATATTTTGGAACAATCGGCACAATCGGGTCATTTGGCCTTGGCCTAGTGGGTTGGGCCTCATCTTATACATGAGAGTGGATTCTCTCCATTCAAAACTTCACTAGAGAGAGTATGCAGTGTTACAGCTTGATCATTCAACACCCTCTCTCTAATGGTTTTATGTATTGAAGTCTCTGTCTTTTCTTTTTTAGTCAAGTGTGGTGATCCCACATGACAATAATGTCATTAGAGGGGATTATTTCTCGTGTGTTGCATTGGTTTATTTAGTTTATCAAGGGCTTTTAGAACTTAATATGACTACTCAATTTACCGTTTGGGTGGTACTCATTGATAGCTGGGGTAAAAAATTGTCACACTTACCAAAAACATTTCTCTCAACATATCACTTCTCTCAAAATTGATTTTTCTAAAGAAAAAATTGATTTTAGTTGGGTGTTTGCATATTAGATTGTATGGGAGAAAAATCGAATCCATGCATTTTAGTTCTGTTTATTCAATTGATTTTATTTAAAAAAAAACTATTCAATTACTGTGATTTGGATTAGAAGGGATAGATTGATTAACAACCTAAGAGCCTTCAAATTTTAATGGGTAGGTTACATGGTTGAGTTATAGAGGCATTTTGGTGGAAACTTAAGCATACCGCGTACGGGTGCTTCCCCTCTAACGACTAATATACTAATTACTAATCAATTTGCTTATAAAAAAAGTATAACATTTGGGTTGGAATTAAGTTACAAATTTGTGTTGCTTTATAAACGCGTTAAGGTTTTTGTGATGCAGAGTGATTCATATCGAGCAACTGGATGTTACAACCTGCTTTGTGCTGGTTTTATTCAAACAAATAGCAGAATAGCCATTGGAGCTGCTATTTCTCCTGTCTCTTCTTATGCTAGCAACCAATATGACATTTCAATCCTCATTTGGAAGGTAATTAATTCTTCCACACACAATATTCTATATAAATTAAAATATATTCTATTCTCATGTTTTATTTGTTTGAACATGAAATAGGATCCAAAAGTAGGGAATTGGTGGATGAGTTTTGGTGATAACACATTGGTAGGGTATTGGCCAGCAGAGCTATTCACACACTTAGCTGATCATGCCACAATGGTGGAGTGGGGTGGCGAGATCGTAAACTCACGACCCAACGGTCAACACACCTCGACCCAAATGGGTTCTGGCCACTTTGCTGAGGATGGTTTTGGAAAAGCAAGTTACTTTCGTAACCTTGAGATTGTTGACATTGATAATAGTCTTAGCTCTGTGCAGAGTATCTCAACATTAGCTGAAAATACAAAGTGTTATGATATTCAGAGTTCCTATAGCAATGAATGGGGCACATATTTCTATTATGGTGGGCCTGGGAACAATCCTCAGTGTCCATGATTTTTAATTGACGTACGTACATATGAATTACTGTATCAAGGACACGTATAATTCTGTTTTGAAATTAGTCCCACGTTGAAGTAATATCTTCTTGTTATATTCTTTATTACTTGTATGTAATGTAATTACAGAACTGCTATTGTGTTGTTTCCATTATTTTGGAGGATAGTGAATGCAGAAACACAATTGGAAATAGCAAATTTTGAATGATCTTAATTTTTTGATTTGTGAAATTTCATACACTGTTCGTTGAATGTTGCATCTTGCATTGCATTGCATGCTTAACCGTCACTCAATCAACACATTCTTTCTTCTAGTTCTCATTTTGACATTTGCCAAACAAGAAAAACAGAGAACCTATTGTACTCAGGTATGTTTGCATATCATTTCATTATTCAGGCATTCCCATGATACATTATTCGACCGGGCTAATAAACTCGGACCCGACCAATGATGAAGTAAAGACACCTCACACCGGTGGTGGCAACGGCGTAGCATCTTCCGGTGTGGTCATGTCGGAGGGAGACACACATACAGTAGCAGTAGCAGACTCTATCCTCCCCATCATAAATCCCACTTTCTTAATCGAACCATCATCATGATCATCTTCATCATGATAAGCATAAGCTAACCCACCATGCCACGTTAAATCCATCCCAGCAGTCTCATCATCTCTTGATATCCTCAACAATTTCATCTTATTCAACCCATAAAACAACGGAGCCATAGTCACCGTAACCCACCCACACACCACCAATATTTCAACCACTTGCGCCGCAAGTAACTTCTTTCCACCACCCATTAAAAACCCATAAGGCCTCCCAACTCCATAAACTTCCTCCACATATTCCCCTTTCGCAAACAATCCCGTAAACAACACTCCCCACGCGCCACACCCACCGTGTAATTGCGCAGCTTCCAAAGGATCATCATACTCCATTTTCACCGCAAGCTTATTAAGCCCAATCAAAACCCATGCCGCAACAAATCCACACACAATCGCTGCCCACGGTTCCACCACAGAGCAACCCGATGTTATAGCAGCGAAACCGCCTAACAAACCGTTACACACATCAATCACGTTCCAATGTCCCGCCAATAACCGTTTACTAAACAAAGTTGTTAGAGCTGCAGTGCATCCAGCCAATGTCGTTGTGACAGCTGTCCTTCCTATAGCACTCCATTGACCATAGTAATCCACTTTACTGTTCCCGTAGCCTTTCACTATGGTTAAAAACGAACCGGGATTGAACCCATACCAACCGAACCATAATAAAAACGAACCGAGAACTACTAATGACGCACTGTGTCCTCGTAAAGCAACGGACCGGCCTGTCCGGTCGAACCGGCCGATTCTTGGACCTTCTATTAAAGCTCCCCATAATCCTGCTATTCCGCCAACCATGTGAACCACACCGGAGCCAGCGAAATCGATGGCGCCGGATCCGAATAAAATACTGCCGTCGTTTCGGGTCGGACTGGCCCAACCGTCGGAGGACCAGAACCAATGAGAGACCACGGGGTAAACGAAACCGGTCAAGAAAGAGGAGTATATGAGATACGCGACGAACTGAGTCCTCTCAGCGATGGAGCCGCTGGTGATTCCGGCGGCGGCGATGGCAAAGGACCATTGGTAGAGGAAGAAGCTGTAGTCTCCCGAGGGGTTAGGGAAATCTGTGAGGCCGAAAAAGTGACGGCCGATGAAGCCGTTGGAAGGGGCTCCAAAGGCGAATGCAAAGCCGAAGAGGTAGTAGGAGAGACCGCCGGCAGCAGCGTCGAGGACGTTGGTGAGCATGATGTTCATGGTGTTTTTGGCGCGAACTGAGCCAGCGCAGAGCATGGCGAAACCAAGCTGCATGGCGAAGACTAGATAGGCTGAGAAGAGAAGGAAGGTGTTGTCAACGGCGTGGTTGGTGTCGCTGAGCTTTTTAGAGATTGCATCTAGTTGAGTGCAGAGGTAGTTGGCGGCTGCGGTTGCGTTTGCGGTGGAGCTAATGAGTGGAGCGAGGTCAGTGGCTGAGCAAGAGAGAAAAGCCATGTGTAGAGGTGAGAGTGAGAGTGAGTGATATGAGAAAAATGAAGAGAAGTTAGTTCTGGTTTGAACTGAGTATGAATAGATATGGTAGAGAGGAAGCCATGCGTTGCGTTGCGTTGCCATCCATTTTATTTTATAGAGTAAGGACCATTGAAAATAGAGGATTTCTATAGCCTCTAAAATCATCTCTTTTGTTTCCTTTACAAGTAATATATTTATCTTCAGCCTCAACTATTTTTAGTGGTTTTGGCAATAGCACAGCAGAAAGAATCTATTGATTGATTGAGTGAATGACCAATCATATATTTGGGGTTCCAATTTGTTCCATGCTCCTCTTTATTCTTTCCCACCACGGTCACATGTCTATGTACTTGTCCCACTTTCTTTGTTGTAGTTTATTTGTTTGTTTGTATATACAGCCTCTAATTCAAGTACACCCATCGACTCTATCAAAGAGAACAAGGCTATATAACCCAAAAATATTACAAATATACTGATACACATACACAGTATCTCTTAGGGGTGTTTGCGGTGCGGTTTGGTTTGGTTCGGATGGCTTCCTAAAATAAAACCGAAACAAACCAAACCAAACCAATGCGGTTTGGATTGGTTCGGTTTTTTCAAGACAAAAATAATTTAAAACGGAGTTAAAATTAACTAACATAAAAAAGGCTAACATAAATCTTTAAGAAAAAATCTACTCAAATATATATAGTATATAAATCACTCTCTTTAATTCTTTAAGATAATGTTTAAAAGAATTTAAATTAAATATTTTGTTGTAATTTTTAAATATAGCATAACAATATGGATTGTTTGTAAGTGAGTCAAAGAATTAATTGGATTTGGGCTAGTAAGTGAGTGAGAGTTGGGTTGTAGTTGCATTTGGGTCGGTAAGGAAGGTTGTAATTCAACAAGCCTTAATGTTACTTGCGGCTTGGTTTGGTTTGGTTCGGTTTCGGAAATCAAAACCGCGAACCAAACCGAACCGCGCGGTGCAATGAAAAAAAGAACCGAACTAAACCGATCAAAAGCGGTTTTTTGCGGTTTTCGGTTTGGTTTAAAAGCGGTTTTCGGTTTGCGGTGCAATACTGACTTTATAATTGACTAAAACTCATGTGTGTTCCACTATTTAGGAAATGAGACACATTAATTTAGTGAGATTCACAAGACGTTCATCTAATCAAAGAGTGAGTGTTGGAGGAGAATGTCAAAATAAGTATTGTTTTTTTTGACAACGTCAAAATGAGTATTGTTAGTTTCTCTTAGTTGTTATATTAAAAAATATTAATATGTACACTCGTGCTAGGCATGGTACCTTATTAATTTTTAAAATAAAATAATTTAATAATTTGATTTTTTGTTTTGATGAGTAAATATGAGAGATATTATATATTACCAATTGTGAAAAATAGTAGGTGTATATCTTATAATACATAATTTAATTATAAATCGCCTACAATATTGTGTGTTTTTTTGCAAGGAAATTGGCTCCAAACTAGTTGAGAAGGTAGAAATGTATGCTTCAAACTAACAAATTAAATCACATGGTAAACTGAATATATATAATTTAGATGTTTTATAATTTGTAACGTTATTTGTGGATGGATGGATGCATGGCCAAGTTGACGCGGAGTTATTCATTCTACACGATGCTACAAGGAAATTCCAGGTGAACATCTCATCAATAACTATTAAGTTTTGTAAGTATTCATCAATTATTCAATTGTGACGTGTAACATCTAGAAAATTAAATTCTTCACCTAATGAAAGTAGAAACTGCAACAAAGTTCCAAGCCACGGGTGAATGATGTGACCATAATCTAACTGCTAATTTATCGTAGCTCCATTTTTATATCTAGTTTATTTAGCTAACACTAATGTAGTTTGGCTTTTCAAAAAAAAATAATGAACGAATATGTTGTACATGTTTATTATAGGATAGGATCTAACTCCAACTTACTGTGTTTGAAAGCATATAGAACTCCAAAACGACATGCACCGGAGTGATTTATTCAGTTAACTTTTTGGTATCGATCCATTTTACTCCATAGTCTATACCACCATTGAGTGACAGATCCAAAGACATTTATTAGTAGGAGGCAAAGAAGACAGTTTATAATCGTTTTGTAAGAAATATTGTAAGTTTTTACAGAGGATTTAATGGGCATGCATGATTAGTGTAAACTGTTTTTACACTAATGTCCGATGAGAACCCTGATAGGGTAGCAATTAATCAGTAATTGGGCTTTGCAATGAATAAGTACGTAACTCATAAATGGTTATGTTTTTGCTTCCCTAAAACAAACAACATAAATACGTAACTCATTAAGTTTACACACCATGCATAAGAAAATAAATGCTATAAATGGAAATTAAAACTAAATTAGTCTATTTACATAACATAAAGTTTCCACATTAGAAAATTGGCAGGAAAGATGAAAGAAACTCACCCCAATCGGAATGCTCAGGGCCACATCAAACAAAAATATTGCTAATATGAGCATAGTTTTCCAACCATGAGATGAGCTTGGTACCTACTATGATTGTATATCTATACTTACAAACGGACTGTGCAGCTACTACACCATTTACAAGCAAAACCAAGTGAAGGAAGCACATCAAAAGCTCAATTTTTCTTTGATTTGAGCTGTATACCAAGTAAAACAAGTCCGGCCGAAGTCGATGCAGACAAGAACGTGGAGAAGTAGAAAAGAGCAAGCAATGCTCCTCTTAAAGACTGCAGCCAAAATATTTAGAAATTTTGGGCATCAAAAATCGGTAGTCAACAAAAGCAACATGAGGTGTTGTGAGTGAAAAGTTAACTTATAGCACCTTGCCAACCATCAAAGCATTGTCATTTGCATACTGCATAGAATTCTCTGGACTGTTTTGAATTCCCTGTGCTATTTGCCATGAAAGAATCCTATTTCAAAGTTTACAGAAGAACTTAGTTTTACCAGTCTCAATCCTCTTTCTGATAAAATTCTAACAAGAAAAGCTTACCCAAAAACAAATCCAATTGCAGCCCCAATATTGGCTTTCTCTGGAGTAATTTCAACCTGCAATGCTCCAAACTGCAATTGGCAACCACATTACTAATTTTGCAGAATAGATGATAGTTTTTCATATAGGAAACATCTCACAAGTAGAGAAAGATTAATGACTGACCTTCAGCGTCTTAGTTTCCTCTTTGGGTTGGTTATCCATTACTGCAGATGTTGAAGAAGCAGATAGAGCTCTCCCAGCTGCAATCATTGCTTTTGCAATCTATGAACATTTCTACATATCAGTGTTACTTAGATAAATATCACCATTTCAGATATGGTAACATTAATTTTATGTATTCATATAATTGCTTAGCTATGTAATTTTGTGCATAGAGGTGACCTAATTAGATTTTTAACCTGGAATGTTTTTTTCTGAGACCTTGCAATAGTAATGGTCTTTAAAAATAGTTGACTTGAATAAAATGTTGAATAGTAAGAAGATTGATTTGCAATGTTAGCAATTAGTGATTGCAGAAACATGTTATATCTAGCAATTGTGGCCCAGCAATGAAATATGTTCTCTGTACAAAGTTAGTGCATCACTTAAATGATACAAAGTACAAGTTTACATCAGTTTTAGTTACAACTACCAGACGCCAAAGTAGTTGGTAAGGAGTCTGCGATCCCTTTTTCTCTCTTGGTGCATTACAAAAACCACTAACCCTAATCTATAGCCAACACGCGTCTATGCAAGAATTTTTGTTGATGTTCCAAGATTAAGTATTCAAGCCTTAAGCTATGAGGCAACAATAACAACAGAGAAGTGTAATTATACAGAAATACTTCTATTTCACTGGTTTCCCTGTTTGGTCCTAACTAATAACAACATGATATCCTAAATCCGTTTCAATAGAATATATATAGGGTGTTAAATAGAAAAAAAAATTCTTCAAGGAAATTGAACTCATATCATAAAGGGAAAATGACATGATAACAAACAAGATTAGGACCTAATTTGAATTAACTTCAAACTTGCAAAAGTCTCTCAACGCTACTAAGATAGGGATTTCATTCATAACTTACAAAAAAAGTCTTTATAAGCTTACAGGTACCAGTAGAGAAGCTAGATGAGAGAGCTTACGAAAAATTTGATTGCAGAAGATTATTTCAACTTGAGCAAAAAGCTATTATTTAGAAAATTTATGGTCAATGAAATAATTTCAATAGAAGTCTAGAACTGCCAACCATTTTCTCATAACATTAGCTTCACATAAGCAAGAGAACTACCAACACATATTAAGTAGTGAAAATACCTTTTGCAGCTCACCTTGGCCATACTGCCCCATTGATTGAAACCTTCTACCAGCAGATATCAAACGCTTTCCAAGTGCTAAGAAGAACAAGAACAAAGACATCTTCAAGTTAAATCCCTCATAATATTTAGGGAGGAGTTTGTTTGAAGGAGTACCTTATTAAAAGCTCATCAATGATTTGCTAAAAGGTTTACCTGATTTGGCAGTGCCAGTCAAACTGGCCTCCATCAAAGGAAGCTTCGCCACTAAAGAGTGGGAGGAAGATGTGTCAGCAACTTCCCATGCTCGAGAGAGGTTTAACAATGTCTCTCCTAACTCTTGGCCACACTAAGAAAGTATATTCATTGCCATTAAAAAAATATATCCATTCTATTTTGGAATGTGAAAAACACCAAGCACATATAGTAGAGACATCTTTTGGAGACAATTAATGGAATGGAATAGCACTAAGTTACATACATGTAAACCCTAAATGCTTCAACATAATTTTCCATTAACATATTGCTTGTAAATGAAGAAAACTTATACAGAAACCACCACTAGCATTGCAATAGTCAATCTTAATTGAAATATTTATCTGAATTGTGCTAAGTGCTAACATTGTAGGGTAATAACTAGTAAGTAAAAAGTACACTAACCTCATTCAATACAGGTCCGTTTGAAAGATCGAATGCGGCGTCGTTTAGCTTAACAAATCACAAACACGATTCCAAAGCAAAGGAAAAATGTTAATTTGCAAGAATTAAACAAATAATCAAGGATTTGCATTGAAGTGAACTTACGTCTAATCGAAGATCGCTGGGAAGCTGCGCAAAGTAATCAGAAGGAAGATTAAAACTGTCCTGCAAATGCAAATGAACTAATGAATTGCGAAATTTCAAATAAAAGCGTTAAAATTTGAAAGGTGGAAAAAGAATTGGTTACAGCAAGTTGTTGGAGAAGAGGTTGAGGGTCGGGTTGTGTGGATTTAGAGGAATCGGATTCGGTTAGAGCAAAACGGAGAGGGAGAGGTTTTGGAAGAAAAATGGTATTGGTAGAATTAGGAAGTGTGAGTGAGGTTTTGGAAGGAAAAGGATGGGTGTGAAATGGAGAAGAGAATTTGGAGAGAGACGGCAGGAGATGAAGCGAAGCTGAAAGTGAAACCATGGTTTTCATTATTGAAGCTATGCAACACACTTTGTCTCAGCCACTGAAACTCCTACAGAAATTTTTAAATTTGCATGTCACTTATCTAATTCTCTTCTTTCTCGAGAATTGCTATTTGGATTATAGTTATGTGACAAAGTGGATAAATACAATATTTATATGGTAGGACCCATTTTTTTTTATCTCTTTTATATAAATAAAATAGAAAAAAAAAGTGGGTCTCACAGTATAAATATTGTATTTGTCTACTTTATCCACAAAATCATTGTCTAAATAGCAATTCTCTTCTCAATAACATATTTTTAGTTAGAGAAAAAGAAACCCAAATTTTTGTCAAAAAAAATAAAAGAAAAAGAAACCCAAATTGTTATTTTCGGATGCCTTTATTTAATTATCATATAAAAACAATTAAACTTTTTTTTTGGATTATAAAAAATTGAGGATGATGGGATGACACCGATTCAAGACAGAGCTCAACTTTTTTGAGCACTTATGAAAGTAAACACAACAAGTAAATTCCTAAAACTTTATATAATAAAAAGTTATTTAATAAATAAAATAATATATTCATACCAGTGTTCCTTTCAAAAATAATATATTCAAACAGGTGTCAAGTGATTCTTTGTGTTCATATTTCTGTAGGAATTTTGCTTATCGATTTTTTTATCAAAAGGAAAGCAATAAAAAAGAAAAAAAAAGAACAAACTAAAGTGTAGGATGTTTCATCTCATAGCATCAACTATAAGAATAGGAGAAATAGAAGGACAAATAGGTCACACACAGGGCGGGTCTTATGGGTGTGCTGGTTTGTGCACAGTACAGGTCTCACCCCAACAAATTTTTTTAGGGCCCCAAATTTTTACTCCATTCGATTTTTTTATAAGCAAAAAGAGGTCAACAATAGTTGATGTATTTAGTCCAAATCGTTTCCCTCAATATTTTAGATAAGATTGATCACATTTCAGTTAGGATAGTTCTTTTTAAGTAGCTAGAAAATTAATATTAGTTTAAATTTGTATTGAGATGTTATTTACAATTTAAATAACAAAATTTGAGTTTTTGATAAAATTATGATTAGGGCCCTATTTTTAGGATTTAAACTTTTTCGTTTGACAAAAAGAATATTTAAACTTTTATTTCACCAAACACCTTTGCTTTAGTCAAGATTTATAATGAGCATTTTTTTCTCCAAGGTCCTAAGGCTCATAGTGAATGAGAGATCAGAAAAAGAAAAATAAAGGCAGATCGCAGATACTTTTTTTCTATAGAGAATAAAGGGCTATTTACTTATGAAAAACAAGTTACGAAGATAAATAAATTTTTATGTTAATTCATAAGTTCTTACTAATAATAGCTATATTTTCATAAGTTGTTTTTCCATAAACTACTTTTATAAGTCTATGAATAATACATAAAAACTTATTTATTTGCATAAGCTCAAAATAAGTTTTATTCAAACAGAGCGATTGCTAAGCGCTTTACTTGATTAGAAATAGAAAGAATGACTTTGAAAAATATTTTTCTATTGTCACATTATTCTCATTTTAGTTCTTATTTTTGAAGTTTTGGTGAAAAAAATGGAAGCAAACTTTCACCGAAAATAACAGTAACATTTTAAGCGTTTTGAGCAAAAATCTAAGATTGAACTAGTAACGAGTGATTTGAATGATTTATATAAAATAATAGGTAGTTCAATATCATTTTTTTTGAAGCAAAGTTCAATATCATTTTAATCAACTAAAGATATATATTCATATATTGGCTTAAATTATTGTTTTGGTCCTTTATCTTTGGTCTTGATTTCATTTTGGTCATTTTTTTTTTTTTTTTCGTTTTGGTCCCTCATGTTTCATTTTTGTGTCAATTTAATCTTTTTTTTTGTAATTTTTCATCCATCACCTTAACGGACGCCACGCTGGCAGTTAACTGCTAACGTGACATCTCAAGTGTCAAGACTGACTTGGAATTCATTAAGTGATGTGGTAAAGAGACCAAATTGAAACTAAAAGAAAGCATAAAGGACCAAATTGACATAAACTCAAAACTGAAAACTAAAATTAACAAAACATAAAAAACACAAAAACAAAATTAGCAAACTACACTTCTGAATTAACAAAAACTAAATTAAATTAACAAAAGTTAAATTAGTTCATCTTCTTCCCTGTTACTCCCTGAATCAAGAACAAAACTCCCATTTCCCTCTTTTGACTTTGATTTGAAAACCGCCAAAAGGAAAGGATTGCAAGCTCAAATCATATTATTATTAGAATCTGGAAACGAACCATAATCCATTGATATAAACTGTTACAAGCTTAACTGGAAAAGAATCATAAAGATAATCCTCAAACGAATCAAAAACACCAAAAGAAAATCATTACAAGCTTAAATCATATTTTGAACAAACTAAGATCATCGTAACATCCAATATATTCAGTATCGGCGTAACATTCACATCATATTCACAACGCACAATTTGAAAGCTAACCCGATTTTTGAACGATTTTTCATTCAATCGTGTGTTGTTTATCAAAATTGATTTAGGGCTTTTTAAGATCCCTTTATTGCGAACAAAACCCATCCAAGATCAAACAAAACGAATGTCTAAATCATTAAATTTAGCCAGACTCCATCGTGGGTTTAATGACTCATTTATCTCAGAATGGAAATTTTCTCAAATTGTTGAATGAAAATGGGTGAACAATTTTTTTTCAAATCTGGAAAACATTAGAGTTTCTCAACGAAAATTGTTGAACAATTTTTCTTCCAGATTTGGAAATTGTTAGAGTGCCTCAGATCTTGTTTTTTTTTGTTAATGTTGATTTTCTATTTTGTTAATTTAGATTAGTTTTTGTTAATTCAGAACTTTAGTTTTCTAATTTTGTTTTTCTGTTTTTCATGTTTGTTAATTTTATTTTTCTGTTTTGAGTTTATGTCAATTTGGTCCTCTATGTTTTCTTTTGATTTCAATTTGGTCCCCCATTTGTCACATCAATTAATGAATTCCAAGTCAGCCTTGACACTTAAGACGCCACATCAGCAGTTAACTGCCAGTGTGGCGTCCGTTAAGGTGATGGATGAAAAATTACAAAAAATGACCAAATTGACACAAATGAAACATGAGGGGCCAAAACGAGAAAAAAAAAGATAAATGACCAAAATGAAATCAAAGCCAAAGATAAAGGACCAAAACAATAATTTAGCCTCATATATTTCATAAAGAACTTGGTAAACTGGGATTTCAAACCCTGCTGACGAGCTTATCAAAGAAAAGAAAAAAAAAAAACCTGCTGACGAATGGGACCCAAAATAATAGTAATAATCAGCAAGCAGCCACCAAACAATGCCTAACGTCTTGGGAAAGTTCATACGCGACACGTTGAGCCCGAGAACTACATATGAACGAAAACAAAACTAATTCCATTCCATGTTGAAAATTATATAACATCTTACAATGCTAACAACAGTTTTAGCTTCGCCTTTAATTCAGAAGAATTTAAAATCCTGCTCACAACACAAGTGAAATCAAATCATGTGTTGCTGCTATTTTGTATGTAAAAAACAATTTGCAATGTAAAATACAAGCTTGTATTCTTGTATGGCTACAAAACTGCTTAGATATGATTCTCACACTCTAAAAACGAGGCATGTTAGTAGATTACAACAGGACCTTTCTAGGTGAAGGGAAGAACAGATACCAGCCCAAGGTTTAGTAATCTTGTCAGCTTGTAACCTTTGCAACCTTTCTTTGTTCAATTTGACCAGTTAATGGACACTGCATCTCCGTCCAACTTATTGGAACCATAGTTGCACCTAACCAGAGAAAGTATAACAGGTTGAGGCACATATTAATTTGACTATGCATGTATTTTAAGGAAAAAAACTGAAAAATCAAACATCAGTCCATATTGTGTTACAGTCACATAGCTTAAAACGAAAAAAATTTCTTTTCAAGATTGCCCAGCATATATGAAAATCCCTACCTGATAGGTGCACACCACCTGCAAGCTGCAAGTGTGCAACTTATAATACAGTAATTATATTTTACCTCAATGGTTGCTACTATATATGAGATGAAGTAGCATTAAGCACATAGGACATTAGGGAGCAAATGATGTGAGAATAAGCTAAAATTCAAGCCACGTCACCAGACCTAAGTATAAGTGTTGGACACTAAAACTGGTATAAACTCATTCATTCTTGATCTCAGTAATGATACATGTTTTAAACATAATGTTTATATACAGGGTTTCTGACTAACTGTCTCTCCGATAAAAATAACTGCAATAACTAACTCTGTAAAATTAGTTTACATCAGCTTTAGTGTCAGACAAGTAAAATCCAAAATTTTTCCAAGACAATACTATCTCTCTCCAGTTACATTCTTTCATTCGGGACTAATTATTTCAGATTCCAATCCAAATTGTCACAAGCTCACAACATCCAAAAGCTCTAATAAGGTCAAACCTACACCAAGACAATAATATCTCTCTCTGATTACATTCTTTCATTCGTGACTGATTCAGACTCCAATGCAAGTTGTTACAAGTTCACAACATCCCAAAGCTCTAACAAGGTCAAACCTACCCATATCACCAATCTATTCCCAAATACTAAATGATAAGTGTTATTGTGCTTACTACTATCTAATAAATTGATGCAATTTAAGCATTTCTGGTTGATATTGTGGGGCTTCACTGCTTCCACATTACTAAACTAATCCTCTGATATAAATGATCCCATCAAGAGAGATCAATGACCT
The DNA here is from genome assembly GCA_020916435.1 of Oxytropis ochrocephala. Classification (NCBI taxonomy): domain Eukaryota; kingdom Viridiplantae; phylum Streptophyta; class Magnoliopsida; order Fabales; family Fabaceae; genus Oxytropis; species Oxytropis ochrocephala. The sequence continues at coordinate 22,265,674 of CM037090.1, read as the reverse complement.
ATAAATTGAAATGGTTGAGGAAACCAACTTAGAAGGGGCCTTTATTGTGCTCTAGGTCTCAAGCAAAATGAGAGAAAGCAGGAGAAAAAACGAAGGCACTAAATAGAGGGGGAGGGGACAACAAGAATGCTGCCACACAATCAATTAGACTAGAGAATGCAGAAATCCAGATAAACAAGCAGTAAGCCAGTAACATAATATAAACTAGAGGAAACCGGCAACAACCTAGAGTGCAACTAAAACAATATGAACACAACTCACCAGCAATGCTTTCTGCAGAAACAACACCAAGTTCATTCTTTGCGGTTGACAGAAAGTACGCCCGTGAATCTCCAAGGGAAAGCTAATAAAAAGTGATTGAATTAAAGTGATGTTCAAGTAACAACCAGTTGATTTGAGAGCAATTTGGATAATTTGAAAATAAAAATAAAAAACTTATTAAACTCTTAAAGCGATAATAATACCACAAGAGCTTTAACAATGTCACCCGGACGATAAGATAAGTGCATGTCTACTTTATCTATCTCAGTTGCTCTAACATCTTGTTGCCTGCCAAAATAAGAATCGTGAATACTCAAACATTTTTAAACATAAAACTAGAAACAGTATTCGAATCACAAATGACAATCACATGAAATTCATGATACAGAGATGGTTATGCACATATACAGTACAGTAATTTCAAGAATTCAGCCAAACACACAAGATTTAAACAGACTACAATTCCAGCAAACCATTTCTTCCATTTTTTACATGTAATTGCTAAATTCCATCTAAAACGACAATGCTTGGAACCATTTTCTTCCTTTTTTTTAATGTAATTGGCAAAGTCCCTCTAAAACTACAAATGATAAGGGAAAGAATATCTACAAAATGATAGTAATCCAGTTTATAGCAGGCATGCAATTAAACAAAGTTTTACAAGAAAATTGGTGATTACAATATCATACAAGAATACAAGCTGTAGCATAAAAGGCAAAGTTGTAGCATACCTAATGATGCCAGTAAATTTTTCTCGAACAGATTTTTGTCCAACACACATAATATCAGCTGAAGCAGACCTAGCCATTACTTTGGTGACCTAATAATAGCAAAACGCATGCGGTTGAAGACAAATTGTGTAAAATGACAATCCATATTCGATAGAGATAGAGATAGATACATACCCGTGCAATGACAACAGAACCAGGCTCTGGAACCGGTCCATGTGCTTTATGACCAGTTACTTCAATAGTCGGTCTCTGCACGTTTAAAATAAGAATGAAATTGAGAATGGAAGTGTTAATTGGGAAAAACAAACCCTAGGAGTAGGAGTAGCGATTACTGTTAGCAAACCTGGTCAGGAGAATCCGACGCGGGAGGTTTGGTGAGGCGAAAGCCAGTTAGAGAAGCATAAACGGTGTTGTTATGAGGCGCCGCGTAAGTTCCTTTTCCGGCTTTAACGTCCCAGCTTCTACCAACTACTTCTCCCGGTGTTACCATCTCTCCCACTGCTTCCATTAACGCTCTTCTCTCTTCCGCCGCTCTAACCTCTTTGTTTTTGGGCTGACCAGTTTACTCCCTATAGTCAATTTTCATATCCCCTTGTGTGTACTGGAGAAAATAGTGTAGATTGACAATTTTACCCTCGTTAAAATTAACAAATTTCCCGTGTCAGATAAAACCTCTCTCTTGAAGATCTCTCATCCCCTCTCGAAGATCGATCCCTCTCGCTCGACGATCTCTCTCGCAGTTTCGGTTTCGATCTTGATTTCTATCTCTGTATTGGTTCGTGATTTCTTCTTCTTCCAATTTTATCTTCTGATTTTCTAGATTTGCTCATTGTTACTCGATTATGCTCATGTCAGACGTGGCGAATGGCGATCACTACATCAGTCTCTCTTTGATTCTTGCTCACATGTGCTTCTTCTTCTAATCTCTCTCTCTCTCTCTGCAAGTTAACTTTTCTAAATACGATTGAAAACAAAGAAAACGGTGAATTATTTCTACCAAGCAAGATGGCCGATGTTGCCAGTAGCACAATGGTATGTATTAGAGCATATACCTCTTCTACTTGTACTAGTTGAATTTTCTTTTTCTCTATTACACTGAATTTGGTCCTATTATCAACAAATTGCTGCAACGAGCATTTCAAATTTCATTGAATGTTTCACGTTGTGCAGAGCTCCCCTCATGCATTTGATCTGGGAGCTTTCGTTGGTGACTTAACCGTCGAAGAGGATTTAAGCAGGTCAACATTCTCTCTTCTACTACTGCGCTTCCAAATTATCAATTGTTTTAGTTTATCTTGAACTTTAGATCAAGATTGGTAGTTTTAGATTTTGGTTAACTTGTTTGCAGCGATGATATATCGTTGGAAGGACTAGAACAGGAGCTTGAGGAATGTAAGAATGATCAAGTGAGTTACCATTTCAACTTCATTCTCGTATTGGAAACTGTACAATTTTAGATGCTGATGAAATGGTGGTATATATCGAACTTTCTGCATGCTGCTTTGTAATGTTTGGATGCTTGTTCTTAGTAACAATCTATTTACCAAATTATCATTAACAGCGTATTTGAGAATCTCTCTGTTCTTTTGACAATTCAATTTGATCAATGTCAAAACTTGCTTGTCTGTTTTTTCTCTCTTAGTTGAAGTGTATGGTAGACATGGTAATGAATTTTAGACAAGTTATAAACACTTTCAAGAATGCTTCAATGGGAGGTTATTGCACCAACTAATTTTATTTAAGCCTGCCTATTTTTATTCACTCTTATTGGCCCCATTTATACTATTTTATGACCAGTTGTATTTTTTTCCTGTGCCTGCTCAGTGGTCACAAATTAGATTCTCGATCATTTTCTTATTTTACTTGCCTTCGCTAGAAACATATTTATAATTTATTATGTTGTTTTTGTTTGTGTAGGTAGTTGCCAACATACTGGCCAAAGGTACAAAACTTAGGGATTATACAAAGGGAGTAGAGAATGATTTGCGGAAAGTCGAGTTGGATTCAATTCAGGTTTGTTGATAATCTTGTGAATTTTTATATAGCCATAGTTTTTTTGGCTTTGCTAGATTTGGTGACTAGTAAGCATGTGTCAATACTATCTGGTTGTAGTACTGATCTTACATGTAGGCTTGGTTTTCTGGATCTTCTATCCTTCATGCTAAGCAATATTAATGACCTCTTCAATTGATTTTGTGGTAACTAAGCAATTATGTAAAAGTTTGATCATATGGCATTTCTAGGTCAAGAAGTTAGTTTATGCTTCATATTTGCTTGTGGTCCTTGATATAGTGAAGTATTCTAATAGAATTTGTTTTGTTTATTATGGAAATTTAGTTGTAATGTCATGTTCCTAGCATTAATCTTGTTCTGGCCGATGGTTGTTGACAACACCAGTCATTTGCATTTACAAAACCAATATTACATTGGTCTGAGTGAATTTGAGCTTGGATTCCTTAAATAAGGCCTTGGAATCAATCCAATGGGCGGAAAAAACGTGGTTGAGAGGGGAGACCCATTAATCTCCATCAGGTTCCCGGGGGGAGATTAGTCATCGATGAAGTTAGTGGATACGTTGCACCTATAATATGGTAACAAAAAGAAATTGACAAATGTGCCATTTATTGCAGGATTATATTAAAGAAAGTGATAATCTAGTCTCTCTTCATGATCAAATTCGAGATTGCGATAGTATCTTGTCACATATGGAAACTCTTCTAAGTGGGTTTCAGGTACGTTAGCGCTTTGAGCAATTTGAAGAAGCTTGCATTTATGCATATGTGCACTGATAAAAAGCAGAACCAACAAACCAATTCTTAGTTAATCTTAATCATTTAAAAATGGCGGTAAAAGTGTTTTACCGATAAGAAAAATAATACTTTTATAATAGATTTTATTCTAAAGCTTGAATTTGACATTTCCACACTGTTCAGCTTTTCCGTTTGAGAAGTCTTGCTTCCACCTTACAATGATGAAGTGCCTATTTACCTGCTTTGTGGTTCTTTTAATAGTCATATGTCACAGATATGTTACAATCATGATTGTTTATTCAATAATTTGAAGGACTTCTCCAACAATCTGAAGTTCAGTTTTTATGTGGATTTTGAATTTGAATATTCAATTACAAACTCTTACATTTTATTTATCAGTCCGAGATTGGTTCCATCAGTTCGGACATTAAGATTCTTCAAGAGAAGTCTATGGATATGGGTCTGAGGCTTAAGAATCGCAAGGTATGGCAACTTTATATAAGGTTTTGACTTTGAAGATTTTCATATATTGCAACACCTTTTTGCCTTTGCTTAATACTAGACAAGCAATGGCTAGTATTATGTAACTGCAAGTTTTATTTGGAAAGCAAGTTGCATCTAAAGGCTGTTTACATTTTGACAATTATGTTAATACATCTCTGATTAGAATTTCTTAAACCTGGGCTGCTTTTAATGTCTGGATGAGCAGAGAGTCCACCATCACTTGCTATTTCTAGAACTTTTCTTCCCTGCTACCCCATCTCTCCCTAATTAGGTTATATGTTTTCCTATCATTTGCCATATGTACATGTGTTATATGTAGTATAATTGGTCTTGTTTTTCCTCCCAACAGGTGGCTGAATCCAAATTGGCTAAGTTTGTGGAAGACATAATTATCCCTCCGAGGATGGTGGACATCCTTGTTGATGGAGAGGTATTATGATTTCTCTGTAATCTACTTCTTTCCACTCCTGTAATATTTTATTAATTTGTTTGGTGGTGCGCATCGCACATTTAATATTTCCAATAGTATTGTTTGCTTCTGGTCCTCTACATTTGTATCGTTTTTTAGGCTTTGAAACAAGGGTTTGATTGAGTATCTCGGATATATGTTTTTTAGTGACTTTGTGTCACGATGCTTCTGTGTTTTTGCTAATGTTTGGAAATAGACAAATATAACAAACATTGCAGTACTGGTGTTGAATAAGTCTGCAGTCTGCACGTTACATTATAAACACTGGTCACGTATTGTTCAAGATCGTGGCATTATGTGAACAAACGGCTCAGGTCCTTAGGGTATTATCTATAAAGGACTCGAGAGCTTCTGGTTTTGGTCATGCTTTTTCTAAAATCTGTAGTTTTATTTTATTTGTTAGTTGACACACACATGCATACATACATTGTACATACATATAAGATGGTATGATAATATAATACATAGGTTGACAGTTCTTTTGTTTCTTATCAGATGTCTCCTCTTTTTCTTCTTTGGCATCTTAAGCTAGAGTTTATATGTTTTGGGCGTTTAGTTGTATTTTTTGTACTTCATGTACACGACCCAATACTTGATGTACTTACTGCTCTGTATTCCTTATATTCTATGTTCCCTTTTACTTAGCTTTCTTGCTCCCTTTGGATTCTTTTCAGGTAAATGAAGAATACATGAGAACTCTTGAGATTCTGAGTAAGAAACTGAAGTTTGTTGAAGTGGACTCAATGGTTAAAGTATCAAAAGCTCTAAAAGATGTTCATCCCGAACTTGAAAAACTTCGGCAGAAAGCAGTCTCAAAGGTTGTCTATACCTATAATAGTATTTGTACAACTTTTCCTTTTCATGTATAATTTCTTGCGGAAATTTTCTTCTATCTGGAAAGCTGATTATCAGATAAACAAATATCTTTATCATGGCTATCCATCCATCTGCAGGTGTTTGACTTCATTGTTCAGAAACTGTATGCATTGAGAAAACCCAAAACAAATATCCAAATACTTCAACAAAGTGTCCTTTTGAAGTACAAGTGAGTTTATTTAAACTATTTTTTAAAATGTGATAGCATGATGGGTTGATAAGCTTTGAATTCCCAATTGATAAATTGCACGAGCTCATAATTGTATCTACTCGATAACAGGCCAACCATGTTCACATGTGTGTGTTTTAGCAATACACATTAAACAATTTTTTGGAATGTGATAATATGATGGGTTGATAAGCTGTCAATTCCGAGTTCCAATTGACAAGTTGCACAAGCACATAACTGTATCTACTCGATAACAGGCCAACCATGTTCACATGTTCAAATTTTAGCAATGCATTATTTTTTTAAACGTCTCTCTCTTGAGTATTACATTTGGTTATACACAAATCTATTATCGGTTTCTATTCAGTTTTCAATGTATATCAGTAGCTAAATCATCAAAATTTGTGCTTATAAACAAAACTACTGAACTACTGTTGAATGATTTCTACTTATAAATGTTTTTGTTGTTGTCATTATTTGCATTCAGCCTGCTAACAAGAGTACTAGAGAAGGATCTGAATCTGATATGCACCATTCTATATTCCCTTGCTTTCAGCACCTTGAAATTGGGAAATCATTTTCGACTTTTCGTTATTTTTGTCAACTGTGGTGTCTCTATGAATCTAACAAATGTATGTGTAAAAGTGTAGGTATGTTGTTACCTTCCTCAAGGAACATGGCAAGGAAGTTTATAATGAAGTTCGTGCAGCTTATATTGATACAATGAACAAGGTAATCAATATGTGTATTGATTGAAATGTTACCCTACATATTGGTATTGCTATGAGGATTAGAGAAAGTTTGTTTGCTCTTCGCATATTTCTTATCTGTCTTTGTTTGAATTTCTTGCTTAAAAGCATCTTTCTCAAAGTAGAATAAACTTTAAATCAACATTGCCGCCAATATGTGATAAGTCATCAGATAATTCATTTTTAAAATTCAATCCATATGTATATTCAATATAGAATAAAGCCCACACCAAAAAGTGCATTTTTCGCTAAGTGAAGTTTAAAGTTAAGTGTGACTGGTAGAATCTAAAAAACTTAGGTAGCTCTGCGTTGGCCTGACGTATTCATATGACTGCTGTACTGCTGTCTGGAAGATGTTACTTTGGTCTATGTTGATCATCATACACTTTATTATTATTTTGCTAGCCTTCATGATTAATGGTCAATTCACTTGGAAGACTTATTTGTATGTTATATGTATATGTATTACTTAATTGGGTAGAATGATTTTACAGGGAAACAATGAATTTGCAAATCATTTTATGAAGTATCCTTATGCTGCTGTATAATTGCAGGTTCTTAGTGCTCACTTCCGTGCTTACATACAAGCCATGGAGAAACTACAATTGGATATAGCAACTTTTAATGACTTAATTGGTGTAGAGACAAGAAGCAGTGGTCTTTTTACAAGAGCATGGGAACCACTAAAGAATCGGTCTGCTGTGTTTGCTCTTGGGGATAGGATTAGTATATTAAAGGTATGACTCAACATGGGAAAAAGGGGAAAGGCTAGCAGGTTATTCTTTTGTTTTTTCAATGCTAGCTCATTTGACCAAGAAACCCAAGTGTTTATTATAGTTGGTGTCGGTAGGTAGTTCCTTTTGTGAAGTGAAGGTTATTCAAGACAGGGATAACAATTAACAACTGTGTCAAGATAATGAAAGCAATTTTTGGGTCAGGATTATGCTTCATGCCCTAGGGACCTATTGTTGGTTTTATAATTGATTATACCTTGGAACTTGCTTTTTAAAAAAGAAATAATTTTTTTTTTCTTATAGAGCATTTGCTTTATACTTTGTAATTTTTTATTTATGATATTTATATTTTTTGAGCCTTGGTATGCTTAATGTCATTGGATTTGGCTCCTCTGGAGTAAGAGGTGTACTTTAGAGATAAAATGTGAAATCATGACTGGTGATTGTAAAGCCAACATTTAAGATTTCAATAATTACATGATTTGTTATATACATTCAATGCTATCCTCTAAAATGCACCCTTTTACTTAAGCAGAGCCTAATTCCATTGTATGTCACTATATGACTCTGATCTGAAAAGATCGTACATACATTGGATAATTGTCTTAAATTGACAATTTGGCAGTATATTGAATGTGTTAACAGGAAATTGATGAACCAGCGTTAATTCCTCATATAGCTGAAGCCAGCTCCACTAAATATCCATATGAGGTATTGTTCAGGAGCTTGCAGAAGCTGCTTATGGATACTGCTACTTCAGAGTATGCTACAGTTTGCTATGCGGCTTAATATTGTCATAAAAAATGCTAATCTGCATAAAATCCCTTGTTGAATGCATGTTGACATTATTTCCTTTCATCTGCAGATATAACTTCTGTGATGAATTTTTTGGAGAAGAACATATGTTCTATGAAATTTTTTCAGGTATCTGATGGTGTTTCTAGATTTTAAGGATTGTATTCAATCATTGTTCAACAGATTGTAAATGCAAATAAAAGTTTTAGCTTATTAATATATAAAATGAACTGTGTTAGATTCATTTTTACATTGTAACTTTACTTGTATATCGTAAATTTTAGAATATGCTGACATGGGCACAAAAAGATCTTGTGATGTTACAGAACTTTGACAAAACAAAAGATTGTAGGAATAACATTTCATATTTGATTTATATGGATTAAAAATTAAGGATTAAATTTGTAATGTTTGAAAAGATTTTTTAAGTCCTGTTATTAAGCGAAATATTAGCATTTAAAATGATAAATAAGGGCTTCGTAAGAGAGAAGCCACTTTTATTTAATGATTTTAAAAAGGAAAAGTTTGTTGCTGAGTGCTCTCAGTGACCGCCCATGTGCTCAATGTTTTCAGCAATTTTTCTTCTTTACCTTTTTTTGTATATAAACAAACACCACTGTATCGGTTTCAGTATTGAATCTTTTCATTTCAGATATGGAATCAGGTTTTGTATAGGTCAATTTATATGCTTTTTGGTATATTCAGGTCCTTTTGGTGTCATCGATGAGCACTTCAATTCAATACTTCCAAATTGCTATGATGCTATTGGTCTAATGCTTATGATTCGTATAATACACCAGCACCAGGTAATGTCCCAACTTATAAGACTGATTTCAGCCTTCACTAAGAAAGACACCATATTCAAGTAAGCATCATAATGATACTAATTTGACTATCATAAACAAGGTATAATGTCAACACCCGATTCTCTTGATCTCTTCTATCATTCTGTTGCAAGAATCTGAATCATAATCGGGGGTGGACCTAAGTTGGTGCACCCCCCAAATTTTGAAAATTTCACTAATACCCCCTAGAAGTTTTATTTTGACCCCTGTCCAGCAACCAATGCCAGATCTACCTACAACTGAGGGGGTGCACTTGCACCCCATTAAAAATAAAAATATTCAATTCTTTATCTGATTTTTATTTTGACCCACTGAGTTCAAAATTCTGCACTTATAAGCCTCTGCTCTTTCAACTCTGATAGTTAAATAAAGACTTTCAATTTAGTTCTTGAACTTATACTTTCTCTTCTACTTGATTCCTAAAGTATATAAAATAATAAGTAGTCCTTATTATTTGTGAAATCAATCAAATTAGTCTCTAAAATTTTAAGAAATCTGTCTCTTTAGTTTCTAAAATTTTAAGAATTTTGTCTCATTAATCTCCGTAAGTTACTTCTTATTAAATCTTGGGAAGTAATTTGACAAACTTTAGGGACTAATTATTTCATCTACTTTAGGGACTAAATTGGAGAATGGGTATAAATTTAAGGACCAAATTGATGATTTGCTCTAAAATAAAATTAGACTTAAATAATTTGATTTCTTAATTTCAGTGAATCGAGTGTTGATATTTGGAAGAAAAAAAATTAAAATTCTGTGAACCAACGATTTTGATAATGAAAGTTTTTTTTGCTCCCCCTAGCCCAAAGTCCTGGGGTCCGCCACTAATGATATCCCTCCTCCTGAACTTCCATTGAAAACTAACTCGCTAGTTTGAGGACACAAACGGTTTCTTAGGAAGGAATTACCAAATAATTGAATAATACATCACAATAGATTTCATTGCATTGTTAGCATTCAAATAAGTTCCAGTCTGCATTTCATTTTCAGCTAAAACCAATCAGTACTGTGGATGTTGGCAAAATGACAAATGGTTCACCTTTTAAGAAATAATTTGCAACTGACATACTTATTTTTTGATCAGACTGACATACTTATTTATTTCAGCTCATTATGTCTCGTAGGAGGATTCCATGCTTGGATTCTTATTTAGACAAGGTCAGTTTCCATGCTTGGATTCTTATGTAGCTTGGATACTAAGACAGGATCAGTTTTTTCTTGACAGTTTATTGCTGGGAGACCATGATATTATTCTCATAAACAAACGTAGCTGTTCACAAGTAGCACTATAATTCTTGTAGGGTTCTGAATCTAGACAGTTATAGCATTGAAGTTACTGGGACGTCGGTTAAAAAACTATTCAACTGCTTACCTTACTGGAGTTTGAATATTTGAAATACTTGAAAAATGTGAATGGTTGTCTATCTTATACAATGAATCTGTAGTCTGTACAACATACATGGGAAACCTGATTAGAATTTAGAATCCTTCAAGATTGGGAGCAACTAGCAGTTAGGGTGTGTTTGTTACAAGTGTTCTTAGAAGATTACCAGGAATATATGAGTAGGAAATATTATTCCCATGTTTCTTAGCCAGTTTTTTAAAATTTTATTCCTAGGTATAAGAAGTTCCTAGGAAAGAAATAACTTCCACATTCCAATGGTTTTATTCTCAAAGGAAGTGGTGGGAATAAAACCTACCAATAACCACCTATATACCCAACCTTAAAATAATTCTCGGGAATGTTATAAATTTTTGCCCAACACAATTTTCTAACTATATCTAGGAGTAAGATTCCCGTCAGTTTGTTCCTAGGAAAGTCATTCCTGAGAATAAAATTACTAAACTTGAAACAAACGCCCCCTTAGAAGCTTGCAGCAAAACAGTGATTTCCTGGCTCAATAAGCTAGTAGCTACCAGATGAAGAAAGAATAGGTTTTAATTCTCCATCTCCATGAGCAAGTGAAAAGCACCTACTACTCAGTTCCCCTTATCTGGCTTATGGACGACATCACAATAAAAGCCTAATAATTTAGGCATCGAGTGTTGTTGGTTAGCAATGAGAATGCAAGGTTCCAACACATATTTTAAGCTTTTCAGATTGGTAAAAGCCATAATTTTTGTCCCTAACAAATAATGCCTCCACTGATTAGCCATTGACTTTTTCTCATACACATATTGCTGCCTGATAGTGCCCAGCTATAAAAAGCAACTTCAACTCCATTACCACGAGCATCACATTTTATTTCAAAAGAAATATTAAAATTAGATTGCGCCAACAGGAGATGAAGTAATCAACTGCTTCAACGCAAGAAAAACTTGTTTTGCTCACTGTCACCGATGGTCTTTCTTGGTTATTTTTGCCAAGGGCGGGCTATCCTCCTATAATCCTGAACTAATTTTTAGTACCCAGTGAGACTTAAGAAACCCCCAGCCTACTCCTTTAACATTTCTAGGTGTAGACCGTTCGAAATCACTACTCACCTTTGTCGGATCTACTGCTACCCCTTTATGAGAGATTGTGACTCAAATATTCAATTTGTTGTTGTCCAATGCCTCATTTATTTTAATAGCCACAAGATTGATTTTTGTTCAAGACCACCAAAACTGTAATAATTGCAAGTGAGTTTTCCAATCCACATTAAGCACCGATACACCATCAAAGAAAGCCAACACATCTCACATTTTTGTCACTTGGAATATGTTTTACACCATTAAAGAAAGCTAACACAGATCTCACATTTCCCTCACTTGGAATATATTTTATTGACTCACTGTCAGTAATGAAATCCTTCTCGCAGTTTGAAAATACTACTATTTTCAATGACTAAATTGGATAAAACTAGCAGATAATATTGAGTCAATGCCTCACTGGGCCTGTGCAACATGTAATGCTTGCTAAGCTTGAGCCATATTTGAAGGTAATTCATATTTTTGGCAGGTCAATATTTCCCTATGGCCTCGGTTTAAGATGGTATTTGACATGCATCTCAACAGCTTGCGAAATGCAAATGTGAAGATATTGTGGGAAGATGATGTTCATCCTCATTATGTCATGAGGCGCTATGCTGAGTTTACTGCTTCGCTCATCCACTTAAACTCTGAGTTTGGAGAGGGTCAGGTCAGTATAGTAGACCTGTCAATCATCAACTTCCATTTTTTGTAAATTTCTGATACAATCTATCCGCTAATTAATTGCAGCTTGAATTGAATTTGGAACGACTTAGAATGGCTGTTGATGATTTACTTATCAAGCTTGCCAAGAACTTCACAAAACCAAAACTACAAATTGTGTTTCTTATAAACAATTATGATATGACAATTGCTGTTCTGAAGGTATGAATCTGCAAGCAGGCTCTTCATTTTTAGTAAAGCTATGTATCTGCACATAGAAAGTACTTGGACAAACACCGGTTCAATTTTGAAATTAGAGAAAGAGGAGAAGTTATCTTAACCAAATTGCTGGTGTGGTTCATGTCAATGTGTATTATCATCGCTTGATCTAGCAATTCGGAACATACTTTGTAACTAAATTTTCTCGCATGCTTGATTCTAGGAAGTGGGTCCAGAGGCTGGGAAGATTCAAATGCACTTTGAGGAACTACTGAAGAGCAATACAGCATTATTTGTGGTAATTGCTATCAATCCTTTAATACCTAGTTAGGTTGCAAATTAAAGTGTGTTTCAGTCGTCGTTGTTCCTAAGGAATATAAGAAGACTAATTTTTTCCGTTGCTATTTCTTCACATTCTTGTTTAAGAAAGGGTGAGAAACACTGCCCCTTAGTCCAACTGTAGTTTCTGTTGCCAACTTGCCTTGTGATTGTCATATTTAAAGCCCAACCTCTTTTATAAAACTTCAGTGCTTTCAGTCGTAATCTGATTGAAATAACTTCGGAAAAGGACTTGCCGGCTGAGTGGTTCCATGTCCAATTAAGTCGTGGAGATATCACTTGTCGATATCAAACTATTTATGCTAAAACCACATAAATCAGAATTGTGATCTCCATCTCAAGAAAATAGCCTACAACAATTGTGAACTTATGCAATTTTTAAAGAGAATATTGGTTGGTGTATTTATAGATTATTTTGCGGTATAACAATTTACCCTCTGGCTCTCATTTTCAGCTGTCTTTACGGTTTACCTTTTCAATCATTGCAGGAAGAATTGCTCCAGGAGCATTTTAATGGTTTAATCAAGTTCGTAAAGGCCAAAGCCTGTAAGTATCCAAAAATGAGACCATTTAGCATTTTGTTTGTGTTCAATGTGTTAAATTAAGGACCTGATTGTGTGTAATTTATCAGCTGAGGACCCAACATCGAGCCCCGATAAGCCTATAACTATTGCCGAAGTGGAGCCACTAGTGAAGGATTTTGCAAATAGGTGGAAGGCGGCAATAGAACTGATGCACAAAGATGTCATCACGTCTTTCAGTAACTTCTTGTGTGGTATGGAGATCTTAAGAGCTGCATTGACCCAACTGTTACTTTATTATACAAGACTCTCGGATTGCATCAAGAGGATCCCTGGTGGGTCTGCATTGAACAAGGATCTTGTTTCCATATCTTCAATCATGTATGAGATCAGGAAATACTCGAGGACTTTCTAATTTGTTGAGGGAGTCATAGTTATTTGTTGGATCTAATTTCAATTCGATATATATTTTTTGTAAAAATAAATATCATTTTCAGTCTGTAAGATGTTTTGCTTGTTTCGGGTACATCTATAGTTCCTGAATTGGCGTCCTCAATCCTCATCCGACATTGTAGAAGAATGATGAATGCTTCAGTTATAGTTAGATGCAACAAATATCAAATTCAATTTTTTTTTACCGGATCAAATCCATGATTTCAGAGAATGCGAAGACTTGCATTTATGATACATCATGAGACCAACCTATAGAATAGAATCCCCTCCTATTTTCTCATCTAAGGCTCTGGTTGACAAAAAATAGCGGATAGCGGATCAACTAGCGGATAGCGGATAAGCTAACTGATAGTATATAGCTTATAGCAGATAAGCTAGCGGATGACAAATAATGTGTTTGGTAAAACTAGCAGTTCAACTAGTTGATAAATATAAAATGACATGTTTAATGAATGGTTAGATTTGTTTAATCAATATATAATATGTTAAATATTTATACATTATTAATTTATATTTATATTTATAGTAATAAGAGGATATGCAGATAAAACAAACAAGTAATAATATGACCAAAATATAAAGAAAAGGCAATAGGAGGTGTGCAGGTAAAATAAACAAGTAATAATATTGATACACAAGTAAAAGGTAATAATATTATGCTAGGAAGACATACGTGAAATGAGATGAAGCTTATGATGTTACTTGAATGCACACAGGCTTAGTAACAAAGCCATTGTGAAAAAGAGAGAGAGAGAGCAGCGAGCTATAATGAAGAACGTAACCGTTTACAATCAAAAGTAGTATTCAATATTTATTTTAATTTATTGAGGACAAAAAGGGAATATTATAAAAATAATAAGGGTAAAAGGTGCAAAAGATGAAACGCTATGCTATATGTTTATCAACGCTATCTTTCTTTTAAGTAGCGTTTAAAAACGCTATAAAATACCCTGTAAACGCTATCCGCTATCGTCACAAACACCTATTATTTTTTCCATCCGCTATAAACTAGTCAAATCCGCTAGTTTACCAAACAGAGCCTAATTTTTATTTGGGGTAGGTTTTCTCTTACTTTTTTCAATAGCATTCTAACGGACTTGTAATGATATTGGAAACGCATTTGTTACACACCCCTCCCCCTTGAATCTCAATTGTTGAATATTTTATAACCACGTATCAGATGGAGAAGCAACAAAATGAAGATTGTCATTTCTTCTGGGTAATGCAAGGTAATGCAAGGTAATGCAGAGGATTCATACCAGTTTTGTTAAATATGGATCTGATTTGGGCGGTCCAACCATGAACTAGTAGTATGGTACTCCATCCGCCTCATATTAAATGTCGTTTAAGATTATGCGTGAGTATTAAGAAAATAATTGGATATACTAAATTCTATGGTGGAAAAATGTGGTAGGACTAAAATACTCTCTCTCTCTCTCTCCCTCCCTCCCTCTCCCTCCCTATGGCGTGTAATAATAAAATAGGATAAAATCCTACCCATCAATATTTCCCTTCGTGACAATATTTTTTGGACAGAAACATCTATATATATATATCTCTCTCTCTCTCTCTCTCTCTCCCCGGTGGCGTGTAATAATAAAATAGGATAAAATCCTACCCAACAATATTTCCCTTCGTGACAATATTTTTTGGACAGAAACATTTACCCTTGTTTGCAGCGCCTCGTTCCCTTCTCCTTCTCCTTCTCCTTCTCCTACTGTACTAAATGGAAGGTAACGAGAACCAAGTCAGCTCCTTGTTTGACCACACCAGAAACACCACCGCCTCTCATCTTAACGGCTTGTTCGGTGACGGTAACACTGATGGGTCCCACTCCGACACTGTCTTTCCCCATACCGAGGCCACTGCAGCCAAGAAGAAGCGTGGTAGACCTAGAAAGTACGAGTCTCCAGAGCAAGGTCTCGCCGCCCGAAAAGCAGCCGCCGCCGCTGCCGCTGCTGCTGCTGCCGCCGCTGCTGCTACTGCTGCCGCTGCTCCTGCTCCTGCTCCTCCTGCTCCTCCTACGACGTCGTTTCCATCTCCCAACTACCACAAGCCTAAGAAACCCCACTCCTTTACTCTAGGTCCCTTTGTTAACTTTATTTTAGGTTTTTTTTTTATTTTTATTTGTAGGTTTTATTTATTTTTAATATCACTCTTATTAATTTTTCTATTTGAAGTTTTAACCTATGTTTAATGTTTATAACACTGTATTTATCAGCTAATATGAATTTAATGCCTTTACTGCTAACTGATTGATGCAGGCAATGAAGGCAATGCAGGACGAGGTTTCACTCTCCAAATCATTTCTGTTGCTGCTGGTGAGGTATGTATCATTTCTGATCCTTCAATATAGTTTGTTGATTATGTGTTTGCAGAATTGGGAGTTTAGTGTCTTAATTTCATTCTTTTTCCACCATAATTGCAACCATAGTTTAGTGACTAACAACCTCTGCTTAAAAGTTCTGATAAAGGTTCAGGTGAGACACTAGGGTGTACTTTTTAGCTTCTGACTGAAATCTGTGTTAAAAGATATGAAAATATCTCATATACTTTGATATTATCTTAGATTATCTCATGGGATTAATTTCTTATTAAAGTACCTTAGATTTTCTATTAGGATTAGTTTCTATATGTCTCATTTATGATCTTGATTTAGTGCTTAGTCTATTTGTATCATTAAATAGCCATCAATCATATCAAAGCATAACCATAATTTAAATCTTTATTTGTTCTCTTCCTTCTTTATCTAACACTCTATAACTTAAACATCTGAATGAGTTTTGAGATGTAAAAAAACTGACAGTGCCAGAGTATTTTTTTTCTAAATTTAGCCCTTTTTCTTCTGGGTGTTCAATATTTGGACCCTCTGTTTATAAATCTTGAACTTTCCATTGTTTGATATTTTAATTTTAACATATTTATTTTGCCATTTCCTCAATGTTATTAAATTTGACAGCTTTGTTTTATCTATCTGTTACTTCCATAATTGTTTGAGCATACATTCAATAGGATGTTGGCCAAAAAATTATGGTGTTCATGCAAGAAAATAAGCATGAGATGTGCATTCTGTCTGCATCTGGTTCCATCTCTAATGTCACTCTTCGTCAGCCAGCAACCTCAGGAGGCAATATTACATATGAGGTAAAAAGACTACTCATTTGTTCTTTTTTTCTCATGTCTTTTATGTTTTATTTTGATCTCTATACTTCCAACAACCTTACAAAGGAAATGGGACTTTTACAGCTTTAAGTAAAGAATCCTAGAGTATCAGAATAAACCATATGTCCTTTTGGTTAAATAAAATTGTGTATCTTTAAGAATTTTCTCTTCCCGTCAGCTTAAGTGATTAAAACTGTCAAATTTGAAGTCATCTCTACTATTAGTAAACGAACAAATTCAATATTTTCTCCCCTCACAAACTTCTAAAACTGGCCTTCTTTTATTTATTTGTTTCTCAGGTAAGTTATAAGAAAACACAGGATTATAAATGTAAACAGACAAATTATAATATGGTGAACACTCTGATACCAATCGAGTTTTGTTTGGTATAATGCCCAACATCTAATCACTCAATGACATCTCATTTTTTTTATATGTAAATATTTTAAAATAAATTTAAATATTGTACTAATTTTGCCTAGGATATCATACCCAACAAAACTCAAGGGTATCATAGAATTCATCTTAGGATATTATAAAAGGAATTCTAGCAATACCCTCTTCTTGACACATTGTTGAACACAGTATTTATGTTGGTTCATTTCTTAAAACGTCAACACTTTTTTTTTTTGAAAGAAGATCAAATTACAAGACAACTAAATTGTTGATTTAAAAAAAACGAATCAGAAAAAGTGTTCAAGAATGTGTCAAATTAGCGTGTTAATAAATAGTATTGCTCATGTGTCAATACTTTTTCTGTCTCAGTGAATTTTCTCTCCATCTCTCATAATTTAAGCATACACATGTATGTACTCACAGTCAGTGTGTATCATAACATGGCGGTCCAATACTCAAGGCTTCCCCAATTATGGGGTTTGGGGAGGTTTGGATTAAACCAGACTTACCTGTGTGAGCAAATTTTCATATAAGCTGGAAAAGTCATACTTAGTTCTAAACTAAAAAGCATGAATTTTATGTAGATTTCCTACTTTGCAAATATTAGCCTTCGGTCTCTAATAACCTTCAAGAGCACAACACAGTGGTTCCTTTATCAAATTTGTTTCCATACACTGATTGTTATGGCTTATAGTGTCGATTTGTTGGCGCAATGGTCATAATTGTTTGTGTAATTAGGAGGTCACAAGTTTGGGTCGTTGGGCTCATGCAAATCTAAGGTAAGTTTGCTTACAATAGGCCCATGATGGGACCGATAGCACTAGGTTTGCTTAAAGTAGACTCACGATGGGTCTGATATTTTCATGGTCTTGCCACGGCAGGAGTATTATAGCTCTCTCTCTTTCTCTCTGTGTGTCTGGTGTCATTGTATGTACCTCAACTTTGTATGAGCATTGCTTACCAAGTTACCATCTTCAAACAGAAGTGGTTAACCACTGTCTAGAGACTTATGTTAGATGCTTGATAGGTACCCAAACCAAATTATGCCCTTTGAATTTCGCTTTGGCTGAATTTTGGTTCAACACCAACTATAATCCTACTACAAAGATGTCTTTTTTCCGTGCATTGTATGGCCAAGGCTCTCCTTTGTTATTGAAGGGTACAACAATACCTTCTAATTTAGGAGGTTAATAAACTCGCAGAGTAAAAGGATGGCCTGCTGTGGGAGTTATTAGCCAGTTTGTTGAAGAGTGTTAAACTTCCAAGAAGGTGATTGGGTTTTCTTAAAGTTACAGCCTCAACCCTATAAGATGAGATCTCTGGCAAAGAACCTAATGAGAAGCTGAGACCCAGATTCTATAGCCTTTATAAGGTGTACTGCAGAAGTGGGAGGAATGGCGTACAAGTTAGAATTGCCATAATTCACCCGGTGTTGCATGTTTCCTTATTGATAGAATAATCTCCCTGTTGGTCAAGTGTATGTATGGAGGAAACAGAGAAAGAGTTAGGAGTGGGAAGGAATTAATAAAAGAGATTGTAACTGTTACTGTTTGTTAGTAGTTAGTAGAAATGATGCTATTAATAGGAGATTAGGAGAGGGAAATTGTCAGTTCTGAGAATTAGAGTGGGAGACTGGGAGGCTCCAGGTTCCTAGCATTACATGGGTGTACTTGTTCATCCTTTCTCGAGAGAAAGTGTCCTTTTCATTTTACAGTCGCATTCTTTTCATTCTTCCTGTTTCTGTTTCCAGTTATATCAGAGTCTAACGAATTTACATTTACCTTCGGCTTTGTGGAAACTCTTTGGATGTTAATTTTTTAGAGCTGGCCATTTCTATACTTTTATTGTTGCTGTCAATGTTTAACTATTGTTGTTTTTGCTTGGTAATTAGGGTCGGTATGACATTATTTCACTTTCTGGATCCTATGTCCGTAATGAAAGTGGAGATCGTTCTGGAGGTCTCAGTGTTTGCTTATCTAACTCTAGTGGGCAACTCGTAGGTGGAAGCATTGCTGGGCCCCTTAAAGCCGCTGGTCCAATTCAGGTAATTTTTAATTATTTATGAACTTTGGTTGTCCTTGAACTTGTGGTGGGAGATATGTATCCTTGTTTTGTCTTGAATCTCTTGATCAAATGAATCACAATGTCTTATTGTTGTTACCTATGTCAAAACAATGAATTTACCTTCAGGTGTGATTCTATGGTACATATCAACAAAAGTTAAGAACAATATTGAACTGTTGCAGAAATAAGGAAAACCAAATCTAATATAGGCACTATCAATTGCCCTGACCAGTTTACACCATTATAGGAAAGATTAATTTATTCACAGTATAAGTTAGATTAATTAAAACCAAATAAATTAAAGGGTGAAATATGTTTTTATTCCCTACAAAATACTGAGTTTTCATGTTTAGTCCCTAATAATTTTTCCTCAACTTTTGGTCTCCTCATATATCCTTGTTTACACTTTCGGTCTCTAACGATATGTTGATGTTCAGCTGGTTAACGAACTATCACATTAGCATCTGTCATGTCACACTTTTAATGTCTAGAATGTCAAATCACTTTTCTATGATGTTAAATTGGTGCTCAATCCACTATGTCACAATTTTTAATGATTGGGATGCCAAATTGTGTGTCACATTAGGTAATTTGGCATCATAGCCATTAAAAGTGTGACGTGGTAGGAGCCAACATGACAGTGTGTTAGCCGTAAGTGCAAACAAAAATTTATAACCAAAAGTGCAAACAAATATATAAGTGGAACCAAAAGTCAAGAAAAATTTATTGAGGACTAAAAATGAAAACCCCATATTTTATAGGGGGCTAAAAACATATTTAACCCTAAAATAAATAAAAATCCTAATAAATAAAACCCAAAATACCATTATTATTTGCATTGATCTTTATTTTAATATATTGTCAAATTTCACTATTCTGCTTTTTATATATTTAGTTTTTTCACTTACGTAAAACACAGCCCCCAGCCTGGTATAAATTACAATATATCACTTTGGATTTGATTCACACAGGTCATTGTTGGTACATTCTTTATTGAGCCCAAGGACACTAGTGCTGGTATAAAAGGCGATGTTTCTGCCAGCAAGTTACCATCACCAGTTGGTGAACCAGCATCAAGTTTCGGTTTCCGCCCAGCATTTGACTCTTCCAACGGGAATACAATCCGGAGAAGTGAGGAGCATCAAGCTATTGGGGGAAGTCATTTTATGCTTCAGCAATGTGGTCTGAATATGACAGCTTCCCATCCCTCGGACTGGGGAAGTTCTCCAGATTCAAGAAATGCTAGTTTTGAACTGATAGGTATGAACTTCGATTGTTTTGCAAATGCCTCACCACTTCCTCCCAACCAAAATTTTGTTTTTACGGTGAAGTTTTCTGTATGCAGGAAGAACAGGTCATGGAGCACACCAGTCTCCTGAGAATGGGGACTATTCCTGATTAAGATGGTTTTTGGGTCATGTGAAAGATTATTCTGTGGTAGATAGATTTATGATGTCTCTACTTACCAGTAGTACAACGCCCTTAATATTATGAGATGCTAAATCATCCTAAAAAGTCAGCTTTTAGAGTTCTCTTGTTACCTATTGTGAAAAGAAAAGACTAAAGACGTGTATATTTAATACTTAAGTTTAAGGAGTTCTAAGTGTTTTTTTCTTTCTTTCAATATGATTTGAATACTTGAAAATTGTGGTTAGTCATGTTCAAATTGACGCTCAATGAAGTTAAATCGATAGTTAATGAGTTTTCTAATATCAACTATCTATCGAATATAATTAACCACATTTCGAATTGTGTTGATCATTGATTTTGTGTCCAAATAGCACTAAAAAAAGAAGGCTATGATAATTCGTATGATAACCATGGTTAAGAGCTGCAATCATTCTTTTATGACGAGACAATACAACATATCTCTTAGAATTCAAACATAAGCAAAACTATTTAATTTTGTGTCAATTATAAATGATATTTAACTTCATTTAATTTCTTTAGCTTCATATAAAAATATGAGAAATGATTGATATCCTTGAGCCACACACGATAGCAATGTTATTAAAATCGACCCGATAGTCGACTCGGTCAGGTAGGTCACAGGGTCAATGGTCGGACCGATGGGTTAAAAATAGGTTTCGTTGTGTGTAAAATCAGGTTTATCAAATCACACATCAAATAACTATATATTTTTTTCATACCCTAAAAATGCCCAAAAAAAACTTAGTTTTTAGTATAACATTTTAATAATTACAATATAATTTTTGTTCAAAAATATATTTTTTAAGATTTTTATGTAAACATTTATGTTATAATTGAATTAAGTCATGAAATAAAGTAAGGATGCTTTAAAAAAAGTCATGAAATAAACGATATAACACTATAATCTGGGATTCTTAAAACAGATATATAATATGCATTAAGTATAATATATCAAAAGATATAACAAAGCAATAATGCAGCTCAGTTGGTTGAGCGCTGCTTGCTGCTAGGAATAGGAGGTAGTGGGTTCGAACCTCACTTCTGTCCATGCGGGTAGTAAGGCTACTCGAATTTATGTGTGGTAATAAAGTTGACCGGGTCAATGCGGGTTAGCGAGTTAACACCGGGTTAAGTCGAGTTGACCGAGTCAACTCTGGTCCAATTGCAAGTGCGATCTGACTAGCGAACCGAACCGAGCAAGACCCCGTTTCCTGAGCGAACTGGATCGACAGGCCGGTTCGGTCCGGGTTTAATAACACTGCACGATAGCCTATTTAAAGTGAGGGGACAAATGTTTTACTCCCTCTGTCCCAAATTGTTTGTTGTTTTAGCAAAATCAGTTTGTCCCAAATTGATTGTTGTTTTAGATTTCCAAAAAAACTTTTAATGTTCTTTTACTCTTATACCCCTATTAATTATGACAACTTTTTACCTCCAATAAAATATTCACATTTATCTAGGTAGATAGATAAAGGGTTAAACGGTAAATTAGACAACACTTTTTAAAAAATTCGAACTCCTAATCATTTTTCTTAAAGGGTGTGTCAAAACCTTAAACTGCAAATAAAATGGGACGGAGGGAGTATTTATTTGTCATATGCTCTCTCCTCTTCAATGAGCACATTGGTTGGTTAGTTATGCCTTTGGAAGATTTCCGGGTATCTTTCTCGAGAGATACGACATTGTTGTAAAAATTACACTTCCTAATTTATCGTTGACCATGGAAAGTGAGTTATCCCCTTGAGAAATGAGTTTTTTTTTCTTCGAGCCCACTTCGTTGTTTAGGAAAAGGGAGATCTAACTAACCAAGAGTTCCGCTTGAAGATAAGTGAAGTTTGACTACATGTTTCATCGTCGAGAATTGAGTTTGAGTATCAGTCAAGTTTGTTACTCTAAATAAAAGTTAGGAAATAAAAGTTCATTGTTTTAAGAATGATAGCAATAAATAGACTTAAATTAGTTAAAATTTGCTTTTAATTGTGTCTAAATGTGTATATTGAAAACTCTTTTAATCGGTGTAGATTTTACTAGTCTTGTTTATATTTATACTCCTTCCATAATGAAATATAAGCAACAAAAATATATGTATTTGACCTAATTTTTGACCAAATGCTTGTATTTTTGTTTGTACTTTCTTGCGGAGAGGAGGAGTATATGTTTATAAGTCAAAATATAGAGCTAGTTTTATGCAAAAATAAAAAAAAGTAGGAAGAAAAAATGTTGAGATGAAAAAGAGAATGAAAAAAAAGAAAATTAGAGGATAAATTAGTACTAAGAATGACTCTCTTTTGATAAAAAGAGAGAAGGGGGAGAAATGGGTAAATAAAGGAGAGAATATGAGAAAGAGGGAATGATTGATGGGGAGAGAGAAAACGATTGAAATGAGAATAAATGAAAGAAATTGAGAAAAAGGAATTATTAATGGAGAAAGAAAAAAATTATTGAAAGAAAAGAAATAGGGAATGATTGACATAATGATAATAGTTTAAACCATTGTTAGCTATCTATTGAATGTCCAAATGTTTTTAGTGAAAGACTGATTCCCACTTATGCTTAGGAGAAAATTGTGCAGGTCAATACCGAGTTTGTCAACTGTGAGAATCAAACTCAAAAGCACCTAGTCGACCTACCGTGTCCCATGCATGATAGCTTATGCTATTGGGCTAACGACGTTGGTTGATTTTGTATATTAATAAAAACACAAAATAAAAATATTTATATAAGGTATATTAATTAATAATCATAGTTAATAACTTAGTGATATATCATTAATTGAATCTTATCAACAACTATAATTAATATGTCATGCATTAAATTCTCCTGTATTCATTTGTTGTATATTGAATCATTAAATGCTTTTATCAAATATAGGAAAGTTTGTATGGGGAGTAATGTGTTTATTAGATTAAGGCTCTTTTTGGTAAAAGTAACCGATAGTAGATATGCTAGCGGATAATCGATGATGTGTTTGGTAAAACTAGCAGTTAAAATAACTGATAAATATAAAATGATATAAAAGGACATATTTAATTCATGGTAAATGTAAAATGACATAAAATGAATTTAATAAAAATGTCAAGGATAAAAATGCCAAAAAACTGAGACACTATATGCTATCAGCTCAAATGCTATTCGAAGTAGCGTTTCAAAAAAATGTTAAACGCTCTCAAAAATATAAAACGCTAGTGCTTATCAAATACTTGTACTCACCACCCGACAGTCAAATATGCCAGTCTCATCCGCTATCCGCTAGTGGATGAGACATGTCAAACAGAGCCTAAAAAGTGTTTGACCATTAACTAGTGGTTCAAGTCTCTTCCAACTTAACCAAGATCCTGGATTTGAATCTAGTCTTGGAAGTGCAACAACCCTAAAACTTTTGAAAAAGATTTTTGCCGCTCATTATGGCCCTACCCCGTTCAAGAAATTAGTCTTTACTATTGTGCTCAGAGAATACCCAAACAACAACCAAAAAAAAGTTTTTGACCATCACTAAGATAAATTGTCCTAATTTTTTGTTCATTCTTTAACAAACTCGTTATTTCATTGATTTTTTCTTAAACTTCATAGTTTGTTTATTTTATACTCCATCTGTCTCATATTAAGTGTATCATTTAAGGTTATGCACGAGTATTGAGAAAATGATTGATTATGCTAACTTTTATGGTAAAAAAATGTGGTAGACTAAAATACCTTTACATTTTATCGATTGAATCAAATGCACGGTTATTGATATTCTAAAGTAAGTGTATTGTTGGAAAATAATATAAATGTAGTATTGAGATTCTAAAGTGATAGATAATTTGAGACAGAGAAAAATTCTGAAGATGACATTTAATATAAGACGGAGAGAGTAGAATTTATAATTTAAAATAGATAGGAGAATAAGATAAACTCTGATGTTATTAATTAGGAGAATAATAAAAAGAATATTTTGGGAAGCCTTATTAATTATGAGTAATGAAAAAAAAAAAAAGGCTAATAAAGAGCGGTTGGTTGATTGATTCCAAAACGTAGGTGTATGAATAATTGGATTTAAAGAATTAATAAGGTGGTTCATGTTCACGGTCTAGCTTCATAGCATAGCAGTTGGAGTAGAGTAGAAGAAGAAGATGCTTGAATGACGACGATTGAGAGAGGAGGAAACAGTACGAGGTAGTACTACGTAGTATTTGACTGCGTGGGTCCCACTCTCTCTAAACTAAACAAACTTGTATAAATTTCATCTTTCTTTTTCTCTTCTTTTCCCATTGTCTTCTTCGCTTCTTCCTCTCTTTCTCACACCCCTTTCTCTTTATTCGCCGCATCCAACTCTTCCCTTTTGTTCGATTGGAAGAGACAGAGAGAGCCTCGCAAAGAAAACAACCTTGATTTTTTTTCTCTCTTTGCTTAAATTGACCAGAGAGTTCATAGTTCAGTTGAAAACCTTAGCTGAAACTCAAATCAATTGAAGAGTTTTGAAATTGGGACTGAGAAGAAAAGAAAGGAAAGGAAAGGAAAGAACGATTCAACTCTTTCTCCGTCCGCGATCTACATCGATTTGGGGGAATTTTTTCTAATCAGGTCGGTGAAGCTTTCTGTTTTTCTTCAGGATATTTGAGAATACAAAGATAATAACTTTATTATTGGATGGTTTAAAATTCCATTGACTTTACTGTCATGAAAACTCTTGTTCTCTTCTTGCTGCTTTTTTATCTTATTAGTGTTATTATTCTCTGTGTTTCTGCCACCGATGAATATGACCACTGCAATTGTGATGATGAAGAAGGACTTTGGAGTATACATAGCATACTTGTTGGTCAAAAAGTCAGTGATTTTTTCATTGCAATTGCTTATTTTTCCATACCTATTGAACTTCTTTACTTTGTTAGTCGTTCCAATGTTCCATTCAAATTGCTTTTCCTTCAATTCATTGCCTTCATAGTCCTTTGTGGGTTGACTCATTTGCTCAATGCATATTCTTATCATAGCCATCCCTCTTTCCAGTTATTGCTTTCCCTTACCGTTGCGAAATTCCTCACTGCTCTTGTTTCCTGTGCTACTGCATTAACCCTTCCCCCTCTTATTCCTCTTCTTCTCAAAGTTAAGATTAGGGAGCTTTTCTTGAGACAGAATGTGATGGAATTGGGTCAAGAGGTTGGGATGATGAAGAAACAAAAGGAAGCTAGTTGGCATGTTAGGATGCTTACAAGGGAAATTAGGAAGTCTCTTGATAAACATACTATTTTGTATACTACTCTTGTTGAGCTTTCTAAGGCATTGGATTTGCATAATTGTGCTGTTTGGATGCCGACCGATGATAGGCGATATATGTACTTAACACATGAATTGAAAACTGATTCTGCTAGGAGTTTTCATAGTTCTATTCCTGTGAACGACCCGGATGTTTTAGAGATAAGGAAAACTAAGGGGGTTAGGATTTTGAGGGATGATTCTGTACTAGGAGTTGCAAGTAGTGGTGGGGGGTCTGGGGGATTAGGTGCTGTGGCAGCTATTCGTATGCCGTTGCTTCATGTTTCGAATTTCAAAGGGGGGACACCACAGTTGGTTGAGACGAGTTATGCTGTTCTGGTTTTGGTTCTTCCGAATTCAAACTCTAGGGTTTGGACTAGTGAAGAGATTGAGTTAATTGAAGTAGTTGCTGATCAGGTGGCTGTAGCACTGTCTCATGCATCAGTTCTTGAAGAGTCGCAGCTAATGAGACAGAAACTTGAAGAGCAAAATCGAGCGCTGCAACAGTCTAGAAAGAATGCAATGATGGCCAGCCAGGCTAGGATGGCGTTTCAGACAGTGATGAGTCATGGGATGCGGAGGCCTATGCATTCAGCTCTGGGGATGCTTTCATTGTTTCAAGAGGATAATATGAGACCTGAACAGAAGATTATTGGTGACACAATGTTGAAAGTTGGCAATGTGATTTCAAGTTTGATAAATGATGTAATGGATATTTCCGAAAGTAAAAAGGGAGGCCTTCAGTTAGAGATGAAACCTTTCCTTCTGCATTCCATGTTGAGGGAAGCGGCTTGCATTGCCAAGTGCTTGTGTGTATATCGAGGCTTTGGTTTCGAAATTGATGTCCAGAAATCTTTGCCTGAAAAGGTTTTCGGCGACGTAGCAAGGACTTTTCAAGTAATTTTGCATATTATTGGCTATTTATTGAACATGTATGAACGAGGGAATCTCATTTTCCGAGTTTTTCTTGCAAGTGATGGTGGAGATAAGGATGATAAAAATTTTGGTATATGGAGAACAAGCAGTCGAATTGAGTATGTACAAATAAAATTTGATTTTCAGATTACTGGTAGTTCTCAGTTAGATGAATCAATTTCAACAAAACAACTTACTAATAGGAGGCAGTACTACAGCAATGAACCTAAGGAGGGCGTGAGCTTCGACATATGCAAGAAGTTGGTAAAGGTATGTGCATCATTGTTTATTTTAATTTTTTGCATGCATTAATTGTATAAGTTGTTAGCAGTTAGCTACAGATATAATGATTGCTTTTTATGCTTGATAGATGATGTTTGGTTTGAGGAATTTAATGTTAGCCTGCATTTTCATTTAGGACCAATATGCATGCTAGTTGGTTGCTTGCATTTTTTCATTTGTCATTCATAACTTTGCAAGTTATTAAGCTTCAATATATATATTGCTTATACATTGCTGAATAATATAGGCATCCTAAGATGTCCAAAGGAGATCTTCTACTCCAATGTGACTATGCATTGATCTGTCACTCTTACAGTCGCTTCTTTTTCAGTAGAACTTCAGAAATTAATATGATACTCCATCTTCAGTGGAAGTATTTGTTTCTTCCAACTATTCATTAAGGATATCAAATCATGGGTAATCTGTTTATCAAAATTGCTGATTACTTATATTTAAAAAGGTCAACCTAGAATTATAAAGCTCCGGCCATACGAGTTCCAGGTAAGGGTCGGGCCAATTTTTAGGCAGTCTCGCTTTGCATTTTCAAACGACTGATTTCAGGCCTCGAATGTTTGACCAATCATTGTGCCACATGGCAGCCTCTCCAATCATTGTGCCAACTTACATGAACAAGACTAAAAAATTATCTCCTTTCCTTCATCAGTGGGATTAGGTGACCATTAAGAAGGTTTATGCGTTTTGGGGTATAGAAAGCAAAATGGTAAAGCAACATCTTGTGTGCCTTGGGGATCTGAATCTGATAAAGTAGGATCTTTCTTCTGTATACACTAAGATATACTATTAAGTATTAACACTCACAACAATATACAATCTTTTATTAAAGCATTATAATTCTCTATGTTTTTCTCAAAACCAAAATTTCTTATTCTGTGTCTGCTTATTGCTTTTGGTTGGTTGGGTGGGTGGGCAATTATTGGAGAATGGGCCTTGTGTAATTGTTTGAATTCATCATGGTGTGATTATTTTTGGGATTCTTCTGACTACACTGTGTAATATCATGCAGATAATGCAAGGCAATTTATGGATATCACCGAACTCAGTAGGTTTGGTGCAAGGCATGAATCTTCTTCTAAAGTTTCAGATAGGACCATCACTTGAAAGATACACATTTACATCTAAAGAATATTCAAACTCACAGTTTAGAGGCCTTAAGATTTTATTAGCAGATGATGATGGTGTAAACAGGACGGTGACGAAGAAATTACTCGAGAAGCTGGGTTGTCAAGTAACTGCTGTTTCATCAGGGTTTGAGTGTCTGAGTGCTGCAAGTGGATCTGGTAACTCATTCAAAATTATTCTGTTGGATATTCACATGCATGAAATGGATGGTTTTGAAGTGGCGACGAGGATTCGGAAGTTTAGTGGACCTAATTGGCCGTTGATTATAGCTCTTACAGCAAGTGCAGAAGAGCATGTGAAGGATAAATGCTTGACAGTGGGAATGAATGGATTGATTCGTAAACCTATCCTCCTTCATGAAATAGCAGATGAACTTAGAATAGTCCTTCAAACATGCGGGTGATAAACTGTGAAATATTTTTTTTGAAGTGCCTCCTCAAAATGGCATTGAGAACTCCGGATTTCTAACAATACCAATTAATAAAAATAGTGGGTTTATTCTGTAATCTAGTTGTGATTGAGCCTATTGTCACGCACAATGTATTATGGCCTTAACAGTGCAGGTTTTGAAGTGTGATTGTGGTCAGATCACGTTCGTAGTTGCATTATGGTTGTGTTGTGGACTGACACAGTTTAATAATTGGGTTAATGTCCGTTAATCCAAGTCACCATAACGGTGATCACAACTGCTTGCTATCAAAATGTTACGATTGCATGCCGCCCATTGTGATCCTACCTAGCTTAACAGATTAGTCTCTGCAGTTGCGTGTAGATGATAATCAATTTACACACAAAAAGATGTTACAATTGCATGTGATGCGGTTCACAATTTTAAAATGTGATATTGTGTTTAATTGTTCACCTTCCTCCAATTGAAAGATCAAATATGAGATGATACTAATCTTTGAAGTCTACTGTTGTGTTATTTTACTTTCTTTTTTTTTTTTGACAAACTTGTGTTATTTTAGTTGCCGGCAACCTTTTAGCATATTGGAATTTAGTGGTCCCCACCATTAAAATAACATTTTATCATTTAATCTCAATTGAAAGAAAGTAAAAGAAGACATAGGAATAGAAATTAAATACAAAGAATATAAATAAGTGGGGCTGGATACCATATTCCGAGTTCGAACTCAAGATTCCACAATTGTGTGTGTGAGTTTTTAGTGGATGTGACCACTCTATCAACATATCAAAAAAAACTATTTGAGCCACCCAATAGCACTTGGATGAGATGATAGGAGTCTTTTCTAGCTTAACCAATGTCTTGGGTTCGAATTCAGCCTTGGACATGCAGTAGTGTTAAATCTCTTAAAGAATAACTTTGTCGCTCATTGTGGTCCTACCCGACTCGAGGAATTAATCTTTACAGTCGTGCAGAGGATACTCAATTTATATAAAAAAAAACTACTATAACCCTATATGGCAGCTAGGCCCCACAAAAACTAATTTAGTTTACCATCTCCCCACTAAAAATGCTCTTTTGTATCATGTACATATCTAGCCTACACAAGCATACTAGGTTAGTATGTAGTTGTTACCTCAAAATTCCGACAAGGGCATTAAATTAAGCTTTAAATGGTATTGACTGCACATTTAATAGTATTCGTGGGCCACGGTCAATGTTCAAGTCAATGTGCCATAAATTCGACGATAAAAAGTTGTACAAGTCTTGCGACAACGCAAAGCAAACTTCGGCGGACTTGGTTCTTCTTACTCTACGGCAATGTCGAAACCTTCGGCGGAGAGGCCTAATTGTTCGACAAAAAGCGGGTCCAATACTTCGCCAAATCCTTCGACAACAAGTTGGTCGAAGCGCAAGGAGCAAACGATTAGTGGGCGGTTATTTCCTCGGTTTTTAGGAAGTAGTTATCGTGCTTGCCCACGATAGTATCCGAGAGTATAAATACTCCTCAGAATAGGAAAACGGGGTCACCACATTTTACAAAGACACCGAGAAACTCAACTTCCAAGCCAAAGCGAAACAAGAGTGAATCGATTATATTGTATGCGTGTTGGTGTACCACCTTCTTCTTTCTATCATTTTAATGCAATTTTTACTTGTTTTTACGTTTGTTGCTTTCTTGCTTTCATTCCTTTCAAACTCTCTCTTCCTACTATTTTCTCGTTTCTTACGCACGCTAAAAGACACAAAACATAAAGGCAATTGTCAAAGAGATTTTCTAGTTTGATCTCACGATCTTAATATTGAAAACTAGTGATTGTTTGCTAAAAACACCAAAGAAACAAATTGGCACGCTTGGTGGGACTTTTGCGCTTATTTTGTGTCGTTTCATTAAGTGTATAAACTTGTATGCACTTGAGGAGTGGTAGGATGGTGCGCACCAATTCTAACAACGCCTCTGGTTCCGACCACAATGATATCACAAGTGCAAGGAACAACGGTAGATTCTACCAATGTCGTGATGGTGGAAATGTTGCGGAACTACGGCCCCAAAGTGACATCGATGAATCGCTCCCACGATGTCAATGACCAATGTTGGTTCGACATCGTCTATGGCCTTGCCACAAAGTATGGGACTTCCTTCTAGTCCTTATGTGGCAACAGGAATAGTTTGGAAACACGTTTCCAAAATATGAGTCTACCACCATACCCTTTTGGGGTATATGGCATGCCTTCGGAATGCCACATGTCTCGACCTTTTCTCCTTCACACGTCTCTTACGAGGCGTGCTTGGTCGAAATCCTCTCGCATTAACCAATGCGTCCTTGTTGGCGTTAAGACAACAAGTGGGCCAAAGCAATCATGATATGGTTAATATCTTTGACTCAACAAATTGGTACCGTGTTCAATCCTTTGATTGAACACAAATACCGCTTATCGGATGTTAGCGAGACCAAATGGGTAGGATTGCAGATTTCTTTGGGGCTCCTACGGAAACAATAGGCGATTACCAAATTGCGGGAACAACATGCCTAACACCCCACGAGAGATCGATGATCGCCGGCCAGAGCGGTTATGGGCGAACAACAAATGGGAAATCACATCCCCGAGGTAGTTATGGTAAATCGAAACCAAAATGCCGATGAAGTTGTTCGACAAGTGCAACAAAATAACGCTTTGCGCTCAAGACAACATAGCCACTTTGGTCGAAACCATAATGGCGCAAAATGGCCTTAACATAGGTTTACATAGGCCTAATTTCATATCGCCCACAATGTGAGTATATCTTGCAGCGCACTGCCGAGGGGCGAAAATCCCTAAATTCACTAAGTTTGGGGGTGATACCAATGAGTCCACTGTCGAACATATTGCCCGGTACATGACTGAGGCAGGAGACATAGCTCAAAATGAGAGTTTGAAAATGAAGTATTTTCCAAATTCTCTAACTAAAAATGCCTTTACGTGGTTTACCACTCTACCCCCTGGTTCCATATATACATGGGGGCAATTAGAAAAGGCTTTTCATGAGCAATTCTACATGGGCCAGTCGAAAATTAGTCTCAAAGAACTGGCTAGTGTTCGACGAAAGGTGTCTGAAGCCATTGATGACTATCTGAATAGGTTTAGGCTGTTAAAGGCCAGGTGTTTTACACAAGTGCCTGAACATGAGCTTGTCGAAATGGCTGCAGGTGGCCTTGACTATTCAATTCGAAAGAAATTGGATACGTCTCATTTGAGAGACATGGCCCAACTAGCTGATAGAGTTCGACAAGTCGAAAGGCTTAAAGATGAAAAGGCTAGAGTGAATAAGTACAATAAAAAAGAAAACTCAGTGGGTTTTCACAAAAAAGAAAAGATAGCCTATGTAGATGAACAATTCGACTTTGCATTTAGTGATGTCGAATCGGAGGAAATAGACGTGGCTGAACTTAAGCCTGGTCCTCCCTATGCTTGTAAATTACTAAGGCCTGCAAATGGGAATAATCCTGTAGAGCCTAAGAATGATAGATTTGTGCCTAAAACGTACACTTTTGATGTTACTAAATGTGACGAGATCTTTGATTTGCTAGTAACTGATGGCCAAATAATAGTGCCAAATGGCCTGAAAGTTCCTCCTCTCGAGCAGAGGAAGAAAAAGGGTTATTGTAAGTTTCATAATTTTTTGGGACATACAACTGACCGTTGTGTACTTTTCAGGGACATGGTTCAGAAAGCGATCGAAGAAGGGAGGCTCAAATTTGGAGATAAAAAGAATAAAGCACCGATGCAAATTGATGCTGACCCTCTCCATCAAGTGGAGGCTATGTACGCAGAACCAATTGAGATGAGTATCAATATGGTAGATGCGAAAATGGTGGATTCTCCAAAGTCTACCAAACCTCCTGCTGATAAAATCAAAAGTGTTGTACAAAAGAGTGGTGCCGTGCAACAGGTTACTCAGGAAGAATACGAGGAGAAGGTGCAATCTGTGTACCCCAAGGCTGAGGAAGATCTGATAGACTTCCTGAACCGGTGCAAATTGAGCTCTGAGGTCATGTTATGTCCAAGGTGCGATCTTTGTGTTTGATAAAGAAGCGCTAAGAGTGTCGAATCTTTGTGAAGTTCGACAACCCTTAAAAAAAATGGCCGGATAAGAGGCCAAATTTCACTTCAAAAGAGGGGACCTCCTTACAAGGTAAAGAATTCGAGCAAGGCTTCGACAAGCAAGCCGCGGATTTCTTTGGCGCGTGTAGCGAAGGAGTTTGTGCTATCTGCCTCTGCCAAACCATTTTTTCCAAGAACGGACCCATCCAATGAGAAATGGATACATGCTGGATGTAGACACTACAAGAGTGCTGCTCAACAGGCTGGAGCGGCCAAGCCAATCACAGGTGAGGCCTCAAAATATAATTATAAAAACAATTATAAAGGGAAGAATCCCATGACGAAGACCCAATGGCGTCGTTACAGTAGCTTTCGAAAAGAAGGCAACACTGGTTGCTAACGAGCAAACGCCTAAAACGGTTAAGGGTGTGACTCCTAAAACCGTGGGGAACACAAAGATAAGTATAGGTGCTGCCAACCAAGTGAGGGTTGGAAATAAGGCTAAAGGGAAATCTATCGTGATAGAGGAACCAAGAAGGCCTGCTATGGAGAGGATTTTTCCTCCATTAACATCTTTAAAGAAGAAGAGTGCTTCATTCGACATGGATGAAGATGTTACTTCGGATTTCGACGACTCTGAGGCTAGCTTCGACGTCATCTGCAACGTGGTGTCAATTCTCCCTAGTGAGTATGATGCTGTTACAGTCCCAAACGACGTCGAAGAAGACTTCATTGGGGATATGGCTAACCACAAGCCAGTATGCTACTATGTCATGAACAATGGCTGCGTGGAAGAACAGATGGCCACTTTTGAGAGGCCAGACGAGGGCATGCAACACCATCTGAAGCCCTTGTATGTCCAAGCCAAAGTTAACGGCGTAGGCATTAATAAGATACTGGTTGATGGAGGAGCTGCTGTTAACTTAATGCCTCAGGCCATGCTGAAGACAATAGGGCTGTTTGATACAGACCTTAGACCTCATAATATTATGTTAACCAATTATGAGGGGAAATCGCCCGGGCGTTGGGGGGCTGTCGAAGTGGAAGTGGTGGTAGGAACTGTCAGAAGAACCACCACGTTCTTTGTCATAGCATCAAAAGCAAGCTACAATCTACTCCTTGGGAGAGAGTGGATACATGGCGTAGGAGCTGTTCCCTCAAGCCTACACCAGAAATTGGTAATGTGGAGGATGATGGTGCCGTGGAGTACGTCGAAGCAGACCAAAGTTATTTCCTTGCTGACGTAAACAACGTCACCAGGGAGAATTTCGAGAAACAAATGGCGAATATTGCGCCATGTTCATCTTCTAGCCAAGCATATATCTCTTCAGATAATGTGCTTTCCTCCATTCACTTATACCCAACACATGGTTTTGTGTGGGAAAGAGAGAAATAGAAGGTGCAAATGTCTATCCTGATGGTGTGCTACCTCCAACAGGATGGGACACTGACTCTTAGAAGGTTTAGATGTCAGTACCCAGCGCTTGGGATAGAATTACGGCTTACATGGCCGAAAATAAAATGAAAACGGCTTTGGAAGCCGAGTTAAATCAACAAACAATGGCTGTCGAAGCCATAACTTCATCTGAAGAAAATGGTGAAGTCATAAATGACAAGCTGGATTGCATTTATGATGACGAACCATTGGGTTTTGAAAAAGACCCTAAAGATTCTACAAAGCGCATGCAAGCTCAAGATCCAGTCGAAGAGGTGGATTTGGGAGATGGCTTGATCAAAAGGCCAACTTATATTAGTGCACATCTTGATGCTGCCTTCAGAACCCAAGTTATTTCACTTCTGCAGGAGTTCAAGGATTGTTTTGCTTGGGAGTACAGCGAAATGCCCGGTTTGAGTCGAGAAGTGGTGGAATTGCAAATACCCATTCGACCAGGGAAGAAACCAGTGAAGCAAACGCCAAGAAGATTCGCTCCTCAGATATTGGCTAAGATCAAGGAAGAAATAGAAAGGCTGTTCAAAAGCAAATTCATCGAATCGCCAGTACGTTGATTGGTTAGCTAATATAGTTCCAGTAATGAAGAAAAATGGAAAACTTAGAGTTTGCGTGGACTTTAGGGATCTAAATAATGCAACACCTAAGGATGAATACGCTATGCCCGTAGCAGAAATGCTAATAGATTCGGCAGCAGGGTTTGATTATCTCAGTTTGCTAGATGGCTACTCAGGGTATAATCAAATCTTTATTGCCGAAGAGGGCGATATCAAACAAACTTTTCGATGTCCGGGGGCATTAGGTGTTTATGAATGGGTAGTCATGCCTTTTGGTTTAAAAATGCTTTGGTGCCACTTATCAAAGGGCAATGAATTCTATGTTTCATGATTTTATTGATGATTTTATGCAAGTATACATAGATGATGTGGTGGTTAAGTCATCCTCGAGAAAGTGGTCATTTAGACCATCTTCGACGTTCTTTTGAGCGAATGAGGAAATATGGATTGAAAATGAATCCAACCAAATGTGCTTTACGTATGCGTGCG
Source organism: Oxytropis ochrocephala (assembly GCA_020916435.1). Classification (NCBI taxonomy): domain Eukaryota; kingdom Viridiplantae; phylum Streptophyta; class Magnoliopsida; order Fabales; family Fabaceae; genus Oxytropis; species Oxytropis ochrocephala. Next base: position 22,230,538 of record CM037090.1, on the reverse strand, counting down.
GTGAATTCTTGGGTTTTGTAGTACACAAGAAAGGCATAGAGATCAACGAAAATAAGACTAAAGCAATTATGGAAACGAAGGCTCCTTCGACCAAGAAAGAACTTCATCCACTACTAGGGGAAATTAATTTCCTTCAAGATTCATCTCAAATCTAAGTGGCAAAACACAAGTCTTTTCGCCATTCACGAGATTGAAGAAAGAAGATGAATTCAAGTGGGAGCGAGTTCACCAAGATGCTTTCGACGCAATCAAGTCTTATTTGGTCAAGCCACCAATTTTATCACTGTTATTGGAAACAAATTGCTTTGAATTGTATATAGCGACTTCGATAACACAATAGGTAGCATGCTAGCGCAAGAGGATGATAGTGGTGTCGAAAGACCCATTTATTACCTTAGTAGGGTTTTGATTGATGCTAAAACTAGGTATAGTCCAATAGAGAAACTCGTGCCTTTGCTTGTATTTTTTTCTTGTACAAAATTGAAGCAATATATAAAATCAAGAGATGTTTATGTTTATTCGCATTTTGACGTTATTAAACATATGTTGTCAAAACCAATGTTGCATAGTCGAATTGGCAAATGGGCTTTAGCTTTGCTAGAGTACAACTTAACTTACCAACCCCTTAAATCAATTAAAGGACAAGTGGTTCTTGATTTTATAGTAGACCATTACATTGTCGAATGTGAAATACATTCATTAGACATACGTCCTTGGAGATTATACTTGATGGCTCAAGCCATAAAAATGGAGCAGTATTGGAATTTTGATTATCTCTCCGAAAATACTCCGACGAAGTATAAATTTAAAATTCGAGACTCTTGCTCAAATAATGAAGTTTGAGTATGAGGCTTTAATAGTAGGCCTTAAAATTTTACTCGAATTGGGGGCAAGTTATGTCGAAATAAAAGGTGACTCTCAACTAGTGGTCAAACAATTGACAAAGGAATACAAATGTATTAATGAACACCTTATTAAATATTTCGTTATTGCCAATACTTTGCTAAAAAGGTTTACATTCGTTCACCTAGAACATTTACCACGAATTGAAAATCACGTGGCAAATGAACTGCACAAAAATGCCTCGGTTACAAAGTATCGAAGCAAAGCCTAGAAGAGTTAATTGAGATAAAAGATAAATTAATCTCAGAAGACTCTCTCTATAATACTCCTTCGACGATATTGTCAACACCAAAAATTGGGGGGGCAATAAATACAAATGAAGTACGCGTCGAACAACGTCACATTTTTGACGATATTGACTTGGCAGAAATTTTTGCTATTGACAATATGGTTGATGATGATTGGCGAAAACCCATTGTAGAGTATTTGCAAAATCCTACAGGGAACACTAATAAAAAAGTAAAGTACAGAGCTCTAAGCTATGCGTTAATTGGAAACGAATTGTACAAGCAAACTCCTGAAGGGGTACTACTAAAATGTCTTAGTGAAAACGAGGCATATTTGGCAGTTTCTGATACACATAGTGGAGCATGTGGCTCACATCAAGTAGGCCACAAAATGAAATGGTTGTTATTTCGACAAGGAATGTATTGGCCAACTATGCTAAAAGATTGTATAGAATTTGCCAAAGGTTGCCAAGAATGCCAAAAACATGCTGGAATACAACATGTGCCTGCAAATGAGTTGCATTCTATAGTGAAACCTTGGCCATTCAGGGGTTGGGCTTTAGATGTGATTGGAGAAATAAAACCAACTTCGTCGAAAGGCCACAGATACATTCTAGTAGGGATTGATTACTTTACTAAATGGGTAGAGGCAATACCTTTAGCCAATGTAGATCGAGAAGCGATGATAAGGTTTATTCAAAATCATATCATTTATAGATATGGAATTCCGAAAACCATTACTACGGACCAAGGTACTCGCTTTCACTTTGGTCGAAAGATGGTAGATTTCATTTCTTTGAAATGGGTTTCAAGTTATTGACTTCGACACCATACTACGCACAAGCCAATGGTCAAGTAGAGGCTGCCAATAAAATCATTATTAACCTGATTAAAAAGCACGTTGGACGTAAGCCTAGAAGTTGGCACAGTTCTCTTGACCAAGTGTTATGGGCTTGTCGAACTTCACCTAAAGAGTCTATAAACACCACTCCCTACAGGTTAACATTTGGGCATGATGCAGTGTTACCTGTCGAGATTTGTTTACAATCAACAAGGATTCAGAAACAATGTGAAATTCCTTTTGATCATTATTGGAATATGATGATTGATGAATTAGTTGATGTAGACGAAGAGAGGTTGTTAGCTTTAGAGATGCTTATTCGACAGAAAGAAAGAGTAGCTAAAGCTTACAATAAAAAGGTTAAGTTAAAAACCTTTGAAGAAGGAGAGTTAGTGTGGAAAGTCCTATTGCCTATGGATAAAAAAGATAGAGTTTTAGGCAAGTGGTCACCAGGGTGGGAAGGCCCATTTCGCGTGTTGCGATGCTTTTCGAATGGCGCTTATGAAGTCGAAGAGTTAGGTGACGAAAATAGGACCTTTAGAATAAATGACAAGTATTTAAAGCGATACAGGCCAACGTTAACTGAGATAAAGATTGAGCAATTATAAGTAAACGAAAGTTGTTCATAAATGGCAATGTATAAAGAAATTGTTAAAGTTACACAGCCATTTTTAGAATGCTAAAATATTACAGTCTCAGAAGTCCGACAAGGTAGCCTTATGCCTCTCCATAATGCTAACACTTAGAGAAATAGAGGTGTCGAGAAGGTACAGCTCTTTGTCGAGGTCGGCGAGAAACGACTTGATGCTTGTCAATCTTCTCCAAGTGCTCTATAGCCGCCAATGCTTTGGTGGTTTTGGTGGACGAAGAAGCGAAGACTCATGCGTTCGACGATCGAGCCCTTCCGATGCTTAGCGTTTGACAGTTTGAGTTGAAGGGTCTTTATCTCTTCATCAATGCGCGCGCACCGTCGCATCCCATTCAATGAGTGCTTTCTCATCATTAGTCGCTTGGTTTCAAGAGCCTCGATGTCGCCTTGATCGGCCTTAAGAGAGGCGAGTTCTACCTCACAGAGTTGAGTCTCTTGAACCTTGTGTTTGGAGGTGGTCGACCGTTGGTTGATTAAAAGAGAAAGTTGCTCAAAAATGGGGCCAAATTCCATGAAGAACGAAAGGACGTTTTGAGGAGGATCTAGTTTGGTGATCTTGTGAATGAGGGATTTTACCTCAAGGTACACAGATGGGTCATTCTCAATGGTTGCCACCAAGTCTCCTTCTAACACCTTCGTCTTCAACTGGCAAAGCAAGCTTTCGACCGTCTCTTGGTTGATAGAACTTAGAGAGTTGTTCGAGGAACTGCAAATCAAACGGCTCGGCGAGAGCTCTTGAGACTCAACATGATCTTCAAGGCTGCCAAGGGATTCGTCTTCTTTAGCTCAGCCAATTCTTGATCGCTAACAGCGCTGTTGGATGACTCTTTGGCAGAAGCACTTTGATCTGCAGGTTCCTCCACTCTGGGTGTCTCTTGTTCTTGGTCGATCATATTCTCTTCAGGTATTTCGACAGAGGTAGCCGCTACTTCTGGTCCCTCAGTTGTTGGAACGTTAGGTTCTGGAACTTGAGCAGTTTCTCCAACAACGATCCTCGGTTCGACTTACTACCAAAGATTGGAATAGCCTCCTCCATAGCAGGAGCATTCTCTTCGACGACTGCCTCTTGCTCGACATTCCCAGCACTTGGAGCAAACTCCTCGAAAACAGGGATTTCAGGGTTATCCAACGCTTGGAAAATTTCTTCGGCAGTTACCCCCTGAGGAGATGAAGGAAAAGGGAGCACGGGGACTGACGAATCTAGATCAACAGCCTCAACCATAGACTGAACTTCAGGTTTGTCTACGAGCAGTCCACCCACCTACACACAACAAGGTATATCATTTAAGTTAAGAATTGGAAAGGTGAGACCGAGTAAGTCTAAACTAACGTCGAAAGGGAGTTTACCTCTTGTACCTTAAGCCTCTTGATTGGAGGAGAAGAAGGTGATTCAGGAGCCTCATCAATAATGATGCCTTGAGCTGTCCTTTGAATCTCAGCAAGGTTTCTCTTCTTCGACCTCTGAGTGAGGGGGATGTTATCATCACTTTCAGTATCCTGCAAAAAAGAATTCGGGTTATGACAAGAAAGTGAATGACAAAGGGAAGAGAAATTTCGACGGATTAACAAGGCAAGAGTATAGTACCTCATCTTCAGGAAGGACCATTTTCTTCTTAGCTTTGGTCTGCTGAGGGAATTTTGCCTGGGTTGTTGTCTAGAAAGAAGGTTTTCGACATAAGTAAAAGTCGTAATCAAAAATAACTTGAAGCGAATAAATGGCAACATACCTTCTTTAGGACAATGTCTGGAGTAGATCTCGCGACCACTGTCTTCTTGGTTGCTGGAGGAGATTTTGCCGTGGTAGCCTTGTTTGCTTTGATCTTCAGCTTGGGTGCAGGTTGGTCTGACGTCGAAAAACATTGATAAGCAAACAGGAATAAAACTAAGTTACAGATGTTTAAGACTCAGGAAGATTTGGGTATCAAAGTAGTAAATACAGGGTGTTGAAGGAGGGCTGCCACCAATTTCTTCATAATATTTTCCGCAAAGGTGTCACTAGCCTCCCAGCAGGAAGGTGTGGTAAGTAATCCCCACCATTCATGAAATTTCTGGGTGCACGAAAATCGGGTTGAATTTGAGAGGTTCAAATTCAAGGCCCTATAGTGGAATTTCTTGAAGGCGTGTTTATAGGCTCTACCGCTTTACGATTCGAAAATTCTCGCCTATGAAAACACATCGGCGCAGTCGAATCGACAAAGGCCAAACCGTCTGCGCGTAATAACTTGGGAAGTATCTCTTAATTCCGAAGCTATTTTTAGCTTTGCAGGGGTAAGTCCGGTAGAAAGAATAGCGAGGAGAGAGTAGGCTTGCGATTGGGTAATCTCCTCGACTTGTTCGACGGAAGAAGAAGAAGGAAATGGTTGCAAAAACCAAGTTGGACCGAAAGGCCTTTGCACAAAGGGAGGCCATAGAGTCTACGAAACTTGTGCACTTCAGAAACATGTCGAAGTGAATTTCAAAGACTCTTACGGAGGAATATTTATCTGCTTGGTTTCAATCGAGCTAGTCGAATCCCTTCACCCTCCTAGACTTTAAAGTTGGATGAACAGACTTAGGGATGTACAGACTAGTCGAGACTCAAAAGTGGCTAGCGACCACAATTGCAATAGCCACAATGGGCGAGAGGCCAAGAACTTGTGGTGGGTTCGCTCTTCTTTTAGTTCTAGAACAAAGATTGTCAAGCTCACGGTAGAAGAACCCAACAACGGTTTGGCAAGATTAATGTTTTCTTTCTCGTGGAGTTGAAATCGCCGATGGAATATAGGTTTTAGAAACACGGGTGAACGCGATGCAGAAAAACAAAAAGGATAACCAAAGGGTTAAGAAGGCTACGTGTTCCTTAGCGAGACATCGTATCGAAGATCACGATTGTGGTGTTCGTGATGTAAGGAGCAAAAGTGGCATTGTTGAAAGTGAACTGCATACATAATCGGGATTAGCAGGTCAAAAGTCTCACCTGGGGTTTCGGACTGTGATGGCAAAGAACATCCAATGAAAGTGGGAGTCGACATGCCACATCTCAAGTGGAGGCTATGAGTGGCACATCCCCGAATCGCATAGCGGCCAATATCAAGGTATCTTTGTCATACTAGGCCTATACCTAGATAATCTGGATAAGGTCAAAAATACCTTGTTTTTTCCAGATGTCGGCCTTTTAGCCTCTACCTTGTCGAGCCAATCTATGTAAATCTGTTGGTCGAGCCTGGGAGCGAACCTAAAAACCCGGAAGGACTATTCAGAAATTCTAAATGGAAAGGGGTCTTGGTGAAAATTTCGGGTTGAAGACAGGCATGACTGGGGAAAATTTCAGAAACTTCAGTGTTTTCTAACAGGATATCAGGTAGAGGACCTAGATATGCATGGGTATAAACCCTAGCAGAGGGAATCAATACCTGGGTTTGCCATTGAACTGCTCGACTGTCGTGAATGTCAGGCTCATCAACAAAGCCATCAAGGGTTTTAGGTCTCATTGGGTTAAATGTTCTTCTTTGAACATTCAAAGAGTTGAGATGAGGAAGCCATGAGAGATAAAAAGCAAAGGCGAGACGAAATTCAAGCGTAGATTGAAGGAAAGGAATGAAAGTTTGAAACTTTAGTGATTTTGGGGATTTTTGCAAAACGCAGAGAATGAAGAATGCAGAGAGACTTCACAAGAGTTCAAACCGAGTAAAGAGGAATATGAAGGTTGTAGCCGCTTTATATATGTTGAAGAAGCTACGATTATTGCACGTTCGCCATAACCCGCACGTTCGCGACGTTTGAGAGACGCGTGATGGCCCACCAACTATGCAACGTGTGTGCCAATAAGACGGTTCGTTTACCCGCATGCAAGTAATGATGGTTGTCTTTTCGACCACCGCTGAAACGCGAAAAGCGGTAAAATGACCATTGCACAATATTCAAAAATGCCTTTTCTTCCTCCATTCCTTATTCCGTCGAAAAACATTTTTCGGGGGCAATCTGTTACCTCAAAATTCGGACAAGGGCATTAAATTAAGCTTTAAATGGTATTGATTGCACATTTAATAGTATTCTCGTGGGCACAGTCAATGTTCAAGTCAATGTGCCATAAATTCGACGAAGAAAAGTTGTACAAGTCTTGACAACGCAAGCAAACTTCGACAGACTTGGTTCTTCAAGCTACGAAGCAATGTCGAAACCTTCGGCGGAGAGGGCCTAATTGTTCGACAAAATCGGGTCCAATACTTACGCCAAATCCTTCGACAACAAGTCGGGTCGAAGCGCAAGGAGCAGCGATTAGTGGGCGGTTATTTCCTGGTTTTTAGGAAGTAGTTATCGTGCTTTGCCCACGATTGTATCCGAGAGTATAAATACTCCTCAGTAATAGGAAAACGGGGTCACCACATTTTACAAAGACACCGAGAAACTCAACTTCCAAGCCCAAAGCGAAACAAGAGTGAATCGATTATATTATGCGTGTTGGTGTACCACCTTCTTCTTTCTATCATTTTAATGCAATTTTTACTTGTTTTTACGTTTGTTGCTTTCTTGCTTTCATTCTCTTTTTCAAACTCTCTCTTCCTACTATTTTCTGCTCTTACGCACGCTAAAAAAGACACAAAACATAAAGGCAATTGTCAAAGAGATTTTCTAGTTTGATCTCATGATCTTAATATTGAAAACTAGTGATTGTTTCTTTAAAAACACCAAAGAAACAAGCTTGATGTGTCTGATGGCTATGACTTAGAATACTAAACTTTTTTTTTAGTTTTTTTTACTAAACCAATTATAATTATTGGATCTCTTTAATCTAATTTGATCTAATGGTTGATAATGAATAAGGGTATTGGAGTAATTTACTAATAATTTTTTATATTTATATTTATATTTATATTTATATTTATGTTTATATATATAAATATATTATATATAATATAAATATATATAAATATTTAATATATATGTGGTAGTTCTTAGGGTGGTGGTGTGTGTGAAATTTCAGCTCCGATTCTTGCAACACCTCAAGCAATTAAATAAACATAATCAAATCGTTTGGTTTCACTTTCCACAAATGGAATATGTGGTAAGTGGTATTGCCCTCACTTACTATATATATTCCAATTTGTGAAAAGTGAACTACTTCACACAGGAGCTCACTACAACAACCACCACATATATATTTATATTATATATAATATTTTTATATATATAATATAAATATAAATATAAATATAGTAAATTACCCCAATACACATGAGTTATTCATCTTTGGATTCTAAAGTCCTTTGAATCTTACCGTTTTCCTTCTGCGAGGACTTTAGGACTCTGGAGTGGTGAGAGTAAGATTGAAATCAGAGAATATGAGTTGTGAAGGCGAAGCAGCAGCAGCAGCAGAGTACTTCTGCAAGGACTTCGAATGGGAAGAATTAAGATCAGAGGTTGAAGCAAACCCTTCTTTTCGCCACCACTTTCAATCCACTCCCTCTTCTTCTTCTTCTTCTTCTTCTTCTTCTTGCTCCACGCCCCCATCACCTGAATCAGACGTCCAAGCATGGAAGCAATTTCACACCCGTCACGCCTCCGGCAAATTTTTCAAGGTTCTCTTCCTCCTCTTACTTTCACCTTCCCATTCACCCACCCACCCAAATTACTAATACTAACCCCCTACATTTCAGGAGAGGCGCTATTTATTAAAGGAGTTCCCAGAACTCCTTTCTTCTCCCCTAACGCTAACCCTAAGATTTTGGAAATCGGTTGCGGCAATGGAAGTACTATTCTTCCTATACTACGGTTTGTTTCTTCTCTTCCTTTTCTTTTTACTTCATTAATATAATCAATCATTTCCTTTTACTCATTTTCGTAAAATTTTCCTCTGTAGGGATAACAAAGATGCTATTGTTTATGCCTGCGATTGTAGTGATGAGACTCTCGAGAATGCTAAGCAAATTATAGCAGCCCTTGATGTTCCCTCTTTTAGGAATCGTTTAATTACATTTTGTTGTGATTTTTCTACTCATGGATTCCCAAATTGGTTGACATACAATCCTTGCCGTGATAAATTTTCAGGTTTCTTTGCTTTACCATGCATGATGCTTCTTATTTAGAGTATTTATGTTATTGTTTTATGGTTCCTTGAAAGGTTAGGAATTTACTTGATTCTTTCTGTTTCCCTCTAGATGTCAAAGAGGACAATGGAATGCATCTTACCAAGTCATATCCATCGCAAGAGTTTGACTGTTGTATTGGAGGAGTAGATTTTGTAACCTTGGTATGAGCTTTTTTCCTCTAAAATTATCATAAGTTCATTGATATATGGTGCTTTCGGACCTTGAGCAGACGTTATTAGAGCCAAAAACCGGGGCTCAATTTGTTTTAATATTTATTCTTTCACATGTTTTTCTTTGTAAGCAGTGTCTCTTGTCAGCATGATCCTAATCCTAACAATATATGATAGCTGATATGCCCTCCATTTCAAAATATTGTCCTTTTAGAAAATTTTGCCATTTTCAATATGTCATTTTTTAAATGGAAGTACCTTTTCCCCAACTATATCCTTATTTCATGCTATTTGTATATGTACTAAGTAGAATGAGAGATAATGGAAAATATTTCTAGTCTTTCAATAAAGAGTGATTTAGTTAAATGTAATTACATTTTGCTATAATGTAGGCTATTCGGTAATCTTTTTAATCTTTGTTCAACGGTCTTAGGCTACATATATTTTGATTTGGATCAACCCTTATCAAAGTTGCTTGACTATAAATTGCTCTTTCATTATGTTGTATAAAGTTCCTTGTCTCTACATCTTAGCTTTAATATGGAAGATCCATGCACGCATGCTTAATCTCGATGATTTTCATTCTTAGTTTTAATATATCAGTGGCTCTTAGTTGCTTTATTATTAACTTCAAATTTTCAAGTACTCTTTCTGTTTGTGGTTGTTTTGCCTTGGTGGTGCTTAATTTTTCTTTGTTAACTATCTGAATTATTCCTTGTCTTAGTATGGTGTATAATGTTCCTTGTCCCTCGCAGCTATAATTTGGAAGATGCATGTGATCATGGTTTAATCTAAATGGTTTTCATAGTTGGTTTTTAATATACCTGTATCCCTTACTTGTCGGTTTCTTTAGTGTTAACTACAATTTGAGTTCTCATATGGTTTGTGAATGTTTCCCTTAGTGATGTGTAATCTTACTATGTTAGCTTTGTAAATTCTTCCACGTACAGAACAACTTCATCTCTAATCTATAAAGTAAATCATAGAATTAATATCGGGAAAAAAAATCGTAGACTCATAACTGAATGTATCAAGTTTAAGTGAGCTCTCATTGTGTATTTTGCTTATTTTGATGTGTATTGTCAGATATTCACCTTATCAGCAGTGCCGCTGGAGAGAATGCCAAGGTCCATCAAGGAATGTTTTACTGTGTTAAAGCCAGGAGGCATGGTTTTATTTAGGGACTATGGTAATAAATCTGTTGCTTTAGTAAATCTTTTATGTCACAATAGCTTTATTGAAACCTAAATTGCTTACAATGACTGAACCTTGTATAATCAGGCCTCTATGATATGACTATGCTTCGATTTGAGCCAGACAAGAGAGTTGGATTCAGGGAATACATGCGGTCTGATGGAACACGATCATATTTCTTTTGTTTGGATACTGTCCGGAACCTATTTTTGGGTGCTGGCTTCATTGAGGTACTTTTTTCTTTGATTGAAAACAAGAGCTTATAGAGTTTAACATAACTGATAATTCTCTAATCAATTTCGTATAGAAACATAAAGTGTAATACTTATTTGCAAGTTCTCTTATATGTGATTTGAGCTCAGTATTTGTTAGCTGGCATAGTATTTGTGTAAAATACAAAACTTTCCACCTGTCAGCCATCCTATAATTCTCTTGGTGTCCAAGTAGTCAAATGTCTCTGAGGGGTTTCTGACATATTGTTTTCTTCTATTTACCTTGAATTTGATAGTCTATGAACTTTGCAGCTTGAGCTTGATTATTGTTGCGTGAAGTCTGTGAATCGCCAGAAAGGGAAGAGCATGCAAAGAGTTTGGGTTCATGGGAAGTTCCAGAAGCCTGCACTTGGTTGTCAATGATCTCTCTTGGTGTGCTGTGTAAAATCCATTTTGCTTTTATCTCTGATTGCTTTCAACCACACATAAGAAAAATATACATTTTTCAAAACACATTAATTGCTAAAATTTCTGTTATACCCCTATTTAATGTGAGATATAAGTTTACTTTTTTTGACCAATGATATAGGTTTACTAGAAAGTCCCATAGTGGGTATAAGAATTTAATACTAGAAATATACTCTCTCTGTTATAGAATATAAGCAAAATTGGTCAACAAAAATTGATGTATCTAGTTCAAAATTTGGATTAGATACATCAACTTCTGTTGACCAATTTTTGGAGTAGTATTTGAAATAAGACTTAAATTGTATCACAATCAATAATGGTAGGTCGGACCACTTTGGTAGCACTAGAGGTGTAAGGAATCTGAACAGAGCACTCTCTGGCTCTGACAGAGGTATTTTATTTATTATGAGAGAAAGAAAGTACACAGATGCTATCTAAGCACCTCCACTAATCATCCAGATTAGCCACTACTAAATGAACAAGAGATACTAACCTTTGTCTTACCATTTCCTTTATATACTAGGAATGGTGGAGCACGGGTTAGTAACTGCCTGTTTAACCGTTGAAACTAACTCCTAAACGGTTATAACTAACTAACAAATTAAAACAGATTATAAAACTAACAGTTAATAAAACAGTAAAACATTACAGTAAAACAGGGGAAAAACAGAGCAAGAATCTAATTCTGCTCACTATGAGCGAGCAATAGTAGTTACCTGCTGCATATTGCATTCTAACTACCACTCATTTCAAATGAAAATTCCCAGGTGGGTTAGTTACAATATTAGTAATTGTAGTGTTTTTGACTGTTTTACTTTATTGATCTTTATTATGGATAATAATAAATATTCATTCCAGTCTTGCTGAAAGAGCAACATTAGAACTCTCAAGTCAAAGGATCAGTCAATCATCGCAATACTCTCAATATTCTGATGAAGATAGGTTTTTATACATGCAGAATTCAAAACTATATCTCAAATAAATGCTCTTACCTCTTCAAAGGTACCTATTAAATTACTAACTATACCTTTGTTTGGATTGCGTTATTGATTTTGTGTAGGTCTATTTTATGATACTAATAAAAAAAATTACAATTTTGTCTCTAGGAGTTAACTTGCGTGACCGTTGGCACAACTACAATGCTTCTTATTGGTAAAAAGGGTTGGTACTATAAAAGTTGCATGAAGTGCACAAAGGGTGTTGACACAACAGAAAGACCTTTCCAATGCACTGCACCAAAATGTTTGAACTACAATGAAAAATCTATTCCAAGGTTGTGTTTGTTAAAATTACACTAACTCTGTCATACTAATTTTAGCAACTCATCTTTGTTTTTGTCTGTAATCTGTATAGGTATAGACTAGATATCCAAGTTGTTCACAAAGAAGGAACGGGTAAATTTGTTTTCTGGGATCGTCATTGTGAGGAGATAATAGGGATGTCAGCCCGAACTTAAAGACAAAATGCTGCAAGTCTGTTAATGACCAAATTTGCAACTTTAATTTATAAAAACTTTTAGAAAAGAAGCGGTTGGAGATGATAAGTATAGGTTACCAAATCCAATGTATGGCAAATGGATTTATATATATATATATATCAAAAAGCTAGGTGACTTGAAGGTAAAATTAGAGCAAATTGAAGATCAAGATTTAGTTGTGCAGCAAAGGGTGGAAAAAATAAGCAGCGACATTGAGCTGCTTCGGAAAGAAAACAAGTACAGATTTTGGAGTTCCTTTTATTTAGAGGATCCCTCCATACGTTTGTAATTTAATTTTGAACACTATGATAGTCCCAGAATACATTTGGGTCCCTACCACCTATTAGATAGAATGGAGGTTGTTGCTATTAAAGAATACAGAAGTAAAGTTGATGAAATTCTGCTTAGACCTTTGGGATCTTGCAATCTTAGGGATTGGTACTTATGTAACCTTGGTGTCTGCCTTTAAGTATTTGTTTGGAGATGCAGACATGGAAACTATTTTCAAAAAGTTAGATGACTTGAAGGTAAATTTAGAGCAAATCAAAGATCAAAATTTAGTTGCGCAGCAAAGGGTGGAAAAAATAAGCAGCGACATTGAGCTGCTTCGAAAAGAAAACCAGTCCAGATTTTGAAGTTCCTTTAAAAAATGGTTTATTTAGAGGATCTCTCCATACGTTTGTAATTTTCATTTTAGACACTATGATAGTCCCAGAAAACATTTGACCCAAATGTTTTCTGGGATTATCATAATATCCAAAATTAAAATTACAAACGTATGGAGGGATTCTCTAAATAAACCATTTTTTAAAGGAACTCCAAAATCTGGACTTGTTTTCTTTTCGAAGCAGCTCAATGTCGCTGCTTATTTTTTCCACCCTTTGCTGCACAACTAAATTTTGATCTTCGATTTTCTCTAAATTTACCTTCAAGTCATCTAACTTTTTGAAAATAGTTTCCATGTCTGCATCTCCAAACAAATACTTAAAGGCAGACACCAAGGTTACATAAGTACCAATCCCTAAGATTGCAAGATCCCAAAGGTCTAAGCAGAATTTCATCAACTTTACTTCTGTATTTTTTAATAGCAACAACCTCCATTCTATCTAAGAGGTGGTAGGGTATCATCTCCATTACATTGGCAGTGCAAACAAAAAGAACCTGCAGTGAGATTTCAGTGCATGAGTCATCGTGGTAAAGCATTCATAATATGCCAACTGACTTCAGGGAGCTGAATGAAAACTATACTTTTAAAATTGTTTCACTATCCAACTAGCTAAATGCAGACTATCCAACTAGCTTCAGAAATGAGCACATAATAAACAAATAATTCACAAATGCTATATCTTTCATAACCTCCAAGATTATAAAACAATTACCTTCAACATATCGATGGGAACATTAAGATAGTGGTCCAGAAAATTAGCATTCTGCTCCGGATCCAGAAGCTCCAACAAAGCATTGGCTGGATCACTCCTCTGCCCAACTACCAATTGCATGAAAAGTGTTAATACAAATTATTCATTTTATGGAAGATTTAAAAAAAACTAGCAACCATAGGAAATCTAATAAAACTGAAATCCATGAACCATAGAAACTAGAAAGCAAAATTACTCAACCACAAATAAAACCAACTCTCTAGCGATGTATTACTTTGTCGATCTCCTCAATCAAAACAAGAGAGTTGAACGTTTCCACATTCTTAAGGCATTGTACCATCTTCCCTGGCATAGCACCTATATAGGTTCGACGATGTCCCCGTAAGATACGGTATTAGTAATGCGAAACACCACCACACATGTAGTTATAAAGCTGGTACTATTTCAACCTTAGGAAGGAAACAGGGATTTTAACTACCTTGATTTCAACCACATCGGCTAATCCTCCAACCGAGAACCGGAAGAACTTGTGATTAAACGCACACGCAATTGAGCGGCCAATACTTGTTTTGTCCACTCCTGGGGGACCGGAAAGACAAATATTTTTTCCTGCATATATGAAAAAGATTGGGAAGCATGTCATACATATTTGAACACGCAATGACGATAAGCAAGCCACCAACGATTAGAACTATAAATAAATGGATTAGAATACTGCGGCTAAAATCTTAAAATACCTTTTTAACTAGAACAGTCACTAAACAAAACTGGGTAAGTTTGTCTTCAACAAATTTTTAAAAAATAATAATGAAGCATCATATTTCAAACCCAACCAAGTCAAGTACCTCTGTAATATCTTGTTCAAGTTTTTTTGAAGGCATTGGTTAATTTAGTTAATAGCATTGAAGTTGTACACAAATTATACTATTTTTCCAAAATAACCGTTAAAGTCAATGAGAATCATCGTCTCACTCTGTCCAGCTTCTCAATCCTCGTTGATTTTTTATTAACTAATTCGATGTAAATTAAGGGTATTTTGGTGAAAAGACAATTAAAACACATCAATATTTGGTAGTGCACACACTAGGTGCCCAGATAAACCTTTGAGATGGGTTATACAGATGACTGGTTACCTTGTGAACTCCCTCTCAATTTCCCAACAGCTATGAATTCCAATATTCTCTCCTTCACGTCAGTTAATCCATAATGGTCTTCATCGTGAATCTTTTGCGCCCGAGTAACGTCAAAGTTCTCATCACTGGATTGGGAAATTAATGAATTGAAAATTAGAGATTCATGATAGTTTGAAGCTAGCATATAAAGGATAGCAATTCATAAGTAAAAAAACCCTAAGTTTATCCACAAGCTTCTGAACATTATGCTTATGCATCTTAATCAGTTAATCCCAAGGGCCTTCCCAAAAATCCTGTTCAGCCGTTGTCTTAAATTTAAACTATCAAACACCTGCCCACATGAATGGTAGTTGTGGGAGGGTGTTTCCATACAAGCTATGGATCGAAATCTTAAATCTAAATTACTCTTGCAATAGTAATAAGAATGTAGTACCATGTACAGAAACCTGTATTCACCCCACGGCAGTGCAGTCAACCAGTCCAAGTAGTTATGGGTAACACTGAATTCACTCGAACTAGCCTCCAATAGCTGCAGCTTTGTGAGTTCTTCATCTATAACTTGTAAAACATGAGGCGGGCATTTTTCTCGCTTCGGTTCAATTCTTTCCCTGAACTTGCCTGAAATAAAAAGCAAGTTTCTTTACAAAATATACACCAGAAAACCTATTTACTTTGTGGGCTACCGACTGCAAACTATATAACTCACCTTTGATCAGGAAACAAGAAGCAATAATAAAAATACAAAGCATAGTAAAATATAAAAGAACATTCCCAAGTTTATTAGAATTTGGGCTCAGAGTCTGATTCAACCCCCACAAAATCGGCTTGTAAGATGAGGACAATCCAAGACTCCTAATATAAGCACTATTCAATCATATCTCTAGTCGATGTGGGCACTGCTTTGGTTACATCTCTAGTAGAGATCCAATGCACCCCTCACACTTAGGACTGGACATCTAAAGCGTGAACTGATGCAACTGGAATAACAAGGATCTCAACACCTTATTCCATACAACAAAAATAATGGTAGAGAAACATAAAAAGGAAAACGAGACAAAAATAATCAGTAAGGTGAACGAACATTTTCAGCAAGTTAGCAGTCAAAAAAATTTCAACTCAACCACACAATTTAGCGCCTACAATACAAGTATACACACTACATCAATCTTTTGGGCAGGAAATATGATATAAAAAGAAATCCACCATCATGTAATAAAAAATGAATATTATAAATCAGAACAGACCAGTAAGAGCTGTCTTGTCATCAGTCTCCAGTCCCAATTCCTGAAAATAGAAAAGAAATTCTGAATTAAAAGAAAATGAACTAGAGACCAACTCAAATACTAGAGCACTCAGCAAACCATATCCTACATATAAAGGCACTAGAGCACTCAGCAAATTCTGAATTAAAAGAAATTCTGAATACTATAAATCATGAAGACTGTACCTTTTTTATGGCCTTAAGTTGCTCGTTTAACAGATAACGGCGCTGCTCACTACTTATCTTTTCTTCAATTGTTTTTGCAATTGATTCCTGCAAGAATTAACACGAGCTTCAATTTGTTTATGATGAAAAGTTAAGTGCAACACAGACAAGAAAATCAAATATATAATTACTTGTATCTTGCTGATTTCCATCTCTTTCTTTACCAACTCAAGTGTAAGTTTCAATCCTTTATAAACCTGTTAAACCTGTTAAATGGGGTGCTGAAATGGTAATTCAGGGCAAAAAATTTCACTTGCACATTCAATATTAATTTTTTACACACAACATCTATACTCAGAAGAACACAAATTTCACTTGCACATTCAATATTAATTTTTTGCCCTGAATTACCATTTCAGCACCCCATTTAACAGGTTTAACAGGTTTATAAAGGATTGAAACTTACACTTGAGTTGGTAAAGAAAGAGATGGAAATCAGCAAGATACAAGTAATTATATATTTGATTTTCTTGTCTGTGTTGCACTTAACTTTTCATCATAAACAAATTGAAGCTCGGCGTCAACCCCCTGATCAGGTTTCTC
Source organism: Oxytropis ochrocephala (assembly GCA_020916435.1). Lineage (NCBI taxonomy): Eukaryota > Viridiplantae > Streptophyta > Magnoliopsida > Fabales > Fabaceae > Oxytropis > Oxytropis ochrocephala. The sequence goes on along the minus strand of CM037090.1, from coordinate 22,213,788 downwards.
GCTGGAATTCGAACAAAAAAAACTCGCCCTCTGAAACAGCGGTTCCTCTGACTCAATCCGCCGAGAGAACTCAGCACTCCAAGCAGAGGCGAAGCAGACTTGGCTGTTGGTCGGAGCACCGGAACCGCGTGAGAGAGAGAGAGAGAGACAGCTTAAGTGGTTGACGGTGGTGGTGTGGTGGCGCTCACGGCAGAGGTTGCGTCGGAGGTAGTTGCGACAATGTGGTTGTTGTGGTTGTAGGTCTTGTAGTGGTGGTGGCTGTTGTGTTAAAACGGAGGAGAGTATGGTATAGGTGGTTGTTGGTGAGGTAGTGGGGTGGTTGTGGTTGTTGCTAAAATGGAGGAGAGTAGGGTGGAGGTGGTTGTTGGTGAGGTAGTGAGGTAGTTGTAGTAGTGATTGTTAGTTGTTGCGGTGTTGTAGGAGTGGTGGTTTCTTGGCTCCAAGAAGAGAATAATATGGCTACATTTTTTGGTATTATGTGTTATTTTTTTCCTCCCTCCCCCTTTCTGTCATTGTGTCATTTTATAGAGGGAGCTTTCAATATGCCAAACAATTGTCATTTTCCAGCTGGAGTTGCAAGGTGTGTAGGAAGAGGCGTGGCTGTATGTTTGTTGGCTGGTGGTGTAGTGCAACAAGTAATGTTCATTTTGGTGAAAAATGGGAAAATATGATGAAAGATATATCACCAACTAGCTCAAATTGGAAGATGCTCTATAGGAGTGGAATAGTAGTGCCAGCAAAGCTACTATGCTTGCACAAAAATGAAAAAAAAGACAAAGAACTTGAAGGGAGATGCTTTAGCCTAAAGTTAAAAGAACCAAAGTAGGAGCATGCATGGTACTCTGTTTCCTTTTATTTATTTATTTATTAAATTTTTGTAACTTTGTATTATTTGTCTAAATAAAATAAACAACAATACTAACATATAACGAGTGTCCAAAACAAACACGCGTATACAATTAGAACTAACATGTGTACGTGAGAACAAAACGGTGCAAGACCATTAAAAATAGGCTTAAATATCATTTAACCCCCTGCAAATATCAGCATAATCCATTTACCCCCTGTAAAATAAAAAGTTTTAAAATGCCCCTTGCAAATATAAACTGTTTACGGTTACCCCCTACAGGGGGTAACCGTAAACGGTTTATACCAATTATACACTTAACACTGTCAATATAATCTAACAGCAGGGGGGTAACCGTAAACAATTTATATTTGCAAGGGGCATTTTAAAACTTTTTATTTTACAGGGGGTAAATGGATTATGGTGATATTTGCAGGGGGGTAAATGATATTTAAGCCTTAAAAATAACACGCTTTTGCGGTTAAATATAACATGCATCTACAGCGAGAATAAAAATAGTGCAAGATCGTTAAGACTAAACGTGCACACGCGAATAGAAATAAAGCGAGCACAACGAAGCGTGTTTTTCATCCCTTTTGAAAACAATAAAAATACCCGTTAAAATTGTGTGTTTATAAAAATACATTTTTTATTTAATTTTTAATCAGTCGGACAAAATTGGGGTATAACACCTCTTATCTCCTCCACTTTCACATTCCTCTTTTCTCCTCCATTTTTGCACCTCTAATCAGCTCACATGTCACTTACTAAAGGAATTGAATCTCTGATATGAAGAATCAATTTGTTTCATTGAATTGAGAATTGGTACAAAGTGTATTTATATGTGAGCATTGGCTCAATCAAATTGTAACTAACTAAAGAAGCTCTAAAAGTAAAAACTATCTAACTCACATCAGTGGTAACTAACTAAGGTGTGAGGTTAGTAAAGAATAATACAATGTATTCAATGTAGAGGTAAAGTAATAATTCTGATAAGAATTAATTCTGATATAAACTCCAATACCCCCCCTCAAGCTGGAGGGTATATGTTCAGCACTCCAAGCTTGGACAGTAGGTTGGAGAACAATTGAGGTTCAAGTGCCTTTGTTAAAATGTCAGCTAGTTGAGATGAACTAGGAACAGGCAAGAGATGGAACAGTTGAGCTTGAAGTTTCTCTCTTACCACATGACAATCTATGTCTATGTGTTTGGTCCGTTCGTGAAAACTTGAATTAGCAGCAATGTGCATAGCAGACTTGCTATCACAATACAGCAAAGCTGGTGTAGTGAAGTCTAGAGATAAATCCTGCAGAAGATAAGTCAGCCATTGCAACTCACAAACCGTAGTAGCAAGGGCACGATATTCGGCCTCAGTTGAAGAGCGAGAGACCGTGGTTTGTTTCTTTGATTTCCATGAGATGAGTGAATCTCCAATGAAGACGCAGAACCCTGTCACAGATCTTCTAGTAGCAGTGCAAGTGGCCCAATCGGAGTCACTAAAAGCTTTTAATTGTAATATAGAGGATGTAGGAAAGAAAATACCCTGTCCTGGAGCATTCTTGATGTACCGAAGAACTCTGTGAGCAGCCTGTAAATGTTTAACAGTAGGAGCAGCCATATATTGGCTTAGTTGTTGCACTGCGAAGCTAAGATCAGGTCGAGTTGTGTTGAGATATAATAATTTCCCAATCAGTCTCCTATAACTGCTGGCATCAGTGGGAGGAGAGCCCTCAGTACAGTCAAGTTGAGGAGATTTGATCATTGGAGTAGCAGCTGGTTTACACCCAAGCATCCCTGTTTCTGTTAGTAAATCAAAAGCATATTTTCTTTGACATATGGTGATTCCATCAGAATTCCTAGCCACTTCAATTCCCAGAAAATACCGAAGATTACCTAAGTCCTTAATTTTGAAGGCTTGGTCTAATTGTTTCTTGACATGATTGATCTCATTGATGTCAGGGCCAGCTAAAATTAGATCATCTACGTAGATCAACAGAACAGTGATTTTTCCATTAACATTCTTAGTAAAAAGGGAGTGATCAGATTGGGATTGTTTATATCCCAAACATGTCAAGAAACCAGAAAGTTTGGCATACCATTGCCGGCTTGCTTGTTTAAGACCATAGATAGATTTAAGTAGCTTGCAAACCTGACCAGAATGAGGCTTTTCATAGCCTTGAGGGACCTCCATGTAGACTTCTTCATCAAGTTCTCCATGTAGGAAAGCATTGTTTACGTCCAGTTGTTGTAGGCACCATGACTTGCTAGCTGCAATTGCAAGCAACATTCGTACAGTTGTCATCTTGGCAACCGGTGAAAAGGTATCCAAATAATCTATTCCCTCAGTTTGTGTGTATCCCTTAGCAACTAGTCTTGCCTTGTATCTTTCCAATGTCCCATCAGCTTTGTATTTTACCTTATAGACCCATTTGCATCCTATAGTTCTCTTGCCAGGAGGGAGAGGAGTTAATTCCCATGTGTTGTTCTGCTCAAGAGCAGTTAATTCAGATTTCATAGCTTGAATCCAATCTTCAGATTTCGCAGCTTGCTTATATGTGGAGGGTTCACTAAGTGAGTCAATGGAGAGTGCAAATCGTTTGTAAGCAGGTAAAAGCTTAGTGTAGCTAAGAACAGAAGTAATAGGATAGAGGCAGTTGGGTTTTGTCATGTTTGCATTGCAGACATAATCATTTAGCCGGATAGGAGGACGAATGGTTCTAGTTGGTCTAGCTGTAGTTGTGGATCGCAGAGTATCGAGAGGGTCCGTTGATTTTCTTCTGCAGTGGTTTCTATGTCTGAATCAGTGTTATTGACTGTATTGGGACTTTCTGGTGTGTCTATGTGGGGGGTGACAGTAGCTTGGTCATTGTTGGGGTTATTAGGATCAAATGTTATCAAGTCATAGGTGTCAAGAGTGGGAGTGTGAGAATTATCTGTCTGTTTGTGAAATTTGATGTAGGGAAATACATCCTCATAAAACACTACATTTCTGGAAATAAGAATCTCTCTGCTCCTTAAATCCATCTGAATAAATCCTTTTGTGCCAGGCTTGTATCCAAGAAACACACACCTTCTAGCTCTTGGATCAAGTTTTCCTCTTCCTTGGACAATAGTAGAAGTAAAACTCAAGCAACCAAAGACACGAAGATGCTGGAGATCAGCCACATGATTGTAAAGCATTTCATAGGGTGACTTATTTTGGAGAACTGCAGTGGGCAACCTGTTGATTAAATGAACACTGTGCATCACTGCATATGACCAAAACACTTTGGGAAGATGAGATTGAAACATTAAAGCTCTAGTCATGTTGAGTATATGTCTATGCTTCCTCTCGGCAACAGCATTTTGCTGGGGGGTTTCCACACAAGTAGTTTGATGGATGATCCCCTCCTTGTGGTAGAACTCTGTCATCAAGAATTCCTTTCCATTATCTGTCCTGATCCCTTTTACAACAGCTCCAAACTGAACTTGAACTAATTTGATGAAGTTTTTAATCAAATCTCTTGTCTCAGACTTGTTCTTCATTAAAAACAACCATGTATGTCTTGTATAGTCATCTACAATAGTAAGAAAATAGAGATGACCATGGACAGATGGGGTTGAAAAAGGGCCCCAAATGTCCATGTGAATTAGATCAAAAGCACTTTTAGATACAGTAGTACTAAGGGGAAAAGGGAGTTTATGCTGTTTTGCCAAGTGACAAGATTCACAAACTTTATTATTTACAAATTGTACATATGGAGAATGATTACAAACAAGTTTAAGTACATTAGGAGAGGGATGACCTAACCTATAGTGCCAAAGAGCAAATTTTTCAGAAACTATATTATTACATCCATGATTACTAAGTAATTCTAAACTGCTAGCAGAAGCAAAATCATCATTTTCAATAAAGGAAGATAAGCATTTGGACTCTTGGTCAAGTACATAGAGAGAGTGAAAGGCTCTAGCGTGCCCAATCATCCTCAAGGTAGGTTTTTCCTGTATTGTGCAATCATCATCATCAATTATTATTTTGCATTTCAGAAAATGAGACAATTTGTATCCAGATATTAAATTGAAACCAAATTCAGGCACATAAAGTACATTATGCAGAATTAAATCTGAGTTAAACACTATAGTGCCAGCATACTTAGCATGCGTTCTTGTTCCATTAGGCATCCTAATACTAATAGGTTTAATTTCATGATATGAATAAAACAGAGATAGGTTATTGCATATGTGATCTGTTGCCCCTGTATCTACTATCCATATAGTGTAAGTGATATTACCTGATGCATCCTTTGTCATGCTGGATGCAATAATGTGATGGGTTTGGCTACCTGCAGCTTCACCAGTCTTGTTTAAAAGATCCATCAGCTTCTTGTACATCTCGGGCGTGATACTAACCGATGACTCATTGGTTTGTGCAGTGGCTCCCTCTTCTTGATTGTTGCTGGTCTCACCAGTGACATTGTTTGCAGTGCTTTCTTTATCACGAAATTTGAATCCAGGAGGAAAACCATGTTTGAAATAACAGATATCAACTGTATGTCCTTGTTTACCACAGTGGCTGCATTGCTTGTTTGAGTTGTTGTTGTGAGTTCTTCCTGGAAATCTTCCACGCCCCCTTCCTCTTGCGCTTCCATTTCCTCTCCATTGATTCATTTGATTTGCAGTAGTATTTGCAACCAATGTTGTCTTAGAATTGTCATTGATTGTATTGCCATTTATTTGACGTTCTTGCTGCAAGGTTAAGGAGAACACCTTGTTGATTTCAGGAAGAGGCTCCATCATCATTATTTGCGTTTTCACCGTACCGTATTGCTCATTCAATCCCTTCAAATAGCATATCACGTACTCTGCCTCGCGTTGTTTCTTGATTCTTTCGTCAACGACGCCACACTTGCAGGGATTGATTGGACGAAGAGTTTCGAGATCCTCCCATATGACCTTGAGGTCGGTGTAGTAAGCACTTATGCTTCGCTCTCCTTGTTTAATCGAATGGATTTCTTGTAGCAAATCTGACATGCGAAAGGCATCTCCCTTCGAGAAGCGAGTCTTCAATTCGTTCCACAGATCGTGCGCGTTCTCCACGTTCTCGACACTTTGCGCTATCTCCGGTGCCAACGACCCAGCGATCCAAGCAACCACCGTTCCGTTGCAACGTTCCCAAGCTTCGTACAACTCATCGTCCTCCGCCGGTGCAGTGATTTTTCCATTGATGAACTTTATCTTGTTCTTTGTGAGTAGAGCTCTCCTCATCTTCTTACTCCAAGTGTCGTAATTGTTGCCGTTCATCGCCGGCGTAACAAGAATGGCTCCCGGATTTTCCGCGGGATGGAGGTAGTAGGGGCTCGTGAGAGATGATGCTGGATTCTTGTTTTGCTCATCATCTTTCTTGGTTTGTGGCGATCCATTCGGTTCTTCCGTTGATGTGACGAGATCCACCATTGTTGATGATGATTCTTGATCCGAAGATTGATTGGCACGCAGAGCAGATTAAATCTGCTCTGATACCATAAAGGAATTGAATCTCTGATATGAAGAATCAATTTGTTTCATTGAATTGAGAATTGGTACAAAGTGTATTTATATGTGAGCATTGGCTCAATCAAATTGTAACTAACTAAAGAAGCTCTAAAAGTAAAAACTATCTAACTCACATCAGTGGTAACTAACTAAGGTGTGAGGTTAGTAAAGAATAATACAATGTATTCAATGTAGAGGTAAAGTAATAATTCTGATAAGAATTAATTCTGATATAAACTCCAATACTTACTGTCATTTTGATCCCCGAAGGATGCCACTTATTTTCATTCTAGTCCTTGAAAGTTATAGTGCACTGTCATTTTAGTCTCTTCATAATTTTAAATGGTTTTTGAGATTACTTACATACACTAGCTGACATTGTAAATTAGTAATAACATAAAAGCATAATGCAATACCACTATTTTAATATTGCCAGTACATAATGTTAATCCTTCACACTTCACATAAACCATAAAGTGGTAAACCAAAATTTTAATCCACAAAATTAAACCAGATTTTCACAGTTGCATAATTGCATAGTTGCAACTACATAAGTTGTCCAAAACATAATCATTTGTTGTGTGAAGTGTACGAGTTGGCAGTAATATCTGACTACGAATATGTATCATTCTGCTTTGTCTGATTCATTATTGTTTTGATTGCCCCCTTCATCATCCATCCATGAAGAATTTGGTATATGGCTTGGAGAAGTTTATGTGAATATGACTGACTACATGCTGCTAGACAAACATCATAGAGAAGGTTTGAAAAAACAGAAACTCCTAAGATGTTTTCTAGCTAGCGACCCATTGATTCAACCATAACATCTGATCTATGTATGATTCGATGATTTTGTTGTAACTTGTAAGAAAACATGCAAAATATACATATCTGATAAGCAAATAGTGAGAAGATGATCATTCAGATCTATAAATCCATTCTAGCGGCGCGTGGACCGTTAGAAGTTGCTCCACAACGGTGACGGTAACGGTAACCTTGGTTGGTCTCTTTGGGTTTCTCAGCTTCCTATACTGCTCATTAAGTCACATCCACCTTTTTATTTTTAGCTATGGTCTTTTAGGATGATTCTATCAAGTAGATAGATTAGATTTTTACCAGTTGTTGCATCTAAATAACATGTCAACGTCACCGAACTATACTGGCAAAATTCTAATATTATTACTAGAATGCAAGCTCAATAATCAACTATGTAAACTGTTTAAATTGACCGATGAAGATGTATAACTAACTTTTTATTGCATCTTTGATACTACATGTCTTTATGCGGAGTCTTCTATATATGCTTTAAAGAGAATCTTTGGTCGACACATACATTTGAGAGATAGAGATGTGGAGATGGAGATGGAGATGGGAAGAGTGATATATGCAATAGGTAGGTGACATGATAAGAAAAGAGATATTGAAATTATAAAGGGTTGTTATACTCTATAGGGCTAGAATTTCTTTAAAATGTTTTTGTTTGAGAAGGATGTCTCAACCAAATTTGTTTTTTCTTTTAACAAACCAACCAAAATTGTTAATTAGTGACTTTTGTTTTGGTACATAATTTGTTAGTGACTTTTTTTTTTTACAAAAATTTGTTAGTGACTTAGTGGCAAAGGTATATGAAACAAAATACTATCTTCATTGTGACTTTTTGAATGCAAATAAAGGAAGCAATTTGAGTTTTGTAAATTCTACCATACCCCTTTTAAATTACTTGGGTATCACACCCAAATGAGTTGTACCAATTGAATCTATCCATATGTATCTCATTTATCATGTCATCATATTTACTTTAATTACCAGTAATCGTTGGAAATTGCAGCAACACACAGAATAAGATAAATAATTTATCTGTATTCCAATTCGTAGTTAGGTACTACGTTCTTGAATCTCTTCGATTTCTCTAAGTATTTTCATTGTCAAAAAAACAAGGCAAAAAATACTGACAATTAAAAACCAGAATTCTATTTGCCAACAAAGTAAGCGGAAAAAGTTTTGATTAATGATTTTAATATCTGAGAAAGAATAAAAGCGACCATTATTTGAATGAAGACAAAATAATAAATTGCAAACCAAACCACACATTATACTCTGTACAGAAACGCAACGAAGTGCATGTGGTGTGAGCGCTCAACACAGGAGTGAAGGAATTTGAGAGAAAAAATAATGAAGAAAGGTGAAAAGGGGGATAGCGAACAAATCTCTTAAATTTCATTTTAATAAATTATAATAAAATGCAAAAAGCAAGAGTTCATTTGCAATTTAATTAAAATAAATGTACACTTTTCAAAATTTTGATTTTGTGATGATAAGATAAATTAGTTGCAGGTGGCTATTTTTTATTTGTCCAACTCAATTGGGTATCATACCCATCATTTTTTGTTGGGTATAGAAGTGCTCACCTTTGAGTTTTGTTTGGAGTAGTATTTTTGAAGCTAAAATGGTGTTAAAGGAAGGTTGTTGTTGGATGACATAAAGGTGATGGTAGTTAAATCCATGTTTTAGTGATATTTGGTTGGTGTGTATGAAATGAATATAAGAGTATTCTTGAGGGTCAGCTGTTAACAAGGCCACTCCCGCAAGAGAATGAGCAATATTGTTAGCAATCCTCCTATCGTCCCAAAGGCAATATTAATGCTAACCTTATTCGCAGTCAAAGAAAAGGAGGCTTTGACATTACATTCACCCAACCAACTTGCGGCTTCATCCAGACATCAAAAGCCCGAGCTGAAACTAAGGGAGCCACAGGGGCAATAACATGGACGCCCATCTCACGAGCATTAGACCATTCACCAAATAGCTTGTTCCCATCCTAAATTATCAAGCTCGCATATGTGCCTTTATTCTTTCAAAGTTTCTCATTTATACTCTGCCATAAGCTCCATAAAGTCGTGCACCAAGCACTACGGTCACTTTCATAGAGATCATCAAGCACCGGGAAGAAAATCGAACGAAAACTGACATGGAAAAGGGTGGTGCTAGTAATCCCATTGAATAAACCGGGAGCAGTCCAATAGACTCGTGCCTTGCGACAATAGATAAATAATCATAAAACCCTAGGCACCACATGCAACTATCCTTAATTAACATCAACATGGTGATGGATCAAGTTGGATATCAAGAGTAAGACCTCTTTTTATGATTGAATGAAATTCACGTGGATTCCACTTGTGGAACTTACTTCTAAAGTGGTGGTACCTACACGAATTTTATCAAGCTATAAAGAGAGTGTTAGTTAGAGAATGTGGAAGTGAGTGTTTTAGTATTTTTCTTTTAAGAATAAAGTTTATTGATGAAGTGCATTAGAAAATGCCAAAAGGGTGCAACTATTAACCTCCAAAGATTATATTGTCATATTTCTTGAGCTCAGGCCCTTAGGAATATGCACCATTTTTTGGTCAAAGACATATGCATCATTTCTTAGTCCAGGTTATATATGGGTTTCGAGAGTAATGGGCCTTCATCGGAACAACGATATTTTCGAGGCCGATACTTTTCCTAACCCCTTCCTACTCACAACACACCCCATAATATCCTAAATCCCAAAACTACCCCTACCTTCAAAACATTTCATCTCCCACTCTCCTTCCCTAACCCTTTCACACCCCCTATTCCCTCACAACCGAACCCTACACTATCTCAACTGAACCCTCTCTCACTCTCACCCAACATCGCATCTCTCACCCTCACTTACCATCTCTCACTTCTCTCACCATCTCTCACGTTTCTCACTGTTATTCATCAAGAACGTCTCTCTCTGTCTCTCACTTCTCTTTATTGTGTTTTTTCTTTGTAAAATTGCTCGATTCAGTGCATAGGCGCCAAACCATTTTGAGAACGATGAGTTTTAAAGGATACGGTGCATAGTTGTCAAACCCTTTCAGCAATGGCCCGTCGTACCGTGTTGTTGGTAAAATTTGAAAAATAAGGTGTGACGCCTGTCAACCGAACCCGTTTGGTCGTTGCCCACCAAACCATTGACAAACTTCAAACCATGGGGTGTGTGTCACAAGACATCAACCCCCGCAGGGAACCACCAGAATGGTTTGGTTATCAGGTGCTGAACCAGTGGAAACCAGGGGAAAAATACAGACGCATTTGAAACTTTTCTTTTCATAAAGGTTTTTTTTGGTATTTTCATTGTGTTGGGGGGTGTACAAAAAAAGCCATGTGTACCTAAAAAAATTCGATTGCTTTTTGGATAATTATTATCGTTCTAGTGGACTATTAAAGGACCAAAAATCTCAAGTAGGTAGCTCAGATGGCGAGTTAAAGGATACCGAAGGAGTGCAAGTAGGATGTATCGTCGGGTTCAAACCCAGGAAACTAATACTAAGTTAAAAACTACACTAAGTCTTTCTTCATAATTTGCATTGATGGATTTGCCTTTTGCATTCAAGGTATATATAGCACTTCAAATGCATAGTGTGCTATAAAGATAAGAAATCAAATATCTAACTAGAAGACAAAATAAATAAATATAAAATGGTGACTCACATGCTTTTAGAATTTACTAGATGTTTTTTCTTAAGTCACATACTCTCATAAGTATTTTGGGTTTGTTTCTCTTGATTTGGGGCCAGTACTTGATTATTCTTGGATCATTACAGTGGTTTACGTGCTTTTGAGTCTCTTGACAGAATCAACATTGTCCTCAAGGTTGAAAGAAAATTGATGTCATTACAAACTTTGGTGAATTCGACTTTTTGAATTGAAGGGAGCTAGCCATTGTAGTAAAGAAATTTTCACCAAGGTCCCACTGCTTGAATTGGGAGGAACAGATCACTGTCGATTAATCTAAATATCCTTCGGAGTCCCATTTTTGTGACGCCACTGTACGAGGCGTCAGAACAAATTTCATTACAAGGGACAACTAAAAGTGGTGATTATATTGTCAAATCCTCTCATGTGTTGTTCATCAACTCCTTTGTAGATTCAGAGCACTTTAAACAACCATGAGAATGGAGGAGATAGTGGAGGTTAAATAATCCACCAAAAGTGAAAAAATGCTCATGGTTATGGAGAGCATCTAAAAATATTTTCCCCACTAGAATTAATTTTTTGTGCAGAGAAGTGAGTTGTCCATCCAATTTCCCTATGTGTGAAGAGCACGATGAATCAATAATTTATATTTTGTTATCTTGTACAATTGAAGCTCTAATGACCGGATCAACTGATTTCTGCACAAATTTTTCTATTTGCTGAATGAACCTATAGAGGAACTTAAAGTTGCACTATCTATGACATTGTGAAGCGTTTGGAGGAGCAGAAACAACAGATTGTATAAAAACGAAATATTTATGATCATATTGCAACTGAAGACACGGGTAAATGCGTTGAAAGAATGGAGAAAAGCAAGAGGATTAAAGGACACGAAAACAAATTCAACAAGTCAAGAAGCAGTACCTAGATGGAAAAAGCCTCCACCTATACAACATTGATGCATTTTTTTTTCAAGCACAAAATAAAACGGGTGTAGTTATATGTCTGAAGAATAAATTGGGATTTTTTGTTGGAGGTATAACACAATCGATTGTATGGATGCTTGAAGTTAAGGTGCAAGAGGCCATGGGATCCTATCTTCCTATCGAATGGGTGAGGGAGCTTAGATTTAAAGATGTTATTTTCAAAATGGATTCAAAATTAGTTTTTTTTTTTGATAAGTCAAATTGAAATTCAAAATTAGTTGTTGACAGTTGGAGAGACCACAATAAAAAAAATGCAACTCAATTCAGCATTATTTTTTCATATTTTAATAATTTACTTTGCTCTTATTGTAAAAACTCTAATGCGGAGTTTAACAAGAGAAAACCAAATATGATTACTCATAGCCTATCGAATGCCAGCCCTCTAATTTTTATTTGACATCTCAACATATAATTCAAAAGCAAAAGTTAATTTTAGTTATATGAATTGAAATATTATATTAAAGAAAACTTCTAATGGTGAAAATAATGAGATAATTGAAATGCATATGATATGTGAACAAAATCGTGCATAGAGGATCATTTAGTTTCGTAGTGACTCTGACTCATTAAGACTTTGTCTCGTGACTCGATTGATCCAAGGTTACAATGAAAGAACAATAATCCCTTTATTAGGCTGCTTGACATGGTGAAATGTTCTTTAGGTGACTAAATCTGTCCACGAACTTTCTCGATCATGGAGGGTCTCTCTGTCCTCATGATAGATCAGGTTAATGACCATAAGATGGATTTATAGAATGAAGACGGTTGGGGAGAATTATAACTCAACAGAAAGATATTGGGCCAAACCTAAACATCACCACATGAGCAACTTTAGTGCAAACTGGTCAGATGGTTTGGGGGACCAAAAAAAAACTTTAGTGCGAACTGCATGGTTTGGGGGACCAAATTGTAAAATGTGTGAACACTAACCAAAAATAATATTTTTAAGACAGACCACATAACAATCCCCAACAAACAAACCGAATCACGGGACATGTATTGCAGAGGATTATAAAAAGAAAGTACTTGTGATTAATGTAATTTCAATTTTAAGACTATTATAAAAAGATGTAAATGATTTGAAAAATTTGCCTAAGCCTCCCAAACCCTCCTCCAATACATTTTTTGAGTACCTCCAAATTGATTTGGTTTGATGAAGAAAAATAAACTCCCTATTGAAGTTGATGATGCATCCTTCCTTACATTTGTCTTTCATCCTTATTTTTTTCAAACCTTCCCCTCCCCTTCCCTCCAAACTCCCAAACAGAACCTTAGATTTAAGTAACATTTTCATGCAAAAAAACACAGACTCAACAATTTCACGATTATACGCGAAAAATTCACCGATTCCACAATAAATTTTAACTGGAGTACTATTAATTGGTTAGGGCCAGAAAAATCTTAAAATCATCTCAACAGATGATAAATGTTGATTGTATATTGAGATGTCTGTATACTAGAACACGTGCCAAACAAAAATTAAACCTTAGAAATTGAAAGCATGACCAAGATCAAAAGATATATAGAATGCATAAATTAAGAAGTTCTTCAAGGACGTCTTTTTATCAACTTACGCAAATAGCAAGTATCCACCCCCAGCATTTGAAGCAGATAAAATTGCTGTTCAGAACAAATAAACTGTGATTTCTGAACCTGTAACAGGCATATATGCTGAGATTCCTGGGAGCACCAAGCACAATTCCGGGCTGCGTACCCCCAGAATTAAATTCAACCTTCTGGTTCTGTGCTCTCTTCTTCTCTTGCTTTTTCCTATCTATCACTTTCCCGCCTCATATCAGCTTCTATTTTGTTATACATGACAGAAGACAAAAGCAAACGGGATTAAATAATGGAATAAAACTAGTAACATCACTAACATTAATCATACTAATCTGTTAAGCAATATTATAAAACTAAGACCAATCATCGACTCGGCGGGTAAAATACATACTAGGTCAATTGGTCAACAGGTTGAACTAGTTAGCCGGTATATATTAAAAAATTCAAAAAAAAAAAAAACTACAAATTATTAATCATCCAAAGAAAACAAGTAATCACTTGAACGAAATTTATAATTACTAACAATTTCTACTGATATCATATACTAATACATCATTTCATATATAGTTGTATAGCTGAATCACCGATTTGACCAGTAAACCTGAAAGTCAAACCGGTTTTCATTAGTTATCATATATGTTTTTCATCCAATGAGTGACTTGGGATTTCATCATAGAAGTCGCTTGCATCATATCCATGAGACTTGTTAGTAACGTGGGACTTGAGATTTTCCCACATACACCCCTCACGCGTAACACATTTTTTTATTTTATTTTTGGGCTTGTAGCGTGTTTTTTGTTTTTTTAATGGTAGGTGGTCTGATAGATCTAGGATAGGCTCTGATACTATCTTAGAATGTGGTTTAGGCTTAACTCAACCTCACAAAACCGGTTTGTAAGATGAGGGTTGCCTCTTCATTATAAACTCTCTAGATACCTTATCACTAGTCAATATGAGACTTGGTATTTTCCCTAATAAAGGTCAAATACATCTTTACTGAAGCACGACCCTATTTGATCAATATCCTGGTACCTCACAGCATGCAGTAAAAAGTCAGGATTTCGATAGTCCTTCCTATTGCGAACTTCTGCATTAAAACTTTTTCCAGCCTTCTTATACTCCAGAAATTTATTTATTTTTCTCTGCAATAACATAAATTTAAAAACAATGATGACTATTGACAAGGGGAAACAAAAATTTGCAAAGTCTAAAAGCTACTACACCATCAAAGAGAATACTACAATTTAGAAATATCCTACCAACTACCTTGAACATAAAACTTCACTTGATTACAATAGTGCCCACTAGATGGGGTCGATTGTATGAAATCACACGATGCAGTAAAGCCCTATGCATTACGAATTGGGTCCCATGCCAAGGGAAAAAAGTAGGATTTCACAGAGCCATTGACAGTCAATCTCAAAATTTTGTCGAATCTACGTGACATGGATCATTTCTGACGTAATAGGACTTTACATGATTATTGAACTACAATGAAAGGTGGGGTAGAATAGAAGTATTGCTTTTCTTTCTTTCCCTCTCTGCTAAATTGGAAAAGGAGGTAGAAACAAACAATAATATTTCTTTGACACAATAATGCATAAACTTCGTTTGTTTTAAGTGGTGCACCATATTAGGTTTTGGTATTATAAAAAACCTAATAGTCAAACTAATTTGACCGTTGGACCAATGTGACCGTTGGACTTACTAACCAAACAAACACATTTCAAAATTAAAAGTTTGTTAAGTGAGTTCCTAATACGGTTTATTTGGTTAGAGTTTGTTAGTTCTACCTAATTACTCCAACCAACATGTCCGTTTGTGTCTAGTGAATGTCTATATATATTACACAAAGTCTATGTAAATATGTACATACAAAAACTTACAATCATATATTCAATAATAATTTTCTATTCTACTTTACAACTCCCTTTTACAAAATCATAAGCTCCATTGTCTTCTATCTTTGAACTTTGAGTTTGTCAAGAACAATCCGGTGGATTGATACCGTGCAAGCAAGAGAGGAACAAAGAGTGAGAGTTTGTTTTGTGACTAAACAAACTGAAGAAATAGAGAAGAAAGAACAGTATTAGGGATTTACCTTGTATGTCAACATAGTGGTGACATTCTGAGAAAGAAGTCTCAAAAAGTGCATCAGATCACAGCAAGTGCTCGCAAACAAGTACAAAATCAGATGATTAGGGTTTGCTACACTTAAGGTGAAGAAGAAAGAATTATAGAAGGATGCCTAGAGGAAGTGATTACCTCTACTATTGCTTCTGTGCGGTTTATTTGGGTATATTTTCTTTGTGCTCTTCTTTCGGTTCTGTTTCTATTCAATTAATTGCATCTGCCGACTCTAACCGAAAAGGGTGAATATACGATGAAAGGATTTATTTTCTTTCATGTTCAATCACAACCGCTTATTTATTATGTAAAAGAAGAGAGAAAGTGTGTTTTTAAAATATTAAAAGTGGAGACTAGAGAATCTAATGGTGGAGATTAAAAACATAATCTCCTCATGTTTTTTTCCAACATGAGGGAATCCACTCCGAATATTGGGAGTTGTCCACATAGTCTTTTAATAAAATAAATCACGCGTGACTTTTTCTACACCACTCATTTTTTCACTTTTATGTATTTACGTGATCATTCTATAACTTCGAACAACAATCATACGGCACTACAAGAAAAACGCTGATTTGCCACGGACATTTCCGTGGCAAATGTACAAATTTCCGTGGCAAAACAACATTTGCCACGGATTTGCCACGGACAATAATTGGTGGCAAAAACGCTCGTCGCAAATCGTTTGCCACGAAATTTCCGTGGCAAATGTTTCCGTCGCAAATCCGTGGCAAATTTATCCGTCGCAAATCCGTGGCAAATTTATCCGTCGCAAATCCGTGGCAAATTTATCCGTCGCAAACCCGTGGCAAATCCGTCGCAAATTCAAAAAAAATTAAAAAAAAAATTAAATCATACTTTGGGCCAGAAAGCTACTACATCCTAAAAACATTAATTATAAAATCAAGCTAACAATTATAAGTCAGCATATGTTTCAAAAGCACCAAAACAAGGTATATAGATATAGATTACAAGTCAGCATATGTTTCAAAAGCACCAAAACAAGGTATGCCAGAAAAAATTAAATATGGAATCTTTCCTACAGCTGATACACAAATAAACCAAGATCACCACACCTAACTAGGCAACTCAAAAAATTTACATTCTCAACTGAATCCAATGTCTCACAGATACATTTACATTGGAATGGGACCATGGTTTTCCACAGACTCACCATCCTGGAGCTGATTTGGAGTCAAATCCAATGTCTCATATTAAGGTGGAAGCAATCAGACTCACCATCCTGGGTTGATTTGGAGTCAAATCTGCAAAAAGCAAAGCAAATTACTACAGAGGGCAGCAAGAGTAGAAACCTTAGAATTCAATTACATCAAACATAATATGTTCACTTTTTTTTTATAATAGTCGACATTCTTATAAAAAAATTCACCGGAAGAGAAGAGAGAAACATACTTTTCAATAGGAATGTTAGTTAGGCTACGAGATGCTTTTGTAAGTTTAAAGGCGAGAGAGGATCATGAGCATATTCCAAAAAAGGGGTTGCAAGAAGAATCTATATCCAGTATTTCTAAAAAAAAATGACAGAAAACTCAGTAACATGGAAGGCAAAGAGGAAGGAAAACAATGATTGTGAACTTCAACAATCATTGTGCATAAGCTTCCAGATTCAATTATGGCAAACAAGAAAAAAGTGCATTATGCAACTATTCTAGTAATCTCGGATAAAAGAGCGTGCTAATGATTGTGATTGAGCTCCTCTTTAAGCATGCCAATATGAAACCTAAAGATTTGATTGCCACTAATGTACAAAAAGCTATACAATCGAGGCAAGAAAACACTAAAAACAGTGAGGAAAAAGAAAACCAAGTGGTTGAGAATCCATCAATGGCAATTCAAAAAAAAAAAAACGATTAAATTAACCATACTCTTTACATTGATTGAAATTTTTACCTCTTTACATAAAAGTGACAAAAAAGTAATCAACACACATATAAAGGTTGGAAACCTTGCAAATTATATAGAATGCTAAACAAGTGAAAGAATGGAGGTTAAAAAGATGACAAACCCGTATATATGAAGGTAGGAATTCTCTGTCGAAGTTCTTTCTCATATAGTCGCATGCAGACATCATAATCAAGGCATGAGACCTATTAGTGACAGAAAATCCGATCAATAAAACAAAAGTCAAAGCTCATAAATCCAGCCATTTAGTAATGATATTTCCCAATTTAATTGAAGATTTAGAATCAAAATATTGTTAAAACAACTTAATCCGTAAGAAGAAAAGGGCGACGGCGAGTCTAATTAGCATGATCGCAAGTTCGCAGCATGCATTGAAATTCAAACAATCGTGACAAAATAGTCTTAAGGGACAAGGAGGTATGGTTTGTGGAATGGATCGCATCTTGATCAAACTAGATGAGCAAGCTAGGTTGATCGCAAGTCTTAACTTGCATCAAGGTAACGAGAAGATTAAAAACTACCACTGTGCATGTTTGGATTAATTTATTTTCGAGAAGACATCTTTGGCAGCTTTACGAGGAGAGCTTTCCAAAAGAATATTTCAATGATTAATAATTTCCCAAACATGCACTTGCATCAATAAAGAAACATTGCGAAGGTAGCGACTGATAAAATGTAACTTGCAAAGAATCATAAATTACAAGCCATAGAGAAAGAAACAAACAATAATAAATTTAAAACGAGTCAAAAACTTATTTATTTACTCTATAAAAAGCATGCGGGTGATGCTCAACCAAATCAATTATGATGGCACACGATTGCATAAATTTCTAAGGGTAGTAAACTAGTTACCTCCACGAGAGGAGTATCGTAACTTTCGGGCATCTTTGGCAAGGAAAATAAATTAATTCTCATTGAATCATATATATACAAAGAGATAGTGTGTATCTTCTCCGGCATATCCGTCATCAAAAAGAGTTCATTAGTCATTAGATTGTATCAATGTATTTGTAGCAATTACTTTGCGGGAGATGTAATACCAAGAACTTTGAAGCTCTTGGTAAGACTTTCATAACAAAATAAATCAAAGAATGCTATGGCGATTTCAATTTGTTTATCATACTACCGATTTACTGTAAATTATCCTTTGAAGATAAGTTATAGCCTTATAGGTCAAATAAAAACAAAGAAGTCAAAGAGAGGAGAATGAAGATTTAAGAGAGGGAAAAATATAGAAGAGATGGAGAATAGATGAGGCGGATTTGAAACGGCTAGCTAGTGATCTCAATTTCAAATTGAAGGGTCTGAATTGAGAATCAAGCTAACAAACGTCCTATGTTTGGTGCGAAGGACCAAGCAACAACCTAGAGATTTATTCCTCAAACAATTACGTGTCATGTACACCATTTTCATTCTGATTGGAAAAACTAAAAATTTCAAAAACCACCATAAAATCCAACAAAGCGTGAGAGGGGAGAGCGAGGATTTTATGATCTATTAACTATAGTAGACACATTCGCCACAACTTTTCCGGAATCTTACGGTAAGTAGGAACGCTATCACATCACATTATCACCTACACCCCTACACACTCACATAGCAACACCAGTAATTACTCTCTACATACAAATGTAATACACTTCCATTCCATTATTGTAAAACTCCTTTGTCATATCTCATTATTCCTATTCAATAGACCGCCATGGTGCTTTCACGGTCGAATGAAGTTGTAAGGAAAATATAAACTTAGTAGTAGGATAGCATCCTGAAACAAATATAATTTAAACCCCATTTTCCTAAATTTTGTGAGAAATCCCTTATGGCATCTCTATTGAGCCCATGTACACTCAAGTCCAAATAACTAGCTCACTGAACATCGCGTGTGTTGAAGATGCTAAGTACTGAATATGAACTTTAGTATGAATTATGAAGCTCATACCTAAAGGATAAAGAAATTCGGATAGCTCTTAAAATACGTACTAAGTTCTTTAGTCTAAGCTCAAATGCAGTAGGGCCCCACTCAATACAAGGAAGCGGAAAACAATCTAACCTAGGATGGCGATTATATAGACTCCTAGTTTTTAAAAGAACGATCGCACCATGCTGGATTATTCATTACTTGAACTTTACTAACATTATTTTTGGAAACCAAGGGACTTTAAAAATACAAAGAAGTGCAAATAGACAAGACGGAAGAAAAATTCGAAGGAGGAAATTGAGGAATCCAAAGGAGGATCAGTGGCAAGTTCAAAACAATATTTTACCTAATCATCTCCTCTCGGGAGAGGCGTAGTCTCCAATCGACGATTCTCAGTATCTCGCAAGGAATTTTCTTGTAAACCGTCCGAATGTAGGTAAGAAAAAATAATAATGCAACTAATTTAAAAATTAAATCTGAAACAAAAAAATACTCTTTGTTCGCAGTAACCTCACAAAAATGATGCAGAAAGATACTCCGGACTATTCCTCTCCAACTTTAACACCTTTGAAGCCTAAACAATTCAAATGAAATAGGTTAGTCTTGTGTGATGCAAAAAGAAAAGACTATCATGATAAACTTTTTAACATGAGATGAGATCAATGAACATAGATCACACCAAGACAAATCAAATGAAGAACTTCAAAAGCATTGTGTCAACATTTTTTCATGATGTGGAACAAACCAATACATTGTGAATACATATAAAACTAAACACTTATTCCCAGATGAATAGTCAGCATCAACTTTACATACTGAATAATCATGATAAGTGATAGGGGATAATATCGATATTGAATAGTTCTGACTTTTCAAACAAACTGGCGATGTCAAACAAGTTACAAATATAAATGCCGAAGTCTCGTTGAAGCCACAGAATATCTCGATCCGCACCATGCATAACCTAAGTAAGAGATGAGACAAAGAGCCAGTAGTGTCACTGTCAACTGTCAAGCAACCAAATACCATAAAAAGAGAGGGTATCATAGCAACAAAAACATAATAAGATAATTGAAATATGAATGAAACCACCCTTTATTGATTTTGCTGGTTTGAAATTGATGTATTATTCTTCATACTTTTGAAACAAAACTTTCGTTCATACTAAAATCAACCAATCAACATGAATCAAAGGAAGAGAAATTAAAAGAATTGAAAAACAACCTCTATTTGTAGCATTCCCTTCCCCTTCTCAATCCATGGCAACAATTGCTTTTCCTCTTCACCCACCATCTGCTAATCGCTCCCATCTAATCTGAAAACCACCATTAAACTAAACCTAAATCAATCAAAATCAAGAAAGGGGGAAATTATTCAAAAACTAAAATCAACATGGATAAATTGAGATTCACACTATGCGATGTTCACGGCGATTAGGGTTAACAAAAACTTTCTTTGCAAGCCGCAGAGGAGAGAAGAGAGAGGTGCTCACTTTACAGTACTGCTTGAAGAAGAAGCCGAGAGACAATCGAGATTCTCACGAGATAGACAATAGACAATCGAGATTCTCATGAGAATCTGCTTTGAAGAAAATTTGTACCTCCAACATAGGCGAGAGTAATGAAGGAAAGCGGAGTGACGGTGAGAATGTCGATCTCTCATGGCGTAACAAGTGACGAAGCGGAGCGATTGATGATCTGGCGAGATGGAGGTGAACGAGAGCAAGATGGAGCGATTGATGATGCGAAAGCGAGATGGAGGTGAACGAGAGCAAGATGGAGCGATTGATGATGCAAAAGCAAGATGGAGGTGAACGAGAGCAAGATGGAGGGTGGAGAAGGGGAGAGGAGGGTGGAAGAAGGCGGACGGAGGTTGAGGGAGAAGAGGTGGGTACGGTGTGTGAGGGAGAAGAGAGAAGTCAGTGTTTGTGAGAAGTGAGTGAAACGTTCTTATTTTTAGGGATCGGGGTAGTTTTATTTTGATCAATCGGTTGCCACGGACTTGCCACGGCATCTCCGTCGCAAATGTCTGTCATTTCACAAGTCCGTGGCAAACCCGTGGCAAACCCGTGGCAAACACCAGCGAGAAATTTCGCGCTCTTACTTTTTACACATGTCGTCGCAAATCCGTGGCAAATTACTGACGGAATAAGCTCTGTGGCAATTGCTGGTGGCTAAAACAAGCTTTTCTTGTAGTGCGGGTCCGACTAGTGTTTTGTCCGAATATAGTAACTGGACTTGGATCACATCTTAAGGTTTTGGGTTCGAATCTTGGGTGTGGCAAAAACACTGTTGGGAGGGTAGACTTACACGGGCCGACAAAGCCGATCTTCGTGACCAACCAGATTCCCGCGATGAATTACTTCATCGATGTGCGCATGCAAATCTGCAGCACCAAAAACACTGTAGAACCTAAAAACAAAATACCGCTCTTGTATGTTTCCTATGACTGTGATAGAGTAAACCAAACAAAACGGCATGCATGTACCATCCAATATCCATAATAATATTTGGCCATAACTCATCTAAAAGCAATTACTGAAATCTATCCCCGTTCCTTAATATCTTATTATATATATGAAGAAATAGGGTTGGTATGTTGTTGTTGATGAAGCTGCTGAAGAGGAGGAGCAGAAAGTTGCATTGAGCGCAAGATGTTTGATAAATTTTCCCACTGAACAGTTTCCTTCTCGTAATTTGATTTCAATTTCAATAGGGTTTGTTTATTTCGCTCTATGCATAGCTTAATTCTCCGCAGCTTCCCGATCTGCCTCCGGCGTAGGCATTCTTAGGAACTGTAGAATTGTAAAAAAAATAAAAATCTATTGATTCAGGTTTGATCGTTAAATGGGGGTAACATAGTTATGGTAACTGCTAAAATGGAAGAGAAAGAATATGTAAGTTAGGGCATTATTCCACATGTAAATTATTAACATTAATTTAGTTACCCTTGCTCTGTTGTCATCCTATTATGCTTAAAATAATGTTGCTTCTGTTTAAGCATAGATCAGTTCTTTGATAGTACTGATTAAGCATAGATCAGTACTATCTTATGTGGCTCATATAAGATCAGTCTACAGGTATTATTATACTCGCAATTGATGCAGGTTTTTCCACATACGTATGTCATGACATTACCTTATAACCATTTTAAATATTCTATGCAACGAATATTTATGTAAGAGTTTTGATTGGTCTATGTTCCGTTGCATAGACCTGCTGACTGGTATGTTCCTAGGAGTCACTTATATGATAATTAACACATTTTGTTTGCCTTTCACGCAGGTTTGCAATGCGAGTCACTTATATGATAATCAAATGTAAATCGTAGTGATCAGTTAAATATGAGTAACAATACATTTCTCTGAGTTCTTACATATTACTTGGGCCTCATCAATAATGGGTTGATCATGATCTACGTGCTCTGTCTCTGTCTCTGGGTGTCCTATTAGCTAGAACAGAGATGTTGTGGATTAAGAAAATCCATTTATAATTGTTCAGAAATGAGTCCATATATATAAACCATATAATGGGATAGGTTTCACCTCCTCCTAAAAAATATGATTACACTGACAAAACATATAAATAGGTAGAGTAATCATAACTTTTGAATTATGTTACCCAATAGTTTTCTTGAACAATGATATTATAGCCAATATATAAGTTAATTATAGAATTGTGCCTACCTACAATAAGATAAAATACTACCATAATCTGATACAATTGTAGGTGCTTTATTAAAATCATCGACAACAACTTTGGCATCTATTTCAAAAATCACATCTCGATAGTGCAGCTCCCTTACCCAGTCAATTGCAATTAGTAATCCTAAAAGGTGTATACTTTGATCATCCTCGTTCCTGACATAACTCTTTTTTAGTTTCAAAATATTTCAACAAAAGACAAAAAAAACTTATTTCATTTAATATAATAGACATTAAGACATAATAATATTTTTATCTATACATATATATAAAAGGGATTCCAAAAAAAGTTGCCACTTTTGATGTCAATTTTTTCTGACCAAAATACCCTTAGTGTAAGTAAAATTTTCTAATAGACATAACCATCCACTAACACACCAATACACCAACACATGAAAGGCGGGCCCTCCGGGCCCGTCTTTCCCTGCTAGTAAAATATATAAAAAAAACTTCTCTTTTCTCGGAAAGTCATTAGAAGTGGTTTTTATCAAGCATTTTGAGATGCAAAATAATTTATATTCACATCAACATCAATTTTCTCCAACATACCCTTTTCAATTGACAGCTGACAAACGGTTCAATCTTTGTTGTGACATTGATGATCTCAAATAGGGTTTAATCAGCATCAATTTTGAAAAACATTTTCCATGTGGCTACGTTCAGGGGCACCGTCAGTAAAACTCTATAAGCAATTGCTACAATTGGATAACAATTTGCAAGTTTGACAAATTTAAAAATATCAATGGCAGACATTGTTTCTGTTGGCAAGTCGAATTGTAACTCTTAATTTAGAGAAATGATCTTCTACATCAACATCTGATAAATTGTCATGAGAAAAACTTGAGTGAAATTTAACACGACATTCTTTCCACTCATTATCATCCAATGACTTTAACTTTTGTGAATCATATAAAAATCCAAAGATACTTTGAAATATAGATCCCGAAAACAATGAATATAAGCGTTGAATAACTCCAAAGAATGAAATAACCTTAACTTAACAGAAGAATGAAGAAGACGTAATTGAGTATTGTTATTTGTTTGAGTATTGTTATTTGTTAAGGGTATAATTAACAATTGAGTTTATTAGACTTTAACCACTAAACAATGAGAGAGAAAAATCAAGAAATGTATTAAGAACAATTAATTGTTATCGCACAAATATAATCTAGGCGTAGTATAAAATTTATTGGGGCCTCTAACAAACTTAGGCCCTAGGCGGTTGCACCCCTAGCCTATTAAGCTTTGTTGGGTATGATACCTAACCTCCAATCACATAATTACGTGTCATTTTTTAAAATTTAAATATCGTAAATTTGACCTACAGGATATATCATACCTAAAAAACTGAAAGTGCATCATAGAATTCTCCATTTATAAAATTGAAAATAAACTCACACCAATAAACTAGTGGTTGACTCTTTTTTCCTTTCCAAAACTAATAGTTGACGCTAAAAAATCATTTTTTTACACCACGCGCCTTTGAGTGGTAAAAAAGAAAAAGAGAGGGTATTAATAAAAGTAGAAAACATATACAGGGGATTTTTCCTTACTTAATCATTAAGAATTGCTTCTAATTGTTTGCTGTACCACGCTTCAGTGATTTTGTTTACACATCATGCTTTCGTGTTAAGACTCCTTGCCTATATAAAAGATCATTTTATCAAATTCAATTTTAAGAATTCAACTCTTCTTCTCCATTCTCTCGCTGCAAGTGTCTGTTTTAATTTATTTTAAGAATTCTTCAAAGCATTTATGGAGTTTCAGACGTTGTCAGAAGGTTGCATCGCTGACATACTGTCTCGCACCTCTCCCGTTGATGTGTGCAGACTCTCCTCCGTTTCTAAGACATTCTGTTCTGCCGCCGATTCCGACGTTGTCTGGGCTCGTTTTCTCCCTTCCGATTCCCATTTCTCTTCGATCATCTCACAGTCTCCATCGCTTGCCAATGCTCCTTCTAAAAAGGCTCTCTATCTGATCGCCCTATTATCATCGACCAGGGTAAACAGGTATTCTTCGCAACTCAGCTTCCGATTACAATCACACTAATATTAATATTAGGGCTTATCGTTTATATAATGATGATTAAAGGTCTTTCTCCAATATGAATATCTTTTTAATATTAAGGGTTTAATTGTGTGGTTATTTGACAATGTTAACCCTTGGTCTTTCTCCAATATCTGAAATGATGCAGAGCTTTCAATTGGAGAGAAAGAGTGGGAAAAAGTGTTACATGCTTGGTGCTAGAGCTCTCGCCATTTCTTGGGGTGAAGCTCCCCAGTATTGGAACTGGACAACCATGCCAGACTCCAGGTCAGTTCTTCAATTTCTTTATTTATTTATTTGTACCTATGACCATCCAATATAACTTGATTATTATTAACAGTTATCTACAACTGCTTTATATGTGAATCATTGGCTCATTGATTATTTTTTAGTTTCTGTTTCTTTCTCACTATTCTCTGGTTCTTTTGCTCTTCTTTCCCATTGTTCTTCATTTTCAAATCCATAAGTAAATGTTTCATAATCCATATCTACCCCAACTGGTTCAAATCCAAATTGAAAACACATTCAGTCAAACTAGTGGTTGGAGTTGGACAAGAAACATTGTTAGTGTATTCACCAAATTTGTTTATCATTGTTTACAGCTTCAAATTTGTTGTTAATCCGTCTAGGCTTGCAATTATTTATTTATCATTGTTTACGGCTTCAAATTTGTTGTTAATCAGCCTTCACTGTTAGTGTATTCCCCAAAAAAAATCAGACTTCACTGTTAGTGTATCTACACCAGTATAAATACTCCATCTGAGATGTAGTGATTCAATGAATGCTGATTTACTTTCAGCTTTCTTCTTACTTCCTGTATTCTTATCTCTGAACTTGTGTACAACTTTTGAATAGGTTCCCTGAAGTTGCTGAACTTTGTTCCGTGTGTTGGCTTGAAATTCGTGGGATGATAAACACCCAGGCCTTGTCTCCAAATACTCAGTATGGTGTTTTCCTTGTGTACAAGATGATTCGTGCCAATGGATTTTATAACTGTGCTGTGGAGTTATCAGTTGGTGATGAATGTGGCCAACATAGCAGTACAAAAATTGTCTGTTTGGATCCAAATTGGGATGTGAGGCCTCACAACATAGGAAAAGGATCGAGCCATCCTAGTGTAAGAAGTGATGGGTGGTTAGAGATTGAGATGGGGGAGTTCTTCAATTCAGGCACAGAAGATGAACAAATGCAGATGAGTGTTATCGAGATAAAAGAGGGTTTTTGGAAGAGTGGTATGTTTCTAGAAGGAATAGAAGTTAGGCCTAAGGAAGACAATTAAGCGACCAAAGTTATTGTTTAATTCACCGAACAATACAGGGATCTTCTGTCTCGGATTGCAGAATACTTCTTGAAGATTTGAACTTCCAAGTTTCAACTTTCAAGTTATGTGTCATGTGACGTATGTTCTTGTGCTAAACTTCGTAAAGTATATGCGTAAGTTATATTGCTTATGGTATTTCTTATGCTCGACTAAATTTCAGTATATCGGACATGTATGTATTTTGGATGTTTGGTTGATGTTCCAATTATCTATTATAATGCTATATGAATTTGCTGTCATTTGTTGATGTGGAACCCTCAACTATCATTCTGATCCAATCCAGTGCATTAACTCTCTTCCAAACAATTATTCAATTTGGTAAATTTAAGATCGTCAATCTAGTCCCCCACAATATCATAATTCTAAACTGATCCTTAAATTTGCAGAATGTTAGTTGATAGTGTTATGGTCGTTGATGTTAAGTGACTCATTGGGTCACATATTGTTGTATGTGTAGATGTTATATCAGTTAGCTATGTCATGCAAAAAATCAGGAACTAAATTCCATAATCGGATTATTTGTGGTGCACATGGTAGGAATTTTAGTTTTAGTTATTAAGAATGAGTCAAAGACCACTGGTTTCATCTCACAGCCTCCGAAGCAATTTCATAAGAAAAATACTTAAACTGATTAAAAAATTAATTAGAAAACTCAGAACACCAAAACTGGTTTGCATCGGGAATAGACTATTGGCTCTTCATCTTCTCCGAGCCCATGGCCTTTCCACCGCCGCCCAAACCATCCATCCCCACACAACGCAACCACCACCCCACCATGAGAAGATGTGTGCATAGCAGATATTTTGGTCCAACTCAAGCCACCACCACCGTTGTTGTCGTCCATGTAAAGCATAAGCTGAAGAAGAACTCACTCATTCAGTCATTGTTTATTCTTGCGATTTCTTATTCCAACCAACACAATATTTACAAAATGTTTTAAACCACTGTCAATTGTTTTTTCTAGTTTCATTTCAAGAGGGAAGTTTTTGAGCATTAACATCTTTTGACAAACCTGTACGAATCTGAAGTGACAAAATGATGTTTCAATTCATTTTCCTCAAGCATGAAAAATCTTGTCATCCAATTCCACTGTGTGGTACACTTAACTTCGATTTCCTTTTCAAATATAACAAATCAACTACTTCCTCATCTTAAACCCTGAAGGACATAAATTAAGTAGGTGAATATTTAAATTAAGTATATTATCGTTGTTGAGTTAAAATAAAAAATTAAAATGAAATTGGAGAAAGATCGATAAGGAAGAAGATGAAGAAATTGAAGGATTTTGGGGTTTTAGATTTCAGAAACTGAATCCAAAGTAGATCAAGGCGAACAAAATATACGGCGCTGCGGCGGAATATAAGGCAGGGGGAGGCGATGATGAAATGCACCGTGAAGGCGTATGCGGTGGCGGCGATGAGTGGGGGTTTGCCAACAGAGCTGTATAGAAGAAGCTGTGCTAATGCGTTTTGGTGTTGAGTTTTTTAATTTTTTAATCAATTTAAGTCACAGCCGTAGGATATCATTTAAGCCACGTGTCGCAATATTATTCAAAGAAATGGTGATGTCCATTTCCTCTCCATTTGGAGAGGATCTGGACCCGTATTTGACTGTGTGGGTCCTATTCTAAACTAAACAAACTTGTATAAATTTCATCTTTCTTTTTCTCTTCTTTTCCCATTGTCTTCTTCGCTTCTTCCTCTCTCTCTCTCTCTCTCACCCCTTTCTCTTTATTCGCCGCATCCAACTCCTCTCTTTTGTTCGATTGGAAGAGACAGAGAGAGCCTATCAAAGAAAACAATCGTGAATTTTCTCTTTGCTTAATTGACCAGACAGTTAATAGTTCAGTTGAAAACCTCAGCTGAAGCCTAAATCAATTAAAGAGTAGACAATCATTATAGTTTAGGGAGTAATTGATACATTTATTAATTTGGAAAGAGTTATAAAAAGTGAAGATGATTTTTTTTAAAGTCTTTTATATAGGAAATAGTAGACAATCATTATAAAAAAATCTAAATCAATTATGAGATTGCATTAATTAGAGCATGAGGTTCACCCAAAGTCCCTTTCCCATAAACCAAACTTTGAAATTTCTAGACTGGCAGTGGAATTTGTAGTTTAGGGGTAGGAATACATGGGGTCAAGTTAGATTTTGAAACATCTACATCTAGCTAAAAGAATTCAAGGCACTAGTAAGCTTACTATCTTTCCTAGGTTTTTTTTTAAGTTTGGTTAAATCTTTTGAAAGGTTAGTATGACTTGTTAGCCTACTCAAAGGCCTACTTCATTCATATTAGTGTAATTAAGTTCGTTATTTTACCTATATTTAAATAAACTAACGAACTAATAGATCAATTAAATACTCTTTATGGTAAATTACAAAAATAGAAAGAAAAACAAAAAAAGTTCTTCAAAAAGAGGATGGGTGAGAAATTTAATAACAATGAAGGTGTGAGGTGGAGGCACTTAAGTCATGCAAATTGTGTTTGAGGAGATTTGAACAATATCCCCTAGGTTTACAAGGCTGAGCATTTACCACTACGCAGCACCGTTGGGGCTTGTATAAAAATGATGATTAAAACCACCACCACCACTTAGATTTGGAGGTCGAAATAAATAGGACAATCTGAGTTCGATAATATCTCAAAAATTTACGCTGGACAACATGCTTAATTAAATAATTTTAAAAAAAACTACAGTTATTTGATTTAATACATTGTACAAATTTTAATATAATACTAATAAAATTAAAAATAAAAGCTTGCTTAATCGAGGGGCATATTAAGTCTAAAAGACTTATTGGGTGACCTAAAGTCTAGAATTTTTCAAACCAAAAGGCTTTTAAAAAGTCTTAACCTATGTGTCCAAAAAAAAGTCTTAACCTAATTTATATATAAAAATAACCTTGGATGGGGTTGCAGATTGGGCCAGCAGCACAATCTATTTTAATTTATATATAAAAAGTCTTAACCTAATACTAGAGATATACTCTCTCTGTTTACAGAATATAAGCAAAATTGGTCAACAAAAATTGATGTATCTAGTTCAAAATTTGGACTAGATACATCAACTTCTGTTGACCAATTTTTGTTTATATTCTGTAACGGAGTAGTATTTGAAATAAGACTTAAATTGTATGACAATCAATAACCTCATTGATTTTTGTGATTTTTGTAAAATCTTCTTATAATAAATACATGAGGGAGTAATAAGAACAGGAGGGAGTAATTGATACATTTATTAATTTGGAAAGAGTTATAAAAAGTAAAGATGATTTTTTTAAAGCCTTTTATATAGTGGCAGAAATAGTAGATAATCATTATAAAAAAAAGGCTTAAATACGTTTTTGCCCCCTGCAAATAGGGGGTGTTTTGGTTTTACCCCCTTCAAATTTTTTTTTTTGTAAAAAGCCCCTTGCAAAATACCAAAATTTTGGCGTTAGTCCTTCTGTTACTCAAACGTTAAAAAAAACATACGTGTCACACAAAATTTTGGTTTTACCCCCTGAGAATGAAAAAGAAGAAGAGAAGAAAGAAACAGAGGAAGAAGAAGGAAGAAGAAGAAAGAAGAAGAAGGAGGAAGAAGAAGAAGGAAGAAGAACATGAGCAATTAAAATAAAAGAAGAAGAGAAGAAAGAAACAGAGGAAGAAGAAGGAAGAAGAACATGGGGCTTTTTACAAAAAAAAAAAAAAAAATTACGAGAGGTAAAACCAAAATTTTGTGTGACACGTATGTTTTTTTAACGTTTGAGTAATGAAGAATGACTAACGCCAAAATTTTGGTATTTTGCAAGGGGCTTTTTACAAAAAAAAAATTTGCAGGGGGTAAAACCAAAACACCCCCTATTTGCAGGGGGCAAAAACGTATTTAAGCCTAAAAAAAATCTAAATCCATTATGAGATTGCATTAATTAGAGCATGAGGTTCACCCAAAGTCCCTTTCCTAGAAACCAAACTTTGAAATTTCTAGACTGGCAGTGGAATTTTTAGTTTAGGGGTAGGAATACATGGGGTCAAGTTAGATTTTGAAACATCTACATCTAGCTAAAAGAATTCAAGGCACTAGTAAGCTTACTATCTTTCCTAGGCTTTTTTTTTGGCTTAAAGGTATGTTTGGTCCCTGCAAATATCTCAAAAATTCAGCTTGGTCCCTACAAAAACAAAATTTTAAAAATAACCCTTACAAATATCAAACGTTTCTAGTTTGGTCCTTACCGTTAGTTTTTGACTAACACCGTTAATAGTTGGTGATGTGGCTGCATACATGGATGTCAAGTTGGATAAAAATGACTCATGTCATCATCTCTTTCATTTCTGAATCTGTGTTCTTCCTTCTTCTCTCATCTTATCTTTTCTTCTTCTCATCTTCTCTCTTTGTTGTTGTTGAAGTAAAACAATCCATTATTTTTTATGATAGAAAAGCATCGCTATCACCATAAAGGAAACGCATCAACGCAATGCTGCATTGGAAAATCAAAATGCTACATTTTAAAATCACAAATCACAAATCACAAATCACAATGCTCCATTCACTTACAGTTTTTTTCTTCTTCTTCTTCCTTCCCTCTACTTCTTCCAGAATTTCCTTCTTATGTACATATTGTTTTTCTTATGCGCCCAATCCATAAAATGTGTCCTTTAAACCCGCGAATATGACCCAATTCGATCTTAGGCTAGAGGCAACGGAACATTGATATTTTTAGGTATATTATTCGTTAATCATCATTTAAGAGAAGCCCCATGAAAATTCTGTGAATCGTTGAACCATTTTTGAGGAATTTCTGATCTGGAAAAATTGGGTATTTTAACCCGCGTTGGAGATCTGATTGGTTCTTATGATCGTTTAAGGATATATATGATTCCAGATGTTACTTCGTTTGGGTGTATAATTCTTTGCATATGGATTAACTACGTTGAATTTTTCTTCCTTTTGATGTGCAAGCTAAAATACCAAGTATGCCACTTTATTCTACAGTAGAAGAGGATTATAAAATTTGGCATTTCAATGCCAATGATAAATATGATGTGATCTGTAAAGTCCGATTATAGGCTATGTATGGATGGTGTAGATTATGCAAGTAATTATGTCAAATTCGATGGAGATAAGAAAAAACAATCAAGTCTTGTGCTTATGTTTGTTTTCTTTTGCTGAATTTAAAACGCATATATGAGAATTGTTGGGTTTACTGCTACATCAGTAGAGGATTTGATTTTTGAGTTTAATGTGGTGGTTGTTTGTGGATTTGAAAATGAGAAGAAAGATGGTTATTGTTGAAGAACAAAGATTCAAAAATGAAATGAAATGAAGGAGATGATGACATAAGTCATTTTTATCCAACTTAGCATCCATGTTGGCAGTCACGTCACCAATTATTAACGGTGTTAGTCAAAAACTAATGGTAGGGACCAAACTAGAAACGTTTGATATTTGCAAGGGTTTTTTTAAAACTTTTGTTTTTACAGGGAACAAACTGGATTTTTGAGATATTTGCAGGGACCAAACATACCTTTAAGTCTTTTTTTTTAAAAGTTTGGTTAAATCTTTTTTGAAAGGCTAGTATGACTTGTTAGCCTACTTAAGACCAACTTCATATTAGTGTAATTAAGTTTGTTATTTTAGCTATATTTAAATAGACTAACGAACTAATAGATCAATTAAAGACTCTTTATGGTAAATTACAAAAATAGTAGAAAGAAACAAAAAAAAGTTCTTCAAAAGAGGATGGGTGAAAAATTTAATAACAAGGAAGGTGTGAGGTGGAGGCACTTAGGTCGTGCAAATTGTGTTTGAGGAGATTTGAACAATATCCCCTGGGCTGACAAGGCTGAGCATTTACCACTACGCAACACCATTGGGGCTTGTATAAAAATGATGATTAAAACCACCACCACCACCACCACCACCACTTAGATTTGGAGGTCGAAATAAATAGGACAATCTGAGTTCGATAATATCTCAAAAATTTACACTGGACAACATGCTTAAATAATTATAAAAAAAAACTACAGTTATTTGATTTAATACATTTAATTTAATACATTGTACAAATTTTAATATAATACTAATAAAATTAAAAATAAAAGTTTGCTTAATCGAGGGGCATATTAAGTCTAAAAGACTTATTGGGTGACCTAAAGTCTAGAATTTTTCAAACCAAAAGGCTTTTAAAAAGTCTTAACCTATGTATCCAAAAAAAAAGTCTCAACCTAATTTATATATAAAATAACCTTGGATGGGGTTGCAGATTGGGCCAACAGCACAATCTAAATCTTCGTCCAGGACTCGGCCCACTAACGAATTATGCGACATCGCCTTACCACCGATTCAATCCGACGATCTATCCACATTGGAGTTAGATCAACGACACACACCACCTCGCTGGGATTCAACAGATTTGATCTCGCAAGGCTACCTAAGGCGTCACACACTAGCTCGAATAGCCTATATATAGAAGTCAACCCACTAAATCAGGTACACAATCTCTCATTTCCAAAAATACTCACTTGATTCCATATACTAATTTGAGCGTGGGAGTGCATTTACAAATACCACCCCGAGTCTGATCTCAACCCAGTGTTGACCACAATTCGAGCTGGAGCGCTCTACCAAGTATCTAGACCAGTCCTTCAAGAATCAAATACAGTACAGAACACATGGCCTTGATGTATGTTAGGTCAAAGCTCCTCCAGGGGCGGATCTTTGTATCGGCTGGGCAGGGCCACGACCCACCCTAAAAAATTATGTGAAATTTCGATATTACCCCTATTTTCTACGAAACGCAAATATTAAATATATACTGTTTGCACTATTTTAACTGAAGTTTTGGTTCGCTTCAGCGGTTGAGAATTGAAGTACAATGATATTGATTCCGTGACTCGTTTTCAACACCCAGCAAGATTGATTTGTTTCCTTTTTTACAAATTAAAAATTTGCAAAATCTTTTTTTTTAAAAAATATATACCCATGAGGCATCGAGCACAGTAGCTGGAAATGACAAGAAGGATGATCAACCATTAAGCTACGTATTACTTTAGTATAATACTTTAGAAACTTAATGCATATAAATGTTCACCATACAATAATTTTTATATTTATTATATATTTATATTATATAACAACATATCTTTCATATATATCTTATATGAAAATTAGAAATTATGAATTAATGGTAGATAAATTTTTTTAATAAAATATTTTCAACATTTTAAAATTATAATCAACTTAATTTTTCTTAACTTTCATCATTGTTCTGCCCACAAGTAATCTCTATTTTCCCTCTCGGCCTCTCTCACACTCCCAGTTCCTCATCATCGTCGGTCTCTACCTCGTTCCTCCACACATCTTTCATTGGCAGCTCACTTGAGCTTCATCATTCTCAAAAACTCAATTGGGCTATATTTTTCGGTATAAATTGATTTGGAAATTGTCTCTACTTAACAATGTTACTTTGAGTTTCTATTAACAATGTTACTTTGAGTTTAAATTTTATAATTGCTTGATTTACTTTTATTTCGTTATTTTTATTAAGTAAATCACTTAACTACTTCGGCCCTCCCTACAAATCTTGTCAAGATCCGCAAGTGGCTCCTCTCGGGTGGTTTGGCCCATACCATCCCTTATTGTAGTTGAATAATTTTACATATTAAAATAAACATAAATAAATAATATATACTAGTATTTAAAAAATAAAAGTGAAAACATTTTCACTTTTTTTGAGCGGCGGACAAGTAGTCTTTTCAATTTTGCCAAAAGAAAAAAAAAGGTTCTCTTTCCATATTATTGAGACAGTTTGTTTCCACAAATGGCTAATTCAAATGTTCAAAACATTATCCCCTTTTGAAAAAACATAATCTGCCAACCCTTATAGATTGGGATTGGGTTGCCATCAATCAATCTCACAGTCACAAGTACGCTCCATAAATTCAGCCATAAGAGTAGGTTTTTTGTCTTTGGGTGAACACAATTATTTGAGTTGTTATCTAATATTTCTAATATCTATCTATGATATTTATCTATTTAATTAAACAAATAATTTACAAAAAGATAATTTTAAACATCTTAATTTTTTTGACAAATCACTATTTTTTAATTTTTTAATTTTATTTTCTCTTATTTTCTCATTCACTTACTCTCTTTCAATCTCACATTTTCTAATATTTCTCACTTTTTTATACATCTACTATTTGTGCCCCACACCTTTTATTTAAAAATATTTATTTTCCCAAATTTTTAATCTACTACATAATATAATATAATTAAATTAATATTAAATAATTTACAATTTACTTCTATTTATTATCTAATCTATTCTGTATTTATACAAATATACCACACTCATATAACTAAGGACAACATTTTAATTTACTATCACACTTTTTTCAAATTTCTTCTTCCAATGCATTTTCTTCTCACTCCCACTTTTTTCCTACTTTCTCCTTTTTTTTTTTTTCAAATTTCAAAATTCAAATCAAACTCACTCACTTTCTATCTACTAATCTATTTATCAATTTATGCAAACAAGTTACACTTAAATTACCAAAACAATTCTCTCTATTTACTTTACAACTCATCTATCTAAGAACAACATTGTAATTTATTATCACACATTTTTTCATATTTCTTCTCCCAATGCATTTTCTTCTCACTCACACTTTTTTCCTACTTTCTCCTACTTTTTATCAATTTTAAAAATACAAATCAAACCGACCCACTTTCTTTTCCCACTATCTACTATAATCTACTAATCAACTAAACTAATCATTGGAACTACAAGATAATCATTGGAAATACGAGATTAATATCTAACTATCTAGTTATACAAAGAAACCACACTTACAAATGACAACATTGTAATTTACTATTAAATTTTTTTCTCCCAATGTACTTTCTTCTCACTCCTATTTTTTTCCTACTTTCTCACACATTTTTTTCTCAAATTTCAAAATTCTAATCAAACACGCTTACTTTCTTTTTCCACTATCTATTATAATTTACTAATAAACTAAAATAATCAATTGAAACTACGAGATAACTACACTGACATATAAAAAAATACGAGATAACTATACTGATAACTAAAAAAACACGAGATTAATATAAAAAAACAAGAAGACTTAATGACTATTTAAGCTGCTGATTAATATTTAAAACACATGTGACAAATATTTGTCATTAATACCTAAAAAAGGACAAATAATTGTCACGAATATATAATAAAACATTGGATAAGTATTTCTTATTGATAATCTACTATCTATCTAATATCTATTTATCTAATCAACTAAAATAATCAATTGAAACTACGAGATAATTGCACATATATAAAGAAAGCACATGATAACTCACTGATATATAAAAAAAACACAAGATTAACATTAAAAAAAACTTAAATGACTATTTAAACTACTGAATAATATTTAAAACACATATGACAAATATTTGTCACTAATACCTAAAAAAGGAAAAATTTCAAAATTCTAATCAAACCCACTCATTTTCTTTTTCCACTATCTATTATAATTTACTACTCAACTAAAATAATTAATTGAAACTACGAGATAGTTGTACTGATATATAAAAAAACACGGGATAACTGCAATGATATATATAAAAACACGGAATAGCTGCACTGATATATAAAAAAACACTGCACTGACATATTTGATATTCTACTATCTAACTTTTACTATCTATTATAATCTGTTAATCAACTAAAGTAATCAATTAAACTATGAGATAACTGCACTGATATATAAAAAAACACGGGATAATTGTACTGATATATTAAAAACACCAGATAACTGCAATGATATCTATAAAAAACACAGGATAGCTGCACTGATATATTTGATAATATACTATTTATCTTTTACTATCTATTATAATCTACTAATCAACTAAAATAATCAATTGAAACTATGAGATAACTGTACTGATATATAAAAACACGAGATAACTGTACTAATGCATAAAAAAAAGGGATACCTTCAATGGTATATATGAAAACACCGGATTGCTGCACTGATATATAAAAAACATGAGATAACAACACTAATATATAAAAAAAACACTGCACTGATATATAAAAGAACACAGGATAAATGCACAAATTGTTTTTAAATGATACTTTTACATTTGTGGATTTTTATATGTATATATTTTTTTATTTGAGACTCATTTTTTATCTACTTTAAATTTGTCTTTTTTTTCACTGAGTGTTGTCCCGTCTATTTAAATTATGTTTAAGTTCATTCATGAAAAGAACACGTATGGTAGCACCCATGCGTATGCACGGGTATCCTACTGGTACGAATGATAAACAATCATTTCAACGGTGGTCCACAATTCTATTTCTAACCACAACATGAATGTCTTAATTTTCATGAGATAACCCAATTTTAGATTTCTTACACACAGAATTTTCTAGTGTTTTCACTCTCAAGTGATCAATACCCTAATTTCATATGTCCAATAATTTCACTCTCAAGTAATCAAGAAATTAGTTTAACAATGTTTTCCAATAATTTTCCAAAAATTAGTGTTTTCCAATAATTTTCCAATGTCCAAGTAATCAAGAAATTAGTTTAACAATGTTTTCCAAAAATTAGTGTTTTCCAATAATTTCACTCTCAAGTGATCAAAAAATTAGTGTTTTCCAATAATTTTCCAATGCTTTCACTCTCAAGTGATCAAGAAATTAGGGCGCTTATGCATATGTCCAATGCTGAAAAGTGAAAAGGTCCCTAATTTTTTCACTCTCAAGTAATATTTTCTTGATAGATCTTGCTTGCTTAATTAACTACTATTTATTTGTCAAAAAAATTAACAACTATTTAGAAATATTCAACGAAAATTTGGTGGAACAGCTTTCTTCTTTTTCTACTTTTGGTGTCTCGAGAAACCAACTTCTTCCCTTGGTTTTGACTAAAATTTAAAATAAACGGAACTTTTCAGCATTGGACACTGCTCCCTCCAGACCTAAATATAAATAAAAAAGTGTGTTGTTTTGGTGGACTCAAATATAAGCAAATGTTAACTAACTTACCCATATTTAATGCTATGTTTCCACAACTACCCTTAAATTAACTCATTAATGTTGTGAAAAGATGATCATTAATTAGGGATAGTTTAGTAAATCTATTTGATTTTTCTATGAAGCTAATAAAAGTAAATGCATAAAACCACTATCCTTAATATGTGTGAAAGTAGGTATTTTTGCTTATAATTAGGTCCAGAAGGAGTACTAGTTTCTTAGCATTCTTTTAGTAGATTACTAACTCTCGCACTCATACCGAGGTTCTGTTTGGCAAACTAAATTTGTTAGCTTATAGCAGATTTGACTATCGAATTTGATCAGCAGATAGCGGATGGAAAAAATAGAGGTGTTTGGCAAGCAATAGCTTATAGTGTTTCTGGGGTAGCTTATAGCGTTTTTTGAAAAGCTACTTCAAGTAGCATTTGAGCTTATAACTTATAACGTTTCATCTTTTTAGACCTTTTTACCCTTACTATTTTTATTATATTCCTAAAATGTCCTAAATCAAGTAAAGTAATTTATTTCTATACCATACATTCACCTATATTTTAATTTTTTCATTTTCTCTTCGATGTTTTTTGATGCTTTGTATGTCACCTGACTGTTATTTACTTGCCTCGTGCCTTATATTCCCTTTCTTTCTATTTTTATTTCATTTCCTTTTTGTCGTCACAGTTTTTTTTTAACTGTCATCTTATCATGAAACTATGAATTATAATGAGTTTAGTTTTGTTTTTTTCTCTAAATAAAGTACACTATTAAAATAAATTAGTTGATAGTAAATAAATTAATTCGGTTACCAAGTGAAAATAAATTTGACTATCATTAATTGTAAGTAAAAAAGTAACCTAAATTTCAAGTAAATATAAAAATTAGACTATTAAAATATAAATTTAAATAATTTGATTCATAGATAGTTTGTTTAATTATCATGAATTTTTAACAATAATAATTTATACATTTTTGCCATATTTTATATTGATTAAAAATCCTAACCATTAATTAAACATGTCATTTTATGTCATTTTACTTTTATTAGCTAGTTCAACTGCTAATTTTACCAAACACTTTATTTGTCATCCACTAGCTTATCCACTATAAGCTATCCGTTATCTGCTAGCTTATCCGCTATACGCTATAAGCTCATCCACTATCCGCTAGTTCACGAAAATATATCAAGAAAATTACTTACCATTTGCAAAAACAATTAGGGTCTGTTTGTATAAACAGCTTAAATAAGCGCTTATGACATAAGCGCTTATCATATAAGTACTTATGCATAAGCTGTTTATATAATAAAAGATGAAATAATGTTAAACTATTTTTCCATGAGCCATGCATAAGCTGTTTTCATAAGCTATCATTTGAAGCTTATGGAAATTAGCTGAAAACAGCTTATGAACATGTCATAAGCTATTTCCATAAGCTCCTCCAAACAGTTTTACAAGTACTTATGACAGTAGATAAACCCAAATAAGTCAATCCAAATGGGCCCTTAGTAAGACACGAATTCGTGTGAGCTTGATAAGCGAAAGAACCTGGTTTTGCAAAAATGCCCAATAAAAGTATGATCTAATAATTTAGAAGAATGAATTGAACGGTCCAAATGGTTAAACGTTGAACCAACACTGTCCACATTTAGATTATTTCGGTGTTCCAATCGTGATTTGAGCGGTTTAAAATAATTGAACTAAAACTCAAAAATCTCCCTAGTTTGATGTCTGATTCTGTTTCATATATAAAAAAAATTGATATGCATTTCTTTATAAAAAAAATAAATTTTAAGAAATGGAAATTCTATGGGTTGATAAACATCATGGTGACGAATGCGGTTGTATGTGAATAGATAGATATAGAAACTTTAAAATACACTTGTCAAAATTCCCTGCCCCTTCTTGTGCTTATTTTTCTTTCCAATATGTCATAAGCTACAACGTTTCTTGTTAATGCATGTATAGCAACATCTATTATAGGAAGACTTAAATATGTTTTAGGTACCCCTACAAATATAGTGTATTTTGGATTAGGTCCTCAAAAAAAAATTAGTAAAAAGTCTCTACAAAATCAACTGTTTTGATATAAGCCCTTCTGTTAGTCAAAAGTTACAAAAAAACACAGTTGACTAACAGAAATCCTACGTGGCTTTTATATTTATTTGTTTTTTTTTTTAAATCTTAGCTATTTGGCATCCACATCATCATCTCTCTCAACTTCATCTCTCTCATCTCCCTTCCCCATCTCCATGACCAACCACCCCAATCTCCGGCGACCACCACACCACCCACTACAAAAAAAACGGTCATTAGCGAGGGAATATTCAGTCGCTAACATGACCAATTCCCTCGCTAATTGCCATTAGCGAGGGAATTAGCGAGGGACCAGTTCGGTCGCTAATTCCTCTCGCTAATGCGATTAGCGAGGAAATTGTGTCGGTCGCTAATTAGCGAGGGACAGTCCTTCGCTAATTCCGTCGCTAATGCTGACAGCACGCTTCCCGAGTCTGACTGACACGCTTCTCAATCTGAGTTTATTATTATTATTATTAGTATTATTATTATTATT
Organism: Oxytropis ochrocephala; assembly: GCA_020916435.1. Classification (NCBI taxonomy): domain Eukaryota; kingdom Viridiplantae; phylum Streptophyta; class Magnoliopsida; order Fabales; family Fabaceae; genus Oxytropis; species Oxytropis ochrocephala. Next base: position 22,173,761 of record CM037090.1, on the reverse strand, counting down.
ATTTTTGTATTAGTATTACTGTTATTATTATATTATTAGTATTATTATTATTATTATTATTATTATTATTAGTATTAGTATTAGTATTAGTGTTATTATTATTAGTATTATTGTTGTTATTATTGTTGTTGTATTGTTATTATTATTATTATTATTATTATTATTATTATTATAACCAAAATTTTCAAAGAGAGAGAGAGAGAGAGAGAGTGAGAGTGGTGGTGTGGTGGTGGTGGTGGTGGTGGTGTCGTAGAGGTTGTGGTGGTGGTGGTTGTGTGGTAGTGGTGGAAGAGAAGAAAAGAGAGTGGTGGTGGAAGAGAAGAAAATAGAGTGGTGGTGGTGGTGGTGGAAGAGAAGAAAAGAGAGTGGTGGTGGTGGTGGTGGTGGTGGAAGAGAATAAAAGAGAGTGGTGGTGTGGTGGAAGAGAAGAAAAGAGAGTGGTGGTGGTGGTGGTGGTGGTGGAAGAGAATAAAAGAGAGTGGTGGTGGTGGTGGTTGTGGTGGTGTGGTGGTGGAAGAGAAGAAAAGAGAAGAAGAGAGTAAATAAGAGAGTGGAGTGAAAAGAGAAGAAGAGAGTGGTGGTTGGTGGTGGTGGTGTGGTGGTGGAAGAGAAGAAAAGAAGAGAGTGGAAGAGAAGAAGAGAGAAGAAGAGAGAAAAAGAGTGTAAATGAGAGAGAAGAAGTTCGGATTAATATTAAAAAAAATATGACAGTTTGCGAGGGAATTAGCGAGGGATCCAGCTAATTCCGTCGCTAACTGTAAAGTGTACTGTCAATTGTCCGAAAGCGTCTCGCAAAGTGTACTGTCAAGGTCAGAAATTAGCGAGGGACCCAAAAATTCATCCACTAATCGTCTTGAAGTGTGTGCGTGTAAAAATAGCGAGGACCCGTAAATTCCGTCGCTAATTACTGAATTTGCGAGGGACCTAATATTCCCTCACAACGTCCCTCGCTAATCACCTATTTTTTTGTAGTGACCACCACCACCACAAAAACCAATCCCTTCTCTCTCTCACCCACACCACCACCACTACAAGAAAATCGCTGATTTGCCACGGACATTTCCGTGGCAAATGCACAAATTTCCGTGGCAAAACAACATTTGCCACGGATTTGCCACGGACAAAAATTGGTGGCAAAAACGCCGTCATAAATCGTTTGCCACGGAATTTCCGTGGCAAATGTTTCCGTCATAAATCTGCGGCAAATTTATCCGCCGCAAACTCCGTGGCAAATTTATCCGTCGCAAATCCGTGGCAAATGTTTCCGCATGAATCCGTCGCAAAAATTAAAAAAATTAAAAAAATTAAATCATAATTTTAATTCTTCAACCCATTCTCGCCTAAAATATTACATTCAATTTTTATTGCAAAAGCAAAAATTTAGTAATATAAAGAAAAATTGGTATACAAAGAAGTTAGAAACAATTAAAATTACATGTTATACAAAAGAAGTTAGAAACAATTAAAATTACATGTTACATTCTGTGACATGTTTTTTGCGTTAAGCCTATCTATATCAAAAACTTGAGAACTCGAGCTTCAGTACAAGGCGTCGTTGCCTCTCACGCTCACTTTTTTTCTTCTCTCTTTCCTTGCTTGTGACCTATCATACTTCCGGTGTTCCTCAATCTTGTGGGCATTTGGTTCCTCAATCTTGTAAGCTTCATAACAACTCCAATTGATGCCTTCCTAACACTCACAATCTTTTTAAATGCTTTCCAACTTTGTGAATGGTGCATGATGAAAGAAAAGCATACAAATAAGAATAAAGACATACTGAGCATACAAAAAGCATACAACCTGCATGGTTCATATATCTAATATATCACTTCCATGTAGGCAACCCACCAAGTGGGATGAGGATTGGTCCATTGTTGTTGCATTATAAGATGGCGATGTCTTTGTTCTCGAAATTATAGTTCTTTATCGCACACACAACATTAAATTTGCCTAATGATTTCAAATTAGAAATAATTAGTAGATTCATTACAAATAGGAACACCTAAGTTAAAATTATACATATACACACAGAGAGAGGATCCATTAACATCATGAATAAAAATTGGCATACTTACACCTTTTATAACTTTTTCTAGAATAAGAGTTTAAAAATCCAACTGGTACATCATACTATATAACTACGAATATCATGCATAAACCTAATCCATTTCCTCACTTAACAACAACAACAACAACATCAAACCAATCCAAACAAATTTATAATTCAAACATTGGAAATCGAAAAACACACACACAAACACTAAATCATCATTAGACATAAAATCAACAAAAACAAGAATTGGAAACATAGAAAAATAAAAAGCAGACTGGGCCAAAGAAACAACATTCTTAGCTCCTTTGAGTAATTCCTGCATCTGCAAAAACCACACACAAATTCTAGATCATCAATCCCAATACTCATTGAAACACATGCAACAACATAACAAATTCCAATGAAAGAAACCAACAACAAATCAATCAATCAAGGTACTTAGAGTCAAACAGATAGCACGATGGCGGCGTTGCGAGCCCGCAGGCCGATTTTAGTAAATCGATACAATTTATATTGATCCAAGTAATGATTTGTCAAAATTAAAGTACTTCCGAAGCCATAGTATCGTGCATTAAGAGCTATATAAAAGGAGTAAATCCACAACGGACGATATTTATTAAGATATATACAAACCATCCGGATCAAGAAGGCGATGCGGTATATTTAGTCAAGATTGGAGCTTTAAATGGAGAGGAAATACGCTTTTCTATAACGAAATTTTACATTCAAAGATCAAAGAAAAAAACTAATGAGGATGCGAATATGAACCTTTATAATATGATTAATAAGGCCAATCAGTATACATGAAAATCCATATCAATAAGGCCAATCAAAATAAAGATGCAAATCATATTCGAGGCGAAAGTTGGCAATCATTACAAGTTAATAATAAGAGTCAATGAAACAAAAACAAGGAGAAAAAATATTTAAACTAGTGCATGTTGCCAATACCATCTTTGCACCAAGACCAAACTTTCCCGCGTCGCTTCAAGCCATATTTTGTCCCGGATAGAATCGCAAAATTAGATAAGCTTAGAACAAGCAAGGTTCCTACCAACAAAATGTAACAACCGATGTCTACGCAAATGTCGACTCACGGACATCTCTCAGGTAGTAATCAACTGACTAACCTCGACCAAACATATTTGGGATGTCATCATGTGCCATTCCTTTTCCATTATCCTGCAATTAGTAACAAGCATGAGACTGTCAAGTGTCTACATTACCCTTACAGGAATAAGAAAAAAGCTATGGATATTCAGATAATTCACGTGCCTTTCGACTTTCATAGTTTGTGTACCTATACAAAGCAATCCCAGTAGGTAAACACAAATGAGTGAAATGACCATTTTCTGAATAGCATTGCCAAAGCAGTTCTAATGTAAAAATTGCAGACTATTACTGACCAGACAAATCCATCCTTTTCCAACCCTTTTAGCAATACCATCCGTGATGAGCTGCAACCAAATGAAGTAGAGAAATTTGGAAATTGTAGTTCTGATATTACACACATTATGTGAGGTATGGGAGAGTAGTTCATTTTTTTATATTAAATCAAGAGTTCAAACACCGAATTAGCAAAATATGGCTACTAATTATTATTCTGGTATAAACCGTAACTACGATTCTTACTTCTTAGTACAAAGAAAAAATAACACACCAATCGGCGGGGTTTCTCCCAACAAAGAGTTTCCTCCTTCAAACACTACACCTCTTGCATGCCTGTATCTATAGTTACCCAAACAACGATCATAACCAATCAGATAACTGCCACACCAAATAGATAACTATCCTACAACAATCATTGGTTGTATCTGTTAACCAATGATAGGAAATATAAACCTACAAAATTGCCAAAATGGATTCATAATAAAAAGACATGAATAAGGGGATTGAATAATTTGACAAGAACCATATTAGTTGATGAAAATGATGCTCATAACCACTTGCGTTTGAATAATATTGTCTTCTCAAGCAAGTTAAATTAGTTAATCATTGGCATCATAGATCATTAAATGCATTTCCAACCTGCTACTTCATATAATCATTGGCATCATATATCTCAAAATCACATAGAAGTGCCATAATTATTTTTATTCATTAGCAAAAAAATTATCCATCTTTAACATTGAAAGCATTTGGTTAATGAAATAATCCGCAACAACAAAGAACACAATATGGATAGAATTGATATGAAATGGTCAAAACAACTGAAAAACAATGGATTATCATTCAATCAAAACACTAGTGCGCGAGCATTAAGCACACAAGGAACCTCAAAATCCAATGACAAGAAAACTAAGGAAGTAGGCATATATATAACAATGGGACATAGTGCACATGCTCAAGAACTAAGAGTCAAATAGGATTGATACTGAGTACTCGAATCGATTACGAGTTTGACCATTCTTTTCAAACATAGCAATTTTCCTCGACGATGTACTCAAATGAAGAAAACACACAGAAAGATAGACAACCAATATAGAGTATGATTCACGCACAAAATTTGACATTTTAATGACAAATGCAAATTCTCACCGTGGGGAGGACATCAACTCACACAAAGATAACGCATATTTTCAATGGAAGCCAACAAAGACATTGCTCTCGTGTTCTCTCCTCTTCCCATCGGACCGACAACGGTGAAGAATATAAATTGTTAGCATGTAGTGTAGTCAAATAGCAAAAGCAAAAGTTATTAAAGATTAAACAATAAAACACATGTGCTGCCCCCTCAATATGCTAAAGAGGAATTTCTATAAAATAAAAATATAGTTGTGCAATCGTACACATTGAATAAAAAGGGTATGCCCGAACCAAAGATTAAAATAAAACTGATTACACTAAACATATGTAGCAAGGAGTTTTGGCAGAAGAACTAGAGTTGATGCCATGTGACTATGAAGTTACAGGTTCAAGTCATGGAATAAGCCCCTTGCAAATGCAAGAACCTTCCCTGGACCAAACCATTGTCCTTGCCTTGTTAAAAGTATAGATCCACAATGGGTTGACCTTTCCTCGGACTCAAACCATGGTGGAGCTATATAGCACTGAGGTTGTCTTGCCTCATTTAAAATATATCGAGGCAAAACGGTAGACTAGCAATATAAATCACAAGAGTGAATAGACAATCCAGTAAAATTTACGTGATTTTCAAAGTATAATGAGAAGAGACGCTTAGTTCATGCATTATGGTTGACCAACAATTTCTTAGAGTTCACCATCACTACATCAAATTATTTTAACATAATGTTCCACAAGCATCGAGTAAAATATAGGATTTCACAATCAAAAAAAATTAGGAACGAGACTTCAATCTTGGAACCTCCATACAAAGTAAAAAAATCAGATAAGATATTTTTAATATAACCCTTGCCACACCCAGCAGAAAGAGAAAAGGTGAAACGAATGGAGGATTTTTGCATGAGTTCAAACTTCCAAGGAAAACATTAGACAAAACCAAAAAAATAAAGCAGAGTGATAGAAACCGGTATTTTATTAGAAATTTTAGGTAAATTACCTCATGATTACATCTTCGCATGACTTCGAGTCCAAAACCAACCTATACCTGCAGGCTCGACTCTCTGCAATTGGAAATTTATGGAGTTTTGTTGAAACCGTGGAGTTAAAACATTATGAAAAATCTATTTAGAATACATACTTCTAATAAACCTATGAACACCAAAACAAAACCAAAATCAGCTTTAAGAGAAACAGAGGAAGCAATATACCATATTGAAGAAGTAGAAATGAGAAATAGAAAAGCGAAATACCTTTGTTGAGCGATTTGTATCGGTCACTTCTAAATCTGAGGTTGTTAGGTTTCGCATGTCGAGGATGACGATTTTGAGGTTGGGTTCCATTGATGCAAGCTTTGGAGTGGAGAAGATGAGGGGTCTAGGGTTTGTTGGTGTGTGAGAGAGAGAGAGAGAGTGAGAGTGAGGAGAGTGCAAAGTGGAGGTTTAGGGAGGCGGAGGTGAGGAGAGTGAAAGGTGGAGAGTGGCGCGAGAACGAACGATCGAAGGAGAGGCGGAGGAGAGAAGGTCGGAGAGAGGCGGAGGAGAAGGGGCGGAGGAGAACGAAGGTGGAGAGTGAAAGGAAGAGACGTTCTAATTTTATGTATCGTGCTCTTTTTATTTTGACCAATGGGTTGCCACGGATTTGCCACGGCATCTCCGTGGCAAATGTCTGTCCTTTCACATGTCCGTGGCAAACCCGTGGCAAACACCAGCGGGAAATTTCGCGCCTCTATTTTTTACTCATGCCGTCGCAAATCCGTGGCAAATTACTGACGGAATAAGCTCCGTGGCAATTGCTGGTGGCTAAAACAAGCTTTTCTTGTAGTGCACCACCACAACCACTATCTTCTCTCTCTCACCCACACCACAACCACCACACCATTTTTTTATGACATGTTATGCTTCTAATTTCACATGTGCAGAACCCCCCAAATTTTACATCTCCATTTTCCCAACTATTGAAACCCCCAAATTTGTTTATGTGCAATACAATAGAACCTTAATTCTAAAATCCCCAAATCTTTTCACTTGGTTTTATGCTACCAATTCCAACATTTATGGGTTATATAGTGGTGAAGAGATGAAGAAGAGAGAAAAGAAGGGAATGAAGGTGGTGATGAAGGTTGAAGGTTGAAGATGAAGAAGATTGAGAGAGATGAAGAATAAAAATTAATTAAAATTAAAAATAATGACTTAGCATTACAAGCGTTTTTGTAACTTTGGGTTAATAGAAGAGCTTATATCAAAACAGTGATATTTTGCAATGACATTTTACTAAAAATATTATTTGTAGGGACCTAAACCAAAACACGCTATATTTACAGAGGTATAAAACATATTTAAGCCTTATAGGAATATATATTGTTTTCGGCTATCTATTCTAGTATTTATCTTCTACAACATTGCTTCGAAATGAAGAAACAGTAGAAGCATGCACAGAGTAAAAAGTAAAAAATCATTAAGAGGTAAAATCAAAGAAAACAAGAGATCAAAGAAGCAACACTAGGGTCACTATCTAAGGTTGCTTAATTATTGAATGAGATCAGAAATTGTAGCAGTATAATAAGTATATATACATACATACATATATAATGCAAACAAATCTACTCTCTTATAATCTGATTAACATGAAAAACCAAATTTAATTAACTTCAACAAATTCAACCATAGCTAGTAAGGTGATCTTCCATGACCATGAGGACTGGCCCAAGAAGAATAACCTTCATGATTCAACTGTTGTTGTCCATTCGGTAAACCCAAATTGGTAGCAAGATTATTATACACCGGAATCGACGACGATCCTTCTCCGCCAGATCCTCCCGGAAGCGGCTGTCCCATCCCCGGCGGTGGAGATTCACCACCTTGTTGTACCTGATCCTGATCACCATCTTCCACCGGCAATCTCTCATACGTAGCATTAGAAAACGTAGCCGCCATTATCATAACAGGACCAGCAGCCACAAGAGGACCCACAACACCACCACCAACAACCTGTCCTTGACCACCGGACAAATAAATAGTCAAACCGGTAGCTCCCGGTGGTGACGGTCCAGGTAGAATCGAACCGGTCAACGATAGAATATCAAATCGACCAGGTAACGCTATAACAGCACCAGGCGCTGTAGGTTGACGGAGAGAAACGTTGACTACGATACCACTAGCACTGAGAATACAAATACCTCTTTGACGCTTTCTTGCGAACTGAACAACACTATCAGCGATATCTGTTCCACTTGCTACTTCCATCACGTGGCTTCGTAGCGCGTTAGGGCTATCTCTTGTTATGAATATTGGTGGTTTTGGTTTGTTCTTTGATCCAGAAGGGCGACCTCTTGGACGGCGCGTGTTTGCTACTTCTATTGCTCCTCCTTTTGGATCGTCGCTGTTTTCTCTTTCTTCTTCTTCATGTTCAACGACGCCGTTTTTGTTTGATTCGTTCATTGAAAAACCTAGATCTGGTTTTCTTAGTGGAGATGATGAGTTTCCTGAGTTGTCCATGTCTGCACCGCTTAGAGCTACTGATCCGGTCCACCACCGGTTCGCCATAACAGTTGAAGTAGTTGAACCGGTAAGATCGTATGAATGAACAGTTTGTTTTAGTAAATTAGATCTCTAGAACTAGCTAGGAGTTGAAGATCAGAGAGAAAGTAGGGTTGATTAGTAAGACTAATTCTACATGATAGTTTAATTAATTAGGGTATTGATGAGAAGAGGTTGAAGTAAAGGGAGGTAGATAGTTGTGAGTCAAACAAGAAAGAAAAAAGAAATGAAAAAGAAAGAAGAAGGAGAAGGAGGTGATGATCGATAGTGTAGTGTAGTGTTGTGTTGTGTTGGTTGGGAAGATGGATGGTGATTAGGGTTTAGTATTTGTTTATGTGAAAATGTGAAGGTGGTGGGGTGGGGTGGGATAGTGTGCGGGAAAGAAGGTGGGGTGCACGCCTTGCTCGCGTCCCGACAAGAGTGACATAGGAGAGAGACAACTAAAACTGTTTCCTTGTTTACTCCATTACTACAACCATTATTATGCATACAATCAATTAATAATATGACAAGACGTACGTTTGACAATTTTTAATTAATGGATTTTGTTCACTACTAACGACAAGTAGTAGAATTTGACTAAATTACAATTTAAAAGTTTTTTTAAATAAATAAATTATACTAGTTTTTAATACTTTGAATGATTTTTTTTAATAAAATGAGTATCATCTGCGCACAACTGCATAGACTAAGGTGCATGCATTCTCAAAATTGGACTAAATTTTAAAATTTTGGTTAAGCTGAAAGAGATCCTTACCATTTCATCTAAGTGTTTATTGGGTTGAATGATTTTATTTGTAGTATTTCCTTAACTTTTTTTGTTGAAGCTAAACAAAAATTTTAGATTATTTTCTTGTTTTCGTATAAAGTTTTTCTATTAGTGAACATTCAACAAAAAGAGAAGAAATGTTTGTCTAAAAATATAAAAAGGAAAGAAAAGTCGACTAAAATACATAACAAAATAAAATATTATATAGTAATTATTAACAATTATATTATAGTATAAATAGTAATTATTTATATATGACTAACCAAAATAACTAGAGTATTTTACTATAATTTTTGGTTATGTATATAAGTAAATATTTTTAATGAAAACAAATAAAACTTCACCTTAATTAGGAAAAAACAAATCTTCTTTAAGAAAAAAATCACGGGCCACTGAGAAAAAATAGTATTCCTCTTCATTTTATTGAAGTGCAAACAAACAAATATACGAAAGATACTAAGGGGATACTCGACGAAAATCCTTGTCAAGAAAATAATGTACCCGCATTATAGCAAAATGTGTGCCATAGAGACAATTAATGAAATCTATAGTAAAGTAGACCCCATCTATTCCAAAAAAAACAAAACTCCTCTATAGTAAAATTATGATGAATGTTGTCTCACCAAAGTAAACCCGTGAGAGATGTTCCAAAGTAGGCAAGTTTATCCGTGGTGGATTACTTTTTTCTTCTCTATAAACATGAGAGACGTCCGAAAGTTCACATTTGAAGCTTTGTGCAAACAATTTCTCCATCTATTCCTAAACTTCTAGGGAACAATAGATGAAGCTTTGATGACACTATTTCTTTCGGAGTGGTGTTGAAATTTATCTGATTTGCTCATAATGCTTTCATTTTTGCTAACAACGGTGTCTCTTTCAAATCGAATTTCCTCAAAGCTCAGGGGATAATTGAAGCTTCACTGCAAGCCGAGAACGTCGCTCAAAAGCTTGATCTCGGTTCACAGCAGGAATGAGACAAGTACTGAGTTATGGGTTCCTCCTCCTTTTGGCTTCGTGAATGTGGATGGTTCGATCAGCGAAAAAGTGGAGCGAGTGCTAGTTGTGGTGGTGTCGCACGGGATAAGAGTTACGAGAACCGAGATTGATTGACAGGTTGTGTTTGCCTTGGGATAAGAGTTACGAGAAGATAATATTGGAAACAGATTTTTTTCAATTAATTGAGTTGTAGGATGGTGGTACTTCCACTCGTACTTCTCTCTCTCATATCATTGAAGACATCAAACGTGTTGGGTTGGGAGATGGTGATATTAGTTGGTCAAAGATTCATTGAGACTACAATAGAACTGCTGACTGTTTAGCTAGAAATAGTTTTAATTTAGATTGTAATTTTATGTTTTACGACTTTGCCGCTCGGTTTATCCACTCGCTCCTGCTTGAGGATAAAGAGGGTTTTTTGGATTTGTAGTCCTTTGCTGGTTTGGTGGGGTTTTTAACCCCTTTTTTTTCAAAAAAAAATTATTGCAAAGATTGTGAATTTTATAATCCCCCTTTTCCTTTTTTTAAGAAAAAGGTTAATTATTTAATTATTGCAAAGATAAGTAAGTGTAATATAGGTAATATAGAGTCAGGGGATCTCATAGAAAACTACAAATATTTTATTAGAAAAAAGAAAGAACTTATTAATTTTATTTTGAGTAAGATAACTTTAAAAAATATTTAAAAGACACGGGGGAGTATGTAATGTAAATTGTTCTAATGAATGATTTATTTAACAAAAAATATATACACACAAAATAAAAATAGAATTACATATCTTACCAATAAAATAGAATTACATATTGATCAAGCACGAGAGGGCTTTTGTATGATCAAAGAAGCTTAAGTTACGGTTTTAAGCCTCAATCAAAGAAAAAATTCACTAGATGATGTACTTTGACAAGATAGCGATGACTTTGATAATTAAAAAATGAGACAATGTTAATGTATCTACTTTCGTAGTTGGTACGCAATGGCCACAAATCATCACATGGATATGTAGACAAAGTAGCCAGTTCAACGTATAAGGCTAAGGCGGTGTAGAACCTCTCTTTTGTTTTTTTTTTTGTTTTCCTTTTAATCCGTATGAATCTCTCGGATTTGTCTTCTAGTTCTATGACTTTAATTTATATACACGTGTAGTGTATATGTAAGCTTTTACAACCACCTCACCACCATCAATTATAACAATAACTAGTAGGATACTCAATAAATACGCGAGAGTCTTTGTCGTGTTCTTTTATGAATGAACTTGACAAATATTTAAATAGTCCGGCATTCTACCTGTGAAAATAAAGACAAATTTAAAATAGATAAAAAATGACTTTCAAATAAACAATAGATAAATATTAAAATCTAAAACTGTAAAAGTATAATTTAAAAACAATTGTGCATTTATCTTGTGTGTGTGTGTGTGTATATATATATCATTGCAATTATCCCCTTATTATTTATATATCAGTGCTGTTATCTCGTGTTTTTTATGTATCAGTGCAGTTATCTCATAGTTTCAATTTATTATTTGAGTTGATTAGTAGATTATAGTAGATAGTAAAAGATTGATAGTAAATTATCAATAAGAAATATTTATCTTGTGTTTTTTGTATATCAGTGAAAAATATTAATCCCGTGTTTTTTTATATACAATCGCAGGTATCCCGTGTTTTTTATATATCATTGTAGTTATCTCATAGTGTCAATTGATTATTTTAGTTGATTAGTATATTATAGTAGATAGTAAAAGAGAGATAGTATAATATCAATAAGAAATATGTGTATTAAATTTAATCAGGAGTTTAAATAGTCATTAAATCTTCTTGTTTTTTAGATAGTAGGTTTATAGTAATCTTCAAAAAAATTAATTATTAATGACAAATATTAATGCTGTGTTTTTTTATATATCAGTGCAGTTATCCCGTGTTTTTTATATATCAGTGACGATTAGTTGTCCTTTTTAGGTATTAGTGACAGATATTTGTCACGTGTGTTTTAAATTAATAAGTTTAAATAATCATTAAACCTTCTTATTTTTTTAGATAGTAGATTTATAGTAGTCTTCAAAATTAAAATTATCTTCTGTAAAAAAAAATTATAATTATCAATGGCAAATATTCATCCCGTGTTTATTTATATATCTCTGCAGTTATCGCTTGTTTTTTATATATTAGTGCAGTTATCTCGTAGTTTCAATTAATTATTTTAGTTGATTAGTATATTATAGTAGATAGTAAAATATATATAGTAGGTTATCAATAAGAGTGTAAACAAATTTCGAATAGAAAAGAGAAGATAATTTTAGTAGAGTATTGTTTGTATAAATTTAGAAATTTAGGTAAAAAAAATAAAGTGGAGTGATAAGAGAAATAGAAGATTTATTTATGTGAAAAATAAAAGTAAAGTAAAAAGAAAAAATGAAGATGAATAGAGGAAAGAGAGTGTAAGAAGAAAGAGAAAAAAGTAAATAGAGTGTAAGAGAAAAGTGAAAAGGAGGAAAGAGAGTGTAAGAAGAAAGAGAAAAAAGGAAGATAAAGAGTATAAGAAAGTGTGAGAAGAGTAAATAAATTTACATTTTTGCCCTCAAATATTCGATGTGTCTTTTAGATAGAATGAGGGTATTGGTAAAATCATAGGTGGTTTAGATGTATAAATATAGTATAGATGTTAATAATGTTATGTGTAGCCAAAAATTTCAGTTAAAGACAAAAATCAACTTACAACACTAATTAATTAAGTTTTTTAGACCATTAGCCGATCTAATTTTTCACAGTTTTCGAAGCATTGATTAAAAACTTGGTTAATTGATCACTTGGCTAAAGACCTAAAAAATTTGGTTAATTGATATTGTAAGTTGATTTTTGTCTAATTTTTTTTTGTCCAAATAACATTGTTAGTGGGGTTTGTACTATAAAAACCCTAATAACCAAAATATGACCGTTGGACTCTCAAATAACAAACCAATCAAATGGTTTTAAAAATCAAAAGTTTGTTATCTTGTGAGCCTAAGTGGTTTATTTAGTTAGAGTTTGTTAGTTTCTAACTAACCATCTAACTAACATGTCCACATGTGCCTATGTGGTGTATATATATATATATATATATATATGTGTGTGTGTGTGTGTGTGTGTGTGTGTGTGTGTGTGTGTGTGTGTGTGTGTAAATAGCTATACAGTTTGTACAGACAATTTAGCAATCAATAAAATTTCTGAGTTTTACAATTTTAAAAACAGAGTTCTATTCTCTAACTCCCTGTTCTAACACCCGTAAGCTCCATTGTCTTCTTCCTTTGAGATCTTGAGTGTGTAGGGGTAATCAAGTGGGATTGTACCTTGCAAATAAAGAAAGAAGGATTAGAATTCACTTTTGTGACTAAAGTGAATTGAAGAAAGAAGGAGAAAAGGGTCTAGGTTCAGAAAGGGGTTACCTTTGTATGTCACTTGATTTGATTCTGGAAAGTGAGTTTTCAAGAATCATATCATCCTCATCGGTGTTGTTTGCAAACAAGAGAATCAAGGGATTAGGGTTTGCAGCAACAAAGTTACAAAGAAGAGCCACAAGAATAATCAAGAGGACGTAACTACCTCTATGTTGTTCCGTGTGACTGATTTCTAGGGTGAAATCAGAAAGTTTCAGCAACCATCATATCTCAGTGGTGTATGCAACAGAAACAGTAAAACCAAAATTAGGGTTTTGTAAAAGATTAAGAGCAGACAAGTAAAATTGATTCAAGTGTGATTTGTTACATTCGGTAGAACACAAACTGCATCTGATCTTTGTTTACCTGCAAGGAATCAAGCAAAACCTAATTAGGGTTTGGATTGTGAAACCGAGAGATTAGGGTTTCGAATCAAATCAAAGAATGGAAGTTCTTACCTTCAATATACGGTGATTGAAGGTAGGAATCATCAGAAAATCAACCCAGATCAGAAGTGAAAGGGTAGGGTTTGTGAACGAAGTGAGAGGAAAGTGTCGAAGCTTCAGGTTTGCAAGATTCAACATAAACCAAAGGGTTTTATGTTGAATCATCATAAGCATTCATCATCAGCCATTACTGAGCTCGATTCAAGCTTCAATCACCGGAGTGAGAGCTCAAACCGAGCTAGGGTTTCTGAGAGAGAAGAGAAAGACGAAGAGAGAAGCAAGAAATCAACCCGGTGTTCTTGAATTTCTGAGGGTAGAGAGAGAAAGATCAAGCTATATACATCGGGTCAGCAGGATCCGCGTGTATCCATCAGCGACCGGGTTTGGGTTCCGCACAACCCGGAAGTAGCAAGACTAACTCACCAAGACTCAGCCGTGCCTTCAAGTGGATTGGGCCTAAATTGGTTGAGCCCAATACACTAGTTGCACCTCCCAGAGTTGCTTGTTTCACCTACAAGTGTGAGAAAACATTAGAATTGTGAAAAAAATCCATTAATTGTTGCAATAATAATTCAAAGAATGGTTTACAATCAATTGATCAACTAATAGTTACCAATTGATCAATTCATTTTAATGATGTGTAACCATGCAATTTCTAGATAGTGTAAAACACTTATACATCTATTGTGTATATAAATTAAATCGCACTTCTATATATCCATAGATTGGTGAGTTTGATCTCGACTCTCAAGTTAAATCTAATAGCCCCATTTTATTTTAACCTCATCTTACTCTCATCAGTTTTACCATGGAAAAACTTAGGTGCAGCACCTTAAGTGTTGGTGGAGCTGCAAGAAAGTGTGCGAAAACTATCAATAACCACCGGGCAATTGTTGGATTATAAATGCACTGTTTTTATTTTTCTCATTTAAAAAAGTTTTTGCATCTAGACCAGTACAACTAGCACCTATAGTACTGCACATAAGTATTTATCTTTTACCATTTCTCTTCGGGATTGATTTTTGAGATAAAATATTTAATTATATTTTTACCTTTTTATTTCCGAAATATAATTATTCTCGAAAAAATTAAAATTTATACTTTTGGAATGTTTTATTAAAATACTTTTTCCCCTATAAAAGTTTCAGCATATTGAGATATATTCCAAATTTTATTTCAAAATTATTTCTAGAATATCAACTAATATTTCAGTTTTTTCTAAAAGCTTATTTTAGAATATTTATTTAAATTACAGATTTTTTGAAATCATATTTCTAGAACTTAAATATATATCCTGGAAATAAAGTTTAGAAAAATCCAGAATATCACTTGATTATTTATTTATTTATTTAATGAATATTTTTTTAATAATATTGATTATTTTTTTTATTATTTGAATGAAACTGACCGGTGGTGGTCATATAGTTTGCTCGTGTGTAGATACATGGTTTGCATTCACAACAACAAAAGTATAGTTAGTTAATATTTTTAGCAAGAAAATAAAGACCTTATCGCCCTTATTTTATTTTTTATTTTCGCCAGCCCTTTAACTTTTAAACCTTACATTTAGGTCCCTTAACTTTTTAAAACGTATCACTGCAGTCCTATTTAACGTTTTAAAGTTAACACCGTTTAACTGAGTATTACATGGCTTTTAGAGTGCTGACTGAGAAACGCCACGTCATTTTTTTTACTGCGTCAACCAGAACTGGTTCATCTTCTTCCATAAACTACTTGGTATCTTCTTCCAACCAAAACGATGACAAAATGAAAATGGGGATTCACGATTAACATACCCAGAATCAAAGGAAAATTGAACAGATAACCAAAATAGAAATAAAAATCGAACTGATACCCAGAACAGAAACGAAGATCTACAAGCTTCAAAATCACGTTCGAAGTGATACCAAAACTATATATAGATCTGAACTGGGTTTCATTTCAAACTGGGCTTGTTTTGTTTCGAAATGGGTTTGTTTCGTTTTCATTTCGTTCATTTCATTTTGTTCTTGGAGATCAAGGTTTTTGATTTAAGATCTGGGTTTGTAATTAGGGAAGTTTTGAAGAGGATGATTTATTGGAAAATTGAAATCAGATTTATTGAAAATCAGAGTGAAACAATTGAAAAATGAATTGGAATGAATCTGTCAGTAATGGATTTAATGGATTGAAGAATGAATTGGAATCTATTTCCTTGTGTCAGTAATGGATTTAATGGATTGAAGAATGAATTGGAAAAATGAATTGGAACCTACTTTCTTGTTTTACGAATTCAATGGAATTAAAGAGTAATGGATTGAAGAAGATGAAGATAAGGAACATTGTTTTGGGTTTTTTTTTAATTTTGAATAAATAATTTATTTTCAACTAAAAGTAATGACGTGGCGTTTCCCAGTCAGCACTCTAAAAGCCACGTAATACTCAGTTAAACGGTGTTAACTTTAAAACGTTAAATAGAATCAGCGAATGATACGTTTTAAAAAGTTAAAGACCTAAACGTAAAGTTTAAAGTTAAGGGGCCTGGCGAAAAGAAAAATAAGTTAAGGGGCGCCTAAGGGTCTTTATTTTGCCATATTTTTATGGGCAAAATACCATACAAGCTCCCTTAACTTATTTTTTATTTTCGATTAAGTCCCTTATATTTTCGTTGTAACGAATAGGTCCCTTATGTTTTAAAATTGTTGCACCATCACTCTTTTTTTAAATTTCAGTTTGACTCATTACAAAAATGCATATGTGGTTGTTAGGATGCTTACGTGTCAATTATTAATGCTTACGTGGCAATTATATTTGATGATTCGTTATTTTTTATTAATTTTAATTAAAAAAACTTTTCAGTTCGTATCTCTCTCTCTCTCACAACAACCCATCAACGCGATTATTAGCAGTAGATCCCAAACAAAACACAAAAATCAGAAAACCCTTATGTTTTTTATTAGTTTCAATTTGGTCTCCCATTACTATGTCATTTAATGAATACACATCAACTTGGACAATTAGGATGCCACATCAGCATTTAATTGCCAGCGTGACATCCGTTAAATTTATTGATGAAAAATTACAAAAAAAGACCAAATTGACACAAAAATGAAAGATGAGGGACTAGAACGAGAAAAAAAAAGATAAATAACCAAAATGAAACCAATACCAAAAATAAAGGACCAAAAGAGTAATTTAACCTTTTAAATAAGAGAAAAATAATTACAAATATAAATATAATTTTATTTGAAGATAAAGATATATCTTAAATTTATGAATAGTTTTTTATTTATCTTCAATTATATTTGAATGTTTATTTTTATGTTAATAAAAAGTGTATTTTATATTTTTGCACTATCACTTTTTTTATTTGAAGGGTATTTTGAGTAATTTTAGAAATAAACTTCTTTTTTGTGTCAAAAAAAAAATAAACTTCTTTCTTTCATCTCACTTTCTAGTCTACTTTATTGCAATACCAAACAACCAATTAATCCACTCACTTTCTACTCTCTTTATTTTTTCTCTCACTTTCTTTCCTCTCACTTTCACTTACAAACCAAACATAGTGTTGGACTCTAGAGTGCAAAACGACAAGTACATGGTGTCGTTTGTTTCGACTAATTGAAAAATACTTTCCCTTTCCCTTTCCCTTTTGTTCGGAGAAGCAGCGAAGGGGAGAAAGATCACCGGTAAAGATGGAACACGATTTGTTTGACGGATTGCCTCCTCCTTCTTCTAACACTCAACACCAACATGAACAACAACCAAAACCAAAACCAATTGTTTCAGTCACTACCAACAACAGCAAAACGGAATCTTCTACAGTTCCTACCGCACCAAAGCCAATCCTCAAAAGTGCCCTCAAACGCTCCAATCCTACTCAATCTGACACTCAAGGTACGATACTTCTTCTTTTACTATCTTTTACACAAGTAGCTATTTCGCGCTAAAAAAAAGAATCATAGCACCCTAGGGTTACTCATTCGAACAGTTAACTACACTGAATATATACATGATTTCTTTTTGTTCATCTTCATTGCGAAGAACCCTATGTTTTACATGCTTATCTGTTCGTTCTTTTGTCTCTTTTACCTTCTATTTTTCAACTCTGAAGCGAATTACGGAAATCGAGTTTTCATTCAATAATCAATACTAGTTTCTTTCTCTTCTTAGAGGGAATGTATGACGTTGTGAGATGAATGGAAAGTGTTCTCGTTTAACATGCGATTCAGCAACAAAAATTAGCTATAAGATCGATCTTTTACTATTAGTATGTTTGGTAGTGTGGCTAGAGGATGTAAAATTACGTCTGACTTGAAGCTACAAGTTGTAGCTTCCACGGTCACGTCGAATTTTCCGTGGAAATGCCACCTTTCCAAACACATGCTATATTTATATATGATTCCAGCCTATTTCACATGAATTGATTTTTTGTTGTTGTATTCTCTGGTTCCATTTTTTACACCGATAGAGTAATGATTCCAGCCTTCAATGGTTAGTGGTTTAAGGTTTTGTTGTTGGTATTGTTGATGTCGGCGTAGTTAGTGAGAACTCAAGTTGATTATGAAAAATATCTTGATTTAAGAACTCCTTACATTGTTTAATCAATGAATACTCAAAAGAACTCTATTTGAGCTTACCTTGATTTGTATTGTAGTGTTTCGATTTGAAAAGTAGAAGGTTTAAAAAAGGGTTTACTTTTCTTGTGGTTTTGACTTTTAAGGAATGCTGGTATATGATGCAGTTATTGCTTTTATATTTGCTTCCAACCCTGTTTTAAACGATGGAGTTTACATTCTTCTGATACATGAATCTACATTATGCATCTTAATTTCAGCCGCAGCACCTAAAAAGAGCTTGAAGTTTAAAACCTCAACGGATGCTTCTGAAGCACAAGTTATTGAGGCCATGCAGAAGGTATCTACACACATCAAGAACCCTGCAAAGTTCAGCAAGGCTGCAAAGCTTGCCATTCAGCTTATTGAAGCAGGAAGTGTCAAGTCTGGCGTTAGTGATTATTTTTTTGCCATATTAGAAGCTGCTATGTCATCACCCGTACCTTGTACAGATCCTTCCGTGCGGGCAGATTATCATTCTCTGTTCTCAGCAGCCCAAAACACCAAAGAAGTAAGATAACACTTGATCAAAATATTCACTCTTGGCAATTATTTTTCCGCATAATAAATAGGTATGACAGAGTTTTTGACCCCCTCCCCTTTCTTTAATTGCAGCACCTCAATAAGAAGCAGAAGAATCAGCTAGCAACATGGACAATTAGTGCTGTGGTCGCAAATGATTTATATACAGATGACAGCTTTGTGGTATGGTTCTCACTGAACTTTTATGTTAAACTTGCTGATAACAACAACTTTAAAATTGCACTTTTGTTCCTATTCAAGGCAATGGGAAGCATACTGGAATGATATGCAACAGGTTTTGGCATGTAATGCTGTTCCATACATCCTAAAATGAAAGTGCGCTGCCATAGATGTACTGTCCTTTTCTTTGCACGTAATTCACAATATTCAAGCAATGTTGTTATTGCTTTTATGTTGCAATCTTTGAATCTGTTTTTTCACTTATCAATTCATTAGTTCCCTATGCACATGAATTGTGACCAAACATGGACTAAATGTCTCAATGAAGTCTTTTAAGGATCTGATTTTAGTTGTAGAAAACACTATAGGTTGGAAAGTTAAGTTTTTCTAAAGGAATACTTAGATAAGTTGTTTAGTGGATGACAGATTGATAAGTATCATTACTCCCAATACACCCATCTGCCATCCACTGTTTTCATTCATTCCCTGCTTTTTGGTGACAGATGGATAGTAAGGAATGGGAGTGCATTAGTGTCTTAGGACCCTAAATGAGAATGTGGGCCCAAATGAGCAAATAGCACAACAAGGGTGTTTAAACTTTAAATTCTTAAGATAGTTTTCAACAAAAGAACTCTTCATTTCATAACCATGCTTGCTGAATGTTTTCCCAAGATTTTTGGTATTCATTGCATCTTCGCTTTCAATTACATGCGTTATTAATTCTGCAATTTCATTTGAATATCTGATCGTTAAGTGAAATACATCTCTTTTCTGGGACCTGTGTGCATAATGGAGTTGATGAAACGAGAGATTGAAGTTCACGCAATTGAGAACTAATGGGTGGAGAACTATCTCCATTTTAGATTAAGTTACTCTTCTCATTGTTACCTTCATCAGCTACTGACTAATCGTTGGAGTAATTAGTGGCACAAGGAGTATGTATCTCATGATCCTCTTCATCCTCAGAAATACCTTTCCACTATGAGATCACGTTCCACTTCTCTACTAGCATTCAAAGATGAGACATCATTTTCTTTCACCATATTTAGCTTGAAATTATTACTAGCATTTGCTAGTGGATTGTCCTTTTCAACTCTAGAGTTTAGTTCAACATGAATGGATTGTCCAATAAAGGCTCTGATGCTTTGGTAGCTTGGGAAATGGAATTTTCCTTTTCTATTGTAGAGTTTACTTGAGTCTTGATGCCTGAATTGACTCCAACGGGTAAAGGCAAGTTTTGGGGTTGTTGCAGTGCAGTTTGGGATTAGTCTGCTTAGTTGCAAGGTGTGTAGGCAGTGTAGCATTCTTTTCAGTGGTGATGATACAGTTTTACAATTAGACCAATGAATTCCTTGCTTGGCAATCTTCTAGCTGATGTGTGACTTCATGTATTTTGGAAAGGCTATATAATGCATCAAATTACTTTAATATTGTCCGGATTGTTTCATCTGTAATGTTTTTATGTTTTGCTTAGTCAGGATTTAGAGTTGGAACGTTGTTGCCTAATTTAACCCGTCTTCCTTCATTATTTTGGGCTCTTAAAGTTTGTCTATTTGTTGCTTATTCTTTTCTCCCTCTAATATTTATACAGTTCTCTAAAGCAGCCGGACAAATCAAGGAAGCTATATCTAACCTTCCTGTTGCAACAAAGGAGGATGACAAAGAGGAAGCAATGTCTCTGAACGATTGTACAGTTACGGTAGATGAAGGTAGTCAAACACCTGCCACAGATAAGGATAATAATAATGTTGGGGAGGAAGCTGACCCATTTGGACTTGATGTTCTGATTCCTGAATCCACGAAGAAAAGCGAAAAATCAAAGGCAAAGAATGAAGAAGCTATGAAGATAAGGAAGGAGGACGAGGAAGAAACTAAGCGATTCCTAAAGTCACAAAGGAAAGCACTGATAACATGTCTAGAAATTGCTGCGCGGCGTTATAAAACAGCTTGGTAAGTGCTCGTACTATTTTCTGCTGTATTCGTCTTCTACATTTGTCTTGTCATTTTGACATTATTTGTTCTTGTTTGATTTTTCTCTGTGCAGGTGTCAAACCGTAATTGATATTTTAGTGAAGCATGCCTCTGATAATGTGGCAAGATTTACAGTTCATCAGAGGGATGCCGTAGAGAAATTGTGGGCTTCCATACGGGAGCAACAAACTCGTCGGAAGCAAGGGAAGTCAGTTAATGGAAAACTTGATGTTAATGGTTTTGAATGGCTTCAACAAAAATATGCTAGTGAGAAGATTAGCATTCGACATTCTGTTGGAGGTAGTGGAGACCGTCGTGCCACACAATGGCTTGGTTAAATTTTCTTGTGACATTCTCTGCAAGAGTTATAGAGAGGAGGATGGTGATGGCAATTTCAAAATGATCAAACTTGAGGGGAGAGTAAGTGTCCGTGTATTCATTGAGAATGTTGTAATTTATAATAGGTCTTAGAGATCTCCCCTGTTGGAAATTCCCCAAAAACATTGGTCGAAAATTTATAAAATGTGACTTTCTCCCTTCTTTCACAAACTGAAGCTATAAATGTGTTCTCAAAGCACGAAATTATGTTTTTAACTTTCTTACCTCAATTGAAAATTTAATATCCCAATACACCAAAACTCAAGAACTTAAAAACTACTCCTTTGTATCTTTTCTGAAACTCAGTTTTGTAAACCAGATTTTCTCCTCAAAATCTTATATAAGTATGATGGTGCGTATATTTCAATTTTTTTAATGAAGGTATGCTTTAGATGTTAATTTTGCACTCCACAGACAGATAGAATGTAGCTTCCCATAGCTAGCCACATCCTTCAGTAAAATGGTTTTTATTTCCTTTATCATCTTGTACCAAAAAAATCCTTCAGTAAAATGGACTGATCTTTTTATCAAAGATTGCAAAAATGCCTTCTGGTTGATTTCATAATATCTCTCATTTACAGGAGTAGATTGACCTGCTCCCGCGATACATGAACATATCAAATATTAACAAGTACCAACGTAGAAACACTCTAAGAATTTGCAGCATCGTCTCTCCAATTTGCTTTAAGGTGCTGTGATATTTTAAAATCATCTGATCTACTCCAATCATCAAGACAAAACTTTGTGAATAAGCACACTAACAAAGGATATGTAGAGCACTAAAAGTGAACTGAGAAACTAACTGCTCAGGTTAGTGTATTGACCGCCATAAACCTTACACCTTTCATGATAGGTTAAAATAATCACAGAATTATTATTATTGAAATTTTCATAGACAGTTGAATGTAGCTGAGTTCCACTGATATAACAAGAATCCACAGCAAAAGGGTTTTCTACATAATACTACAGTTCAAACATACAATTCGGCGTGTACAATAATACATCCCTTCTCAAGATAATTCCTATTGGTCAAGAATCAGGGTAAATTCTTATAAGATATATTAATGCATAAACTATGTAGCAGACATTAGTACATTACCAAACCAAAGGCAAAAAGCAAAATCCTTGTATTAAGAATGCAAAGCAAAAGAAAATTGCAACTAGTCAGTCCCAAATGAATAGAGCCATCTTCTCCATGAATGAACCTCTAGTTGCAAAATTTAGCAACCCATGACCCCTTTCAATCCCAATCTTCATCACTCAACTGACCATCCGCTTCTTCTCTAGGCGGCCTAACAACCAAAACTACACTTCCTAAACATTGATTAACACCATTTTGCTTCAAAGCTGAACCCCTCTCAACCTTCAAATCACCTTCATCAACTTTAACCAAATAAAACCCATCATCAGCATCCACTTCCCTTTTACTTCTATCAGTAACCACCAATATAGGCTCTTCCTTATACCACCTATTCACTCTCCATGGCAACATCCTTGCATCCCCAAACGACACCACAACACCACCTTTTCCAAAAGCACCACCGGCTCCCAACCCGGTAACGCCACCCACCGCTCCCACGCCTTTTCCGCCACCACCACACCAAAACCCCCTTCACTTCTCACCTCAAAAGGTGCCTCCAAAATACTCTTTTCCCCTTCCTGTGCCTTACACACCGGTAACACAACCACCTTATTCGCTTCCGCCACCTCACCAATTTTCAACCTCACCACCGGAACAACCACCTTAGTTAATATAGCCTCTTCCTCTACCGCCACGTCACTCCCTTTCAGTTCCTCCAAAACCGTTTTTCTAGCTTTATCAGTTTCCGCAACTCGCAGCGCCTCTTCCAGAAATGAAGTTCTTTCATCGGAAGGGTTTTTGTGTTCCCTACCTTGCCTGTAATACAAGAAAGAGTAACAATCTCCGGGGCAAGTGTAATCAAATGACTCCCAACCTTTCTCTCCACGCCGACTTGGAAAATCTTTAATCGAACGTGCGAGTTCTTGAGCACCTTTACCATCTAACTTATTCTCAACAATGAAACGCGCGGCGGAGGCGCGTTGAGAAGTGCTAAGAAGGCGAATCTCGTAGAGTACTTCGGAGCCACCGTTATCGAAGGAAGAGAGGAGTTCGGGACTAACATTAGATTGAACTAAAGAGTCACGAACTTGAGCGGCGACTATGAAACGGTTTTGTTCGACGCCGCTAATGCCGGTGGATTCTTCGATGTTGGAAGGGGAAAAACCTTCACGGATAAGGGAACTGATGAGTGGAGCGTATTCGTACCAGAGACCGAGACGGTTAGAGAGTAAATCGATTCGTGCTGGGATATCGAGGTTACTGTATTGAGAAGGGAGAGGAGCTGGTGGTGGCCGGAAAGGTTGGTATAGTTCTTTCTGCGGTTGTTGATTGGGTAGGATTATGCCTGATTGGGGTTGTTTGAGAGAATGGATACGGTGGTTGAATTTGGAGGAGACTAAGGAGATATTTGAAGAAGTGAAGTGAGAAAGAGATTTAAGATTCAGAGAGTTTACTCCGGTGGCAGAGCCACAGGGTGGTGTTGAGAGCGTTAGCATCTTGCTTGTTTATTCTGAAGGAGAGAGTTAGTGATGATGATGATTTAAGAATGGAGGTAGCTGCGTTGCTTTGCTTTGTTTTGTTTTGCTGCCTTACCCTTATCCGATTAACGATATCAGCTTCCCTTGTTTCATCTGGTAGATTTTCACCAGAAATAACTGTTAACAACAAAAATATCTTTAACTTAACCACGCACGACTCTCGCATATTAACTTCATAGTTCATCCACACAAACTTACACGTCTAATCACTATCTTTAAACTCACTAGAGTGTGATTATGCTGAGTGTGATTCAGTTAGATTTGTTTTTACCTCTCATATATTGGCGCTTAATATTCATCAGTTTTTTTGAAAAGTGATTAATCTCTATTGAGAGCTTAGTTTTTTTTCCTTTAATAAGCAAATATTAGTGGGCAGGGGAATGTTAGTTTAGGGATTTGAGCATGATTCAACCCTGCACTTTTCTTTCAGAACTTCTTCATATTGCTTACCGCTAACCGAATCGAGAGCTTAGTCGACTACATATACTTGACTTTGCCAATCCAAGGTTAGGATTTTCTTCATTTCTCAAAAGAAATAGACAATTTCATTTGGAGAGAGATAGACACATAGTTGGTTGTGGAACATAGAATTAGTTACTATAAAGAAATGGAGAGGATCCTAACTAGCCAATCCGTACGACTTTTGCCAATTTGTGTGGTTGTCGCATCTCAAAAGAGTTTTTTGCCATAGCCAATACTCGAACTCGAGACTTTAGTGTGTAATTTAAACTTGAGTAATGCGCGACTAACCTGTGATGGTGTCGAATTATATACTAATAAATAAAAAATATTACTTATTAGAAAGAAGGTAGATAAAAAAACAAAATAAATTGTATTGAATGGTTCCTATCTCGTTCTTAGCAGTTCAACCTAAGTGTGATCAAACTAGGTTGAACAAACTGTTCAACTAACTGATTCCCAATTCAACTAGTTAAACCCTTCGACCCAAACTAACTCTTACAACATCAAGTATTAAATTCCCAATGTTTGGAAAAAAAAGTATTAAACTCCTCATTTTTTTAGGAAGTTACATTCTCTCACTCCACTCAAGACTCAATTAAATGAAAATAGAGTTGGGCAAGAGTTTTAACCTGCCAATCAAAAATATCCGCAGTGTGTTCACAATAAAATCTCTCGTACAATTTCAATGGAAATAATAAGGTGAAGATTGTGTTACCTTTTTTCAACTAGAATTAGGCATGTATCGCCAATTAGCTATGTCATTTTAATAAGGGAATTATGTAGTGAGGCTTGTTATTCAAGAGTCATCAAGCTACCCACTTAGAACTTTCAGGTATATTATTTAGGCTAAATTACTGTTTTGGTCCTTTATCTTTGGCCATTGATTTCATTTTGGTCCTTTATCTTTTTTTTTTCTCATTTTGGTCCTTCATGTTTCATTTTTGTGTCAATTTGGTCCTTTTTTGTAATTTTTCATCCATCACCTTAACGGACGCCACGCTGGCAGTTAACTGCTGACGTGGCGTCCATCTGACGTGTAACCATTAAATGACATGGCCAATAAAGGACCAAATTGAAACAAAAAAGAAAGATAGGGGACCAAATTTAAACAACACACAAAACATCAATTACTCTCCATCTTCATTTTCTTCTCTTCCGGCAGCAACCATTACCTCCGGCGAGCCACCACCATCCACCACCACCCTCCCTCCACCACCACAACAGCAAAACAGAACCCCAAATCCCAATCCCAAATTCTAAATCCCTAAATCCCAAATTCCAATCCCAAATCCTAATTAAATCCCCCAACACCATCTAAACAACAAATTGCAATTTTTCCCTCACCATATGAATTTGGGAAAGAGAGAAGAAGAAGAAAGAGAGAGTGAGAACCAGAGGAAGACGAGAGGAAAAACCAAAGTTGGGTTCTTTCTATTGCAGAGAAATTAGCGAACAAAAGTGAGAAAAAGGAAGACCAAGAAAGAAGAAAAACCAGATCTGTGTAAAATGATTTTTTTGTTCCACCATTTATGGGTTCTTTCAATTATAACAAGTTCGACCATTTATGCGTTCCAGAGAGGTTGAAGATGATTTTTTGGTTTAGGATTTGGGAATGGAATTTGGGATTTAGGGATTTAGAATTTGGGATTGGGATTTTTCTCGGGTTAATGAAAACCAATAAATAACTTAAACAAATTTTAAGTCATAATGATACGTGGTAACAAGGTGGTAAAGATGTAGGAGACTAGTGGCTTCTGGATGGTGGTGGTCGATCGCACACACAATTGCTAAATACAAATCGCACACACAAAGTCTTTGATCGTCAAATGCACACACAAAGGCATTCATAACGCCCAACAATTGCACAATAGCGGTGAACCCTATCACCGAGAGCAAACTCGCTATGTACAATAATTCATCTCGAGCATAACACCGATCGCACATCCGCTAATCCTGGTGAACTCTATCGTGAGAGCCTAGGTTTAGGGCTCATGACTTCCCCGCCTAGTATCTTCAGCTCTCGGGTCGTCACCCGCTCGAATCCTAATTTCGATATTGATCATATACCGAAATATCCTCTAATCACAAGACACCCGCATTGGGCCGCCTCATATACACGATATAATATATATATACTTGGATTATGTCTCACACCATAATATGTTGCAATAACATATTATTATCCACATAAATTCTTAAAAATCCGTTTAGTCAACATTTAAGTTGTAAGCCATTTGGTTCCCACACGTACTCTATATTTTACTGTTTTTGAAATATTCATAACATTAACCGCTTAATTCAAAACCACTTTGGATATGTATCGAAAAGTTCTAACTAAAATTCTGCAGTTTCTCTCATAATACTGGACATCCCAAAAATCATAATCACCAAAAAAACCAAATCCGGACATCATTTTATTCCAAAATCATTATTTCACACATATACAAAATTTTACGGTTTTCCAATAGATTTGAAAATTCAACCGATTCACACCCAACTTTAAAACACATCCAAACAAACAATATTCCACATAAATGCTCTGGTGGTTAGGAAAAGGATTTAAAAGGAGTTTGAAGCCAGAACGGAGCGTCGAAACGAAACATTGGATATTGGGAACATAGGAACTTCTCGACTTAACGCCCAATTCCGCTCCGCTTCGCTTCTCCGATCGATCCCAAATGTATTTCAATCCTAAACAACCACGTCATGACCATACACACAAATATTCCAAATTGCATATCAATTCAAAAATCAAAGCATTATGGTTTCGTTTTAAATCTTCAAACACGCGTCCATTTTCGTAAAATAGCGTTTTTGACTCTAAAATTCTCGAAACTTGAAATTTGAAAATCATTCAAACATAGTTCAAAAACGATGTTTAAATTCCCTAAGCGAGTAAAACTCACCTCTCGCGTGATGAAAATCACGAAATACCAAATGTCTGAATTTGCTCACGAACGAGAAAACACACGAACAATCCCCGTATTCTCTAACTCAACCGAACACGATCCGGACACCTCCAACACTCCCAAACCGGCCAAAGCTACCCAAACCGAAATTCACTCAATCCAAGCTTCCAATTCAAACCCCTAAGCCGCAACTCCTCCAAATCACTATTCATCGTCTTGAAGCTTCAATTCACTATTCACCCATAATCCCAATTTGAACCCTAACCTTTTGATTCTTCACAAACCCCAAATTGGACCTCAATATATGCACAATCCACCTTAAACTCGCTCCCCAAACACCATTCAAAGCTTTCCTTTGAGCTTGAACAACAAAACCTCCATTTTGAGCTTCAAATTCAAAATGGCAAAGTGAGAGAGTGAGTGAGTTGTTGATGATGATTTTGGTACCAAATCGAAGAGGATGATGAGGAGATCATTTTTGGTGAAGGAAGAATTGTGTTTTGATGAGTTTAAGGCTTCCATTTTTCCTCTTCTTCCTCCATACCCATTCTTCCTCTTCTCACGCCATTTCCTCTTCTTTTCTCTCTGGGTTCTGTTTCTTTCTTTCTCTTTCTCTTATTTCTTTCTTATTTTATCACAAGTGTGGAATGAGAGAGTATTTTGGATACTTTTTGTGTCTCGGAAATCATTTAACGGAAGTCGTATAAATCCTAAAATACCCTTAGAGTACTAATTTCCACTCGGTTTATGCATTTAAATTATTGTCTCCTAAGAATTATAAATTGTTTTCAATCACAACCTCATATCCGTGACTTGATTTATTATTTATTCGGATAATAAATCACTCGTTAATTTCTTAATTTGAAATTAACGAAATTAGAGATGTTACAATCCACTGACTTGAAAAATTTTGTCCTCAAAATTTGACAAACATACCTCAAGAGTATATATACGGATATCTAATCCGCATATCGTCCCTCTAATTCCCAAATAGCTTCCTCGACCAAAAAACGATTACAAACTCCTTAAGCAATTGTAATTGTTCTCGTCCAAGCATTTTCTCTTCATGACCTAAGATATAACTTGGATTTGGGTGAAATGACGAATTAGTCAAAGATCAATCATTCCTAACTCCACGGTTGAGTGGGATTAGAATGTCTTTCCTCAATTAGGATACAAGAAATACTTCATTTAAATTGAACAATGCCCAAGATAAAACTATACAATACACTCGAGAACCGAGTTCCTTCACAAGCAATGCTCTACCCAGTAATAATGGTTGATGTAACTCTTACAATTCGTAATCATCGATCCAACTCTAGTAGTCTACTCCTTTTGTCAACATAACCCTTTTATCGACTCGTAGCTATCTTCGCTTTTCACTATATACACAGAATTTGCCCATTACTAATCATGAGTTAGATAATTCTCCTCACGAGGCTTCTCTTACATGGGTGCACAACTACCTCTTGTTGATTCAACATCAAACACATACTAAACCCTTTCCAAGCGTCCATTGTAATTTTAGAACTCGGGGCTGATTCGTAAGAGTAAAGATTGGCGTAAATCAACCGCCTTTTCTACTCTAGAAACATTCTTCACCATCGAAATTTCATTCAAACGATCGACCTTTACAAGTTAATCGTATGAGTGAAATAACTATCGTGAGAATCTTCCGATAAACCTACTATACAAATCAATTAGTTCCAAATAACTCCTTACCTCTATGATCGATAACGGTAACTCCCAATTCATCACGCCTTGACCCTTCTAGAATCCATTGTCACGCCTGCACAGGAATACCACACGCTTCCGAATTTCACTACCGCCATCTTGAAATCACACTTCGATGGCTTAGCCCATTACCTCTTTACTCAGTACATTCCGAACAATGCAAAAATGTACACCATGATCCACATGGGTTTTAAATATATACCAAGATGTTATCCAGAAAAAAATTTCAACAACTAGTCTAAAATGCGGTTATAGAACCTCGACCCATGTAATCCATGAATACCGTAGGAGCATTAGGTAGGCCAAGAGCATCACTACTCACTCTTGGTGTCCATATCTAGTATGGAAAGTCATCTTCTGAGTAACTAAAGCCCTAACATTTAATTAAAGGTAACCCACCTTAGACCACACTTTGAAATCACTGCTTCACCTTGAAGCCTAAACAACCTAAGCATAGATTCTTGGCATAGATACTTATTCTTAATCATAACTTTATCCAACTGGAGTTAATTTATACCCGATCTCCTACTCCCATCTTTCCTTTCAACAAGTAACACGGAGCACCCCAACTTGTGGGAAAACTAAGTAATATCACGTTCGATTTCACGGGAATATCAGTACTATTAGAACTTGGGTTAAACTCACCTTCTGAGTTCATGACTATCTCCCCAGATGGGTAACGGTTTTGTAAAAATTTTCTTGAAAACATTTGGATATGAAATAATTTTCCCACTTACCCATAGGAGTTTGTTTCTTTGCTAACCCGACATACTAATAAGACATATCTTCACCTCGTGACTCATTCTTGAAACTTCAATTCCGAGATCCTGATGATCTCACAAAAATGTATGGCCTTTCAAAACCTATAAGTCGATGACTATTCCAACCAATCATTCCTCGAATCAAATCTACTATTCATTCACTTAGAATCCATCAACAATAATGATACAAGGATGTACCTATCACAAATATCATAATATTCTTTAGATTAGGGATCATTAATAATATTATTCAAATGTTACTAACTCAAGAATCATTAATGGTAATGCTCGACAATGATAAGAGTTGATAATGTAGCTTATGAACCAAAAATCTCGGGCATTGCGGATGGATTACGTCAAAGCCCTTTGACTTTGTTTCATTGAATAGACGCAGTGAGAAATTGAACCAACTATCTCCCATGAAAAGCAACATTTCTTGATGATCTGTTTGGAATAGCATCGTCATAAGTTACATTATCTATAGCTAAAGCTTCGTTAAAGTATCACAAACATTCCTCGTACTCTTCTTCAAATTTGGAGCACCATACGCCTCTGTTATAACTATTATATACTTCAAAGACCTTCATCATCATGGTCCTTGGGTCATTAACTAAGGTATGGATCATACGTCAAACAACTTTTCTAAAGCCAACCATTCTCTTGAATGGAGCCTAATACTCAAATATTCAAGCATAAAAGAATCTAACCACATAGATCCCTCGCTTGATACATAACCGCTTTCCTAGCTAAGTAGGACTTACTCTGGCGGAACGTTTATGTTTGGATTCATCACGAAATCAAACCAGTTATTATAATTATCAAAGAAATAATCAAAATAGAAGGATTCTTCTACGGAATCAAACGGGCACAAGATGATGCTTCCAACGTTGATTCCGAGAACAATTCTCACCACTTTAGTCATTCCTTTGGTCCCACAACTCTCCAAAGACCACAAACGTTCAAACATAATCATAACCTCTTTAACGTATCCATTTGGTATGGAACATATCTTGCTTAACAATAAGTAAGGTGTCTCA
The DNA here is from genome assembly GCA_020916435.1 of Oxytropis ochrocephala. NCBI lineage: Eukaryota > Viridiplantae > Streptophyta > Magnoliopsida > Fabales > Fabaceae > Oxytropis > Oxytropis ochrocephala. Next base: position 22,142,858 of record CM037090.1, on the reverse strand, counting down.
CGTCACTTAATTACGTCTTACTATAGCACAACAACACTTTAAGAAATTGAATATTCCACCCTTGGATATACTGGTGACATACCTCATAATCGTTAGCTTTTGCAACTCTACCGATCGTTGAAAAGCTAAAGTCGCTAACAACCTTTTCCGGAATAGTCCATAGGAAAACTATAATGAGTATCATCCTAAAACAGTGTTTAGGAATCTCATTTTAACTACTGGAAGTTCTCTTTCCAATTCCCAAGCCTATAATAGGTTTATGTCCTACAACCGCTTTAGTACCAAACAACTTGGGATAATACAGAGATACATTCGAATACCATCAACAACCGATTCACAAACTACTCGGATGTGTAGACATTTTCGTTAGCTTTCCAACGCATCCGGAACATAAGAATCGGAGTTCCGGATTAGAAGTTATAAATAAATCAAGTTGGTGAACTATCGAAAATTTCTCACAAATCGAGACTAGCTTCCTCATAATATATATATCAATCATCTTGAATATATTTTCCCTCACATGTGACATCTCATTTCATTACTGCCGTCATTTCTCAAAATCAAGCAACAGTCCATTGCATAACTTGATTGGACACGAGTTTCCAGAAATAGATTGAAAAGATATTCCTCAAGTTCCTCATCTGAAAGTTTAACATTAGCATCCAATATAGGTGCGAGTCTTTCAATCCAATAATCACTCTTTTCCGAAATATTACCGTAACGGGAATTGTTTGAAACCCCGTACATGTTACCATCAAAATCACCTATTGATCTTATCTTGATTAGGACTTGGTTCAGAAACCGTAACCAAAACTAATTCGATCCGCATTGGGTTCTGTAGCCAATTCTGAGATTGCACTACAACTTACTAGATCAGCTTCATAGCATTTCGCAGTATGGCTTTTAAGGAAAAAGGAACCTTATCAATACTCGCAGCTATCCAGAGGAAACCTCTAACTGCAATCTAAGCTGGGGTTTACTCTAACCATAAAGTAAGGTTATAGATGGAATAATATTTCCATAACTGCTAGACTGACTAATCAACGGTCAGGATCTCGGGGTGCCAGTTAACCTTAACCGGTCTTACAATACGGTCATTATTACGCTAAAAGGCTTTCTCTCGATTGTAGTTCCTGTGGGACCTACAATAACTTCCACCGCAATTCTACAATTGCACCTAGTTCACCGATTGAACATTCGCCCACGGTTTTCTCGAACCAATTTGGTGCCCACTACTTACTTGAACACCAATCGTAGCCCTTTGCTTCCGCCGCGGCTCGATAAACCGAAGAAGGCCGAAATTCCTATGGTGTAGGGTTTGGACATTTTTGAGTGAGGCAACTAAGTGTCATCATTCTCGATAACTCACATGAAACATTGAGTGGATCCCGACTCAATACTTCACATAATATACCGAAAGGTTCGACATTTAATTGTCTAAGTCCCTAAGTGACTCTATCTAACCTCTTGACCATAAGGTCTCTAAGTCCGACAAGGTCGAATCGCTCACGATACCAAAATGTAACACCTCATATTTCTATCTAATAGAAATACTAAAGTGTACTTATTTAGCATACATCGAGATAAATTTCCTTGCTTAGATTTACAATCCTTACAAGAATAGCGGAAAACCAATAAATAACTTAAACAAATTTTAAGTCATAATCGATCTGAAAATAACAAGGAAAACCTAAAGGCGGAAGGAAGACTAAATCTTCAATCTTCTATTCGATCATGCCACCTACTCGTGCCATACGGACCTTCTTCTTTCCCCGTTAATCAAAAGCAACAACATTTGTAGGGTGAGATAACAAATCTCGATGTGAGTCTTACCGTGACCCTCACCTATCACTCGGCCTATTTATAAAACATTTGTTTACTTCGTGATTCAATTAGTAAACCACGCTGTCCGATCGCACACACACACGATGCTAAATACAAATCGCACACACAGTCTTTGATCGTCAAATGCACACACAGTGCATTCATAACGCCCAACAATTGCACAATAGCGGTGAACCCTATCACCGAGAAACAAACTCGCTATGTACAATAATTCATCTGAGCATAACACCGATCGCACATCCGCTAATCCCGGTGAACTCTATCGCCGAGCCTAGGTTTAGGGGCTCATGACTTCCCGCCTAGTATCTTTGCGAGCTCGGGTCGTCACCCCTCGAATCCTAATTTCGATATTGATCATATACCAAAATATCCTCTAATCACAAGATACACCCGCATTGGGCCGTCTCATATACACGATATAATATATATATACCGGATTATGTCTCACACCATAATATGTTGCAATAACATATTATTATCCACATAAATTCTTAAAAAATCCGTTTAGTCAACATTTAAGTTGTAAGCCATTTGGTTCCCACACGTACTCTATATTTTACGGTTTTTCGAAATATTCATAACATTAACCGCTTAATTCAAAACCACTTTGGATATGTATCGAAAAGTTCTAACCAAAATTCGGCAGAGTTTCCTCTGTAATACGGACATCCCAAAAATCATAATCACCTGAAAAACCAGTCCAGACATCATTTTATTCCAAAATCATTATTTCACACATATACAAAATTTTACGGTTTTCCAATAGATTTGAAAATTCAACCGATTCACACCCAACTTTAAAACACATCCAAACAAACAATATTCCACATAAATGCTCTAGGTGGTTAGGAAAAGGATTTAAAAGGAGTTTGAAGCCGAACGGAGCGTCGAAACGAAACATTGGATATTGGGAACATAGGAACTTCTCGACTTAACGCCCAATTCCGTTCCGCTTTCGTTCTCCGATCGATCCCAAATCGTATTTCAATCCTAAACAACCACGCATGACCATACACACAAATATTCCATCCGGCATATCAATTCAAAAATCAAAGCATTATGGTTTCGTTTTAAATCTTCAAACACGCGTCATTTTCGTAAAATAGCGTTTTTGACTCTAAAATTCTCGAAACTTCGAAATTTGAAAATCATTCAAACATAGTTCAAAAACGATGTTTAAATTCCCTAAGCGAGTAAAACTCACCTCTCGTGATGAAAATCACGAAATATACGAAAATGTCGGAATTTGCTCACGAACGAGAAAACACACGAACAATCCCCGTATTCTCGAACTCAACCGAACACGATCCGGACACCTCCAACACTCCCAAACCGGCCAAAGCTACCCAAACCGAAATTCAGCTCAATCCAAGCTTCCAATTCGAACCCCTAAGCTGCAACTCCTCCAAATCACTATTCATCGTCTTCAAGCTTCAATTCACTATTCACCCATAATCCCAATTTGAACCCTAACCTTTTGATTCTTCACAAACCCCAAATTGGACCTCAATATATGCACAATCCACCTTAAACTCGCTCCCAAACACCATTCAAAGCTTTCCTTTGAGCTTGAACAACAAAACCTCCATTTTGAGCTTCAAATTCGAAAATGGCAAAGTGAGAGAGTGTGAGTTGTTGATGATGATTTTGGTACCAAATCGAAGAGGATGATGAGGAGATCATTTTTGGTGAAGGAAGAATTGTGTTTTGATGAGTTTAAGGCTTCCATTTTTCTCTTCTTCCTCCATACCCATTCTTCCTCTTCTCACGCCATTTCCTCTTCTTTCTCTCAGGTTCTGTTTCTTTCTTTCTCTTTCTCTTATTTCTTTCTTATTTTATCACAAGTGTGGAATGAGAGAGTATTTTGAATCTTTTTGTATGCTGGAAATCATTTAACTAAGTCGTATAAATCCTAAAATACCCTTAGAAGTCTAATTTCCACTCGGTTTATGCATTTAAATTATTGTCTCCGCAATTATAAATTGTTTTAAATCAACCTCATATCCGTGACTTGATTTATTATTTATTCGGATAATAAATCACTCGTTAATTTCTTAATTTGAAATTAACGAAATTAGGATGTTCTGACTCGCTGGGAGGTAATGGTGGGCTAGGAAGAGAAGAAGATGAAGAAGGAGGAAGAAGATGGAGAGTAATTGATGTTTTGTGTTTGTTTAAATTTGGTCCCCTATCTTTCTTTTTTGTTTCAATTTGGTCCTTCATTGGCCATGTCATTTAATGGTTACATATCGGATGGACGCCACGTCGATTAGCTAATCACAACGTGGCGTCCGTTAAGGTGATGGATGGAAAATTACAAAAAAGGACCAAATTGACACAAAAATGAAACATGAAGGACCAAAATGAGAAAAAAAAAAAGATAAAGGACCAAAATGAAATCAAGGCCAAAGATAAAGGACCAAAACAGTAATATAGCCTATTATTTATCATGGATAGGTCTAACTTTTTGCTAGCAACAAAGTTGGGTAAAGTCTTTGTTCATGAATTTCACCTTTTGCTTGTATTAATAAGGAGCGAATATTAGTCGGATGTATAAATGGAAGTGCAGATGAGGTGTTGGGGTCAATCAATCTTGGCTATTAGTATGATGAATAAAGATGGCAAAGCAAGTCGCCCCGCCCCACCATGCTTTTCCTTAAGCATGTAAACAATGGTAGATAGAGGTGGTTCTCGAATGAGTGTTTAGTTAAGAAGTAGAGAGAAGTTGAAAAGAGAAGGTGTGAAAGAGAGAGGGGAAATGGCTTGGGTGTGTGTGTGTGTGAGAGAGAGATAGATAAAGAGAGGGGGGGCGGGCGACTTAATTAAGTTAAAGTTATAGGGAAATTGATTTTCTAGGTTCAAAATATCAATGGACGAATCCGAATTTCAAAAGTTAGAAATAAACCCATATATAATCAGAACTATTTAAGGAGTACTACTTGAGCCGATGGTCGTATTTGACTCATTAAAACGTCTTTGTGTACTCTACACAAAAGGAGTTGTATATAAGGGATCATAATTTTGTGAATGTCTTCAATGAGTTTGATAAATTCAAACATTACTTCAAGAAGCTACTAAAAAATCTTTATAAAATTTCTTAAAAAAAATCTTTATAAAATTGTCATGTCAAACACTCACAAAAGACTTATCCATCAACTATAAACTAGCGTATTGACATTGCTAAACGAAACGTAAGTTGATCGAGAATTCCAAAGACCATCAACATCACAATCATTTTGTCAAAAATAAAATAAAATTCAACATCATAATCAAAATCCAACATATATAGAACCAAATCAAACACATAGAATTACACCACAATATATACTTACTTGTGACTTGGTACTTTTAACCCTCCCTTTTTGGGCACACATAGATGATGCATCAATCAAATGAGATGCAACTTGATCAACTTGGCAGAGGTAATCTAGAAGTGAAAAAATTGTCTAAAGAAGGAAATGGTAAAATACTCGACGTGGGCTCTATATTCGTTAGAAATGATAAAACTCAACAGGAATTTTAGGGACATCTCTAATTTTTGAAGGTATAATAAAGACTGATGCAAATAGTAACTACTTTCTATTTTTGAGTAAAAAAAACTTTCTGCTTTTTCCCAAGATAATTGAGTGTGTTTAATTAGTTTTTTTTAAAACATTATTCTGTCATAGAAAGATTATTAAATTAACAAATTTTGTTTTTCATTAAATGATGAAAATAAGAAAAATGATTTTTAAAATCCTTACTTTTTTAATTTTAAATTAGATCAGAATTTGCATTCACCCAAAAAAAAAAGAGGTTACACCCAATTCAATTCTTGACTTTACAAAATTGTTCAATTTAATCTCTGATTTTTCACAAATTTCAATATAGTCCCGAACATTTACAAATGTGTGTCAACTTAGTCCTTACGTCAACAACTGTTAGTAAAAAGTATCAGCATAGGGATCAAATTGATAATAAGTTATATAAGTCGGAGACCAAATCGAAACTAAGTTATATAAGCCGGGGATCAAATTGATACTATTTACTAACAATTATTGACAAAAGGACTTAATTGACACACATTTGTAAATGTTGAGGATTAAATTGATATTTGTAAAAGTCAAAGACTAAATGAAATATTTTTAAAAAGTCAGAGACTAAATTAGGTATAACCTAAAAAAAAAAGAGATTGAATTTAATTTATTTCCCAATGATATAGTAATTTTTGTTAGCAACCAAACACAGTACAAACCCTACTACTTGTTCAATTCGCATTTCGCATTTCGCCGTGTCTCTCTCCCGATTCAAAACCTCTCTGCTTCTTGTCGTCGTCCTTGTTTTTCACTTCACGGTGGTCCTCTTCTATAAACGGAGATTGACACCAACCGATTCCGCGTTTCTCCCTCTTTCTCTCTCGATTCCATTTGAATCGGTGAAGGAGTTCTTTCAAGGTACTTTTCCCTTTATGGCTCCTTTTTCAGCAGTTTCCGCTCGTACTTCTCCAGTGTAATTTAGGGGTTTACTTCCAATATGAAAATTAATTGCAGAAATTTAAATAATACAGAATTCAGAGTCTTTTGCTTCGTTAGATTTGAAGAATGTCAGAAAACATTACTAATCGATGTCGTTATTGTTTCTTCCTCAATTTTTTGTTGATGCCTGGATTGATTGGATTCACGTGCTTTCATTGTATCTGCTTTGGTGCTTCGTTCATATTTTCCTGTATGTAGGTATTATTAAACCACTAAACCAATGGCGGAAGATCTAGTGCTGGATACTGCAATCAGAGATTGGGTGCTGATCCCTCTCTCTGTGGTTATGGTTCTCATTGGTGTGCTCCGCTATTTTGTCTCTAAGCTTATACGCTCATCCCAAACTCCTGATGCCAAAATTGTTAAAGAAGGGTATATCAACCTTTACTCAACAGCTGGTTCTGTAGCCTGTTCACAATTTGTTTTTCATTCTAAATTTGATTGATATCATATGGATGTTTTGGTGGTGTTAATATAGGCAAGTGATGCTAAGAGCTCGGAATTTGCGTGCCGGAGCAAACATTATTCCTTCAAAAGCTTTTCGTGCTCGCAAGATTTATTTCTGTAACGAGGTTTGTTTGCTTAATACTGCATATTCTAGTTTTCCAGAAAGTTTAAATGCGTGTTTATTGTTTGGGATAAAATTGAAGTAAAGTGGACTGCTTGTTGTTTTGAAGCAATTGATCCAACCTTATGATTTGTGAGTTTGCTCAGCTTCTATGCTTGTTTGTTCCCAAAGTTTTTTTCGCTGGATCCTTGACAGGATAGTTGATGAATAAATTCAAATTTGAGCTCGGAAACTCATCAGAAGTTAATAGCTCTGTCACGAGCTTTCTGTAGTATTTCACATAATTATTTGCCTAACCAATTCAACAGTGAATTAATTGTTTGTCGATTTTCATTGAAGGAAAATGGTCTGTTGTTTGTTCCAAAAGGCCAAGCCACGAATCCACAAGCACAGATGTTCTCCGATCCAAACATGGCAATGGATATGATGAAGAAAAACCTTTCAATGATTGTACCTCAGGTATTGAAATTAGAGTTTGACACTTCTCTGTCATTAGATTTTGGATCATATTCCTTGCTTGTTGTTCTACTTTTTGCTTATGATGTGATGCCTTATTAACTTGTGTTGTTTCCTCTTGTTGGGCAGACTCTTACTTTTGCTTGGGTGAACTTTTTCTTTTCCGGATTTGTAGCAGGTAAGTTTTCACACTTGCTTTCCACGGTTGCATTTTATTTGTTAATCGGAATGTTTCTTCCCTACATGAATTTATATTCCTCGAGATCTGTTTATGTCTTCCTTTTTACGCTGTCAAGATGACAGCATTGTTGTTGATTGGAATGCCAACATGTTGATTTGTCGACTATGGAAAGCCATAGATTTGCTAGTTGCTATGAAGACTGACGGGAAAATATTGATGGAATAATAAGACCTGTTTTGACAAAAGGAATGATAAGGCCTATACAATGGCTTTTATTGATTTTGAAAAGGTCTATGATAGAGTATCTTGAGATGTTTTTGTGGAAGGTTTTAGAGAAGACAGAAGTTTGGATTATTTACATTTGATCAAAGATATGTACAAAAGTTGTCACAACTAGTGTGAGTATACAAGAGGGGAATGTAAGAAATTTGTCATCAACTACAAGTGTGTACCAAGGGTCAACTTTGAGCTTTTATCTTTTTCTCTTGGTTCTAGACATACTTATTGAACATATCCAATAGATGGTATCTTGGCGCATGCCTTATGCACATGACATAGTCTTATTTGGACAGTTGAGGAAAATAAATGAAAATTTAGGGATAGAAGCAAGCCTCGGAGTCACAATTTCCACGTAAATACAAGTAAAACAAATAAATGGAATGCAAGCTTAGCATGAGATAAACAAATCCTAACTCGCGAATAAATTTAGTATTCCAGAGACAACATTGTTGTGTTGGATATGTGGTCGCACAAGAAATGCTAGGATTAATGGAACAATACAGACACTAATGCTAACTAACTGAACATAACACTACTCTATAACCGCTTCTGCTTTGTATGAAATTTTGTTAGTAGTGTTTTGATGATAGTCATCTGCTAGGCACAAGCTTGTATTCCCTACTTCTGTTGTTTACCTCCAAAAAATGTTCAATTTTTTTTTTTTGCAGCCAAGATACCTTTTCCACTGACACAGAGGTTTAGAACGATGTTGCAAAATGGAATAGATCTTAGCACAGTAGATGTTAGCTATGTCAGCAGTCGCTCATGGTAATCTTATTTTCATGGATATCTACCTGTTTCACTCTTTTTGGTTTAATTGTCATGATTGCATTTCAGGTACTTCCTCAATCTCTTTGGCTTGAGAGGATTGTTTAGTCTCATCTTGGGTGAAGAAAATGGTTAGTAATTCATGTCTTGAAAGTTGAGCATTGTTATAGTTGTTTTCAATTATCTCATCAATTCCATAATTTGATTTTTATTAGTTTTTGATATTTTATCTATTTTTCAAATTACAACAACTGGGATTTGGATAGACAGTTAGAAATTATGATATGCTTTGTTTTGATGCAGCTGTAGACGATACTCAAAGAATGATGCAAATGGGGGGTGGATTCGGAGCAGATCCTTCAAAGGTACCTATATGAGTGGTTTACTGTAGACTTTTTTATAAATTTGTAGATCAATCTTTGCCCATGAACTTGAAGATCAATCTTGGAATAATTTGATTCCATGACTATCCCCAAATTTTTGGCCGTGCTGCAAAAAAATCCAGTGAGGTTTCTATAAATTTTTACTGAGATGACTATTAGTTAAAATTGAACACTTATGTTTAAAATGGTATAAAAGGTGACAACTCCGGTACTGTGTAGTTTTATTAGGTATGATTCCTAATGTCAAATCTTTTAACGCCATGCTATGCTTTTATGTAAATTTTTCTTCAAATTGAAATTAAAATTTGGGTTATTTTTGCCATATGGGCATCGGGGATTCCTAATGTGAAATCTTTTACTCACCTTCCTTCATGTATGCTGAATAATTCTCCAAAAAAGTTAGTCTTTGCTGAGGATTTGGCTAATTGCTCGGGGATTAATAAACTATGTGGGGATCCATGCGGGACAGGACACATTCTTCACTAGCTTTGCAGTTTCATCACTAATTTTGAATAGTGAAAAATGAATAATACATTAAATAATTCTAGTGTTGTCTCTAACAAAGCAATTCCCAAATCTTACTTTCTTCTTCCTTCGATCTTGTTTTCAGGGTCTGAGTGTTGAGAAAGACAATCTCGACATAACCCAGCATGATTGGGCCTTGCCAAATTTCGAGCAACATGCTGAAGCTGTGTTGAGGAAAGTCATTGGTTGAACAATGTTGTGGAAAAAGGAAGTTTAAATGCTTGCCTTTAAATGCACTGACATTCTATATTGTTGCGGTTGGAGTTTTACCATCCACGGCAAAAATATTGAAGATCATGTTGAGACAATGATTTTTATGTTGAAACAAAAAAATTGTATTTTACTGTCAGTATAAATTGTCACAATTTTGTTGAAAAATAATTGAAGTTATTCCCTCTAATATGTTTTCGGAATGTTCGTATCCATTTGAAAAGCATAATGGCTTCCCATGAAATGTTGAGTCCGGTAATGTGATATGACTTAAATCACATTACGGGGCTCAACATTTCATGGGAAGCCATGTATGACCGTGGCTTGTAAAAATGACCTCTATAGGCTTTTCTTTTGCCAAACATTAAGCTGTCTTCAGTCCCAAAATTCCGCTCCGTACGAGTTTTACAAACCTCAATATCATCACGAAAGTGCATTCTCAAACGGAGGCCCCAAACTACCAATTGCTTTGTGCACTTACAGTGTCTATTTAGTAAACGATCACAAACATCCCAAGTTCCTTTTACTATCTCATTCAGCTCAGGTTCACCCAACCAAACATTTTCAAATTGGAATTGACGCTTCTTGAAAACATAATACCTATTTTCAGTGGCAACTAGTAGTATAGGCGTCTGATCAGATGGCAACCATGAGATTCTTAAGATTACCATTAGGGAATATATTAAGCCACGACTGCGTAATCATGGCCTTATCCAAACACTCATCTACGGCCTCACTAGAGCTTAGACCTTTCTCCACCAAGTATAACCATGACTTCGAATAGACAGGTTGATTAAACATCCAAAGTTGCCTCTCTCAAGCCTGCCAACGGCCACTTTGGATGGTCAACATTATCGCGTTTTTCACCATTTGTCAACATATCATTGAAGTTTCCGAAAATGTACAAAGGAATGTTGACTGCATAGTCTAAGCTCTCAAAATCTCTCGAGATTCTCTCGTCCGCTCTCTATTGGGAATATCGTAAAAACCTATAAGACGCCAAGGAGCTTGCACATCTTCATTAATAATAACATGGCAAAATTGCTTCCGATGTCCTTAACTTATTTTCAAATTTCAATTTAGTCTTTTAAGTTTTATTTTCCAATTAAATCCTTTAAGTTTCAAAACGTTAGCAACGTTTTTTTTAAGAAAATGCTTATGTGGTGGCTCTTAGGATGTCCAAGACTAAGTTATCTATGTTGATGTGACAAGATATAATTACTGATTCGTTGTTTTAAATTAATTTAGATTAAAAATAAAAGAAAATTGTGCAACTATTCTTCATCTTCGTATTCTTCATTGAACCCTAGTTGTGTAACCCAGAAACACAATAGAAACTAGACAAAGGGGGAGAGGGACGGAGGGGTTGAACCTGCTGAAACCCATTTTTCACCATGAATCCATCACCTAGCCACCATGTTGAGGCTCATTTTGTATTATTTTTTTTTTTGTTAAAACATCCCAACGAAGCATTTGCACAAATCCATTTTATCCTTACTCCCACGAAGCATTTTAGATGTTTTGCTATTTCGTTGTTGGATGATTGGCCACGTGGGTGAGAAATTCATAACATTTGAATGAATTTGTTAAAAAAGTGATCTAGACAAAATTGCAATGTTGCTGATGCTTAGTGTATTTCTGGATTACACACGGGTGTTTACTGTGTTTCTGGGGTACTATACAATTAGGGTTCAACGAAGAAGATGAAGAATAAGTGCACACTTTTCTTTTATTTTTAATCAAAATTAATTAACAACAATGAATCATCATTACATCTTGCCACTTAAGTATTATAACTCACATTTGGAAACTATAACAGCCACATAAGCATTTTTTTAACGGAGTTAAAATTGAAAGTCAAAAAAGGTTAACATTGTTAATATTTTGAAACTTAAGGGATCAAATAGGAAAAAAAACTCAAAGGATTAAATCGAAATGTGAAAAAAAAATTAAGGGGCCTCACGGGCAATTTTGCCTAATAACATTGATAAAACTAAGAATAATTTTGAATCTCGCAATAATTATTAGGGTTTTTTTTTTGGACCCCCACCCTCTCCCCTTAAACCCCCACCCAACATATGAAAAGACCAAAATACCCCTGTTTGTTTACAAAATCATCATTTCTTCACATAATTGGTCATACCTACGTTTGACCACCTTCACTCTGCGCATATACGCCACCACACGACGTATATACGATTAGCCAAAATCCACCAATCGTATATACCCCACCGTAACCCTATATATGACGAGCAACTTTTTACTCATCAGTATATACCCCAATCAGCGTATATCTGATTAACTGAAATTCACCACTCGCATATACGCCTGAATACCCTATATACGACGAGCAAAAGTAAGCATCGTATATACACCATTGTTGATGTAAATACGATGAGCAATTTAAATTTTTTTTTTTCCTTTTTTTTTTTCCTTTGCTTGCAGTGTCCTACAGCATGTAGAGAGACGCGAGGTATCTCTTATCTGAGAGAGGGAGTCATCTCCATCGCTCGAGCACGAGGACTCGGAGGCATAATCGACTCCATGCTTGAATGAGGAGAGAGAGACAGTGAACCACCGAGTATCGGCTGAGCCACCGAGTATCACCGAGGACCATGACGCACTCGATGCACTACCGGAGCTTTCTATCTTGGGGATTACTGCAGCAGAGCCGCAGCAGGAGGATTGGCATAGAGGAGGCGGTTTCTCAAGATCATTCCCACTTACTCCTCGGTATCATCCACGATATCCTCGATCGATCCTCAACCTCTTCATTACCATCCCCACCTCACGAGTATCGGCGGCAGCAGCTTTCTGTGTCGATACTTATTACTCGCATCCTATGTCCGAGTATCATGAGGAGCCTCGGGAGCCTCACCTCTCTTTTCACCGACTTGGCGGATCATGTCCATAGCTTCTATACTCGTGACCGGTAAGTTTTGCATTTTTGCTTAAATAATTTATTTAAGTCACATAGTCCGCACTTTTTGCTTACATTATTTATTTATTTTTATTTCGTGAGTATCGTGTTGTCAAAGTATGGGGCTCATGGCAACAAAGTCCATACTAGACTCCATCTTCATTACCCTGACCTACTTCAGCGCACCACTGTGGTCAGGGACTCCAGATTGGCCCCACTTCTCCAGACTGGCCACGCCACAGTAGACCATGAGTTGCTGTCGGCTTTTATCGAGAGATGGCACTCAGATACTTCGTCATTTCACTTGCCATTTGGTGAAATGACGATCACTCTGGATGACGTCTCTTGCTTGCTGCACCTTCCCATCCAGGGGAACTATGCCACACCTCCCGCCATCACTGTGAGCTCGGAGTATGCCACACAGCTTGCTGAGACATATCTGGGTGTGTCACGGGTTGAGGCTGCTAACAACACCCGTGGGGTCCGTGACATGACTTCAAATGGTTGGGCGGTGTATGAGTGTAACTTGGAGGTGGGGGTGACATCACCGCTTTGTGAGGCTTATTTAGGTGGGTGGGGATGGCAAAGACCTGATGACGTGGTCGGAGCTTAGACAGCGGGGGCGCCAGTTAGGATTTTTATTTGTTTTTGATGTATTTGATATTATATTGGCACTTTATTATTAACTTTTTTCGGATGTTTTATTTATTTTACGAGTTTCCATGAATTTTTGATTTCATTGATTCGATAAAACAAAGTTACACAAGCGATACAACATAAACAACTAGAATATAAATAGACAAATAAAATGAAAATACAATAGAAACTCTTGGAAATGGGGTGGAGTTAATCGACGAAGGATCTCAATGACGGTCCTTCCGGTTTCGGCGACGCATGATGAATGTAACTCTTCCATTTAAACATAATATGATTGGACATCATCTGCCGGAGGTCATCATCGGTGTTGACATCCACGGCAGAAAAGTGAAGACCTCCATTAGTCCATTCCGGTTTCCGATAAACGATACGAATTATATCATGCTCGTCGTTCTCTGGTTGAACCATCCGCAATAGTTTCTGCTTAAGAGCAACAAATGATATATCGTGTTTTAACCTACACGAAACAACATCTCTCCCATCGAAACTTATACCATCATCTTTCAAGATGATGCTCTGATGATCAGCAAACCCCATATTAGAATGAACGAGAGTGAGGGAAGACGGCTCGTAGTATGACATTAGCGAAGCTTGCATCATCTTCAGTTGTGATGTGTTAGAGAAGGAGGAAGTTGAAATTTTGGTGTGAAAATAGTGATGGTGGGAGTGAGTATTTATAGATGAGGTAAAAGATTGCCGTGCAATCTACACCGTTGATCAACTTTGAAAGTGAAATCATGACCGTTAATTTTTTTTTTACAAATTAGGGAAAAAAAATTTTAAGGCTCATCGTATATATGTCATTTGGGACATATATACGATGAGCCTTTTTTTAAAAAAAAAAAAAAAGAAAAAACAAAGGGCAATTTGGGAATTTAAGTGTGAGTGGGGGTTTAAGGGGAGAGGGTGGGGGTCCAAAAAAAAACCCTAATTATTATTCTTCAAAAGGGTAAGTAGGCCACCATTGTGTCCATTACAATGAACAACAAAACCCGTAAAACCAATCAAACGATAAACTTCTCTAACACGGTTATCATGACAACTAGTTTCGAACAAAAACAAAACATCTAGTTTGTGGTACTGAACTAGGTCACATTAATGAAGGAACCACACTCGGGTGACCTAACTTCCTCTCTACTCACGAAGCCACCTACTTTTTCCAACACTACGGCGACGGTCAACACGTAAATCTGAACTCCAGCCCCTCACACCATCATCCTCCTCCATCAAGTAAAGCTTCTCACAAATCTGATCTGTATGCCCCAACATCCCACACATGAAACAAAAAACATTAAGCCTTTCATATTTGAACCGCACTGTAAAAACGTTATTGCCTCCCCTAATCTTTGTCACACGTTTCAATGGGTGACGCACATCCATCTTCACCCTAATTCTCATGTATGGTCTCCAAACACCAATGTTGGTCTTTGAATCATATTCCAAGAACTCGCCCAAGAATTGGCCCAAAGCTTTCCCGACTTCCATGGTCATGAAACCTATTGGAAGATCATATATTTGCACCCAAAAAACAACATATTGAAGTGGTATCTGCATTGGTATTTCATTCTCACCAATAGGACTCAATAAAAGAATATGGTTATCGAAATGCCAAGGCCCCCCATTTAGCACTCTCTGCATATCAATCTTGTGAAAGAATTGGAAGAGAAACAAGCCCCTATTCAGCTCTTCGATCACAATTCCTTTAACTGGTTGCCACACTGTAGCCATACGTTCCTTCATGATCATTGTACGGATTGGTTTTTGAGTTAGGAACCTCCCTACCAAAGACAGTTTCACATCGGTACTCTGATCCCCCGTTATTTGTTCCTGGAATAATGACTACTCATCAAAATAATGAACTGTGTATAAAAATAAATAAATTAATAAATAAATAATGAACTCAAATCAATCAATCAATCAAAATATAACATAACTCATCTATATTGTAGTTCAGTTGCGCAAGCTAATAGATGAGTGGTGGAATCCATAGTTAGCTTGGGCAACTTTGAAATGTCGACAAATCATAAAGAAAGAATCTTCCATAGCAGACGAGTAGTCAATTTTCTTCAACATTGTGAAAATACATATAGAAATTTTAAGCTATAGTTAGAACTAAATCCACGTAACCCAAAGACAACATTTTCTATCCGTCTTTTTTTTTTGAGAATAGCATTTTCTATTCCTGTCTTATAATGCATAGTTAGCATTTAGATTAAATATAGGAATATTGCGAAGAAGAATATTTGTTTCACACTGTTATTTTGTACACTCTCACTATACTACTATATTTTTTATGGTCGAATTTGAAAGGGGAATTTAAATTTGAATCTCGATATTTTCACGATAAAAAGACACATAACGACATAAGTGTAAATTTGATTTTTGATTAGAAAATATGAAAGTTCCATTACAAATAGGGGGTGGAATCATGGATTAGAGACTCAGCAAGGCACTATCTTCAATCAGTAAGAGAATCGAAGAGGTACGCTTTTGAAGCGTAAAAGAATAAAATACTTCCTCTGGTCCTTGTATTATTATTTTTACAGTTTTAGGTTTAGGTTCAATTGAATAACTAATGTATCTAGTTTATAATTAGGTCAGATACATCAACTATTCAATGAACATAAACTGCAAATTCTTCTTATAAGGATTAAAGTAGTACTCTACAAAAAGAATCTTAGGACGTGAAGATGGATTTGGAGACGCCAACATGTTTCCTCTTTCTAGATAAGTGCCAATATGCCATCAAATATTCATTCCAAATTTCATGCGTTTATGCTTGAATTGAATGCAGTCCATTATTATCCAATTATTCATATAATACAATCTTCTACAATATGATACAAGAACCTGACCTAAATCTCTCACAACATCTAGCCAGAAACGACATAAAATTTAGCAAAAAGAAAAAGAAACGACATAAATTTCATATAATTTACAGATTCTGAAATCAAAACGAATTAATGTTAGCATCCACTTCCAACCTTTATTTGAAGCCTAAAAATAGATAATTCATTCATGATATTACAAATTCACAACCAGACTCTGAGAGGTCAGTCTCTTTCCACCATCATTCCTTGAGGCTTTTCAACGCCTTTGTGAAATCTAATAATGAAGAGAACAAGCATTATTTAATTATCCATTATTGTTAATTTCTAGTAGTATATTGTCAAAATCAGTGCTCTATTTCAAAAGTGAGCAGAGAAGGTGACTGGTATTTAGCAGAGTTGTGATATTCTCATGCATTCTTTTTAGTCCCAATATAGAAGTTATTATGTAATGCAATTATGCAAACAATCAAAGGCTCGTTCATGAGTAAACAACCTAATATGGGATCAGAAACAAGAATCCACAAGGTTGAATGAACCCTAGATCCAATTGGCTATTTAACTAATAAATCAAATATCTCAATTAATATTTTTTTATGTTAAAATATCTCTATAGATTAGAGCAATATACTACCAATATAATCCATTAACTGGTCAGGTCAACATTAGGCATATTATGAATTGTTCTTTTGAGAAAAGAAGGGGGAAACACAGTTGGTGAAAGTTTTTCACCAAATGAAAGATTCTTTCTTTCCTTTAATGTTTCTTTTATTTCTACTGTGTTTTGTTAGCCTTATAAGTTATAACTACAAAACGAGACTAAAATTTCTAACACAGAATGACAGAAGATGCATGATGAGTGATGACACCGCTTAACAAAAAAGATACCTTAGATTGTGGCTGAAGATGCTGTCTCAAATCTACTTCTGCAACAGGAGACTGATGGTGCTTACTGCTTCCCTCATCCGTGTCACAACTGCTTTTCTCTTTACATTCCAGAGCTCCCTGATCAAATTCCTCATTAAGGATGACAAAAACTATATTGTACTGAAAATCAGCAATAGCAATTAAATAACTAGGAGTTGGCTACTAGCAGTGGCGGATCTTGGGAAAAAAGTTGGAGGGAGCCAAATTAGTAACAAATATATAAAATATTTTTCACAATAAATTCAAAGTTGTTTCATTTGGTTCAGTGGTAAATTTTAAGTATATCAGTATTATTGTTAGCCGTTCAAATCCTGCTAGGAGCAATTTTTTGTTTCAATTTTGAGGAAAATATACAAAATGACTGCAAAAACTGAAAACGCAAGCTGCGGGATTCGAACTAGGGTCTTGGACATCACTAAAGTCATGCCTAACCACTGCGCCGCTCATCAGTTTTAGTAATTATGGTTCATTTAATTTTATATAATATTATTTTGTGTAAAATAGATGTGTATATAGAGTAAATTTTAAAAAAACTGGAGGGTACCGTCCGTGGCATCCCCCGGCTCCACAAGATCCGCCACTGGCTACTAGTGAAGGGTTTAGATTGTTTGCAAGAGGCCATAGGATGCAACCTCTGTGCAGCTATTGTACAAAACGAATAACAGGAATTACATAGGGTAAGAGAACCGCAGACCTTAGTAAGTGACTGAAGAGGCTCACTCCTGTCAGAACTAGGTGACTGATTGTGTGAACTACTTCCCTCACTCATGTTACTACTGCTTTTCTGTTCATGATCCGATGGGAAGGCACCATCATCAAATTTCTTATTTGATTCAGCGGATGATACATTATCCGTTTCCAAAGACTTTCTACGCCATCTTAAATTATAGGATCTAGCAACATTTGTCTCCTCATGATTAGCATTCATTTTATCAGGTGCGTTGTTTCGACCAGTGCTTTGGGAATCACGATCCTTCTTTGAGTACTGAGTAGCTGCCTCTCGTGCCCCAGCTATGGCCAGACTTATACTTGATGACTTGTCCACTTCAGTTGCTTTTGAGTTGGGGGAAATTGCAGAGATAGAACCCGGCTTCAGGGAATATGGATCCTGTGGATTTGGAAGTGGAAACTTCACCGGCAACGGGCTATCGACAGGGGACAAACCCCTAACTGCAGCTTCATAAATCTTTAAACAAGTACAAAAATCAGCTTTAAATCCAAGTAAAACCAGAAAGCAAAGATGGAGATTTAAACCAAAGAGTAAAGGCCTAGTTTATTCCCTAACAATTTTCTATAGGACAAATTGGTCCCTGACAATTTTTTAAGACAAACTAGTCCCTGACATTTTCCCTCCTCCGCCCATCCAATGTGCGAGACTAATTTGTCCCAGTTTTGAAATTGTCAGAAACTAATTTGTCTTAAAAATGGTCAAGGCCAATTTGTCCTATAAGAAAATTGCAAGGGACTAAAATGGGTTATTAGTCTAAACCATATTTACCTTCCTTTCCAAGTTATAAACACCTTGGTAACCTCGCATCTCAAATGGAATCAACAATTTCTGGATTAAAAGAGGATAAAACAGTGATTCAACATACACAGATACATACGCATACTAATTGTAGGAATCGCACAGCAGTAGGAAGACACAAACCTGTGGCCGTTCACACAACCAACAATAATCAGTTAGAGCTTCCAGCCTCACCTGAGTTTTTCAAATGGGAAAGGTTAATTCTATGAAGAAAATCTGAATAACAAAGAATCAACATTTTAAAAACAAAAGCTTTATAAATGGTATTGGTAATATGAGTACCCCTTCAGGAACCATCTCCCAACAAGCTAACTCATCACGTTTCAAGCAGCCAACCACTTCAACACAACCTTTATATCAAGCACATTTGGTAAATTGAAGTGAAATAATAAATAATAGATAAAAGAATTGAATATATCTAATGTAATGTATACCTAAAAGCCTAGAAACAGGGTAGTGTTGAGGGAATTGAATATCAGTAATGCCATTAAGTGCATAAATTTCCTTGTAAAAGTATTCCATTGCTTTGATAGTAGATTCATCTGGAACTTTACCAGCAGCATGAATCCAAAGACGACCTTAACAAATTAAACGATATAGATATCATATCAATACAATGAGTAAATTTCATTTCAAATTAAAACCCTAAAAATAAAAAAGAAGGAACCTGTGATGGGAGAAGGCCATGATCTTCCCTCGATGCGTTTGATGCCGTAAACGAGAAGAGAAGCCCAAGGCTGGTGCATCGTTATACATGGATTTCGATAATTACCAGACCTTGAAACTGAAATTGAATTGTTTCCTCCTCTCATCGCTATTCTAATTTCTTTCTGATACTAATTCTGATTCGGAGCAACTAACCTTTAGTTTTATTCAGTTTATATATATAAGCATAACAACTCAAGCGCAATAATCGGCGTGGGTGATATGATACTACTACTACTACTTATTAGGAAACATCTGTCTGATCATGATTTCAATGTGTAAATTTAAATATTTAGAAAGAAATAATTTGTTGATATTTTAAAATTTAAATTCAATATAGATAATTAACTTCCAATTGTATTCAAGGTACTAAAGATTTGATCTGATCATGATTTCAATGTATAAAAATGTTTTCCCACATCAAATTTTGAAGGAAAAAATACTTCAAATTACTTATAAAAATTTGATATATACATTTAACAAGTTTTTTTTGACGCAATTTAACAAGGTTTTTTATAAACCCTTCTATTAAGTCTTTTTAGACTATCCCAATGTCTATAAAAAAAATTAATAGAAGTGATAGACTAAAAAAATTGATATATACATTTAACAACGTGTTTTTAACAAGTTGGTTCTTTAATTTTTTTTGTACCACTTAAGTTTTTGAAGTTATTTAATTGTAATTTTTAAAGACTGAATAATTTACATTTCTCATATATGAAGTTCTCTAAAATTTTTACAATTAAGTAACTAAATGACCTAAGTGGTACGAAAAAAACTTAAAGACTAAATTTATTATAATTAAAAAAACTTTAAGGACCTAAGTGGTACAAAAAAATAAACTTAAAGGACCAACTTATTACAGTTAAATAACATAAATGACCTCTTGGGGCTTTGTCCCCATGTTTAATACCAAAAAAATAAATAACGTAAATGACCTCTTGTGTAATTTAGCCAAAAACTAGTAGGATACCCGTGCATACGCACGGGTGCTGTCATATCCTTTTTATGAATGAACTTAGACAGTGTTTAAATAGTTTAAACATTACCCCGTGAAAATAAAGACAAATTTAAGGTAGATAAAAAAAGAGTTTTGAATAAAAAATAGATAACTATTAAAATCTAAAAATGTAAATGTATCATTTAAAAACAATTGTGCATTTATCCCATGGTGTTTTATATATTAGTGCAATGTTTTTATATATCAGTGTTGTTATCCCGTGTTTTTCCTATATATCAGTGCAGCTATCCCATGTTTTTATATATATCAATGCAGTTATCCCCGTATTTTTTATATATCAGTGCAGTTATCCCGTATTTTTTATGTATCAGTGAAGTTATCTCATAATTTCAATTGGTTATTCAAGTTGATTATTAGATTATAGTAGATAGTAGATTATCAATAAGAAATTTGTATCCCGTGTTTTTTATATCAGGGACAATTATTTGTCATTTTTTAGGTATTAGTGATAAATATTTGTCACGTGTATTTTAAATATTAATCAGTTTAAATAGTCAATAAGCCTTTTTGTTTTTTTAAGATAGTATGTTTATAGTAGTCTTCAAAAATTATAATTATCAATGACAAATATTAATCCCGTGTTTATTATATATCATTGCAATTATCTTGTGTTTTTTTATATATCAGTGCAGTTATCTCGTAGTTTCAAGTGATTATTTTAGTTTATTAGTAGATTATAATAGATAGTAAAAGTTAAATAGTAAATTATCAATAAGTAAAATTTGTTTATGTTAATTAGTAGTTTTTTTGATCAAATATTAATTAGTAGTTTAAATAGTCATTAAGATTTCTTGTTTTTTTAGATAGTAGGTTTAGTCTTCAAAAACTATAATTATCAATGACAAATATTAATCCGTGTTTTTTTATATATCACTGCAGTTATCGCTTGTTTTTTTAAATATCATTGCAATTATCTCATAGTTTCAATTGATTATTTTATTGATTAGTAAATTAAGTAGATAGTAAAATATAGATAGTAGATTATCAATAAGATGTGATAGTAGATTATCAATAAGAGTCTAAACTAATTTTGGAGAGAAAAGAGAATATGATTTTAGTAAAGTAATTTTAGTAGAGTTGTGTCCGTATATATTTAGAAATTTAGTTAAAAATTTTGTCAAAAAAAAAAGAAATTTTGTTATAAAAACCAAAGTCGAGTGATAAGAGAAAGATAAAATTTGTTTATGAAAAAATAAAAGTAAAGTAAAGCTCTATTTGGTAAAAAGGAGTGGATAGCGGATAAGCTAGCGGATAGCGGATGAGCTAGCTGATAACAATTGATGTGTTTGGTAAAACTAGCTGTTGAACTAGCTGATAAATGTAAAATGACATAAAAAGATATATTTATTTAATTCATAATTACATTTATTTAATATGGATAGAGAAGAAATTTAAGAAAAATAACAAGGGTAAAAAATGCCAAAAAAGTGCGACGCTATCCGCTATCCGCTAGCGTTTTTTGAAACGCTACTTGAAGTAGCGTTTGAAAAAACGATAAACGCTACTCGAAAAACGCTAAACGCTAGTGTTTACCAAACACGTGTACTCTTCACCCCGCTAGTTTCATCCGCAATCTGCTAGCGGATGGGACGCGCCAAACAGAGCCTAAATAGAAAAAAATGAAGAAAGAGAGTGTAAGAGAAAAATGAAAAAAAGAAGAAATAGTGTAAGAGAAAAGTGAGAAGAAGGAAAGAGAGAAGAAGGAAAAAGAGTGTAAGAAAAAAGTGAAAAGAGAAAAAGAGAGCGTAAGAAGAAAAATAAAAAAATAAAAAAAGAAAGTCATCAATAATAACTATTATCAAATCAAATAATCATAATCATCAATCAAATCAAATAACTTCATCATCAAATCAATCAAATAACTATACCCACTACCAAAATTATCAATCTATCATTTTCTATAACTCACTTTTTAAGGACAAAATATGTCATTATCAACTTTTCTATTTCACTTTTTTTTGTGGGTCCCATTTTCTCACATCATCTTTTATCTTTTTTAATCTCACATTTAAAACTCAATTTTATCTTTTCTCTCTCACTCTTATCTTTCTCAATCTTCTCTCTATCTCTCTCCCCTCTATTCTCTCTCTCTCTCTTCACATTTCTATTTTTTTAAACCTTTTTAAATCTTTTTAATCAAAACACAATATTAAATATCTCTATTTTTTCTTACTGATACAATGTTTCGTATATTTATTCGTCATTGGAGCTACATTATTTTTAGATGATTGATAATTACCTAACGATAAAAAATTTCAATTGAAGAAAATATTTTAAAGTTATTAAACTTCATTTCTTATCAACTTGAAAGATGTGTTGTAATTTAATTTCATCCGAGTATATTTATACAAAGAATATGATGTTACTCGTGCGTATGCACGATTATATCGCTAGTATAAAAAATGGCTAAGGTAAATCTTTTAAAAAAAAGTCTAATCAAATATATGTTGTTTATAAATTACTCTCTTTTTGTCAAAAAAACCTACTCTCTTTTAATTCTTTTAAGATAGCTAAGACAACATTTAAAAGAATTTGAATTAAATACTTTAATGTAATTTTTAAATATAGCATAACATTATGGATTGTTTGTAAGTGAGTCAAAGAATTAATTGGATTTAGACTAGTAAATGAGTGAGAGTTGGGTTTTAGTTGCATTTGGGCTAGTAAGTTAGTAAGAAAGGTTGTAAGTCAATTAGTCTTAGTGTTACTTGCGGTTTGGTTTGGCTTGGTTTTCGTAATCAAAACCGCAAACCAAACTGAACCGCGCGGTGCAATGAAAAAAGAAACCGAACCAAACCAATAAGAAGCGGTTTTTTTGTGGTTTTCGGTTTGGTTTGGTTCGGTTTGCGATTTTCTATTGGTTTGGTTCGATTTTGAACACCCCTAATTATAAGTAAGAAGACTAGCTTTAATATCCGTGCAATTGCAGAGGTCGGCTAAATTTGATTTGTAAATATGGAGTTGATACGAGTAGGTCTGGCTTGAGTAGACACAGATGGAGGGAGCAATGGTTCTAGAGATAACGAGAGTTTAAGATGAGTGTGATCACCAAAAAGAGGAGGCGAGGGATTGGAGACGAGTGTTCTGGAGTGAAATCGACGACGGATTCCAGAGACTATATGGGTTGTACGACTGGATCTTGAGCAAGGATGAGGGATGCATTTCTAGAGTGAGGTGAGTGATGAAGGAGGCGAAAAGTGGGTTGTATTTTTTATATTGTTTAATAATAATATTATAGTTTGTCACACAGTAATGATTGGATACCGCGATCAAATCCAAATAAAAAACAAAAATCGATTCAAACCAAATCAAAAAACACAAAATACCATTTGATTTGGATGCGTCTGAGTCACTTTTCAATCATCGGTCAGTTCGATTTGGATGACAATTTTTTCCCGCAACCAAACCAAACCAAACCATATATTATTTTAAAAAAATCTACTTGATCTAGTCATACTAAAACAAGCATCACCTAGCCTCACACACTTACGACTTAACTAGTTACACGCGAACACACAAGGTCACACACACCAACGTTTTATTGTTTTAGAGGTCTTTGACCCTCACTCTGATTTCTAGAGAGGAAAGGGGACTTGTCTAATTTAGAGTTCACACAAGAGATAAGTAAAATTTGACTCTAATTTGTTTAATCGTTGTGGATCATTAGCCGAATTCATCTCTTTAAATGGAGTGTGTTAACCACTCACACCCAAACTTAAAGTTACAAACATCAAAAATTAAAATTACAAGCTAAAACTAGTGAGTTGTATTTTTAACATAATGCTACTTCATATTGTTTTCTACATCAAATATTTCAAGTTGTTGTTTCTCCAGCTTTTACATATTAAAGTTTTCATGTTGCTTCTATTTTTAATGTTATTATATTTTAAGTTGGATATTTAACAAAATAATAATCATTATTTCTTTAATTAATTTAACCAATCATCAAATTAATTAGTTTACTTTAGATCAAATTATTATTTTTGACTTGTAGGTGGCAAGTTTGATACTCTTAATGGTTTAGCTTAACTCAACCCCACAAACCTGGGCCAGTAAAGTGAGGGTGCTCTTCATTATAAACTATAAAGAGCTCTCTCACAATGTGGGACGCGACAATTTTCCCTTAACTTTAGATCAAATTATTATTTTTGACTTGTAAAAGTTTGAACTAATTCAAATCACACTGACACAATTTTTGTAAGGAATTGAACTAAACCAAATCCATGTATTTTCACTTTACTATTCAAATGACTTTCTACATCAAAACTTAATCAAATCACACCGCAAAGACACCCTGATTAAAATGTCTTTCTCTTATGTGATGATCAACATCATTTAGCCTAAAAATTAATCTACTATCCGCTAAACTTAAGCATGCATAATTTTATCCGGCACAATTTTTAATTTTTTTTTGCAGTTGTTTTTAGACGGACCATGTTTTTGCAGCTTTATTTTTTTTGAGGAAATGTTTATCTGCTGATCATTTGAAAAAAAAATATTAAAAAAAATGGAGAAGTTTTTTTTAGGTCCGCGTGAGAAGCAAAGTAGCAAAGCGAAATATTGAAATTTGTCTTCTTCTTTTCCTAACCTAATTAAATCACCCCCTTCCCTTCCTCCTGAAACGAAATTCCCACTTTTCTCTCTTCTTCTTCTTCTTCTTCTATGATTCTCTTTCCTCCGTGAAACGGAATAGGAATCTCTAAAATTCCGATTCCGTGAACCTCGAACGGCACCGTTCTGTTAGCAAAACGACTTTGGTTCTGGTCGTCGTTTTTGTTTTCGTTTTCGTTTTCACGACGCATGCTATTTGCTCACTGGTTCTACTCTTGTTCATCTTTGGATTTTTGTGCCTTCTCATAATCATCATCGTATTCACATCCAATAAAATATAGACGTTGACTTTTGATTTCTTGTTTTGTGGAAAGAAGAAATGGACCTAGCGGTTTTGGATGACATAATCAATCGGCTCCTTGAAGTTCGCGGCCGTCCGGGGAAGCAGGTTCAGCTGTCGGAGTCGGAGATCCGCCAGCTCTGTGCTGCTTCCAGAGAGATTTTTTTGCAGCAACCTAATTTATTGGAGCTTGAAGCACCTATTAAGATTTGCGGTAATTTTTCTCCATTTGTACTTTTTTCCTTTGTTTCTGAAACAAGTATTGTCATCTTGTTGCTCTATATGATTTTGATATTGAATATAGGATAGAAAGATCTGTATTAGAATATGAAATTTTGCTTGGTCGAAAACAAATTGGTTTGTGTTTTGTGGTTTGGACTTTCGATATGATCTGAGTGTTTTTCTTGTTTCATTATTGTGTATTGTCTAATCATGCAAAATCTGTTTTACTATTGAGAAATTTGAAAACATTAAGCTATGATGTGGATGGAATGTGTTTCTAAGCCGGATTTCATAATTTTAAGTTCTGGCTTTCTGCCTAATGGACCCGAATCTAAGGGCGAATTGACACAGGTCCTGAATGGACCTTCAAGTTATGTTTCAGAATTTTGTGCTTTGCCTAGTCTATAATTAAATCTAGGAGTTGAGCTGTTCATGCTAACTTGAACGGAGTTTCCGAAACAAGTTGTGCAAATTTTGGTACTAGGGAGAATTTTGCAATATGGATGCTTGGAAGTTGGAATTTCGTGGTACCTTATCTATGTAATGTCTTGTTGAGATTGAAGATTGTGTATGGAGTGCTTTTCAAGTTTTCTTAAAATGGCTGGTTTATTTGTTACTGTAGAGACTAAAGAGTCAAAATACAGAATCTCCTGTTCTTGTGAGAAACTTATTTTAACAATTGATGTATAATCCATGCTTTTATTGTCATGAGTTTAGTTACCAACTTACTGTCTCAAGGTCAAGGATGCTGTATCTGCCACTATAAAATTGTCAGATATCCTTAATTCAAACTTTTTTGACACATAATTGTATTTCTTCTTTACAAGAGATCTGAGGTTGTCTGCCCAGTTATTCTTTTTGCATTATCTCATTATCTTATACATCACCAGTTAAGTCATGGTTGGCAGTGAACAAATGGAAAAAGTGATGTCAGTGTTACTGTTGAATTCTAAGGTTGAAATCAGGGTTGTTAATAACGCGCTATGGTGGTGGCTAGCTGCTATGGAGACGGCGTCGCGTCGCAGTTCAGTGTTGCGGCCGTTGCAGAGGGAAAAGCAGCATATTTCGTGGCCTGGTGCAGCACTTGTGTTTGCTAGGACCTATGCTATGTTGAAAACAGAACGGAAATGTTGTAAAAACCGGTTCGGCCCGACCGGTCGGACCGGGACCGGAGGGGTCACCGGGGCGAGCCAAGTTAGGGATCGGGAATGCAGTGACCCGGATGTTTTCTCGGCGAAAACCGGTGACCCGGTTGGACCGGACCGGGTTTTGTGTATTTAAAAAAAACCAAAAACGCAAAAACAACGCCGTTTTAAGCAGTTAATTTATAAAAAAAGTAAAAATGAAATTAGAAACCTCAGAGAAATGAGAAGAAATGTGTCTCTTTCTCAATCTCATTTCAAAAACTGTGTATAAACAATTTGTAATTTTGTTTTGATCCGGGCTAGATGTGTAATTTTAGGAACCTCAGAGAAATGAGAAGAAATGAAATTAGGCAGGATGTGTAATTTTAGGAAATTATTTACAGGTATGGGGCCGGGTTTTGGTCCTGCTGTCCGGTCCGAGTCATGCGGTCCGGGTTTTTGTCATGCGGTTCGACCCTTGACCCGGGACCTTCACCGAGTCGGCCACCGGTCCGAGTTTAAAAACATTGGTAAAATCCCTTAAGTTTTAAAATATTGAGTTTTTTTAAGGGTATTTTAGGGATATCCAAGGGAAGTTAATAAAATTAGGATTTTTAATTTAATAAGTCGAGTAAAGCTTGTTTTACTGTTACTGCCTTCTTCCATGTCTTGTACTCTTGTCTTTGACAGCCTTCTTGTTTGTGGCTTCATGCGTCTCTGTTACATGAGGTGTCACCTACCTCTGTTCGTCTTTCCGCCTCTGATCTCCGTTTCTTTCTATGCTAGCGCGCCTCTGACCCAATTCCTGTCTCTTCTCCGTGTGCTGTTTTGCTTCTATGTTGTTTGCTCTCTGCTCTGTTTCAATAAACAGTTTTTACCTCTGTTTTATCTCAGTTTCAGCCTATGAAGCACGGGCACAGACACCCGTACACCGGTTTTATTTTGATTTTTTTTGAAAAATACAAGTAATTGAAGTGTCGGCACCGGGACACGTCTTCAATCGGAGGTGTCCGTGCTACATAGGTTTCAGCTCTTTCTTTGTGGGTGGAATAACAAAGATCTAGGTCCAATAAAAGATCACAGATAGGCTCTGAAATTATTTTAGAATTTGTGCTTGGGCTTAACTCAACCCATTTAAGACGGACTTTTAAGGTGAGGATTGCCCAAGCCTTTTAAGTTATAACTTATAAGCACTATTAGGCCATATCTGAAGTCAATGGGGGGTTCCCAATAGTCAATTTTTAAATCATAATCCCTCAACCTCTCTTACTTGAACATTTCTTCAGGAGAAATATTTCTCTAATCAAATCTTTCATCAGAACTAAAACATTCCAGAGCCCTAAACAGTGTCTCCCACTTCTGTTGCTGATAAAAAATAGAAGACACCTACAATAGCCAAACTATACATTCTTATTGTGATGAAATCACTTCACAAGAAATTCTTCTCTCCATCATATCGCCATCATCAAAATTTGAAAATTAAAGCCTGTCACTGGCATTTTGCAAGGCTATGAGTTTCGATGCTTCATATTCTCTATTCCGTTCATTGACTGGATATGCAAGGTCTAGATGAGCAAAGTTTATGATGGTGTTCTTAGTTAAGCCACCACACCCCCCTGCGCCCCTCACCTCTTGCACCGGCAGTGCACTTTATCGTGCCTCTACAGTTTCTCACTGAATCATGGCTTGGACCTCCAATGACTGAAGAGAAGAGAGATCACGGGAGACTGGAAAGTAGATAGAGAGGAAGGTGACAATGTGGGACAAATGGTGCTTGGCAAGGTAACTAGGTGCAGAAACATACAAAGAGGCGCGTCGCCCCTCAATGTCTCCCTTCTGTAATTGAAAGGAAGAAGACCAATCTAAGAGGTCCATGTTTGGACCATTTTTAAAATGGTCTATCTTCAGCAGACCCTATATTTTTAGTGCTGAAAGTTTCCTTCAAGATGGTAAAGACATCCAGTAAGAATGAATACCAATTATGCAGCATTGGCATTGCTTTCCTTCTCCTTCACAAAGTTTGGTGTGTAAATGGGTGATGAGGATTTTATGTTCATGACTCAAATAATAATTCTGTTAGAAGCAGTTATTTGAAACGATAAAGCTTTAAGCATGATATCTAGTATCATGTACAGGCAATTATGTAGTATTTGGTCATTGAATAGTATATGCTCATTTTTTTGTTGAGACACTCAGTATTCGGGAGCCACATTAGACCTGCCAACCTGAGTCGAGCTGGGTAAACCTATTTAAGGAGGCAGGACCCTCTTAGTGCCTTTTCTTTCATTCACAATATGCAACTTCGAAACTCTTCTTAATGGGACCCAACTCCTCGTCCCTTAGATGAATGGAGGTTGGTGACGAGTGTATACTCAAGTCAAATAAAAATCTACTAGAAATTGTAATAGAAAAAAAAGTAAAAATCAAAATGTATAATTGGACCTAGCAATATAAAATGTTGCTTTAATATGATGCATCCTTCTCCTTGACAATGTTCTGGCACTTGAAGTTGCAAGAAGATTTATATGAACACAATCTATCTATTGTAGTCCCTTCCTCTCTAGTTAAATGCGGCGGTGGTGGCCGCGATTGCGCCGGTGCGTTGCGTCGCGCCGGTCCGCCGCCACGCTAACCACCGTTGCATTGCTGTTCAGTGTTGCGGAGGTTGCGGCGCTGTTGCGGGTGAGTTCGCGGGTCAATTGTGGGTCGTATCGGACCCAATTGCGAAGAAGATGATATTTTAGGGAGTCCAGCGGAAATTTCAATTTTGCCCTTATTTTAAAAGTCGAAAAGACGGTAATGCCCTCAAATATTTTACCGTTTACTCTTTTTAAAAGGTTTTCTCACTTTTTAACAGTGGGTTAATCTATTTTAACCTACTAGTCTTCTTCCTTCAACACTGTTACGCGCAATCTGTCAATAAAAAACACTGTTACGCACAAACAGAGTGACGTTCTCTCTTCTTCTCACTCTTCCTCTCACTAAGTTCCTTCTTCGGTTCATCTTCTCCTTACTTTTTCGCGTCCAGATCCCTCTCAACCTCAGTAACAAATAGGTTCTCATCTTTATTTCTTCCTCTGTTTTTCTTACTCTGTTTCAGTATTTTCAGAACCTGTTAATAACTCTTTTTTTAACAGCTTTATCTCTATTAGTCCTTTTATCATGGTGATGAAGAAGAGCTTGAACATTATGAGAGGAAACACTTATTGATACTATTTAAATGTTTTAGATGTGTTACTTTGAACCTTGGAGGCTAGAACTTATTTACTATTTTGGTTCATGATATGTTTAAGTATTAGTAGCAAAGAACTTTGATGATTATTTATGATATGTGTTCATTTTTTAGTATTCTTATGTTTTTTAGCCTTTACATGTGTATGGTATAAATCCAGTATATTGTTTGCCTAGACTTCGGCGTAGCGGTCGTAGCGCTATCCGCTACACCGCAATAGCCCTTTAGGGGTCGGCCGCTACGCTACACTATTTGCTATTAACTACAGAGGTCCCTTCTTAGTATTATCATTACCACAGTGTACTGTATTATTATTTGCAGAGTAGAAAAATATCTTATTTTGTGAAATGATTTCTTAATATACTTTTATTGATCTTTCAGGTGATGTGCACGGTCAATATTCTGATCTTCTAAGACTTTTTGAGTATGGTGGGTTACCCCCTGAAGCCAACTATTTGTTTTTGGGTGATTATGTGGATCGAGGAAAGCAAAGTTTAGAAACAATATGCCTTCTGCTAGCATATAAAGTTAAATATCCCGAGAATTTTTTCCTTTTGAGGGGAAACCATGAATGTGCTTCTATTAATCGTATATATGGATTTTATGATGAGTGTAAAAGAAGGTTCAATGTAAGGTTATGGAAGGTATTTACAGATTGCTTCAATTGCCTGCCCGTGGCAGCTCTCATTGATGAAAAGATTTTGTGCATGCATGGAGGGCTTTCTCCCGACTTACATAATTTGGATCAGATTAGAAATCTACAGCGGCCGACTGATGTGCCTGATACCGGTTTACTTTGTGATCTCTTGTGGTCAGACCCAAGTAAAGATGTTCAAGGTTGGGGAATGAATGACAGGGGAGTTTCATATACATTTGGTGCTGATAAGGTCTCAGAATTTCTTCAGAAACAAGATTTGGATCTTATTTGCCGTGCTCATCAGGTTAAGTTCCTGCCTTTCATCCTCTGTTACTAGGAATTCAGGTTTCTGTTTGTATTCCCATTTCTATGATATGAAACATATTTCAAGTATTCCTAATCCTTTGTGGAGATTTTTCAAGTAATCCAAATTGATCTCAGGAGTATTATAGTTGTTTTATTTATTCAAACTTAGAATTGCTGTTTGCGATGAATTTATGCATTCAGGAGGATAAACTTCTCCTTTAAAAAGCCATTCATTAGCTTCATTTTGTACATTCCTGTATTGCAATTGAAGGATAGTACATCTCAAACAGCTGTGCTACTAAATTTAAAAGGGTTTAATATCTTTTGACCAGGTGGTGGAGGATGGATATGAATTCTTTGCAAACCGACAGCTTGTAACAATATTTTCTGCGCCCAATTACTGTGGGGAGTTTGACAATGCTGGTGCTATGATGAGTGTTGATGAGACACTAATGTGCTCTTTCCAAATATTAAAGCCAGCTGATAAAAGAGGAGCAAAGCTTAATTTTGGAAGTACAACCACTGCCAAACCAGGAAACTCTCCAGCAGGTGTAAAGGTAGGAAGATAGTTTAATATATGCAGATGCAATACATACACAAAATCAGGAGGTACATATTTTTTATCGTCTGTGCACAATGCATGAGATGTGATACAGTGATAGACTGATAGTCATGCAAGAAAACATTTCGTGGTTACAGGATTTTCATATTAACCATTTCTGGCACAATTTAGTATTTTGGAATCATCTGATTCTATTTGTGATAGTCATGCAAGAAAACATCTTGGGGATTGAGTTTAGCAATGGAAAGAGCTACATACCTGGAGATTTTCAATTGAGACCTCCGAAGGCATTGGATGGATTCTATTTACTCTGTGCGAAGAGTTTGTGCTAAATAAATAGCAGAGCTCTTAAAGATTTCCTTACCAAACGCTTACTTGATCTATGTTATTGTTATACCACATCAGTTAGCATAACTACAGTCCATTTTCTACTTTTAGTTGTTCACATTGATGCATTTGTTAAATATATTTCTAATTTTTCGCCCTTGTTGCTACCTTGCAGTCCTTCCTTGGCACTAAAGTATGAAGTTGATTTAGGCGGAAAAAAGTTGCTGCTACAAATGGATCAGCAAAAAGGAAAATCGAGTTCCATATGATATTTTGGAGTTGTAAAAACAAAGGGAAACACCAATATGAACTATGTAAACCATTGTTTTTCACTGGTACAAATTTGCATTTGGGGATAGACAGCCCATAATCTCTTGTTTTGTTTGTACACTAAGTAGCTGGTATATGTTGTTCTGAGTTGTGAGCTTCTCAAGCATTATTGATACACACATTTGCATCTGTTGCTGAAACTATTTTTAAATGCTCACATGATTGGCATATGGGTGGCAATTGAGGATGGTGAATAAAGATATGGTCGAGTCTCCTTGTTAATTTTTGGTAGTCATTTTACTGTTTGTTGAGTGGCCTTACTTAAATTCCTTGATCTTAGATCTTACGGTATGAGAAAAGGGTCCTAACTTTTTTGTTGTGTGATATTGATTTGCTGCAATCCGAGACATCAGATCTTACGGTATGAATAAGCTCAACTTTCAAGTATAATTCATTGAGAAATCTTGAAGCATTCAAAGTTTGTGAAATCGAAAATTGAGAAATGGATTACTGGTAATGTAGCTGGTCTGATCACACTGATCTCGGAGGCGAAGCAGGGAGTTGCTCATAGTCATTGCTCATAAAAGAAGAAAATAGTTCGTTTGCTTGAAATAGCTGTTATGTTTTTGTGTATGAAAATATCGGTTCGTTTACTTCCTAATTCTGTTGACAGCCTTTTTTTCTTTTCTATTATTCTCTCTTTTTTTCGGTGGGGAGTGGCTTCCATTCCAGCACTATTTTTTTTTTGCTCACAACACCCCCGATTTTATTATTATTCCAGCAACTCACTCATTTTTTTTCTTTCAGCAACTCATTTGCTGTGAAAAAGGGGCTGGAAGCCAATGAATTTTTTAGAATCACAGAGAAGTTTGACCAAAAAATAATCACAAAGTTCCTTTTTATTGCACTAAAGGATTCTGTTTTTTTTTGGTCCAAAAGGATTCTGTTTCATGCAATGCAATTGACATAGTAGAGTCATAATTGATACCGATGTTTTTTTTTTCAGAAACACTCCTCTTTCTGGATGTTTGTTTTAGACATGAAAAGATGACACGAAATATATTTTCATTCCTCAATCAGTTCTACAGCGCGAGGAACCTCAGTTCCAGCCCAGCTACATCATACCATAGCTTGACCCAGACATATTACACTCCCTCTCCTACTCACTAAACACCACCGATCCTGTGAAAAGACCAAAATACATTTAAAAAATAAAAAAGTTTCAAGCACTTATATCTCCCTTTTTTCTGGCTTTCAACGAGTACAGTACTTTAATACCGAACTAAGTATGCTGCCTTGGTATCGTGTCTTATAATTTTTTGTGCACATCTCAAGTACGATACCAACTTACCAAACGGTTCGGTACTATAGTACCATACCTATTAATTTTGTAACAACATAGTTACACAGAGACAGTACCATGGTGCCGAAACAGTTTGGTATCTTGGTACTGAACGGGATCGGGTGTCATATTTTTTTATTCAGAAAACGAAGGTGGTGGTGGTGGTTAGAGAGAGGTTGTGATGTTGGTGAAGGGATGTGATGGTGGTTAGAGGCAGGTGGTGGTGGTGGTGGTGGTGAATAAAAAAAAAATCACTATGTGCACGTTCTGGTTTGGGCCTATGCTGCCAGTAGCAGCCCATGTGAAACTCGTTTGAGTTTGCAACCGATTTGGGCATTTACCCATTAGCAATGAAAACCGATTACACTTGAGGAAAACTAATTCTTGTACCCCTTTTCTTTTCATGCTCACACCTCATTCTTCTTTTTCTTTTTTTCCTTTCTAAGAATTACTTTGCTTCTCACATCTCTTCCTCTCCCCACGACCACCACCACCCTTTCTCTTCTCATTTAACAAGTCACTCTTTTTTAAATTTGTTTTTCTTCGAACTTTCATTTATAAAAATGTTGTAACAAATCGATAAAACTCTCTTAAAAGTGATTTATTTTTTAAAAAAATGTGGTTTATTTTGAACAATCTATAATAAACGTAAACGGGTTCTTAATTTCAAAAATCTATTTTACAATATGTATGTGTGTGCATAAAAATTTCTAAACAAATGGACCATTCAAATTATACCACATAAGAAGGGTATTGATACCCAAATAATTTTTAGCTTATCAATAAACTTACCTAAATGGTACCTCCTTAATTAAGTTCTTACCCAATAAACATTTAGAGTTTAATTAGTATACACATTCTTTGTAAAACTTATTACACTATCCATCAATCACAATAAATGGTAGGGATGACACATCAGATGGTTATTAATTGAGTAACTTCTTTTTAATGACATGTTAGACTATCATTGATAGATAATGTAATACATATATAAACATGTTGTGTATATAAATTAAACTCTAACATTTATCTTGTAACTGTTCTTAACTTTTGTTTTCACTATAAATAAAAATAGAATATGGAGTGCATAAAAAAACAGCAATATTGGCCCAGAGACATAAGTTACCCTGAGATACGGGGATCGACCTGGTTCTCCCGAGTTTGATTAGTGGACAAACTCGGTGTTAGCTAGTGCAAAATTTGTTTCTTAGCACAAACGTAGGTCAATCTTTCGTTAAAGTGTTGACACACTCTATATATATCCAGCAATGATAAAAAAAATAATAGTGAAAAATGAATAGAGAATGATATTTGTAGCATATGCATAATACAATAAGTTGAAAGTAGTTTTGGGAATATTGTAAACTGTTTTAATATGCTCTTCTATGCTTTTGTCATGGAATAGACTCAAATAAATTTTAAATAAACTCTTCTAAACACCCCCCCAAATATATCCTCCTATAATATTTGAATTTTTATGTATGAAAAATACACAGTTGAGATTGGTCATCAATCACCCTCAACGTCAGTTTATATTCAGATACCTCACTCTAATAATAAGTGAAGAATCGTTTTATATTTTTTAAAATAAAGGAATGTTTTTCTAATCTAAAAATATAAAAAGCCTCTGAATTCAAAAATCCTTGTAAAGAATTTACAAGTACCTATACTTGTTTGGGTCATGAACCGTAATTAGACCCTTTTTTAAACTAATTATTATTATTATTATTATTATTATTATTATTATTATTATTGCAATAAATCTCTCTATTTGCTTTTAGGCTCTTTTTGATAAAAGTAGCAGATAACGAATAACAGATATACTAGCGTATAGGGGTGAGCATAGTACAAAAACCATACCACACCACACCACACCATACCTCTTTAGGATCCAAAATTGGTTTTAAAAAAACAGTTTATCGGTATTCTAATTTTTCACCGAAAATGGAATTGAACAGTTTTTTCAAGAATGGTACAAGATTTTTACAGTGGTTTCTGTACGGTTTTCAGTATGGTTTGGGTTTACCGGATTATTTGCACACCCCTACTAGTGTATAGCAGGTGAAGTAGTTGATAGAAGATAGATTGAA
Source organism: Oxytropis ochrocephala (assembly GCA_020916435.1). Taxonomy (NCBI): domain Eukaryota; kingdom Viridiplantae; phylum Streptophyta; class Magnoliopsida; order Fabales; family Fabaceae; genus Oxytropis; species Oxytropis ochrocephala. The sequence continues at coordinate 22,107,540 of CM037090.1, read as the reverse complement.
TTTAAAGTGGTTGGTAAAATTAGCGGTTGAATTAGGCACAAATTAACGGTTGAATTAGTTACAAATTAGTGGTTGAATTTAAAGTGGTAATTTATTAACCGAATGAGGACGAGTAATTAGTTACTTGTGACTGTGCGTAACTGTACCCGTAAAAACCATTAAATAGTTTTTATATATATCTAATACTTAGTTACAAATTTTTAAGATTTCATCACCTGTTATCAACTAATATAAATTATCAAATATAGAATAAATACTCAATTCTTTTATACGATGAGCAAAGATAATTAAATTTAAAAAAAGTTAATTTTGTGTGTGAAATTATTCATCATATTATAGAAAATCATGGTTACCATCGAGTATGTTTACTTGCAAATATATGTGACATTGGTATTTGCCCTATTAGGCCATTAACTTTTATAATTACTTTAACCTTCATTAAACCATAAGTTACATCGTTACCATCCTCACTTTGAAAAAATATCAAACTTTAGATAGTTGATGTTACACTGTCGATCCAGATAATTTAAATCTTGAAATTTTTAAGTATTAATTTAATTCAGTTAAAATAAATAATAAGTTCTAAACTACTTTTTTTACTGTAATTCTAAATTCTAAACTACTATTATACAATGCAACTGTTCACGGCCGCACCGAGCCTCACTACAACACCGCGGCATCAAAGGCAAAACACCGAGGGACTAAGATTCGGGAGATCCGTTTATGCTCGGCCTAGTCTGCATTGGTCGGTCCCCACTCTTAGCCAAGGCATTCCTCTGTAACTGCCATCTTTATTATGTAACTGAAACCTTAATTATGTAACGGTCATTAATTATTGGCCATGAATGATTGTAACACTATATATTTCGCCCAGAAATGCTAATGAAAGGGTTGAACAATTTTCCTACCTACGCGAGATTGTTTATTGTGTTCTTGATTACTTCATTCCCAGAAATAGTTGAGAACAACAACTAAATTGATATATAACATGCATACATCAAATTTCTTCCCCAAATACATTAATTAAAAAGATAATGTATACCCGGGTCATACACACTAGTTAGCTTATAAATATAAAATTACATAAATAGACATTTATAATTAATGCTTACAGATGAGAGAGAATATTCATTTAATGAAGGATAATTAAGAAATTTAATTGAAATAATAAGGGTAAAAATGATATATAAAATAAAACGCTATATACTATAAGCTCAAATGCTGCTTCAAGTAATGTTTGGAAAAATGGTATATACTAGCTCAACACTTATCTGTTATACGTTATCTGCTAAAGACTAGCTGACTTTGCGAAAACAGAGCCAACACTACAAATTGTTAAACATGGCATCTAAGATACAAAAAATTTATCAGTCAAAAAAAGATCATAAAAAGTTCGTCTTCCTCAATTCTACTACCAATCTATTTAGAATTAGAGAAAAATAATTAAATATCCTCTAATAATCCTATTCAGCAATGAAAAAGAAAAACATTGTTGTTGTTGAGAATATAATAGATAACATAATTTTGACTCTAAGCTTATTAAATTAATATAACTTTCAAACTAATATTCTTCACTGTAACAAACGTATCAAATAATTTTATAATATGTCTTTTTTTTTTTTTTTGACAACATATTTCCAATATGTCAATTATTCTTCATTCATTGAGTTATCAAGAGTTAAAATATGCCAATTACTCTCTCTTATTTTAATATGATTCTAGGAAAAGAAAAACGAAGCCGAGTCAGTAGTTTTTTTAAATTGGAAAATCCATGGTTCAGCCCATGGTTTTAGTGATAATTAAATTTCAATTATTTTTTAAAACATTTTTTGTATGGGTTTGATGCCTCAGGCCAAAAATAAAATTGACGAGAATGAGCTGTGTCTATTGTTTTGATGCACTCGTGTTTTTTGGAAATTTAATATTTTATTATGTAAGAAAGAGACTGGTAATGTAGTTATAGATGATGATGTCAAACAAATTTAGTTATATATATATAGGGGATGTAAAATTCCAAGTCAGGTTGAGTATTTATTTAGATAAAATAATATGATTTTTATAATGTGTAAGAAATATATATATATATATATATTTATTTGTTCTTCAAAATATATATGTTGGTCTCTATAAAAAGGATCTATATAGTTCTATAATTTTATATTTACGGGTAAACTTATGATTTATTTTAAAACTTCACTGCAAAAATACTTTTGTATTATGTCACACTTTTTGAAAAGAATATAGTAAAGACTTATTAAATAAACAATGTCCATTTATGTTGAGTTGCTGGTAAGTTTATGATGAAGACTAATTAACATTCATTAAAACAAACTCATGATGAAGTATTATAATTTTTGATTTAAATAATTCATTCTATAAAAAATGCTTTCATCATCATTATATTATATATATCCACTCATTCAAGGAATAAGTATATTTTTTAAGGGCAAAAATATGTCTCAATTTTCTATCTAAGAAATAAGTCTTTTCAATCTTACACCACTTACTATATGAATTTAACAGTTAAATAATATATAAGAATAAAACCTGTCATCGATGTTTATTTATAACTTAAAAAAAAAAACACACTCTCCCTATTATAAAATCTAGACATTTAGTCTCATTGTTTTAAAAAAATCAGAGTTTTAGTGCAAAGAGGGGTTTTAGTTTTTTTGTTGCTGATGTGAATAAAAAATGCTGACGAGATACTCATTATGTGACAGCTGACACAGCTTGCACACGTGGTTGTCACGTCATTTAACGAGACACATAGACTACCACGTCATATTATAATAATTAAGTAATTAAAATAATAAACAATAAACTGAAAATAGAAAATTAAAATTAAAAACCCTAATTCCTCTTATGCGGTTAATAATAAAATGAAAACGTTAATAATACACGCACCATACGCACACACAATTATATTTATATTTATATTTAGTACTATAAAATTGGAAAATTTAATTTGAGTCCTTATAATAATTTTATTTGTTTTAGTCCTTAAGCAAGTAAAAAAAAGTGTGTATATGATAAAGAATTCAATATAACCAAAAAAAATGCTACTTTATTAAATTTAAAACTAAAAACAAATAATTTTGTTATAAGAATTAAGGAAATGATTTTTCTACCTTGATGGTGGGAAAATGCACTTACCATTATGTGATTTTAGGAATTAAAAGGAGAGAAAATGTAAGAAAATAGAAGAAAGAAACGAGAGATGAGAGAGGTAGAGGCAAAAGCTTGTGTGTTTTTCCTCCCTCAAGAGAACTCATACCCAAGAATTTAAGTTAATAATCGGCTAACAATACTTGGAAGAGTGAGTAGTTATAATTTGTGAGTGTTATATGCTGTCAGTCTGCCACATAACATCCTTCTATTTCTTGTAAAAATCTCTCGTAACATCCGGGATTTTCATTGTTTGGATGAGGGGGAGGGGAGGACTTGATTTTCAATTCTAAATTGAGGAAGCTATAAAATGTTTCTAAACAGAATGAAGTGTGATTAACAATGTTTTATCATAATCTGTTATGTTATTCTTTCGATTTGTTAAAATCTCAAATAGATATTAAAATATAGACAAACCCTCCCCTCTAAAAAATAGAGGACTGAACTGAACAACTCTAGTTGTACTCTATTTAATTTGAAAAACTGTTCATGGTACTGGACAACACTAGCAGTGAGGGCAAGGGACTTATAAAACTCTAAATTCTTGTCCCTCATAAAACCACAGTACAACTTTTTATCCACTCCAAAAATTACATAAATACTATTTTTATATCATATTCAATTATTTTTCTCTCTTATCTCTTCGCTATCTTCTCTCTCTCTCTCTCTCTCTCTCTCTCTCTCTCTCTCTCATCTATCCCTCTCACTCTCTCATATCCCATTCTCCTCTCTCTCTCTACATCTCATCTCTCTTCTATATATCTTCTCATGACTTCTTTCTCCCTCTCCTTCTCGCTCTCTCTCTCTCTCCCGGTTTCTCTGTCCTCCATCCTCTTTGATCTCCCTCTTCGGGCTCTCTCCTATCTCATTATTCTCTCTCCCTTCCTCTACCTCCCATATCTCTAATATATATCTTCAAATATCATGACCTCTCTTTCTCTCTCTCTCTCTCTCTCTCTCTCTTATCCCCTCTCTCCTATCCGCTCTCATATTATTTTCACTATAATACCTCGTGGGAGAAGTCAACCTCTTAAATGGATCTCATTTAACTTAGGGGATTAGTCTATGCAGTTGTACGTGCATGGGATACCTTGATTTTACCCCAAAAAAATATGTTATATAAAATCGTTATAAATCACAAAAAGAGAATTATAGTAAAAAAAAATTTACTTGTGTTGCCCAGTATTCACCAAACAGTGTACTGGACAACATGTGTCCAGTATTGTACTGTCTAGTTTAAGGTTTTGGCACACCCTTTTAGAAAAATGATTAGAAGTCTAGATTCTTTAAAAAGTATTGTCTAATTTACTATTTAACCATTTATCTCTCTACATAGATAAACGTGAATATTTTATTGGAGGTAAAAAGTTGTCATAATTAATAAGGGTATAAGTGTAAAGGAACATTAAAAGTTTCATTGGAAATCTAAAACAACAATCAATTTGAGACAAATTAATTTTGCTAAAACAACAAATAATTTGGGACAAAAGGAGTACTTATCTGTTTGCGAATCAAACATACCTTTTAAATTAAGAATAAATGAATGAGTAATAATTTAAAAGCTGATATGGACTCGATGAGTGTCGATGGGTGGACTATTTGGTAGTCACGAGAAGAGAAGACTGGTGGTAGTCAGCACAGCAGCACACTCCACGCCACCGCCCAAACCTAATTAAGACGTTCATTACTATACTATTATCATATGATTGATTTCCATTATCATATTCTTATGACTCATATTAAATTCCAACGTCCCTATCAATAGTATAGTAATAATCCTATCCACTATGTTTGGGTTGAAATATCGCCACTAATTAATTAGTAAACAACATTAGAAGGAAAATTATCACATGGTAGGGTAGGAGTTGGGACCATCCTTATAGTAGTTGAGACATGTGGAGGTGTGGTGGCTTAACATTTGCTACTTTTGTTTCATGCAATGCACTTATTAATTTTGTTTATTGCTATAACAACTATCCACTTTTTAATAATACTAAATTCTACTGGAAGTTGGAATCTTTCTCAGCAACCTACTCCTTCCGTCTGATATTATATTATATGTCGTTTAAGGTTGTGACACAGGAATTAAGAAAAATAGTTAATTTTGTATTGGAAGAGAGATTTTCAGTTAGTTTACCAAATTATTCTTTATAAATAATATTGGAAACATAAAAAGTGGAATTATAAGAAAGAGATATATTAAATAATAAAAAGTATGAATCCTCTAGAGGCCAACCCTACACGATCCACCACTTCTTCCTTTTACTTTCTTTTATATATAAAAAATATTTCGTTTTCAAGTTTCGTACGCAAATTATTCCTTTTGTTAGTTTAAATTTTTTACAAGACTAACAAAGTATCAAATATTTTTGTTTTTCGGTTTAGTCAATATTTTGTTCAATTACTACTCTCTTATTTAACTTACTAAATATGAGTCCGGTTTACATCACTAAATGACACATTTAGTGATAGTCACTAAAGAGATACAAATATAATTTACCAATTAATAAAAAAATAATAATTTAATATTAGCTTTTATGTGGGTTCCGATTAATTAGGCATTAACTTTGAAATATGTAACCGTCTGAATTAATGTCCTTAAACATAAGAGATAATGATTTTATTAGTTATTTATATTTAATTAATTATTATAAAGAATATTTGATAGTACTAAATTACCCTCCTATAATAACAACCATTGGATACAATTTAAGTAATATATTTATCATCCATATATTTATAGATTTAACTGATCATGTATAAATCTTTTATATATATATATATATATATATATATATATATATATATATATATATATATATATATATATATATATATATATAGCATATCTAGTGAGAATGAGGTTTCTTATGTGAGAGTGAGAGGATCTATTATCAACCCTCGGATTAAAATAGATGACTTAGATTAAAACGTTACTTTAGTGTCTCACGTGACTTCCTACAGTGTTTTCTTCTTCGACTATTGGAATTGAAACGTCTTCTTCTTGTTGTGTCTTCCTATCTTCATACAGTTTTGTGCTCATCTCTCTACCTTCCAACCCAAACATTTTCATGCTGTGTCTTCCTATCTTCACTCAGTTTCGTCCAATCTAGAACTCCAAGCCCTCTGTCTCTTCGATATGGTGGTTGCAGAAGCAGGCATCTCAGATAATGATCAAGGAGCTGCTATAAAAAAATCTTCTTTGTCCAAACTAGATCCCCTGACCTCTGACAACGACGTAGAGCCTGTAGAGGTGGTTAGGAAACAGCTCCAGTGATTGATATGACATGTGTCTCAATTGGAGGATTAACCGAACAGTTCCATATGGGGGGTGGTAGTCGTTCAGTTGGTCTGGCAGAAGGGGTTTTCTTCCTTCGACTGAGCGGGGAGGAGGTCGAGAATATACCAGTCGGTTCGATTAGGAACATAGTCCTTCGGGCGGCAAGCGCGAAGTTGTTCAAATTAAAGAGGAGTTTGGCCAAATATTAATCTTTCAGTTTTGGTTAACTTAAACAGAGCGAGAATCTCCAGACACTTAGTCCTTAATTCGGCTTTTTTCCTGGATGTTCAACGAATCCTTGGGCTCCCTGTTTTCAGTTTTTGGCTAAAGCTTATGAACACTCATTAGAGAGGAAGCCTTCAGTTGTTTGATCCTTCAGTGGTGGACGGTAGTTATCATTGTGCGTGCTCATGATGATTGGATAGACTGATACTCCTTGACTATTAACCCTGACCTCATTGTTTCAGTTTCCCCATTTGAAAGCTTTTTTGTGCTTTCATAAATGCTTAACCTCGTAATTGATCACCTTCTGTTGAGATATATAATGGGAGGCGAGGTTCTTTGGTTTGGTACCTCTAGTTTTTCTTGCTTTCTTGTGGATTCATGTGGTGAATCATATATAGTTTTTGTGTTGAGACCAAATCTCTCGTCCTGAGTTCTTTGGCCACTCTCGCGAGCTCTTTGGTTTGCAACGAGAGTGCTAAGGAGCTTGAGGTGAGAGTTTTTGATCTGCGGGAGTTGCGGATCTTCACGGGGATTCCTTTGTCTTTCCTTGAGAATGTTTCGAGGACTGGAATTGGCCTGTTTGGTCAAAATGATTTTGGGCGCTTGGGGGCGTGTTTCCTTCCTCGTATATTCCAGGTTTATTGTCTTCCATTGGTATTGTGGGTGTCGTTAGGAGGTCTTGTAGGTGTGGCTTGGAGGAGGCCTTTCAGTTGCGATCTTTTGCTCATGTTTGATCATGGTGGCTTCCTGTTGAGGCCCTGGAGCGTTGTCTCCTCCTTGTGTTTACGAGCATCCATCGTTTGGTTACTCCCCAGGCTTCCATTTCCCCCTTTGCTTCGTACCGGCAAGGAACCCACAGTTTTCAGGAAAGCAACATTTGAGGGTCATCCGGTCGTTATCTTTAAGATAGATTTGTTCACAACTTCCATTATATTTTGTACTTGTTCGAGAAAGAATAACGGTGTAGTGCGTAAATCCCGCTTTTGACAACTTCTTTAAAATAGATTCTCTTTCCTTCTTACACCTTCTTGATTCATGTTTTGGCGCTTGAGATGCTCTTTTTTCCTTCTTACACCTTAACGGTGCAGTGAAGTGCAATGTCGACGCTCTTTTGTCCTTCTTACACCTTCTTGTTCCTATCTATTTATTCTGCATGACTTCTTGAGTTTATTCATAGAATGGCCGGGTGCCCAAGGGTGTACCATCCAAAGTTGCGTTCTTAATTTTATCGAACTCCTTATCAACCTCCCGTTGGAGATGCTCTAAGAGCATCCACAATGGAGTACTCTCCATTTGAGTCTTTAAATGGATCCACGTGTATATATCACTTTTTTATATATTTTAATACTAACACCTAATACACACTCAATCCCCCTATTACAACACTCTCAATTTTTTTTTAAATGGGTTCCACAAATAACTACACATCATTATTTTGTCAACAAATAACTCACAAATTTTTAAATAGAACCCGCTTAAGTTAAGAGAGAGAATGTCATTGTACAAAGATTCCTCTTTATAAAGAACAAAACTTTTTTTTGTCTATAATGAAATTCCTTATTAAAGATAATTTTTAACGAGAAAAAAATTTGAGATGCTCTAATATACCCGATCGATACTGTTGTGAACAGAAGCCAAAATAGCTTACTCTCTTGAAAGTAGTCAACACTTAGAAGTTAACGGTTACCATAAACTCCTGACACGTTAGGGGTTGGGAAGACAGTGCGGTCTTCCTTGTTGTCTTTGATGTTTGGATAACTGTAGTGTAGTGTAGTTGTTGTGGGGTCCTAAATAATTTCCTTGCAACAAGGAAATGGAATCACAAATAAGGAATTGGAATCAACGAGTAATGGAATTTGATAAGCTATCAAACAAAAACAAACTATTCCGTGTACGGCTTCCATTATCTGCCGTTACTGGATAGCAGCCGAAGGCACTGCTTGCTACAACTCATTACCATTGGGTTGGGTCCCAGTCAAATATGAATGCTATCATAACAAAGATACCCAAAGGCCATATTGACTTTTATTTTTTTTCTTTAGTATAGAAAATATAACTCAATCTATCTCCAACTCATATAGGCTATTTACACTCCAATGAACTAAGTTCGTTATAAGCTTGTAAAACTAAAATCCAGAAAACTGAGTTCACGATAGTTCAAGTAAACTAAATGTATTATAATTACCATGAATCAGTTCATTGTTGTAGATTTTGAGTTTCAATTTTACAGGCTCAATTAACTATAGTTCACGTGAATTGAACCACCCTAGTGAGCCCAGTTCGTTATAGTTATATAGTTATAGTGAATCTTTTATGGTGATTTACAATAGACTTAGCATTGTAAACTAAGTTCACTATATATAGTTATAGTGAACTGAATTCACTGTGGTGATTTACAATAGATTCGCCATGGTAAACTAAGTTCACTAAAACTATAGTGAACTGAGTTCATTATGATGATCGCTGCTTATAGTTGCCTTGTGAATGTGTGTGTGTGTGCGCGCGTGAGAGAGAGAGAGAGAGAGAATTGTCAACTAAGAAAATATATATAGGGATTAGGGTTAGGAATTAGTGAGAAGAATAAGGGTAATTTGAAAATTTGCTAATTAAATGGAGTGTGGATAGCTAATATGGTGGTGGGGATAGAACTGGCCAAAATATAATCACACAATTTTAGGCTTAATAAAGATGAAGAACGCGACCTAGATCCTCTCCAATCAAGTTATGGTCTTGTCACTACGATCACTAAATATTGGCCATTGGATATAGATCCAATGGCTATGATTTAACTTATAAAAAACTGATATAAAATACAACTTTAAATCAACCCCATGAGATCATAAACCAACGGCTAAGATTATGACTTGTGGAAAAACTAACTAGAGGGGATCCATTTCCGAAGAACGCCTTATAAAAAAGACAAATAACATCTAGGTGTATTTTATCATCAATCTTTATACTTTGGTAAAAAAAAAAAAAAAAAAACCATCAATCTATACTTTCAAGACGGTTGAATTTGTGTCTATTACCTTTGTCTCAGTCTATTAATCTATTGATAAAGCACAATCCCCGAGTGGTATATCAAATATTCTGTCGATGAAGGTTTACTTAATTTGTAAAGAGTTGACTCATACCATATAAGGGTGTGAGTTCAACTCTTCTTCTGCACACACAAGACTTTCTTTGGTGGGTGATTTGTAAGATCTTATACACATTCAAAGAGTCTTGAGAGTCTCGCACGATCCTGAAGGAAGCTCTCAGTAACCCAACTCACCTCAACTTTATTGCACCAAAAAAATATCAAATATTCTAACTCCCAAAGCATTACAACATTATCCACAAAGTTAATATAGATACAAGCACTAATCTTACACATATATTTTACAAAAAAAAAAATACTATAATATAATAAAATCACATACTAGCACTTTTATATTTTTAGATATCTTAAAATTTTGACATTTATCAAAAATTAGGGGTAAAATCGTCAATTCTCCCACTAAAAGACAAAAAACCGCAGCTTTTTGTCAGTTTAAAAAAAAATCAATCAGCAGCTGACACACATCAGCGTGTCAGTTATTAAATTTTAAAATTTAATTTTTCTTCAAAAAGGACGTACATTTAACAAAAGTTTAAAATTTAATTTTTCTTCAAAAAGTTAAATTATTAAATCAATATTATACTCAATAATTAAATAATTTAAAATTTACTATTTACTATAATGTCTTTATTAAAATCATTCAATTTTTGTTCAAAAAAAAATCATTCAGTTTTTATAATTAAATGAACATGATTAAATTATATAGAAAAAATAAGTCATAATCCGTGACAACGGGAGCGGCAACGAAATTATTTAAACGAATCTGATTTAATTTAATTTATATTGAATCATATAGAAAAATATGAGTTAACGCTACAACATAATTAATTATATATGAGCGTGCGCTTTTTTTCATCCATGGGCGGCGCTTTTTGTGCTCTTTGAACGTGTATTGGGGTATTCCACTCCAACAATGGGCGGCGCTTCCTAAAAAGCGCCACCCATTGCCCAAACACGTCCTCAAATATCGCGCGCTTCCTAAAAAGCGCCACCCATTGCCCAAACACGTCCTCAAATAGGCGTGCGCTTCCTTAAAAGCGCCCCATTGCTGAAACACGTCCTCAAATAGGCATCGCTTCCTAAAAAGCGCGCCCATTGCCCAAACTTGTCCCCTATAGGAAGCACTTCCTTAAAAGCGCTGCCCATTGTTTAATTTTTTTAATTTTTTTCGGTTTTGTGTATTTTCCATTTTATATTTGCAACAAAAAAAATTAAATCATACATCCAAAATATTTTTAATAGTGATATCTATGAATTTGTTGTATTTAAACTGAATTAAATCATACATCATAAAAAATTAAATCATACATCCAAAAATTAAATCATACATCCAAAATTAAATCATACATCCAAAATTAAATCATACATCCAAAAATTAAATCATACATCCAAAATTAAATCATACATCCAAAATAACAAAACATGAATTTGCCAAATTTAAACCTAGCCTTGTAATGAGCATCGAAATATCACGTCCAAATGACTTATCTCGCTGACACTACTACGATGTAAGGACCACGAATATCTGAGAAGAAAGAACTTGAACGTCATTTTATTTCGATTTTTTTAGATAATCTCATTTTATTTCGAGTTTGTTAAATATACTGAGATATTGAGTTAGAATAGATAAGTATATATTTCTTGTGTGGATAGGGATAACATCTTTAGTCATGTAACTACGGGACTAGAATAACTTTTTTAGAAAAATACAAGTACAAATGTATAAGTAGTCATTTACTTGAAGTCGATACAAGGAAATGAATTTGTTACAATCACTTGATACACACTCATATATATTATATAATAAGTTATAATCTCTTGGTATAAGAATACTAAGCTAGTTTACTTGATACAATTGAACTACAACTCAATATGTACATTATCCATGTTAGTCACTCACCGCATCTCACACCAAAAATAAGACCAATTTAGCGAATCTTGACCTAAAACTACTTTAGCTTTAACTTCGGATATCCAAGTGTTAGCAATACTTCTAGTAGCCAAGTGTAACTAACTCTTCACCTCAACCAAATTCTCAAACCGAAAGTTTTACGGACGATTAGCAAAATAGATGTGAGTCTAGCATTAGTAAATTTGAGCGAAATGTTTACACAAAGAGAGAATATGGATATTGAAAAGAAACTCTCAAGCAAAGAAACCAAACTAGATATTGATTAAGTAATAAATAAGAAGATTACCAAATTCAACTACAACACAATAACTAGTTATGGTTTTGCAAATGAATGTAATATATAACAAACAACAACATAAGTCAAAACCAACTATAATTTCTGATTAGTAATGCTTTTCCTCAAAGGTCAAGGACTTTAATTTGAAAATTCCTTGACTATATACGATATACGACACTTGACACTTACCAAAATAGATGTGAGTCTGACATTACTAAATTTGACACCAGCTGTGACACTTTTAAGCACCTTTTGATAAATCATTCTGTCAAAGGAAACTCAAAATTTCAGAGTCTTGCATGACATAATAATATTTCTATTTCTATGAATAAAGATATTATATCAGCCACAGTTGTGTCCAAATTAAATAAATACTACCACTTTGGATTGAAGAACACCAACCTATAATAATAGCTAACTAACTTGACAGAATCTCCAACCTTCAAATTTGGTTAGACAAACTCACTAGCATCTAACCAGTAAGCGTGTGTGAGTGTGTCTGTTCATGTTCATATACTTTCTTCTTTTCTCTTCATTGAAAGTTTTCCATTTGCAAATGAAGCACAGTCTAAATCTAACATTGTCTGAAGGAAACAAAACACATTGAGCATAATACATGAAGATTAATACTATATTTTGTTGATACATACATAGTTATTCTCTATTTATCATAAATCTAATGCAATTTTGAGGATGATCAACCAGAAAACCTCTTCACAATTTGATGTTTTGAATTTTAAATAGGGTTTTGAGAAGATAGATGGTAAACAAGAAATAGAAGCAAATACCTGTAGTGCAGCAGAGTGGTAGAGTACGATTCTTGTGGTGCGTAGAGCTAAACTGAAATTAAAAAGGGAAACGAATCAGTGAATGTGAAAACCCTAATCGAATTTAATTTTGATTTCTGCGAATAGGGTTTCCAGAAAACAAATAAACATCAAAATTAAATGCTTTAAACGAGTGAACTACGAAGCGGTGAGTGAGTGTTGTGGATCGTGAAATTTCAAAATCATGTTCCTACAAAAACATCCCATCAATGAAAGAAATTTCAAAACCCTAAATCAACCTAAACCCTGTGAAGAATCCAAAACAAAACGAAAGGTGAGAACTTGTTACCAGCTGATTGAGAAGTGAGCGAATGTCAGGTCGCACGTGTTTAGGTTCTACAACATCGAAGGGTGGGAAGACGAAGTCCGGAGAAGAGGGTTGACTTCAACGACGTCGTTGAATGCGGAAGTGGCCATTGATGAAGCAGAAGGAGAAGGAGAAGAAGAATAAGAGCAGGTGAAGGAAGAAGGAGAAGTGGACTTGTGAAGTGAGATCTGATTTATTTTGGTGTAGTTATACCCAGTGCTTTTTAAAAAACACTGGGTATTGGGAGAATGTGTTCTCCCAATACCCAGCGTTTTTTAAAAAGCGCTGGGTATTGGGAGAAATATTGGGAGCAATGGGCAGCGTTTTTTAAAAAGCGCTGGGTATTGGGAGAACGCGTGAAGCAATGGGCAGCGTTTTTTAAAAAGCGCTGGGTATGGCTAGTGGGTTTAAAGGCAATGGGCAACATTTTTTTAAAAAGCGTTGGGTATGGGTTAGCTGTTTTGGCCATCCGTGGCGTTTTTACTTAAAGCGCTGCTTATAGGGGCGCTCTTTTTTGACAAATCTGGCGTAGTGTAACATGTGGCAACGGGAACGACAACTAGAGACTGACAATGAGATCGTCAACTAGAGCGACAACGATAGTGCCAACGATAGAGGTGACGGGAGGGCCAACAGAGATACAAACAGGAGGGCCGACGTGGATGGAGATGCAAACAGGAGGACCGACGGGGATGCATATTTTACCTAAAATCTCATTGTCATTTTTATTCATTTTTACTTATTATTAATATTATAAGAAATACCGACTTTTTTAAAAAAAATTCAAACACAATTATTATTTTAATAAATTTGAAAATATAGTCATTTATTAAGTTTTTCCCTTTTTATTTTTATATTTTGCAACTTCCAACGTATTTATAATTTCATAGAAAATTATAACAAATACAGTATCACTTGTGCGTATGCACGATAAAATACTAGTTTTAATCTAAAAAACAGTTTAATTTTTTAGGTCAAACAATAAATATTTTATCTACTCTAAATTGATGTCGTTAACCTACTACCAAATTTACCGAACTACCATCCAATCAATTTTCAACAAGTCAGCATTTATTTACCCTTATAAATCTGACAAGCAAAATATTGCCTAAATGTGACTCAAATTCAAATTTAGCGCCTTAATGAAAAAAATTCAATTTCAATCTATTACAAACTTTTCAGAAAAGTACATTGTGTTGTTGCAGAAAAATGATTCACGTTTCTCCACAATCTCTTCTCTCTCAAACCAACGAACAAATTCTCACCTTTCTAGCAACCCACAACAAACCAAGGCTTTGACATCAAAACATAAGTTGAAGTAAGTCTTTTGCTCCTTCATTCTTCTTCTACTTTCACTATTTTACAAGCATTAAGCTTTTTTTTCTCTGGCACCATTGCTCATTCCTCTTCAGCTGTCAACTGATAACAGTCAATTTGTATTCAAAACAATAATCTTTAACTTTCATTTTAGCTTACAAACACTACGCCAGAATTGTAAAAAGATATCGTCACCTTTAGTAGCGTTTATAAAAAAACGCTACCCATTTTAATAACACGCTACACCATTAGTAGCGTTTTAAAGTAAAACGCTACCCATTAGGTAACACGCTAGACAGATCCCTAGCGCTTTTACTCAAAACGCTAGCAAATTAGAAAACACGCTAGACAGGATCCTAGCGCTTTTATTCAAAAACGCTAGCCAATTAGAAAACACGCTAGATAGATCCTAGCGTTTTTAGAGAAAGCGCTAGCTATTTAGAAAACACGCTAGACGGATCCTAGCGCTTTTATTCAAAACGCTAGCCAATTAGAAAACACGCTAGATAGATCCTGGCGCTTTTTATAAAACGCTAGGTATTTAGTAAACACTCTAGACATATCCCTAGCGCTTTTACTCAAAACGCTAGGTATTTAGAAACACGCTAGATAGATCCTAGCGCTTTTTAGAAAACGCTAGGTATGGTTAAATAATTTTTTTTGTTTCCCATTGAGCTACTTCCTCTTTCATTAACACTCTTACCCGTAAACGCAAAAATCACTCACCCGAAAACATAAAACCCTAACACCCTAACTCAAATTAACATCATCTCTCTCAACGAAAATCATCTCTCTCAGTGAACATCATCTCTCTCACTCAGACAACATTGGTGAGTTTTCTGTTCCTTTCTCTGTTTCTTGTTAGATATTAATTGTGGGTTCTAGTTTAGAAATATATTAGTTTTGTCACTTGTGCACACTAGACTCTTCTTTTTTTTTTTTTTTTTCTAGCCTCTTCTTGTTACACATAAATTAATTGTTTGGAAGACTAGACTATATGGTTCCTTTGTCTTGACCAAAGGACCGAGAATAGAAATAGAATATGATATAGATATAGCTTGGGAAAATAAGGAGTGGAATTGAAAAAAATTTAAAAGAGGAAATTTTGTTTGTTTTTTTATATGAATTGATTCTTCATTATATTCGAATTGTTTGATGGGTCATATGTTAAAGTTCTCTTCTCGAGGATTTTATTATAAATATTTGGCAATTATGGATAGAAATTGGATGTCCGCCAATCGTCATCCAAGGAGTATGCATTTGGAGTGGATTATTTTGTGAGTTGTCTTTGTTGAGCGTTTAGGGACTTCTAGTGGTATGAAATGTCCTTGTTTAAGGTGTTGTTATGTAAAATCAATTCTTGTAGAGGAGTTGACCACGACATTTAAAGGCGAATGGAATTGATCAAAGTTACACTTGTTGGATAATGCACGTGAGAAAAAGGTGAATCTTCAAATATGAATGATATTAGTAAGAGATATGCGCCACGGTTGACACGGAACACATTCATTTGATGCGAACGAATTTGAAGAGATGGCAAAGGTGGTTGAAGAGGATCTTAATGATTGTCCCGAAATGTTTGAGAAGTTGATAAGCGATGCGAGACACCATTGTATGCGGGTTGTAATGAATTCACAAAATTATTGGGTTTGTGATCAAGTTGTATAACTTGAAAACTTCGCCACGGATGGACGGATAAGAGCTTTACCGATTTACTCTCACTTCGAAAGAAATGTTGCGAATGATAATGTGCTTCCTTCTCGGACGTATGATGCAAAGCAAATGTTGGGGTCTATTGGCTTGAACTATGAGAAGATACACGCTTGTCCAGAATGATTGCATTTTATTTCGGAATGAACATGCGTTGTTAAAGTCGTGTCCTAAATGTAATGCACATGCGATATAAGAAGAAAAGAGTCTGCTCCACAAAAGGTGTTGTGGTATTTTCCTATAATTCCTCGATTTAGGCGCATGTATCGTAGTTCGGAAGATGCAAAACACTTGACATGGCATGAGGATGAAAGGATTAAAGATGGTATGCTCGACACCCTGATTCTCCGCAATGGAAAAAAATCAATATTGAGTATCCTAATTTCGGGGATGACCCGAGAACCCTACGCCTTGCATTGTCTGTGATGGATTTAACCCGCACGGTATCCAGAGTAGCTCCCACATACATGGCCCGTGATTTTGGCGATTTATAACTTACCGCGTGGCTTTGCATGAAACGCAAATATATGATGTTGTCTTTGTTAATTTACGGGCCCAAACAACCGAGAAATGATATTGATGTATACTTGGCTCCTTTAATTGAAGACTTGAAGCAAATGTGGGAGATTGGGGTAGAGGTGTATGATGGGTTCGAGAGAAGAAAGTTTCACCACGAGGGCTATGATCTTTGGCACAATTAACGACTTTCCTGCATCGACAATCTATCTGCAGATGCGATAACAAAGGCGATGTGCATGCCCTATATGTGAAGATAACACAGTTGGATGTGGTTGGAACATGGTAAGAAGAATATCTATCTTGGTCATCGTAGATTTTTGCCATCAACTCATCACTATCGATTGTGGAGAAAGGCATTTGATGGGAATACTGAAACACGTAGAGCTCCCCGCTTTGTGGGCGAGCAGTGTATTTGAAAAGGTGGAAGATTTGAACATTAAATTTGGGAAGCCTTTTGCGGGAGAGATTGCCAAACGGGGTGGAAGAAAAAGTCGATTTTCTTTGAGTTGCCATCTTTGGAAGTCATTATATGTAAGGCATTTCATTGATGTGATGCATGTTGAAAAGAATGTCTTGAAAGTGTCATTGGTACCTTACTCAATATGTCGGGTAAGACTAAAGATACCATCAACTCAAGGTTGGATTTGGTTAGTATGGGTTTGAGACCTGAATTGGGTCCGGTAAAGAAGGGTACACGTACATATCTACCTCCGTGACTCATACTCTATCTAGAAAGGAGAAGATCTGTCTTTTGTGAGTTTCTTCATGGAGTTAAAGTTCGGAGGATACTCTTCAAATGTGGCGACTCTTGTATCGATTAAAGACCTCAAGTTAAAGTCTCTAAAGTCCCACGATTGTCATGTTCTCATGGAGAATTTGCTACCCATTGGTATACGATCCATTTTGCCTAAGAAAGTGCGTGGGACCTTAACCAAACTTTGTTTATTCTTTAAAGGCGATTTGTAGTAGAGTGATTGACCACGAAAGTTGCCAACATTGCAAAGAGAAATTACTGTCACTTTGTGTGAGCTTGAGATGTATTTCCCACCTTCCTTTTTTGACATAATGATTCATCTAATAGTTCATCTGGTTAGAGAGACACAATTGTGTGGCCCATGTTACATGAGATGGATGTATCCGTTTGAGCGTTACATGAAGATATTAAAAGGATATGTGAAAAATCGATCACGACCTGAGGGTTGTATTGTTGAGCGCTATATAGTTGAAGAGGCTATTGAGTTTTGCACGGGCTATCTATCTAGTCTTGAATATTCTGTGGGACTGCCAAGGTCTCGTCATGAAGGAAGGATTAGTAAAGGGATGACAGGAACTAAATTAGTGATGGTATCAAGGAAAGAACTAGAGCAAGCACACTTGTACGTTCTTCACAATGATAGTGAGGTTGATTCATATGTTGCCAAGCACAAGGAGATTCTTAAGAGTCAATTCCCTGGAAAGAAGCAAGTTTGGTTAGCAAAAGAACACAATAGGAGTTTCATAGTGTGGCTAAAACATCACATTGATGGTGAGTGTGTTTGAATCCTACTTGATTTCAAAAAGATTGAGATGGTTAGCAAAGGTCCAAATATACATGTCTTCTCTTACAACAACTATCTAATGAGCGAGTGCACTTTCTATACAAAAGAACAAGATGATCGAGTAAAATGCAAAATAGTGGGGTGACTCTTGTAGCTCATTCTATGCATGCATCCAATGCGAAGATAGAAATCCCATATATGCGAAT
Source organism: Oxytropis ochrocephala (assembly GCA_020916435.1). NCBI lineage: Eukaryota > Viridiplantae > Streptophyta > Magnoliopsida > Fabales > Fabaceae > Oxytropis > Oxytropis ochrocephala. Next base: position 22,089,154 of record CM037090.1, on the reverse strand, counting down.
ATGTCTTACTTTGGCTTCATTGAACACATATGGGAGTTGGATTACAATATGTTTTGAGAACTGTGTTCAAATGTGAATGGGTTGACAATAATCTTGGTTTCTGATTGATGAATTAGGGTTCATGCGAGTGAATTTCAACAAGTTAGGATATAAAGATGAACCTTTTATTTTAGCATCGCAAGCTCAACAAGTGTTTTATGTCACCGATCCGATTAATATCAATTGCTCTATTGATGACAAAAAATTTGTGTATAACAACGATGATGATGAAGCACCCGATGATGTTGGTGTTGAGGACGACCACTTTCTTGAGAACATCGAACCAATAATAGGGAAAATACTTCTATAGAGGATGTTGTATATTTTAGAAAAGATCATAATGATGGAATTATTATTAAATCGGAAAAAAAATACCAAGACGCGAATTGCAAACAAAATTTTATCTAGGAAAAGGAAAAGGTAATATAGACTTAATGATATCTCGTTATTTTTTATTAATAGATAATATTTATATTGTTTTTGTAAATTTAACAATAACATGGATTATGTTATATTGCGGTCAGATGGCATCACTTAGTGATCATGAGATCTAGTGGTCAAGACAGTAGTCATTGAGGGTTGTCGCTGTTATATATGTTTCTAGCTTTAATTTGTAGCTACTTTTGAGTTTCATAATGTAAGTTACTTATTATGTTGTATGATTTGGATATATATTAATTATGTTGTAAGTAATTGTTAGTTTAATATGGTCTTTTGGTGATATGTACATATGTGTGTGTATCTATATATTGGATTGTAATGATATATTGGCTGAATTTTGTTGGAATGATATTTGATGAATTTTGTTGGAAGAGAATGAATTAATAGGTTGTAATTAAAAGGAGAATAAACAAAAATAAAAAAATATTTAAAAAAATCGAGTCAATACATAGCGTTTTAAAGTTAAAACGCTAGAAATGAAATTAAAATCATTCAATTCCTAGCGTTTTATAAAAACGCTAGGAATTGTAAAAGAAAAAACTAGATGATCCCTAGCGTTTCTGACAAACGCTAGGAATGGTAGTAAAAAGGTGCTATAGCATCCTGGCGTTTTTACATAAAACGCTAGGAATGTTAGTAAAAAGGTGCTATAACATCCCTGGCGTTTCTGACAGCTAGGAATTGTAAAAAGCGCTATATCATCCTAGCGTTTTTACATAAAACGCTAGGAATGGTAGTAAAAATTTTAATAGCATCCCTAGCGTTTTACATAAAACGCTAGGAATTGTAAAGAGGCGCTATATAGCATCCCTAGGCGTTTTATGTAAAACGCTAGGGATGCTATTAAAATTTTTACAAGCGCGCTCTCTCTCATCTCCCTCACACACTCACGTGAGCGTCTCTTCATCTACCTAACTTCTCTCCACGACCCAGAAACCCCTCCACGAACAACCCGGAACAACCCGGACGGAACCGGAAAAACCCGAAACACACTCACGTAGGCGTCTCGTTCATCTACCCTCTTCGTTCATCGTACCGTTGCGAACCTCCACGACCCGAAACCCTCTTCGTTCATCTTACGTTTCATCTCCACGCCGTACAGCTCTCCTCTCTCTTCTTGGTGCTACGACCGAAACCCTCCCATTTGTCTCCTTTTTACTGCTCTCTCTCTCCTTTCAAAAGGTATTTACGCACTCATTCTCCACCTCTCTCACTGCAATGACTATTTCATCGAGTCTATGAAACTTGGAACTGCCCATGCTTTTACTTGCTTTGTGGTTGTTTCACTATTTTTAATATTCCAGGTTGAAAGGGATTGATTGCTTGTGTGGTGCATTTTCTACTAGAGTTGTGTGACTAGATTTCTCGGTATGGAGTTTCTTTTTAAAAATATATCAATAATGCTCCAAAGTCCTATATATCAAAATGTTTTTTTGCCGTGCATGTTCATTATTTTCAATGTTGTATTTAATTAGTTGTTAGATTAGTCTGGCTTAGATAGCATTATTAACTTGACTAGTGCATGGCTTTCCTAGTGCATGCATGGCTTTCTCTGTTTAGTGCATGGCTTTCATATATATGTTTACTCTAGGTTATATACTTAGTGCATGGCATGGCTTTCCTATGTATGTTTACTCTAGGTTACTTAGTGCATGGCTTTCACTGTTACTTAGTGCATGGCTTCTTCTATATTTTGTTAAGTGTTTGTTGGTTCTAAACAATTAGAAAGCTAAAACTCACTTTGAGTCTATTTCATTTGGGTCATTGCAAGTCGGATGGCATCACATAGTGATCATGAGAGTAGTCGGGGTGGTGATGGGGGTGATAGAAACACAAAGAAGTTCACTCCCAGAGAATTACATCGAAAAAGAATATCGTCCATCGGATAAGTAAAGGACACGAGAAATATAAGGTAAGTTAATTACTAATTATTAATGTTGTTCTCTACCTTTCCAAGTTATCTAATTATTTAATGATTTAATTATTTAAGGTCAGATGGAGTGTTAAAGGTTTGCCAATTGGAGACAACGGCACAAATTTAATTAGCTTTATTGGTACTAAGGTGAAGCAAATCTTTCCAATTTCAATAAAAAGTTGGAATGAGAAAGATAATACTGATTTTACCTAAAGCTGAAAGATGATTTTTGGTCCTTAATACAGGTATATAATTTTAGACCTCTTTAATAATCTTATTTAGTGAATTTTTAGTTGTATTTATTTAATCCATTTTTATGTATAAGTAGAAACACTTTGATGTCGATGATGCCCAAGAGATTGGATACTCAAGGAAGCGGGAAGGTTGCATCGGGCATATAGAAGCGATGTGGGAAAAAGTATACGAAACATCTGATGGGACCATCAGACGAGAGCCTCGAAAGATTTGTATGCGGAATTATAACTAAGGAGGATTGGACCAAATTTGTAGATATACGCACTCTGAGATCCGGATTTCTGGTTAGTATATTAATTATTTAAGTTATATATATATATATTTCACAACAAGATATCATTCATTAATGTATACTTATGTTTTAAATAGAAAAAAGCAAAGCCAATAAAGTGAGAGCTTCTAATCCCGAGTACCCTTATAGAGGAGGTTCAAGTGGATATCAAATTCTTGAAGAAAGATTGGTAAGACACAATTAGTTTAATTTATTATGATTTAATGAATCTTTTAATTTACTGATTGATTAACAATTATTAAACTTAAATAGTTTCTTGCAAGAGGAAAGATCCAACTCAAGAATCCCTTGATCGTTATCTTTATGCAGTTAGAGGCCCGACAAAACAAGGATGGGGAGATTGTGGATCCGAAAACTAAGGAGGTCAATGACAAAATTGTAAGTATTCCAAAATTCATGTATTGTAATTTTAATTTTATGATTCCTAGCAAGTTGGAATTTGTGTCGACTATATTTTTTTAATCAGTTACTCGATTTTTTTGACACGTGAACATATTTTTATTGTCGATTAAATTTCTTTGACACTTGTTTATTATTTTTATCCGTTACTCGATTTTTTTGACACGTGAACATATTTTTATTGTCGATTAAATTTCTTTGACACTTGTTTATTATTTTTATCCGTTACTCGATTTTTTTGACACGTGGACATATTTTTATTGTCGATTAAATTTCTTTGACACTTGTTTATTATTTTTATCCGTTACTCGATTTTTTTGACACGTGGACATATTTTTATTGTCGATTAAATTTCTCTTGACACTTGTTTATTAATTTCATCCGTTATTTATGTTTGTGCATCGACCAAAGCATATCACAATCAGTATCACAGGAGATTTAACAGTTGTGATGGTCAACAAGATGTCCTTGCTCGTGCCTTGGGAAGGGAAGAGAGCAGTCGGATTAGAGAGTTATGGATATGGGATTCCTCCTACAAGCGTGTTTGGGCCAAAGAGCCAAAGCAAGGGTGCGCGGGGATTGTAAAGTCATGGCGGCAAAGTATGACGAGCTATCCAAGAATGTTCTTTGTATTAATGGAAGAGAGAGATGGATGTTTAAGCGACTCTTGGCACAAAGGATTGGTGCACCATCCCCTGCTTTGCACCACCCCTGCTTGAACCTATATCTGCTTTGCACCCCCCATAGCGCGCGAGATAGCCGCACCATCCCTTCAACACAATTATTTAACAAAACTCGACTGTTTTTGTACATATGTATTTGATAAAATTATCATGTATATTTATTTTCTTTATAATTGATTTAGGATAGCTTGTCAATGTGAGCTATATATTGCAAACCCACATCGAAAGGTTGCGATGGGTTTGATATGTAACCAATTGAGTGCCACAATGCACAATTTACCCATGCACGAAAACCATTTGAGAGTTAGGGTAGACTATTCAATAGAAGTGCACCATTGCACATTCCAATTGCTAATGCGGATATATTTCTTGTGGATCAAACACTTAGTACTTTTGTGGCATGGCTTTGAACAACTTGTCGTTGTAAGTGACAATATTTTTGTTAATAAATTAATGACTCATTGTTATATATAATGTGTGTTAACTAACTAATTAATCATTTTTTTAATATATACTAGGTACCCCAAGTGTCCCGACCTTCCCCTTCTATAAAAGTGTCTCGACCTTCCCCTTCCACTACCAAAGTCTCCCGACCATCTACTTCTATCTGATCGGTCCAACATGTTGTTCAATCTCCGTTGATGAATTCCAAAAGTCCATCGATTCTCTAAAGGTCCACATCACTCAAATGAAGCCCGACGACCAAATTATGTTACCGGCCGATAACATTGTGGGACTGGAACAGTTGATAATGATCAACATGGAGGATCTGAAAATTTGTAGTTGAAATGGATTGGGCCACTTGCCATGATATTAGAGTATACGGTATGTATTAAATTATTTGTACACAATAGTTGTTTATATTAGAGTATATATTAGAGTATATATATGAGGCTGAAAAGTTGTATATATATTATTTATAGGTTTTTGTACAATCATTTTACGGTCCCTTATAGCGGACACAAAAGTTTTTCTTCTTGTGTCCAGATTGTATCGTTGTGTTTCACCGAGTAATCTGAGGAGCGCATTATGGCTATGAAGAGTGAAATAGAAAGTTATATCCTTTCACGCTTCATGGATGCCAAGCATTTGAAGGACGAATCTTTATTTTTCGCACCAATCAATAATGGGTGAGAAATTTAGTCTTCAATCACTTGTTTAATTATTTTGAGGATTGTATTATAGTGTAAATGTGTACTCATTCGTGATTCATTTACTTGCAGGCAACATTGGGTACTCTTTGCAATAAACCTAAGCAAAATGTTGTCTACTATCCGGATTCACTTCAAGGCCATTCTGAGTCTCACGTGAACTTCGTAGAGATGGTTGAGAGGTGTGTATGTGTAACCCTCTCATTTTAATTTGTATAATTTAATATATGTATTTTGTTCAACTTAACGTTATATATATATATATATATATATATATATGTATGACGTTACTGATGCTTTGAAAAAATACTTGAGATTATCTGAGTAAAACAAGATGGCTAGCCATAAGCGTAAGTTTTTAAAAATCATTCTTATAATTTTAATTGAATTTTTGCTCATAAAAATGTGACAATTAACTAATCTTTTGCTTTGTAGTGTCGTAAACAACCCAATAATAATGATTGTGGGTACTACGTTATGAGGTATATGAGAGAGATTATCACTCAAGACAATTAGTAATCCCAATGAAGGTAACTACTTAGATTTATTTTTATATTGATATTATAATACTTACTCACATTTAATAAACATTTTAATTCTAATTTGATTTCATTTTATTTTTCATATTTTCCATACATACAGAAGAACATCCAAGATACTCGATAAACAACTTACAACAATAAGGGAGTAGTGCGGTTTTGTTTCTAGATTTTTGTAGCAAGTTTTGAGTTAATTTCATAATAGTTAGTTGTTGTATATATTGTATTTATATTATGTTGTAAGAACTTCTTAGAATGATATTGGATTGGAAATATTTGATGAATTTTGTTGAATGAATTTTGTTGAATGAATTTTGTTTGAATGATATTGGATTGGAATGTATTTTCTGAATTTTGTTGGAAGGAATGAATTTATAGGTTGTAATTAAAATGGAGAACAAACCAAAATAAAAAAATATTTAAAAAAATTCGATCAATAGGTAGCGTTTTAGAGTGAAAGCGCTAGAAATAAAGTTAAAAAATTCATTCAATACCTAGCGTTTTATAGATAAAGCGCCAGGAATTCAAAAGAGGATCACTGGCGTTTCTGACGCTAGGAATGCTAATAAAAGGTGTTATAGCATCCCTGGCGTTTTATGTAAAAGCGCTAGGAATAATAATAAAAGGTGCTATATAGCATCCCTCAAGCGTTTTTATATGAAACGCTAGGAATGGTAATAAAAAGGTGCTTTATAGCATCCTGGCGTTTTTATATGAAACGCTAGGAATGGTAGTAAAAGGAGCTATGAAATCCCTAGCGTTTCTGACGCTAGGAATTGTAAAAAGCGGCTGGTCAATGGCTGGCGTTTTACATAAAACGCTACGTATGTCTAAAACATTTGGGTCAATGGCTAGCGTTTTTGAAACGCTACTAATGGGGTGTACGCATTAGTAGCGCAAGCTTCTCTAGCGTTTTAAAACGCTACCAATGCCCAAAAAAAACGCTGGAAATCCTAATACGCTGGCGTAGTGAAACATGGAACACTACCTCCATTTTGTCATCATCATGTCAGTTTAATTCTTTTACACTTTTCTTTCACTTGCTGAAGGTTTTTCCTTCATCACCTCCCTTTTTTTCTTTCATTCTTTTCATCCAATGTTGGTTGCCTTATTATTTGTTGTGTGTCTTGAAGAGAACTATTAAAATAGAATGTTGTTGTTGCGTTTAGAAATATAATGGTGTTGTTGCCACCTCTTGAACCTTATTAACAAACCTTGCTGATGAAAGTTATAGTCAAATGTTGAGAGAGATGGATTTAGGGAGAAAAGTCAAATGTTGAGGAGATGGATTTGACGGTAAAAATTATTCATGGCTTTTTTAATTCCTTTTGCTTTCCTCACTGTTTTGCAAGGAAATATTCTGAAATGCTTATTGTAGTGGTGTAATTGAAGTTTAGTGGCATATAAGTTTTTACTAGCTAGATGAAAGAGGAGAGTTGGTGCTCTAAAGTTCATTTGTTTTTACTAGTGGCAAATTAAATGGCTTTTTCACTATTGATATTTCACAAAGAATGATTGCAAAACAAATGAAGTTTGACACTAATAAACATTATTACTAACTATCAGGTGCGGTGACCCGTCCACGTCCAATGCTTGAGTTACATAGAAAAGGAATGATGGTTTAGCGTCGCACTTTACATATTTTAGCTCAAAAAATTAATTTGAAATTTTGTTACAAAATTAAATTTTTTTAAATAAAATTCATTATTAAGGAATAAACTTATATTTAAACAATTAAATTTTTTCACACACTAAAGTACCCAAAAAGTATCTTTGCATAGTGTTACACTTTATATAATTTGTTCTGAAATTAATGTTCGATTAATTCTTAAGAAATAAACTTTGCATATTTAAACAATTAAATTTTTTGAACTGATGCAGGAAAGGTACAACTTGTATAGTGTTACACTTTTTATAATTTATTCTGAAATTAATGTTCGATTCCAAAATTTTGATTATGGAGGTACATTTTCTATTTAATAGTAAAAATCTGGCTAAAATATAAAACATGAAAGAAGAGAGTGAGAGAGGAGAAAAGAGAAATAAAAATATGAAGGGGAAAAAAAGAAAGAAAAAAAAGGGGGAGAGAAAGTTTGGAGAACAAAAAAAAGGGGGTAGGGGAGAGGTGGTAGGGGGAGGGGGGAGAGAAGGGGGTTTAGAGTGAAAGGGAGGGAATGAGGAAATTTTGGAGAGAATTTATGTAGGTCCCACAAGGGGGAGACTCAATAGGATGTATATTGTTAGATTAATGTCATATTGTTATGTTTTGAAGATAGTCAATGTTGTCATCGGTAAGATTCGGACTACTTAAATTCATCAATAATGTTCAGAGGGGTAAGGTTCAGACTAATTAAATTTGTCTACTTTAAATTTGTTTTTATTTTCACGAGTTAATATTTTGGATTAATTAAATTCTGTCTAAATCCATTTATAGAAAACACGACAGTACCCGTATGTATGCACGGGTAAATCCATTTATAAAGCAAATCACGTGCCACTAGACAGTCACCACAGCGTACGGTTTAGTTAAAAATTGAATATGCATAGCATTGCACATGGACCAAGTCAGGTCAGGTGGGAAGCCCAGAGCATTTGATAAGTATTCTACACAGAGAGAGACCTTATCGTATTAACCGCTCACTTATATTCCCAACTTACATATATTCAATTTTTAATGGTAGCTTTTTTTTTATTTCATTTCACTAGTATAAAAATCAATCTTACCAATCTCGATCCAACAAAAAAGTGAAAAAAAATATGTTAACCAACTTTTTCCTCAAGATTTGTGTCAAAAATAAAATTAAAAAAACTTTTTCCTCAATATATAATTATAAGTATATTGAATAATTGACGTTTTATATTAAACATAAGGTATATTAGTTATTCAATTAACTAAAAATTTAATTAATGATTCATTAGAATGACAAAACAATAGTTCGATTAATTTTTTTTACTATTACTAAAACGACTATTAATTTGAAACGGAGAGATTATATTAGTAGTGAATTTTACAAAAACAGAGCTCTAGAAGCTAAACACATAGTAGTTGATGTGGTCGGCATGTTAATTAAATTTCTGTTTATTTTCCTAGAGTCTAAATAAATGTGCAACTAAACAGTATATTGGAGGGTAAATAGTCATTTTCGTTCCTGGAAGTGTAACTTGCTGTCAATTTAGTCTCTAAATCGAGTGAAAATACAAAATGGTCCACTGAAGAAAGTGTAATCAAAATGCATCGCGTTAGTCCCTCCCATTAATGTGTGTGCGTTAACCCGTCAATCCAAATGCATTCTTTGTCGGTTTAGTCTCTGAAAGATGTTACTTACTATCAGTTTGGTCCCTGAAACATATACGTGAATTCATTTTAGTCCCTCGAGTCTTAAGTTACTTCAGCAAAATTTTAAACCAGAATTTACTATTCTTTGCTAAATTTGTGCTTTGGCTTTACTAGGCTAGTTAACAGGATCTTGCAGCTTGTATCATATTCTCTTTTACTTTGATTTGTTACATTCACTAATCACTGTGAGTGTTTATTGATTCAATCCGAATCAAATCACTTCATGTGTTGAATATCCTAAAACCAATTTCTAAAATCAAAGTCCCTCCTTAATTTGTCAAAATTAAATCTGATGTGGAGTTCTATTAACTAATGTGGCAAGCCACATTGGAATGCCACATGGCTTTTATATTTTAAAAATATTATTTTAATCTATGAAATAAATAAAATAAAATTCATTGTAAACAAAGAGGAATTAGAATTAATAACCGTAATTTATTAAGTTCTGCAGCAATGAAAGCTTTCGAATTAACATCAAAAATTACAATTGCTATCTAATTTCAATATAGATCAATGATTATACAAAGTTATGTTGATTGATTTTCTTGGAGCAAATAAGGTCACCCTTAACCATCGATTTTCCAATTACAATAGATTTGTGTAGTCCATGAGTCTATTGGCATCCTTAATTAGTCATTTTAAAATTTTGCTGAAGTAACTTAAGATTCGAGGGACTAAAATGAATTCTCGTATATGTTTCAGGGACCAAACTGACAGTAAGTTACATCTTTCAGGGACTAAAACAAATTCTCGTATATGTTTCAGGGACAAAACAGACAGTAAGTGACATCTTTCAGGGACTAAATTGACAGTAACAGATGAATTAACGGGAGGAACTAACGTGACAGACGAATTACACTTTCAGGGACCATTTTGTATTAATTTCGCTTGATTCAGGGATCAAATTGATAATGAGTTACACTTGCAGGGACCAAAATAACTATTTTTCCGTATATTGGAGGATGGCAAAAGTAGGATTCGATGGGAAAGGCAAAAGGAAAAGGATGGGTTACTCATCTTAAATCTCAAAATCCAAATGTTCTTGTACCTCCTCCCTAATATAAGAATATGGATGTAGTATATGTGAATGTGTTCCCACGTGGTCATATATGGAATATGTAATGAATAGAATAGAAATTAAAATAAGCCAATTTGGCAAATATGCAGCAGCAGCATATGCATGTGCATATGGCATATGCCATGGGCATGTACTACGAGCAAGGTTCTCTTTTCTACCTTCCAGAAGCATGGAGTTAGGTTAGAAATTCTCTCGTTGAACTTTGAAATTGAATATAGCACGCCCCTTGCTTGCTTTTCCTTTTCTTCATTTTGAAACTAACACTAGGAAGTAGGCACGTGTCAATTAGGCCCCACTTCTTTCTATAATCTAAATTACAGGTATGCGTCCCAATCTGGCCTGCAGCTTGCTTTCCATGTAACGAATAAATAAATAGGTCAAAAATTTAGGTATACTAGCATGATTGATGCTGTTTTTCAATCTATGATCACATTTTGTTGTTGTTGTTCTTGTCAATGGCAGAGGTGGACAATAATTTTAGGGGCGCCAAATTATTAAATAATATATATAAAATATTTCACTAATTGTTAAACAATTATCTATTCAGTTGTGTGGACTTTATCATTTACCACAATCTATGAAGGGTGAGAGAGAAATAGAAAAAATAAAATAAATAAATATAAATAGAGAAATGCAATAGTAATGTTAATATGAAGGACAAAATGTAATTACACAACCATTTGTTTTTATATACCAATTGAAGTTGAAGTTGAAGTAAGAAATCAAAAAATTGAAGGTGGAAAACAAACTTATTAAATTGTGAAGATGGAGAGGTGACATGTGAACACTGGTCCCTACTAAGAAGAAAAAAATAAAAAGTGGTCCTACTACATGTATGTATGTCCCGTACTCCGTACCACACGTCGATAAGTGTATTAATTATTTAATTTGATAAGAAGGGGAGGGAGGAAGGCCACCAGACGCCTTATCTATCTCCATCTGTTATGTTATCTAACATTACTGCATACGCTCAACATTCTTACACGTACCCTCCCTACAACTACAAAGTACAAACAATAACCCACCATTACGTTTGTACCTTTCTTTGTCTTTTTTTTTATATTGAAAAAACAAACACCATAACCAGTTGGACGTTGAATTTGCCTTCTAAAAAATCAAAACTTGTCTATTTTATTTACACCAATTTAATTTAACTTCAAATTTGACTTTTTACATATTAAAAATGAGTAAACTGTAATATCCTGAGAATGTAGTTCGGTTAATGAAGAAAGGATATCGAGCGAGTCTTGTGAAATGAGTGTAAGCGAAGAGGTTTCGGTAAAAATCTTGAAACTAACGTTCCCACCCTTACTAACATTACCTATAAAAAAAAGAGTAAATTGTAATTTTACTGTATTTAATTTATGTGAAGTTGTAGACTACTACATTTTCACAATCCAACAGATAAAAAAATTACAGCTTATTTGAGATAACAAACCAAAATTAATTTCTTAAATTATTATTTTAATAATTTTTTTTATAAGTATATGATTTAAATCAAATAATTTTTTTTGTAAATATGTGTGTGATTTTAATCTCGTTTTGACTTATTTAAATATTTTATAGTTTGATCTTCATTTAACTAAATAATTGAGTTTGAATAAACGTTCAACAGACTCAGTCTGAATTGAACCTGAAAAGCTAACTAATTTACACACCTAAAATATCATACTGTGGTTCATATAAATTTGTCAAAGTAACCATTATTTTTTCTTCTTTTCTGATGAATTAGGGCGTAGAATTGTGAAACATATGAAGATTGACCAGAAGAACATTATGAAATGGCCAATTTCTACAATCAAAAAACGACATTTCATAAAAAATGCCAATTTCACGTTGCAATTTTCAACCTATCATTTTCCACACATAACAAAAAAATTGGAAATATATTCCATTCTTTCTTTTGTAAGTGAAATATTCAAGTGGTCAAATATATAAAGAAACAAAATCATAAGACTTCTACAATCCTTCCTAGAACTTGGGTAGTGGTTATTCTTTTTTTTTAATAGGCAAATGTTAGTGATTAATAATTAGTTAGGGGTGGAGGAATGTTAGCTTCCGGATTTGAAGTTTGAACTACTCTAGATCTTCTCCTTGCAATTCCTTTGTGTCCTTAAAACATATTTCATTGTTCCTTAAAGTTTTAAATAAAATTATAATTATTTAAATAAAGTATTATTGCTAATTTTTTGGAAAATATATTATTACTTATTTTTTAAAAGACTCTACTCTAAAGTTTGTTTTAAATTTCAACAATAGCTTTGGTCCACCATGGGGCATGGAATAGTATTTGTTTTGAACATGTTACCTTTTGACCAAAAAAAGAACTCCTTACTTCTAGCCATTCATCTTGCATTGAAGAGCTAAAGAATTGCAGCAATTGCCCTATTTCCATTTGGAATGTGTTTGACATATGACTCCTCTAAATATAAGTGGAGAGCAAAGGAAATAATTAGGAGAAAATTAAGGATGATTTTTTATACACTTGCACATATAGTTGGCTCACAATGAGTGTAACTTTAGAAAAAAAGTTGTTTCTGAATGAATGTTATTTCTAGTTTTTTTTAAGTAATACTTAAATCCCATGGATGAAAAAATATAGCCTTTTTTCAACGACAAAAATTGGATGAAGTCTTATTCATTACTTTATAAATTAAATTGGATGAAGTCTTAATTACTTTCTTTTCTATTGTGCCCTCTCTAATTAAAATTATGTGCATCACTCCTAAGTCAGTATTTTCAACTTGGTATTTATGATAATGTTGAACACACTAATGTGTGGAAAGACTTTACTAGTTTGATTCTCGACGATGAAACAGCTTTAAACCATAATTTAGTTACCTCTTGATCGAACTCCGAATTTGTCAAAGACCCTTTTTATTGGATATCGGAGCAGAATCAAAGACCTCTAGACTAAAAAAAGTGAGACAAGGATAATTTTGTAAAAGTATTAGTATTCTATTTTAGTCATTTATTATATGGTCTTAAGGAGGGATTGAATGTCTTTAAGGTAGGAAAGACACTAATACAGCAATACATTTAACATTTTGTGCATATATCTCACTTTTCCAAAAAAAAAATTCCCTCTCATCTAATTTTCTCTCTCTTTTTCCCCTCAATATAAGCCTAAAATCACCAAAAAGAGCACGAAAAGAGCAACATGCATCAACCATTGAAATTACTTCAAAAATATTAATTTTGTACCTATTCATTCATTGATTCATTCATGTGGTAATATAATCCATTAATTGTGGTCATATTAACCATTAATTTTCTCTTTAATGAGCGGATTACTTACTTCAAAAGTGACTCGCTTTAAATGTCCAGATATAAATGTCCTTACCAGAAGATGAACGTTGTTGTAACCATCAGACACCAAACTTTAAAGCTATGGAGTACCTTTTTTTTCTTATCATTAAAAAAAGCCAGACTATTTTATTTTATTTTTGGATTTTGCTATTGAGTAAATTTTAGATGTCTCTTAAATATCAAGATATCACGGATCTATTTATTTTTAGATTTTTTATAATTATAGTTTACCAAGTACTAGTACGAATTGGAATCACGTTCGTTTCTGAAATAATCCAAAAAATTAATACTAGTAGACGCTATAAACTATTGAACCCGTTAATATTCAAAAAGATTATATTCATTCACATAAACTAGTACTAGAACTAATACATCTACATCGTCAAACTCTTCAATTTATTATTATCAGGAAAGAGTTTACGCCTTCAGATCAGATTCTTTTTACATGATAATAGAAAAACGAGAAGATAGAAAACCCAACGAGATTCTCTCTGAATCTCTCATCTAAAGTCTTCGATTCCTAAAACAAAGAAAATACTAAAAAAAAGGCAAAAAAAAGTAAAATCCACTCGCAACGCATCATCGGAATTTACAGTAGCATGCTCTGTTTCCTCTGCTTCCGGTAGTCTTTCCAGCCATCAAGAGACGCAAAATTAGCCACACTTTCTACAAAACAAGCAAGTAGCTTAGGTACTCTCTCTCCCTCTCTCTCTCTCTCTCTCTCTAACATCTTTCAAGCCAGATTAGTTGTGTGACCTCCACTCACAATCCAAGGGTGTCCTGAAAATCAAAACCACAATAACAATAATCAACATCAAAATCCATTCAAAATCTCATAACAGATCTAAAAAAATAAAATAAAAGTTAGTTAAGAAACAAACATACTCAAGGCTTGTTCCGCTGAGAATCTTCTAGAATCATCTCTGCAAATCATTTTGCGCAACAGATCCTTAGCCGCAGGAGAAACCAATCGGAAGATTCTAGAAGGAAACCTGAGATTTGCTCTAATAACCGCCTCAAAGATCTCACTCGCAGAATCACCGTAAAACGGAGGAATCCCGCTCAACATTATGTACAAAATCACGCCACAACTCCACACATCAACTTTCTCAGTGTACTCTCTTCCCATCAAAACCTCCGGCGCCACATAATACGGCGTTCCGACTACTCCAGTCATGGTTCTTCCGTCGCCGAACCATTCAGCAGAACCGAAGTCACCGAGTTTGAGATTATCTTCAGAATCAAAGAGAATGTTGTCCGGCTTGATATCACGGTGAGCGACACCGAGACGGTGACAGTGAGCGACGGCTTCGAGAAGCTGTTTGATGAGAGAAGCGGCTTGTGGTTCAGAGATAGGGTTAGAAACGATACGATCGAGGAGAGTGAGAGGTTTGCAAAGCTCTAAAACGATGGATAAGAAATCGTCGTTTTCAAAAACGTCGTAAATTTGAAGGATGTTAGGGTGAGGAGAAAGAAGGGACATGAATTTGGGTTCGTTTTGAAGGCACTCACGATCGGTGGAATCAGAGAGAAGAGATTTGTCGATGACTTTGCAAGCGTAAGGTTCGTTGGAAATCGGGTTGAAGCAACGGAAGATGGTGCCGAAGCGCCCGCGTCCGATTTCTTCAGAAACTTGGTATTGGGTTTTTAGGGATTCGCACATTTCCTTTTTGTTTTTTTCTTTCTTTTCTTTTGAGTTCTGTTTATGAGTTGTTGAGTTTCGGTTACAATGGTTTTATAGAAGTGGTAACAAACAAGTGAGGAGAGTGTGAGAGAGAGAGAGGGTGAAAACGGAAAGTGACGGAATGTGGTGCGGCATATAGAAAGAGAATATTCGTTCGGTGGATGGCACCATCGAAAATACACCACGTTGGAACTATTTTTACACCTGGCTCGTCAAACTGACTGTTTAGTTGGTCCGAAACTCCCGTTTTTCATGTTTCACTAAGGCCGTGTTGGCTACGGACTTTCATAACGTAATCTAATTTAAATGTCACTGTTTTTTTTGACAATATTAAATGTCTTATTTTGTACTGTGCACAATAAATGTTAATAAATTTTCTTTTAAAAAAAAGAGATTTTAAGAAATAATCCATCCGTTACAGAAAATAAGCAAAAATTGATCAATGAAAATTGATGTATGTGGTCTTAAATTAGGACCAAATACATTAATTTGTGTTGATTAATTTTTGTTTATATTCTGTATCGGAATAGTATATTTTTTTTTGAACAAATTTCAAGAAATATTTTATAACTATATATGTATATATACATTTTTTGCCTACTTCGGCGAAATAACAAATAAAAATCACACACACTATCATTAGTCACACTCGGGTTCAAACTCGAGAGCCGACGTCTCATGTCGTTGAAATTGTCAAGACACCCAACTGTGATGGACAAGTATATAAAATGTTTGGCTAGTCTCCCGCGAACTATTTTTTTCTTCCATTAGTTTATTTATTCATTTTTTTCGTAATTAGCACATTACTCTTAACACGATTTTTTACTCAAAAGGGAAAATTAACACGATTTTTTTTTTATTACCACTATTTGGGTAATGAGTTTTAGCCCACTTTTTTAACTACTATTTTCATCACATTAAGAAAATTAGTTTTGGACCACAAAAATAGTTATATTTACATTTTTACTTTTTTTTTAGATTAAAAGTTTAGGTGAGTTGAGAACTCAGGGGCTCTGCGAGTCGGGGCGAGCCTATCAAGGCTCTTTGGCCACTACTGAGAATCTTTCGGATCACCCACCAAAGAGGTCCTCACATCGACAGCGGGAGTTGAACATTTTTTTACTTTAGTTATATGTACATTTATTCTCTTTACTTTTCTTTAAAACCATAGTTTTCTTAACTCAAAATATTTACTCAATCTTATTTTAGTTAAGCCTCTGTAAAATTAATCACAAAGTCAATCACTACGTACAATAGATTCCCTTTTGATTTAGTCGTCACAAATATTTTTCTTAATGACATTTAAATCTAAATATTAGTAACGATGATGACCAATGTCTGCATCAGATGCACAATCAATTTAGACGCTATGCAAATCCAAAAATAACAACAAATAAACTTAAAAAATACCAATAAACAAATATTTTTCATCCAAGAATTACGTAGTATCTCAATTCTTCATTACACCGAGAGATACATAGATGCAGGGATATGGATATGAATGGAGCGGTTCTGCGGGAATCTCAGTGCGGTGCGCACGAGTAGAAATTTCCATCCTACCCTTCAATTTATAAACTCAGATAACATATCAGCATAAATTAGATTTCAACTGAAAAAAAGTTAGATGCAAGATACTTCCTTTCAAAAGAAACAAACTTGAGGATTCATAAGGGTGGCCAATAAGTATTCCCACCACCATGGCAATTATTTTATTTGAGGTATCGTGAAACCATTTCTTTTACTAAACTACTACTACTACAGAAAAGCTATATATTGATATTGGGGTCCAACCAACATGATGATAAGGATATGCACAAAATAAAAACTTTTCTAGATATGTAGCCTATGAAAAGAGGAGCATAAAAAGATTAGGATTATTTCCTTTTTCTTAAATAACTAGAGAATCCCATGACTTGCCGGACAGTGTAAGGTACAATGCTAAGGACAATATAAGTTTTATGATTTACTCCATATACCCAGACTACTACTCTTGGCAACACGTTGCATTACCGTTACGTTACGGAGTACGTCCAATCCGTTATTCCTATTAAGTGCGGAATGAAAAGTGAGGATAACTAAACTAGCTAGATTAAAATGGGCATGACTTTATGCATGATTAAAACTAACCGACACATTTTGAGGATAACTAAACTAGCTAGATTAAAACAGAAAATAAATTAAGAGACCCCGAATAATTAAGAGACTCCGAATGATATTTTGGCATGCCACATTTTGGTGCTGATTTGGCATGCCACGTTTTGATGATTTATTATTTTTTATTAATTAAAATTTAAAATTCAAAAAAAAAAACTCTGATTCATCTTCTTCAATATTTGTTTCTGGTTTCGCACTCTAAAACACACTCTGAAATGCACTTCATCTCGCAACAAATGTGGATCTGAAGGTGGGTACTTAATGTTTGCTGCAACAATCTATATAATCTTCAACCAAATGTTTGCAGCAATCTAAAATTTATCATCTTCAACTTAATTTTTGCCATCAAGAAAAGAAAACGAAAACGTTTCTGATATAGGAATATTAGGGATTTCGCAAAGAAAATTAGGGATTTCGCAACAATTGATTTAGGAATATTTCTAGGTTTTGAAGGATTTCGCAACAATTTTAGGGTTTTCGCAACAATTTTTGGTGATTTTGATTTTCTGGGTTATGGGTTATGTTGTTCTTGCTTTCTGAGGTCTAATATTCTCTGTTATGATTTCAGATTGCAACACAACTTGCATTATAGAAGAGATGGAGAAGGGATAGATGAAACAGATTTGTCCTCCGCTGTAATAACCTTGGATAGATGAATCTGGATATGGAGATGAGTTTGGCATTGAGATATGCATTGAAGAAGAGGAGGATTTTATTTTAATTTTTAATTAAAAATTAAAAATGGCAAGATGAAGAGGCTACAATAAAGATGAAAATGGAGGAGAGGAGGGAGAGTTCAGTGAGAAGAAAATGGAGTAGAGGATTTTATTTTAATTTTCTGTTTTTTAATTTTTAATTGAAATAATGAGTCAGCAATGCCACATAAGCATCTGTAAGAGACACATCATCTCAATATAAGCTACATAATAAATGGTGTTAGTGTTAAAATATTAAATGGGAAAATAGTGCAACATTTTATTAAAGTTATCGACCTATTCGTTATCTCAAAAACTTATGAGACCTAAACGAAAACAATAAATAAATTACGAGACCCCGGATGGTACTTTGCCAAAATAGAAACTGTGAGCAAGTAATCTACAATATGTGTTTTTAAAAACTATACCGTAAATTATGTTTTTAGGGTATGCTGGTATGTATGCAAAAGCATATACTTCAAACTTTGGTCTCTATAATAAGTAAAAGGGTTAAATATATTTTTAGTCCCTATAAAATTTCACTATTTTGTTTTTGGTCCCTATAAAAAATTCCATCAACTTGTAGTCCCTACAAAATTTCATAATTTTGTTTTTAGTCCCTAAAAAATGTAAAATCATGAATACTCATGTGTACCGTTAGAATTTTTGAATGATATTTTGCATACACGTTAAAGATATTAAAAACATCTCCCTCACAAAGAACAAGCTCAAAATTAGATTTCTAGGTTAGTATTTCTTTTAATTTGTTTCTTTAATTTTTTGCACTTAAAAAATTAATATTTAATTCATCCATTGTTAGAAAATTCGAAGTGTTTGTGAGAGATATTTATAATGTCCTTAACATGTATGCAAATCACCACTCAAAAATTCAACGGTATACATAAGTTAGCATTTTATAGGGACTAAAAATATATTTAACCCTAAGTAAAAATGTGTCATGGAAATTGATGTCTTCTGTCCAAATTTTGGTGTTGACCCATTTTTACTTATGGGGGTGTCCCCGAACCCATTAAAATCTGGAATTCATATGAATGACATGTGTAGCACAATGTGAGAATTTGTCACATTTTTAAATGTTCGGTACTTATCCACCGAACTAGTTTAGAGACTGGAAACCGAACCAGTCTGGGGTTCACTGTCCAACTATTCTAAAATACGTGAGAGACTGAGAGTTTTTCCATGCGTATTTCACGTGAGAGCAATTTTGAAATACTTTAGATTTGGAGGTGTGTGGTGAGTAGGAGAGGGTTGGGAAAAAATGGTAAAAAATATATTTAATGCTAGAAAGTTTCGTGCATAAACGCATAATTTACGAAGACAAAATAGCAGAATGTGCGACTGGTGGATTTTTCTCTTTACGTATTTTGGACTTTTACGTAACTAGGCGGTGTCTCCCCAATAAGGAGAGGGTGCTTTGCTTTCGATAGCAGCCAAGAAAAAAAAAAAAAGAGAAGGACTACACCTAGACATAGAATTTTATGTCTCTTACCAAATCAGTGTTTCATTCAATAATATTTAATTATTTTTTGACCGGAAATAATATTTAATTTTTAATTTGTGAGTATAACCGGGTGCACTTATATAGTTGAAATTTGACTCGAAATGAGTCGCTAAAATGTTTACATAGTCAATCAAATTGTTAAAAGTCTTGACAAAATATTTTATAAAATGACCAAAAAAGTCTACAACTTATCAAATCCCAAATCGATTGACTTCCAAATCTTAAAACAATATCTAAGAAGTAACATTGGCTTATTGGGCTCTAATAATACCTACAAAAATATGCATTTACCTCAACAAAAAAGATTAGTCGGGATTCAAACAAATTTACCCCACCCAAAAAAACTAATGGAATTTCAAACATAGCATTTTAATATGTTTGATTTAGGGATGGAAAAAAACCGCACCTGTAGATACTCGTAGGTATAATTTGTGATGGGTACAGGACGAGTAACTTAACAGGTACCCACATGTTAAATAAACAAGTAATTAGACTACATGTCAATAAACGGGGCGGAGACGAATATTGAGATACATGTGTCCACAGGTATCCATACCCATAACAAATATAAACTTATTTGGAAAGTTTCCTATTATTGTCAACTTTGGTGTTCTTTATCCTTTCATTAACTGTTATAAACTAAAATATAAATGATAATACATAATGACATGATAATTTTTTATACGAATAAATAGAAAAAACGATGTTCAAAAGATTAATTTTATGTGGTATTTCAAATTTTATTTTATAAAAAAGTATTTCAATTAATATCAAAAGTGCTCGTAGGTATCCGCAGGTACTCGTGAAACACACTACGCGGGTACCCACACAAGTACGAGAGGGGCACAAGTAGCATATATATCCAATGAGGCAGATAGCAGGTAACCGCTAGATGTGCCTGCCCCGTTGACATCCCTACTTTGATTTGCCTTCAAAAATTGGAATAGTTCATTTTGATCCAAAATATCTATAGAATTTCTTGACAAACAGAAGTTAGGCGACAAGAACACTTAAAGATAAAATTAGATGTTAGACAAATGTGAGACTAATAAAAATTCATATCCATTGTACCCTAACCCATGCAGGCATTGAATGGTAAATGCCTCCCGCTACCCCCCTCCTCAAAAAAAAAAAAATGCACTGAAGAGCATCGCTTCTATGTGGAGAAGTGTTCAAATAATCCTGCACAAATCTTGAAAGATAAATCTGATCGTCCAATAAATAAAATTAACATTTTATGTCCACTCTCTAAATTCTTCAATTCCTAAAAAAAAAAAATCATTGAAAGACAACAAACCAGATGCACAGTTGAAAAACCAATGTACTCTTGGGCAGATCCGGGGCAAACAGGACTCGATCATTGAAGTAAACTACTAAAAGATCTAAACGTGAGAAAATCGTGCTATTTATTAAGTTCCTTAACAACTTAGATGCCCCCAAATAACAATATACTCAGTCAAGTTTATAATTTATCCTGCCAAATCACTTCTGAGCAAACTTTCTCACTTTGCATAGATATTGGTACAAGGCAACAAACTTCCATGATAATGGCCCCATTGTATGTCACTACCAGCAGATCTCTGAATATTGTTGGAGCTGGCCTATCAAAAACTCATTCCATAGTGAAGCTTGGAATTTCCACTTTTGAAGCAAAGCTGGTACGCTCCCACTTAAAAGCTGATCCTGAGTCCTGTGTCTGAACAAAGGCCACCATCAGGTTTGGGGCGTTAATTACTTTTTAACCCTGTATTAGGTAATTGAATATCAGTTTTGCAAAAACTAAAAGAAATTTAGATAGTGTCATAGGTAATTGAATATTTCTAAAATACTACCGTGAACAAAGATGACAACTTTCTGAATTCAAGTGTTATGCGACATAAATAATGTTATGTAACATAAATAAGACTTCTAAGCATGTACCACTATCAGAAGATTAGTCACATTTCAAAAGCACTTACATAAAATATCTTAAAAGGGAGCCTCTAGTGATTCATCCCAGACTTCTGCACTTCCATTGGAGACATCTTCTACATCTTCTTCCATTGAAAGCCTAATATACTCTCTATGAGCAAATCGATCCCACTCTGTCAATGTTGGATTCTCGCGCTCCTATCCAAACAAGACGCGTACCAATTAGCACAGAAGTTGCCAACAATGGTCAGCCATACTTAAGAGTTCAGTAAAGCTTATCAAATAAAGTATGTACCTGACGAATCAAAAATGGGTCACGAGTTTCAAAGGCCATGAACTTATTGAGATTGAACAGGATGTTGAAAATACTTCCTGAAAGTTTACCGCCTTTCAGGTCACGCAGAGTTATACAGTTCTCATCCTGCCGAGCAAAGAAATTTAATTTAGAATTAATAATGTCAGATAATATATCAGTAACGACACAATGCCAACAAATATAGAGAAGACAGTTGGGGAACTAGACAAGTTTGGGGTATGCCATATTTTTCAAGAAAAGCACAATTTTTTAAACTGCTCACTAGATCTGTACAACAGTTACACAAAGAAAGAAGGTCAAACACTCAGTCAAAGCAAGATGAAAAAGCAAACCTCTGGTCCGATCATATCAATCATTTGGCACAATATATCCTCAAAAAGCACAGGCTCTTGGGCCATGCACTCCATCCGATGCAATTGCTCCTCATAAAAAAATTGCAGTTCATTCCTTGTCAGAACTCCATTTCCATCCAAATCTATGCACTTGAACCTAATTGTACATGTTCAAGTCAGCTTGTACGTTGATTATTTAAAAAAATCTGAAACAAGTCAACCACAAAGACAAATATCTCCGAGTTTTCCAAATTTCATGCTTACTAGCTAATTTTGGTAATTAAGAGAAAAGTGAACATGTAAAGCATTTCAATATCACTCTCTAACACTGAAAGTTCAAGGGATGGGAAGTATTCCAGGTTTGGTTTAAAATACACACAAATACACACATAAAAAAAGCAAAAAAGCAACTGATAGAACTGATCCATAATATTAACGAATACAAAGTATGTACAAAAAGAATATGAATCTCTTGGACATTCAAGAGATCCAAGTCTCTCCCTAGTCCCAAATTTCCAATTACAATTCCGATGCAGACCCCTCCATTCTTGTCTTCTTTTAATCCTCACTAGTTGCTCTCCCCCTCTGTTCTCCTCTTCTTTTAATCATCACTAGTTGCTCTCCCAAACAAATAGTATTTGTTACATCAACAATTTTCAGAGGTATACCACACCTACCCCCTTCCTGTGTACCCTAGGGATTGGAGGTTTATTTCAACCACCACCCCTTTATATACCTAAGAAAGAACCACCTTGTCCTCAAAGTGGAAGGTAGAGAAGACTTTGGACCTTACCTTAGCCGCTAACTCCCAACTGCTCTTATACTGCGGCAAGTTACACCACTAGTTCAACACTTCCAAGTCACCATAGGCATTTTCCCTTACATCAAGAGTCTGCTCTAGCTACACTTGTAGTGCTTGTTGGCTTGAGGTCTCAGCTGATCTCGAGCCTTCAATAAATTGTGTCTCGACTCCGAGTAACTCATCTCTTAGCTACGTTAATCTATTAACCTCTTCCAACTTAGACGGAGTAAGTATTCCAATCAGAACAACGATGGTCCTGCCCAAAGAGAGCTCTAAATAGGTCATCTTGGTTGCATCACTATAGTTAGTATTGAACCAAAATTTTGCCCAACTCAAGCAATCAGGCAATTTATTGGGCCTAGACGGCTAGACCCTGTGATGCACCACAAACAAGTCTCTAAGCAATGGTTTACTACTTCCGTTTGGACATCCATTAGCGGATGGTATGTTGAGCTGCATTTCAGTACCATACTACCATGTCTATTGCGGTCGATGAAACTTTAAGGTGGATCTCATTATCAATTTTCCTTCATATCTTTCATACACAACAACCCAAATTAACAGTTGACACGAGAATATTCATATGCGCAGTTCAAACCCAATCAAATAAAGCACGCTATGAACTTGCCTACTTTAACAACAAATGATCCGTATATCTGCAACTGCACATCAACTATTCGAATAACTCCTTTTAGAAAAACAAGCTAACAAATGAAATGAATAATGAATGGGAAATAAGTACCAATACTCAAGACTTGGTTCAGATGATTTGTCCTCTTCTGACAGTATGAAGTAAACAAAGTCTTCATATCCCATTTTTCCATCAACCTTACTGGTAAACTTTCTTGGGACCTGAGATAATGTTGAAGCAAGTCAAAATATGCATCTTCAATAATAATCTGATTAATCATACAAACTAAAGAGGGTGAACAATGAACCCAAACATTTCTTGTATTAGAAAGAGAGGAGGTGCAAGGCTTGTTACTTATAGGTGTCAAATGGATGGACTGGATGGATATTGGATTGGATTATAATGGATGGATAAAAATAATCCATTAACTATCCATTAGAAATGGATGGGGAAAAATCCAATCCATCCAATAAAAACCAATCCAACTCATGAATTTATAATTTTTAAAAATACTTTTTTGACAAACAAAATTCTAAAAATATAAAATAATTTTTTTGACAGTAAAACTCTATCTCTCTCTCTCTCTTTCTCTCTCAGGTTTGTATTTATTTTTGTTTTTGTCAAAAAAGTCCAACGGATTTTTTAGTTTATTTAAAGTAATCTAATGGATTTATAAAATTAGCAGATGGATCGCAATCCATCCATAAGTTAAATGAATGGAATAGATTCAATCCATTAATTTTTAAACTTTGTAATGGATGGATGGTGGATTAATGGATGATTTTGCCACCCCTAGTTACTAAGACAGTAAAACTAAAGATAGAAGAAAATATGTAATTCACACAAACCTGAGAAAATATTCTGTCAACAATTCGATAGGTAAGGGCATGGTTACCATATCTGATAAGATTTTCTTTGTCTATCAAGAAATCGTGATCTGTATCCAGCTCCCAAAACTTGCAGTATATAACATAAAAATGCTCATAAGAGAAGTATCTGTAGACAATTATAAAGAAAAGTAAAATCTATCAATTCACTTGGTAATTATATATTCTGGATGAAAAACACATGGTCATTGTTTGAAGTTAATGATTATGAGAGTTTATCTACCTCAAAACCTTGTTGATGTCTTCTTCTTCATCAGCATGCTGCATGGCATCAATTATATTTCCACGCTTTAGCTCCCTCAGAGACAGACGACCATTTCCGGCTCTATTAATGTAATAATAGATTCTGTATATTACAGTCTCAGCTGGGCCATTGGAAAAACAAGTTAAGAATAATGCACCAGGCACAAAAAACAAAAAATTTTAATTGATTTCAATACAGAATTCTGCAGAACTCAAACATAAATAGTTATTCCAAGCATAAAAGTATATGTAATATACATTATAATTGCAATTATCAGCAAAAGTAGCAAATAGATACTAGATAACTATATACAAAACAATATATATATATATAGACTGTATTCATTGATAAAATTAGCTCGAAAAATGGGAAAAAAGATTATATAAAATGAAATAAACGAGACACGATGTACTCTTCTGGTGCAAGGCATATCTGTATAAACTATTTGAGCATAGAGAAGCTTTTATCGTGTAATAGCAAACACGTGATGGATAAATTTGGCCTCATAGATGATGGTGAGTGACAAAATTTGAGCCCTTTCATTAAAACACGTACACATTTCTTCGGTTTCGTAGTAAATTCTCCAGTACTAAATAGCATTACTCAAAAAGCAAATGTAGAAGTAAGCCATTCAAGAAGATATAGCTTTACAATTAGGTTCTAACACAAATAACTAGCAATTGTACAGCTGAAGCCACTGCCCAACACTTACAATTGGGGATATAACTAGTTACTTCTATTAGTATCGCATCTTAATTTTTAGAATGTTGAAAATAAGCAAATAATAATCAATGTATTAGGCATTTAGGCTCATGTATATTTGGATAGATAATTTCATAGGAAATTGTATCAATTATGATTATAGTCTTGGAAATAGGATAAGCATGTACTCTCTTGATCTATATAAAATTTATAAATGTCATCTATGCTGATTGCTACTTACTCAAGTAGATGCTAAGACTTTTCCTATAAATGTCCGAGTCTTTCACTAAACTCAAGTAATTGGATATTCACAAAGGAAAAAAAAACAGAGATAAGAATAAAAAGAGAGCTATTTCTGCAAGAAACTTGAGAGTTGAGACATGCAAGAAAATGACTAATAAATCTAACTTGAGTTGGGAATTAAGAACCCCAAAGCAAACCAGCACTAGATCCATGAAATGTGCCACCAAACCCAATGTCACCCTTCGTTTCAAATTGCTGACATAAGATGCCAAACAAAGTTTTAGAAAAAAAATTCATGTATCAGTACCATTTATCCCATTATCATAAACACTGTTTCTTCTTGTTTAGATAAATTGTGTGTTCCATATGTGTTTTTATTCAGCTACTCCTACTTGTTTTAATGCCCGCGGCTATCCTTATTTATGATAAACATGGAATTGATGCCTTATCTAATATCATTAATTATAGAATGTATCACAAAGATACCGTCTGCAATGACAAAGGAACCACATGCTGGGTATGTCTCTAGAGAAAATTGATGATCAGTAAGTGAAATAAAAATTCCTCAATGACTACGAAGTTTCTAAGGAACTAAGTATTATATAACCCAAACTCCAAACTCATTTACATCAATTTAAAAATTACAAACCATATCTCTCCTGAAACTCAGGTGTGCTTTGCAGGAACTCCAGCCCTGGATGAGTTGCTAAAAGCTCACGTAAGACAGGTTTAAAATCATCCTGACATGTATAGAATATTGTTCCAATGTAAGAGAGATAGATGTAAATGTATATCAAGTCAATGAAATCAATATGCAGGGCACACAATAAGTCATCCTAGACTGTAACTATAAATATCAAGCTAAGGCTGAAAGTATACTTTGAAGAAGTAGAAGGTAAGCAAATGAAATAAAAAACAGAAGAATGGAATAATTAAGGGGGGGAAAACCTGAGTAAGGTAATTCAGCTGTGGTTGCTTTAAAATTGTGTATATCCGAGTAGCTACATCCTTCACAACATGTTCCCATCTATCCAATAATCAATAAATGCTTTCCTATAGGAACATAAAATCACAAATTTAAGCATATGTACTATGTATGAAGTAATAATTACAAGGCACAAGACCATTCAAAAATAGTTTCCGACACCATCGGAAAGAAGATAATCAAATAAACCATGTTTACTTTTTTTTGCTGTAAGATTCACACAACAATTCAACCAGGATAATATCTGTCTGGTGTCAAAGATTTCAAGTTTTATTCAGAAAAGGATAGAGTATTTGCACATGATGTACTGCAAAAATATGAGTCTGCCTAGAAACATACAGCCCAACAAAGATTGCAATTTGACAACGAGAACTCTTGTTTAGTGCCAAGTACAACAATAGGCGCCCTCTCAGCAAAACAATGTATAACTACTTTCAATGTTAACCCCTTTAGTTAGTTAATTAGGTTTAGTTAGCTACTAGAGGATTAGGCTGTGATGTAAATAAATAAGAGGAACGTGATTAGAGATTTTGGCTAGAAAGATGCAGACCCTAGAAGCTCTACGATATCTTTGTGATTGGGGCGTTGATCCCTATTTATTTTTAGTAAAAATACCAATACTATCAATTGGTATCAGAGCAACCATCTTGGAGCTGTGGGTCATACGTACTGAGTACTGACAAATTCAGAAGTTGTTCAGAGTCAACATGAATTAAAGATCTCACTACTGACTTTTTTGGAGGATTGAAGGAGCTTGCAAGTTTCAGAGACAACTCAAGGAGCAACATCCAATAATGATGGAGGTGGCCATCCAGTTGAGACTTTTTCCTGGCATCCACAATTTGTCCGACACGTACGAAAGACCTCCACCACCAGCAGATCCTCCTGACTTTCCTACTGTCAGTAGTGCAAAGGAGTTTTTGGGTGAAAGAGAACGTTAAGCTTCATGCAGTGGCAAGTGATGCGAGACTTTGTTTTCAGCGACTACAAATTGTTCACCTTGAGGACAAGGCGAATGTCCAGGGGGGAGTATTGATAGGTAACCCCTTTAGTTAGTTAGAGGGATGGGTTGAGATGTATATAAATAAGAGGAAGGGTGTAGAGAGAGGATGTCAGAGTTGAGACCTTTGGCTAATGGGTGAGGAGTGAGAACCCTCAATGTTCAGCAAAATATTTGTTTTTCTTATAAGTGAATGAAACAATCATTAAATGGAGCAAAAACTAAAGCACTAGTTGTGCTAAAGTCATGCACCATAACAAGTCCAAGTACAGCAGCAAAACTTGAGAAAACCATCTTTTGACATAATCACCGACACCTAATCAAACTACAACCTAACAGTGAGCATCCTCACGGTACTTAAAACAGAACACTGTCAACCTTCCAGCATTCTGTTAAAGTATTAAACAGGGAAGCAAGCACCAATGCATAACACCTTACGATCTTGTATGACCCATAAAACAGCAAAATCTTAGTAATTGGGGAGTTGATCCCTATTCCTTTTTCTTTCTAATAAAAATATCAATTCATAGTTATGACATATTATGGGTTTGTTTCTTCCCGTCATCTTGGCCACTACTCGCTCATTTTTAATGCTTGGTTCCACCTTCTTTGAGCCTTGGACAATACAGTGTCAAGTTATATTATAGACATTAGTACAAGACATAATATTAAAGAACAACTAAAAAATGAAATATAAGTCTGGTTGAAAACTCAACTTGATACTGAAAATGCAATCAATCAGCATTGAATATGATGAAATGTTGAGGTACTTGTAAGCTCAAGACAATATTCATGTGAACACCGAGAATTCAAGAAACCAAAATCCCGATGCTAGTAACTCATTCAAACACAATTCTGGTTGGGCATTGAAAAAATAAAAAATAAAATAGAATAAACTAGAAGATATCGGACAATGTATAGATAAGAAGCCAAGCAAAGGACCAACTTCCTATTTGATTCAAAAGTGAAAGAAAGTCCAAAATCGCCCTTTTATCAAAAGAAGACATCGGGTGTGAAAAATCTTTCTAAATGATTCACAAAGAAAGTGATTGCTACCCCAGCATCTAGACCCAAAACATAGAAGTGCCCAACAGCTCAAACAAGAATCACCAAGCATGACACTAAATGTTAAAAGTTGTGCCCAGGAAAATAATGTACCCACCTTGTCACGACGCCGGCACCGTTGTCAATTTTTCTAAAAAGGGAAGTTGAAATAAATGATGGCAGCTTGCATACGTCCTTAGTAATTGATTTGAATTCTGATATACCAAGGAAACAAGTAGAACATTCATCAGAACTAGCTGTTACAACTCTTTCTTACATTAGAAAGTGAATTTTATACAGATAATTACTTTTTGACTTTCGACAACATTTAAAATAAGTTAATTTTACTCAACTTAAAGAGGGGAGAGCGTGTAATTCAAAACTTATTTGAAATCACTTTTCCCAATCATTTAGAAATTATAATATGAAACGTATTTAAAACCACTTTCCCTAGTTATGGCTCTTCAGGTTATAAGTTATTTATGTGTGTGATATCTCACCGTGCACCTGCAGCCCATCCAAGTGATCATGGAATAACTTATCAGTTCTAAACAAGCATTGCTCTCTTAGTTCATTTGGAGGTGGACGTCCGTGTTGAAAGTAAAACTGCAAGCAGGCAAATGTTTATGTTGTTAGCATTGACATAACAGGAATTGAGAGAGAGAGGAAAAAATAGACACGCATTGACATAGCACCATAGCAGACCAGGTCTGAGAATAATGTCATTAAATAAAGTATTAAGCGAACCGAACAGCAGTCCTTAATAGAACTGTATAAATTAATTGTAGTAAATTCTTAGGGTTTTGGCGGGTATTGGGTGTGTCCTTCTAAATTAGAATAGTTTCTTACAATTATGTAACACTAACAGCCTTAAGCAAAACAACAAGATAAAAGTTTTGTGGTAAACAAGAGTCTATGCAATTCTTTGGTGCATTTGGCTTGGCTTAGTGCAATGCTCACATAAATAAGGCTGTCTCTCCGTCCCCCAACTTGCTATGGGTGTATGGGACATGATCTTATATGGCCTTGCTTTGGTGTTCTGCAAATGACTGTCTCGAGAAAAGTTGTCATTTCATATATGCAATCAGATTGGTCAACTTGGCAGCAATTGTGCAATTCATCGCTGCTGTATTGTTCTTTTTTTTGTTTTGGAGGATGTTTTTATTCCACTTTTGCTTCCGTCCTCCTTTTCTAATAAATTTTACTAAATGTAAAAAAAAAACATATCAGAGTTGTCGAACCTGAGGTATCATTTCTTTAATTGGCTCACTGACAACTTTCAAAGGAGAACCCAAATTAGAAGGGCCGGCTCTCTGTTTGACAATGCGAGGGGATCCCGATGAGCTTCTTGGAGAAAGAGGTGGAGCAGTGCCAGCAGGAAACATGGAAGGCAAAGAATTACTTGCAGCATTCGGGCTAGAGCAACTCCCAGGTACATTCAAGGGAGTACCTGACTTAGCGTCATTGAGCAAGGATGTTACCTACACAATTAACAAGGGAAAGATTAAAACAGGATCACAGATGGATGCTATTTTGTAGAGTATTCAAGGAGAACAACTTAAAACATTTAAGAGACTTAAAAATAAGATGCACAAGGTATGGCATTGTTAACCAGCATTTCATATATTTCAAGTATCAGCTACCGTGGTTCCTTTGAAGAGATAGTGAAATAACAGATGATATTTATTACTACTTAATACGCTGAGGATAAAAGCACACTGGCATCAAAGTCATGGTTCTCATGATGCCAGCTTGCGGAGTGCTATAAAACAGGTGGTATTTTTAATTTCGCAACTTTTGAGCTTAAGTATTAACAGCATTCCCAATTGCCAATATGTGAGTTAGTTAAATGTAATGTAAGAATGGCTAATCTTTCTCACAAATCTTTATTATTATCTAAACAATCATTGATTGTGTTTGATAAGGACGGTTACTATCTCACCCTTTACCGCACATATTCATAATTTCATATGCATATATATACATTTATATAGATATTAAAGGGTAATAAAAACAACTCAAAAGAAAATCAAGCTAAGGAGACTCTTCAAAATACACAATGTAGCAATGTAAAAGCTTCGAAACGAAATGAAATAAAGCCTTACCAATCGATTACTTTCAGGAAGCGACAACCACTGCTCATAGAGCTTCTCAACAAAACTGATATTAGACTTAAGAGCCAAAGCGGAAAGCTCCGGTAGCTGCAACAATTCGACGTCCAATGACGCCGGATCAGTGACGACCTCCATGCTCATCTAAATCAATAACGTTCCCTTATCTCTCATTCACCAACCAAATCACAAAAGCACAGAGCTCAAAACGAATCCTGAATTTGATTTTCCTTTTGTTTTCTTTTTAAATTAAAAGACCAGAGCGCAAGTTGAATTTCAATGGCTGTGAATCGAAGCCTCGAAAATGAATTCTAAATCGAAATTGAAGAAATGCGGTTGAGCTGCGGATTCAGCCCGGAACCCTAGATCTTTCTGCAATAAGAAATATTGAATGAATCTATTAGCAATATATAATATATATGATGTTGCGTTGATCTGATGATAGATATGGAATCGACAGAAAGTAATGGAGGAAAATTGTGCAGAGATCCACGCGATTTTGGAGGGAGAAGGAAGAGAAAAGGGAGACTTGCTTGTATTTTTATTTTTATTTTTTGGGAAGAAAATGAAAACTAGTATTCTCGTAGCAGAAAGAGAGGAAAATATAATAATTTTGAGTTTTTGACGGGGTGAAGAAAAAAATGACACGTACTCGTTCTGTGGAAAAATATACGGTGTTCCGAATCCAAATAAGCAGTCAGACGTACATGTAACATGCCGCATAGTATAGTATAGTCATTGAGTACACACACATAGTATAGTCAATTGACACGTGGAGTAGGTGTATGTTTGGTGACCAATTTTTATGTTTTGTTTAAAGAAAAAGAGGGGTTTAAAAACCCCACCGAGAGCAACTACAAAGTTGGTCAGACCCTCTTTATCCTTTTGAATGAACTCTAGGAAGTTCAGTCGGCGAGCTAAGAGATATCGAACGAGTGCACTAAATGAGTGCAAGAAGGAGGTCCCGAGTTTAAGTCCCGGAAACTAATATTTCCCCCACCCCCACTAATAATTGTCTATCTAAAAAAAGGGATAAAATCGTAAATCATGAAATTACAATTTAAAGAAAAACTATCTCTAGCTAAACAATCGGCAACTTTGTTATTATATCTATTGGCATTTGACCATTTGATGTCAAAGGGGCTGACTGGTTATTTTTAGATAAATAATAACTTCATTGATGGGAGCAATATGGGTGCTCCAACCCTCACATCGGGTAGGGAATGGAGAGAGACCTCGTTAAAACCTTCATCGGCTAAAACTCATTCGGAAAAAGACCCAGACAGGAAAAAAGAGTACATCAATACAATAGTGAATTACAGTGAGGAAATACACCCCAACGGACTACTAAACTAATCTGAGTACATCATTCCACTGTTTCTCCCCCTTCTAGCTATGAACCATCCCCATGAAGTGTGTTTTATTCTGCTACAATTGAATTGACATTTGTCACTTCTCCTTTAAATATTACTTTGTTCCTAGTCAACCAAATACTCTATATAGTTGATGCCCATATTAGATGTTTAACCTTACTGACTTTAACCCCTTTCATCAGGCCACCTATTTCATTCATCATAGTTACCACCTCACCACTCAAGTTGTTGTCCACGCCTATCAATAACAACACAACCTTCTAAATTTTCTGCGTAACATCACACCTGCAGAAAACATGTTCAGAAGTCTCTACTTCCCTAAAGCAAAATACACAACTTACATTATGAGGAGATAACAGGATCCCACGTTTGTGCAGATTTTCTCTTGTTAGTAGCTTGTTCCATAATAATCTCCAACTGAAAACTAGTACTTATGATGGTATATCGTTCTTCCACAAAGCTTAGCACGCCTCAACCACCTCCCCCCGATACGCCGTTGTGTCCCGTAGGTGATACTCTTTCACCAAGAATCCACATAGTGTATTAGGAAGCCAGACCCATTTATCGCTCACGCCTCTTCTTAGCTGGTTTGATGAGGAAAGCGGAAGAAGGCAATTTCTTTAAAGGTTTCTCGGTATCTGATGATGTTTCTATTTCCTTGTTACAGTTTGCGGATGACACTATGATATTTTGTGACGGGGATATGGGGAACCTATGGTGGTTGAAGGCAATTCTCCGAAGCTTTGAATTATGTTATGGATTGAAAATTAATTTTGCCAAGACTAATGTATTTGGTGTCAACATTGAGGAGAGGGTGTTTAGGTGTGCATCCACTTTCTTGGCGTGCAACATTGGAAAAATTCCATTTACATTCTTGGGTGCTTCAATTTTAGTCACTCATAACATTTTACACGATATTCTATTCTAAGTTTACGTAGTTTACCCGTGAGCGATTTGACTAGTTCCCTCGTCTTAGAAACACCCAATAAATTGAGGATTATTTTAAAAATAAAATAAGAGTTAAAAGCCAAGGTCCCCTCCATTCATTGATGGGTTTTTTTTGTACCCCCACCCAATCCCCATATACCCCCACCAAATTTGAAAGCCCCAAAATGCCCTTTGTAATCTATTTTTTATAAAAAAAGGCTCATCGTATATATGTCATTTGGGACATATATATGATACTTAGTTTTACCACATCGTATATATGCCCTTAAGAAGTATATACGTTTGCATATTACACGGCCAATCGTATATACCTCTTAAGACCATCGTATATATGTCCCAAATGACATATATACGATGAGCCTTTTTTTTAAAATACGCATCGTATATATGTCCCAAATGACATATATACGATGAGTTTGAAATTTGTATTTTTTTTTTGCAGTAAAAAAAATTTCAACGGTAATGATTTCACTTTCAAAGTTGATCAACGATGTGGATTGCACGACAAAATCAACGGTTGATAATCTTTTACCTCAATTATAAATACCCACTGCCACCATCACTATTTTCACACAAAAAATTCAACTTTCTTCTCTCACACAACACAAGTCAAGATGATGCAGGCTTCGCTAATGTCCTACTACGAGCCTTCTTCCCTCACTCTCGTTCATTCTAATATGGGGTTTGCTGATCATCAGGGCATCATCTTGCAAGATGATGGTATATGTTTCGATGGGAGAGATCTTTTATCGTGTAGGTTGAAACACTGCATATCATTTGTTGCTCTTAGCGAAAACTCATCGCGGATGATTCAACCGAGAACGCACGCGAGCATGAGATAACTCGTATCGTTTATCGGAAACCGGAATGGACTGATGGAGGTCTTTAATGGTCTGCCGTGGATGTCAACAACGAGGATGACCTCCGACAGATGATGTCCAATCATATTATGTTTAAATGGAAGAGTTACATTCATCTGTACGTCGAAACCAGAAAGACCGTCGCTGAGATCCTTCATCGATTAACTCCACCAACTCAGTAGTTTCTATTGTATTTTCTTTTTATCTGTCTATTTTTATTCTAGTTGTTTATGTTTTATCGCTTGTGTATGTTTGTTTTATCGAATCAATGAAATAAAAAAAAATTGGAAACTCGCAAAATATAACACCTGAAAAAAAGTAATAATAAAGCGCCAACATCAAAGTAACATGAGTACAAATACATCAAAAAAATGATAAAAAAATCCCTAACGCCCTCCTCGTCGCCCTCGTCCTTGTCCCTGTCGTCTAAGTTCTTGTGAAATGTCATCCGGTGCTGCCATCCCCACCAGCCTATGGAGTATCCGATACGCCCGACTGCCACACGTGATCTCGCCATCACGAATCCCCTCCTTACAAGCGGTCACAATCTCCCTCACCCACTCAGCATCGTCGTATCGTAGCTCTGGGGAGGGTGTACAGTCCTCAGATACTGGTGATGGTGGTGCCGGTAATAGTCTGGGGATAGATGCACGGACGTACCACTCTAAGTACCTACGCAGTCTCATCCGCCCGCTGAGCAAACCGAGTAGTGCGCAGGATGTCATCCACAGATGCCATGAAGTGGGTGATCTGAACGACACACTCAGTATGACTCGGACGACCTCTGAGAGGGTCACGTGGGATGATCTGAACGTACCCAAACTCTCGCAGACACCTATCAGGCATGTAAGGAACTCTGAAATCTGCCCAGCTGATGAAGCCCCTGTATAGGGAGATCTGCTCAAAGGGTCTACCATCCCTGTGCTCCTCAAATGGCCGCCAACAGACATCCTCTGGCCTCATCTCATCAAGCATCCTCCTGTAGTGGATCAACTTCAGGTGGTCTGACTTCTTCTTCCTGAAGCACCCAGCAAGTGGCTCCGCACCGGGTATATGACCAGGCAATCTCACCGCCATCCGAGGGAAATACCACATGATCCAAGCCTCAAATGCAAAAATAAACAACATATTTAATTCAAAAATTTACCCAAAGTCAGTGTGATTTAACAAAAAAAATGAAGTTAAAATGTGTACCTGAAATAGGCTGGCATACCCTCCACACTGTTGCGTCTCCCTCAATGACCCAGTGTTCAAGGACTCATACATGGCAGCTAGTGCACCTGCACCCCATGCAAAGCCTCCAAGAACACCTGCACTCAGATCATGCAGGTAGATCAGCCACTTAGCCTCGACCACTCTCCTCCGCCTTCGTAGTGAAGATATCAGTGGGTCGAAGCGTATGCATATAAGCCCTCACAAAGAATCAGTAATGTCACCCCTCCTCGATTACGCTCCATAAATTTGCTCAGCCAATTGAAGCTGAAATACGGACCCCACGGGTGTTGGCGCCAGCCTCAATGTGTGACACACCCAGATATGTCGTAGCAAGCTGTGTGGCATACTCCGAGCTCACAGTAATGGTAGGAGGTGTGGCATAGTTCCCTTGGATGGGAAGATGCAGCAGATGTTGCGCTTGTGTAATAGTGTGGTTTTTCGCAATTATAGTGCAAGTATACACATCGTACAAGTAATAAAGTGGATAAGAGTAAGAGATCGTTCCCACGAGGATTGATATGCTTTCAAAGTTCAAGTTTCAAAACACAAGAGAAGTAAGTAACAAATCGGCAATAAAAGTTGGTTTTTAAGCTAAAGATGTAAATACAACAAGTAAACAAAAGTTGGTTGTGAATATGGATGAGAGATGAGTTGAGTTGTTGCATGCAAGTAAATCCTTCCTAGCTAGACGTTATAACGCTTTGCGCTATGACGTTCAAATGTTATTCTCAGTATAGACGTGGCCACGTTTGAACGTCATTGTTGCAAAAGAGCTATGCTTTTCAAAGACAAAACGCCGAGTTTCAAGTATAAGAGGTCCTATGTCTAGGTTCTAAATAGGCCCACTCACATTTTTTTAAGCACCCACAACAATGTTCTATGAACTATTATCCATTCTATGTCTAGACTTAGATAAAGATGCCTAAATGTCTTTAGTGCATTGTTCATTCATATAAATCTTTGATTTCTTTTCATAGACCATGTCCATGCTGTATGAATCTACCCATTTTAAGAGGCCAACCTCAAAACAAGTTTGGAAATATTTTTACACAAAGATTTAAAACGGCAACGACAATACTTCATAACATTAATTAGAAATTCATTATAAGCAAAACAACAACTCAACTACAAAGTGCTTAGCTCATGGTGAGCATCTTTACAGAATGAAAAGGATTTAGCATCCAAATACCATACATAACAGAAAAGAACCTAAGTGCAAAAGATACACCTAAGTAACTTTTTAGCATGTATGCATGTTGTATAGACGCGTTACAACGTCCGAGCTTTACAACAATGCGAAAAGTAAACTAAGTTCGGACAAGCAAAATACGTGAGTCCTGCTTCCGGATCTTCTTTACAAAACTAATTCTGAATTTAATGGAGGGATGATGAGGAGATGAAGATGAAGTGATTCTGAAGATATGTAGAAAAGATGATGCCTTGAGAGAGAGTTGAGCCTTCCTTAAATAGCCACATTGCTTACGCGTGCTGATGTCACTTGCCCACCTACGGATCTGTTTCCTCTCTTACGCGACACTGCTCGTGAGCTACGGTGTTTGCGCACGTCACCATGGGGAATAGAAAGATCTTCCGACTTTATATCTTTGACTATCATTGCTTAGCGCGCCAAAATTGAGATCTTTCACCCTTGCTCACTGCTGCACTTCAAAGATGACGTGGTGAGGGACGTGGTAACGTTCAAAGACTAATTTTCTGCACAAGCACAAAAAGCATCAAAACGCTCTCAAGGGCACCACTTGGTGCCTAAATGCACAATTTATCACTTTATCCACTTATTTGCTAAAAACTCGAAATTACATAAAACTAATTTAATAAACCTTGTATTGCTAGAGAACTTGCATGACTTATTCTTTGAATGAGTATAAATAACTCATATAAATATAAGTTATCACACCCCCAAACTTAAATCATTGCTTGTCCTCAAGCAATCAAGACACAAACTAACGGATATGCATGAGATCAACTACACTAGCGAGGTTATGCTCTACTCAATCAACAGATCAAAAATTCATTCTCGAAGGGCTAATTCTTCACACACTCACGCACCACTTGCATGATTAAATTCCGCATTCATTAAAGCTCAAAGTGAGTGTGTGATCTCTCGCATTTAATTATTCCTCTAGCTAGTTCGAACTACTTTAGCCTATGAAAGAGTGGCTTCCCAAATGGTGACAAGAAACATCTTTCAAAACCAAGAATAGGCTAACATTTTCACATAAGAGATGGGGTTCTTTTAAAGCATGACAAAGGGTCTTAATTGGGTGCTAGGACTAGGTTAGTGTAACTAATTTATTGACTCACACACGCAAAAAGAGACTCAGAACCCCCTCATTCGAAAGCAACTCTCTTTTATTTGCTCCATTTTGGAGTGTTTTTTTTTTTTTTTTTTTGAGATTGGAGTGCTCGGCATTTGTTTGAGGTGGTATTACAGGAACACACGACATACATGTGGATTTTCCACTTATTTGTATCAATCACACTCTTTTTGGTACTTTTGGGAATAGACGTTACAACGTTTATGGGTGAGACGTTGCAACGTCTGAACACACAACACGACACACACGGCATACGTTATAACGTTACGGGTAGACGTTACAACGTTGCACTCACGCTACACCTGCACTTAACCATCCTACAGTCTTTGCACCCAGCCTTAGTACGACTTGACTCACCCCCAAACTTAGCTTCTACTGCTATTCTAGGTTTTTAATCAAGTTTTATTCTCACCAAAGTTCACCAAAACTAGCTTCAACACAAAATATTCCCTAGCTAACTAGATTCTTTCTTAAAAACAGAGTTTGTGTAGGAGCAACAATCAATTCTTTTCATCTAATCATGCATAGGCTACTCACACACACATTTTCACTATTTTTAGCCCAAAGAGAATGATTTTCATGCTTGATGAGTAAAACAGAAATTGCTTTTGCATTTGATTTCATGTACAACATAGACAGAAACTTCAAACATTGAGATATCCCCCCCCCCCACTTAAAGTTGAGCAGTGTCCTCACTGCTCAAAGATAAACAATACAGAAATTTTTTTATTTATTTTTTTTTTCAGAGGGGGGTCTCATTCAGAACATGAAATAGAACTATTAAAACTACACTAAACTTAAAACTAAGAACAAAAATAAAAACTACAACTACTATTGAAATTAAATGGGGACTTACTTGTTTGCTTTTTGCATCTAAGCCTTCCGCTTTGTCCGGTGGGTACTCTACTGACCTTCTCCTTTCTTCTTTTCCTTCTTCTCTTTTCTTCACCTTCACTCCTCCTTGCTCACCGTGGTGGTGGTTGTTGTTTCATCGGACTCTTTCTCTTTTGAGCTTGCTCCCATACTTGCACCAAAGAAGAGCGACTTCGAGGCTTCAAAGAATCCTCTTTTTAGCCTCCTCCCACATCTTCATTGCCAAATCGGCGGGGTTGACATGCATTGGTTCGTTGGGGATCACCGGCTTTTTCCACCTGCAGCTCTTTAGACGTTGCCACGCCCGATGATGATGATCCTCCAATACCAAATCGTCGTACCACGAGCTTGCTTCAACAGTGCTCGCTAGTTTCGAGTGGCCTCCTCCATTGCTTGCTTTGCTTTACCTTTTCCAATGCGAACATTAGCGTTCATTGTTGACTTGCATTTCGCAAGTTTGGTCGCACCTCTTTTTCAAGCAGACATTACAACGTGCAGTGGCGCTTCTTCAAAGAATAGCGGGGAGGGGTTTTTCGAAACACTAGTGGCAACGAATCTTTGCACTAGTAGCGATGCGCAGTTTCCTGCGCAACACTTTGACTTTTTCTTATCACAGGAAGCTTCTGCCTAAGTGTTGTGGGGGCTACACCTTCTTCTTTCTCTCCACTCTCTTGAGTTTGTTTTGACTCAGCAGCTAGCTCTTTTCTTTTCTTTATTCCAAAGGGATTGTATGTGAGTGCACTCTTTACCTCGTTTTCTTGGTTGGGAAATGGGTTGGGACTCGGGTTTGCTCCTATGTTTGTTGCTTCAGACGTTGCCACGTCTGGTTCTTGCACTTTTTGGGGTGATGATTGTTTTTCAGGTTCTGTTTGGGGTGGGGGTGGTTGTGTGATTGGTTGGTCTTGAGCTTTGGATTGTGGAGTCTTAGGGGTGTTTTGGTCGTGGGTGGAGGGTTCTTGTGGTGAAGGTGGTGATTGTGTGGCTTTTGGGGATGATGGTTTGGGGCTAGCTGCTTTGGATTTTGCTTGGGCTGGCTCTTTGTTTGCTTGATTTGTTGGGGATTCACTCACAGTCTTCTCACTTGAACTCCCTTTCTCCTCAGGGCTCTCCTCCTCTTCCTCCTCACTGATTACTTCCATGCTTACTTTCTTTGACTCCTCTGCATCAAAATCAGAAATATCATCCAAATCAGTAGAATTAAATTCCTCTTCACTACTTACCTTCTTTTGTTTCTTTGCTGGGCTCTGCCTTTTTGGTGGGCTTCTTGCTCGCTTGGCCCTTTCCTTTTTCACAGCTCTTCTTTGGATTGTGGACAGGGGAACATCTTCATCATTTTCTTCCTGCATCCAGTCTGGCAATACAGGCTCTTCAATTGCTTTCTTTCCCTTGGATACTTGGGCAAACACCTTCTTTTGCCACTCAAATTGTTCCTTGACAAACTTTGTCGAGAGTTCGCTTACGCCTCTCCTCCGCTGGGCGTTGCGTCGTGTATCAACAGAACTTGCGGCTCTGCGCAGATTTCACCCTCGGCTTAAATTTTGTTGAAAAGGGGCCTTGAGGCTGCTCCCTAAGCTCTGAGGCTTCAATCTCTACTCCTGCCTCCATGCACAGATCAGTTATCATACAAGGGAAATACAAATAGCCACCCTTCCTGTTCTTCCATTTGTTGAGCTCACGGTTTATCAACTTTCCAACCTCCACTTTGTCTCTTGACATGATTGCATCAATCACAATCGCCTCTTTGTCTACCCAAGATGTGTGAGAGGTGGGAATTAAGCAATGCCTTATGAAATGAAACCAAGTGTTGGCTTCATCACATAGGTATCTCTTCATGATCTTGAACTCGCCTGTGTTCACCACTTCTTTCCCGACAAAGACACCTTCGACACATATCCTATCCTTGATAGCATCCATTTCAACTAATCCATAGTTCTTTTGCTTGGTCTCCACAACTTTCCCATAGTATCCTAGCCCAAAATAATCATTGATGACTCTCACACCAAACTTTACTTCCTCACCTCGCACCTTTGACACAATGGACGGCTCTCCTTCAGGTCTCTCAACGATTCCCTTGTAGAAATCGTGAACCAAAGTAGCAATATATTCCTTTCTGTGCACAACAAATTTCTGCCAGCCCAACGCTGCGACGGTTCCGCTAAGTGCGAAAGTCGATTAGGGCTTTCTTGATCAAAACCCCTTTCGTGAAGTAGGGCTTTCTTTTGGATGGGTTGGGTGTTTCGGGGATGGGGCCGAGGATGAACTCAGTCGACATGTTTGCCTTTCTAGAGGATTTGGTGGCGGATTGCTTCACTTTTGTCATGGTGATTGCGCAGAAAAAATGTTTGGAAGGAAATGGGGGATTTCTGGAAATTTTAGGTTTTCAGAGAAAGAGAGGGGAGATGTTGGTTTCAGAGAGAGAGAGATTAGAAAGAGGTTGCAGGTGGTGGAATGGTGGTGAATGGTTAGATTTTTATGGGGAAGTGGTTATGGGGAGTTGAGAAATGGAAGAGTGGAGTAATGGAGAAAAATAACCGCTTGATTAGGCGGGTTAAGCAAGGGGATGACGTCAGAGTCGCTTACCACGTCGCGGTTCGTTGGAAATCATTTCGACATGTCATTACTTACGCTCTTGACTTAATTTAAATCTGTCCTGACTGCCCAGACGTGCCCACGTCTAATACATTCTGAGACGTTACGACGTCTACCACCTTTTACTTTCTCCTCTTTTCAACACTTATTCCTGCAAAACAAAAATTAAAACAACACAAAAATTTAAAAATCATTGGGTTGCCTCCCAAGAGCGCTTGCTTTAAGAGTCTTCAGCCAGACTTTTGTCTCTTTCATTCAAGAATTGTTGAAGGACATTTGGATCTTGTCCCTTTCCACATGCTCTCCATGATATTGTTTCACACGTTGGCCATTAACTTTGAACATGGTGTTTGTCTTCTCATCAAATAAATCCACTGCACCATGAGGATAGATCTTCATTAATTTGAATGGACCTGACCACCTTGACTTCAACTTTCCTGGGAACAGTTTCAGCCTTGAATTAAATAGCAACACTTGTTGTCCTTCTACTAGCTCTCTCCTTTGGATTCTTTGATCATGCCACTTCTTGGTCTTTTCCTTGTACATTGCTGAGTTTTCATAGGCATGATGTCTGAACTCTTCTAGCTCATTTAATTGTAACAACCTTGCCTCACCAGCTTTTGCATGATCCAAATTTAATTGTTTCAATGCCCAATAAGCCTTATGTTGGAGCTCAATTGGCAGGTGACAAGCCTTACCATAAACTAGCTTATAAGGAGACATGCCCAATGGTGTTTTGTATGCTGTTCTGTAGGCCCAAAGTGCATCATCCAAGTGTAATGACCACTCCTTTCTCATTTGGGACCAACCATCTTCTCAAGTATTCTTTTGATCTCTCTGTTGGATATTTACTGCTGCCACCGGTTTGGGGGTGATAAGTCAGAGCAATTACGTGTTTCACTCCATACTTAGCCAAGAGGTTCTCAATTAACTTATTGCGAAATGAGAGCCCTCATCACCGATTATGGCTCTTGGAGTACCAAACCTTGTGAATATATTCTTTTCGGGAACTTGCTAACCGATTTGGCTTCATTGTTTGGTAATGCCACCGCTTGAACCCACTTTGATACGTAATCCACAAATACGGAATGTATAGATTTCCATGAGACATAGGAAATGGTCCCATGAAATCCATTCCCAAACATCAAACAACTCTACTTCCAGAATGTTTGTGAGTGGCATCTCCCCGCTTGCTTGATATATTCCACTGTTCTTTGGCACTTATCACATCTTCTTACCAACTCATGCGCATCTTTGAATAGTGTTGGCGAAGAGTAGCCTGATTGTAGAACCTTTGCACTGCTCGATACCTCCAAAGTGTCCACCATACGGTCTTTGAGTGACATTGTTGCAAAGACATGGAGTTGTTCTTCTTCAACTAGACACCTTCTTAGTAATCGATCTCGGGCACAATTTGTACAAGTATGGTTCATCCTGAAATATTGCTTTGTAGTATGGAAGAACCTCTTCTTTTGTTGGTGGTTGAATCCTACAGGCACAATCTTGCTAACAAGGAAGTTAACTATGTCGGCATACCATGGTGCAATAGAGTATCGGACGTTATAACGTTTGTGAAAATGTCATAGGCGTGGTAACGCCTTTCAACTCACGAGGCTCACGATAATAGTCTTTCATCGAGAGAATTTTTCTTTTATCTCTTCTTCACCATGCACTGCATCAACATTCTCAAGCCTAGAAAGGTGATCGTGACTTGGTTCTCTACCCCCTTTTTGTCACGAATTTCCAAGTCAAATTCTTGGAGGAGGAGAACCCATCTAATAAGCCTTGGCTTTGCATCTTTTTGAAATTAAATACTTAATGGCTGAATGATCGGTAAAAACAATAACTTTTGCACCAACTAAGTAAGATCTAAACTTATCAAATGCAAACACAATGACCAAAAGCTCTTTTCAATCACAGTATAATTCAATTGGGCATCATCTAAGGTTTCTTGGCATAATAAATAGAATGAAAGATTTTTCCATACCTTTGCCCGATCGGCTCCTACAAAGATAATCACTTGCATCACACATCAACTCAAATGGTTTGGACCAACTGGAGTGACTATTACAGAGGCGATCACCAAGGCGATCTTCAATTTGTTGAAAGCCTCATGACATTGTTCATCAAAGTGAAGACGTTGTCACGTTGCAACAATGCAACCACGGGGTTTTGAAATCTTTGAGAAATCCTTGATAAATCTTCTCAGAAACCCTGCATGTCCTAAGAAACTTCGACTCCTTTGATAGTTGTTGGTGGAAGCGACTTGTCAATAACATCAATATTTGCTTTGTCTACCTCTAATCCCTTCTTTGATATTACTGTGTCCCAACACTATTCCTTCTTGTACCATGAAATGGCATTTTTCCCAATTGAGCACTAGATTGGTTTCTTCACACCTTATCGAACTCCTTCCAAATTATCCGGACATGCCTTATACGAATCTCCATAGATCGAGAAATCGTCCATAAAAACCTCCATGGAATTCTCAATAAAATCGAAAAATAAGGCCATCATGCACCTTTGAAATGTTGCAGAGCATTGCACTGATCCAAATGGCATCCTTCTCAAAGCAAAGGTACCATAGGGACAAGTGAATGTTGTCTTTTCTTGATCTTCAAAGCTATAGCTATCTGGTTGTAGCTTTGAATAACCATCAAGGAAACAATGAGAAGTCCTTGCTCATGAGCCTGTCTAGCATTTGATCAATGAATGGAAGAGGGAAATGATCCTTCTTAGTTGCTTTGTTTAACTTTCTATAATCCATGCATATCCTCCAGCCTGTTACTGTCCTTGTTGGAATTAACTCATTCTTGTCATTTGTTACCACCGTAACTCCTCCTTTCTTTGGCACACATTGTACTGGACTTACCCAGGAGCTATCACTAATAGGGTAAATGATTCCTGCATCCAACCACTTGATGATTTCTTTCTTAACCACCTCCTTCATTATGGGGTTCAGTCTCCTCTGTCCTTCAATACTATTCTTGGCATTTTCCTCCAAGACAATTCTATGCATACAAATTGTGGGACTTATACCTTTGATGTCTGCCATTTGCCAACCAATTGCTTTTTTGTGTCTTTTCAGGGTAGTAATGAGATCATTTTCCTGCTCTTGAGTGAGCTTGGAAGAAATGATCACTGGTAAAGAATCATTTTCCCCTAAAAAGACATACTTTAAATGATCAGGTAACACCTTTAGTTCCAAGGTGGGTGGCTCTTTAATGGAAGGCACATTCTTCTTCAGATTTGACTCCTCTTGCCACAAAGATTCATACCTCTTTGTCCATGACTTTGGTGCGGGGGCTCGGGGCGTGGCCACGTCTGCAATGAGACGCTACGACGTCTAGAGGAACAACTTCTTCTGCCAATAATTCTTGTATTTCATTGTTGACCAGAATTTTCTCCAAATGATCATTATCCTTGTTGAATTGTTTTTGAACCATATGATCAATGGCAACCACATACGAGCACTCTTCCGTGTTTGGATCCGGATATTTGAGTGCATTGAGGACGTTGAACTTGACTTCTTGGTCATTGACTCTCATGATTAATTCTCCTTTCTCGCACATCAATGATTGTCCTTCCAAAGAGCTAAGAATGGTCTCCCCAATGATGGGAACTTCTTTATCTGCATCAAAATCTAAAATAACAAAATCCACCGGAAACACAAACTTATCAACCTTAATCAAAACATCTTCTAATATGCCCTCGTGATAAACTCTACTTTTATCACCTAAAGTTAAGCTTAAAGAGGTAGGCCGGCGCTTCTATACCAAGTTTGTCATAAATGGACTTGGGCATCAAGTTGATACTTGCTCCCAAGTCACATAAAGCTTTGCCAATGTAAAAATCTCCAATGGAGCATGGTATAGTAA
The DNA here is from genome assembly GCA_020916435.1 of Oxytropis ochrocephala. Lineage (NCBI taxonomy): Eukaryota > Viridiplantae > Streptophyta > Magnoliopsida > Fabales > Fabaceae > Oxytropis > Oxytropis ochrocephala. Next base: position 22,044,381 of record CM037090.1, on the reverse strand, counting down.
AGTCGCCGGGATCCTTGAGTTTTCTAGGAAGCTTATTCTCGCATAATTAAACTACATTCCTCGCTTAAAGCAACAGCTTTCAAACTCCTCTAGCCTTCTCCTTTTGGTGATGATGTCTTTCAAGAACTTGGCATAGTTTGGCATCTCACTGTAAAGCCTCAACCAAGGGAAGGTTGATGTGTAAATCGCTTTAACATCTCCGTGAACTTCTTTGACCGCTTGTCTTCATGAGCCTTCTTCAATCTTTGAGGTATGGTGGAGGAGGATACTTGAGTACAAGCCTAGTACGCGATCTTGATTCTGGTTCAAAATTAGACGTCGTAACGCTCGCTTAGACGCCACAATGTCCGGAGTATCCTTCACGCCACTTGTGCTTGCTTCTTTCCCTTTCTTTTTCTCTTTCTCTGTACTTCTTTTTGCTTCTCCTGTAATTCTTCCTCCACAGCATAGTTGGTTCGGGATATTCATTACCACTTCTTAAAGAAATTGCATTTACTGTCCATTTACCCCATTATTACCATTGGGGGTTGATGATGATGGTGTTTCATTGTAGAAGGAAGAGATCCATTCGCGCTTTGAGTGAGAGAAAAAAGCTTATCTGTCCAATCTGATTTTTCAGAGGTTTGATTGAAGACTCATGAGTTTGAAGGGTTGTCTTGCAATCACTTATGAAGTTTTTCATCATGGCTTCCAAGTCGCTATTGTTGTTATTCTGCACATATCGCGCCTCTGTTGTTGTTGAGGAGGAAATCCTGGAGGTATTGCGGGGAGCATTGTTGGCCGGTATTTAGTGCATTGTTGTTTCTCCAACCGAAATTTGGATGATTTCTCCAATTTGAATTGTAGGAGTTGGAGTAGGGACCATTTCCTTTGTTACGAGATACAAAGTTTACAGATTGAGGTTGTAGGGACATTCCTCATACACATGCCCTTCTTCACAATAAACACACACTACTCCACCAGAGTGGGTAGGTTCAATCACCGCAATGCAGCTTCTCGACGTGGCCACGTTTGAAGTACTCAAAGTTTTGATCATGTTGGTCAAGGTAGCCACTGAGCGAAAAGAGCGATCCACTTCACTTATTTCATGGACACCGCCTTCTTTCCAGGAGTAAATCTATCGGATGGCCAATGAGAGTTATGGGTGGCTATGTCATCAATAAACTTGCATGCCTCGAGAAAGGACATGTTTAGAATGACACCACTGATGAAGCATCAAGTATCAACCTAGTGGGTTGATCTAGACCATTGTAGAAAGTCTCCATTTGGATCACCACGGAATGCCATGGTGTGGGCACATTCTCGATGAATTCTTTCCACCTTTCCCAAGCTTCAAATAGTGATTCCCCTTCCCTTTGTTTGAAGGAAGTGATATCATTTCTCGAACTTAGCATTCTTGTTGGGAGGAAGTATTTTGCAAGAAACTTCTCATTCTAGCTCATCCCAAGTATGAATTGAATTTGGCTCCAAAGAGTTCAACCAATTTTTAGCCTTATCCTTGAGTGAGTATGGGAAGAGCTTGATCTCAAAGCATCCTCCGAGACTCAGGGGATGATAAAGTTCTCGCACACATCCGAGAAATTGCCTTAGGTGAGAATATGGATCTTCAGGAAACCTCCAAATTGGCTGCGCAGCTTTGCGGCATTTGGAACATCATTGGCTTGAACTCAAAGTGACCAAAGATGAAGGTTGGTCTTGCAATGCCGGTTGTAAATGGGCGGGGTTGAGCATGGCATAGTCACGCATAGGCATGTCCCCGCTCATTGACCATATCTTGTCCCTGCATTGATGAGTTCTTGCTTTGGTAGTGTTCATCATCAACAACTATTGTCTCGGTATGAGTTTGTGGTCCACGACCTTGTCCTCGACTCTCTTGGTGTATGTCCACCTCTAGAACCAGCAGTTATGTTCGGACATGGTTGGGTGTTGATGTTGTTGTTCTTTGCCTCCTTCTTAACCTTTGTTGTCTCCTTAGTTATGCGAAAGTTCTTTCAGTTTCGGATCAAACTCGAGTTCGATTCACTCCTTGGTTCAGTTGAACTAGAGCTTGAGTTGGAACTAAGCATCTGTTTAAACGCCTACTGCTCAAACACGAAACAACAAACAACACAAAAATTCCTTCAACTTGTGTTCTAACGTTTTGAACAATAAAAATTATAACAATCCCGACAACAACGCGCCAAAACTTGTTTGCGCTTGTGTAATAGTGTGGTTTTTCGCAATTATAGTGCAAGTATACACATCGTACAAGTAATAAAGTGGATAAGAGTAAAAGATCGTTCCCACGAGGATCGATATGCTTTCAAAGTTCAAGTTTCAAAACACAAGAGAAGTAAGTAACAAATCGGCAATAAGAGTTGGTTTTTAAGCTAAAGATGTAAATACAACAAGTAAACAAAAGTTGGTTGTGAATATGGATGAGAGATGAGTTGAGTTGTTGCATGCAAGTAAATCCTTCCTAGCTAGACGTTATAACGCTTACACGTTATGACGTTCAAATGTTATTCTGTATAGACGTGGCCACGTTTGAACGCTTATTTGCAAAAGAGCTATGCTTTTCAAAGACAAAACGCCGTAGTTTCAAGTATAAGAGGTCCTATGTCTAGGTTCTAAATAGGCCCACTCACGTATTTTAAGCACCCACAAAGAATGTTCTATGAACTATTATCCATTCTATGTCTAGACTTAGATAAAGATGCCTAAATGTCTTTAGTGCATTGTTCATTCATATAAATCTTTGATTTCTTTTCATGACCATGTCTGTACTATGAATCTACCCATTTTAAGAGGCCAACCTCAAAACAAGTTTGGAAATATTTTTACATAAAGATTTAAAGCGAAACGCGACAATACTTCATAACATTAACTAGAAATTCATTATAAGCAAAACAACAACTCAACTACAAAGTGCTTAGCTCATGCCGAGCATCTTTCTGAGAATGAAAAGGATTTAGCATCCAAATACCATACATAATGAGAAAAAGAACCTAAGTGCAAAAGATACACCTAAGTAACTTTTTAGCATGTATCGTTTGTATAGACGTTACAACGCCTCGAGCTTTACAACAATGCAGAAAAAGTAAACTAAGTTCAGACAAGCAAAATACGTAAGTCCGCTTCCGGATCTTCTTTACAAAACTAATTCGAATTTAATGGAGGATGATGAGGAGATGAAGATGAAGTGATTCTCAAGATATGTAGAAAGATGATGCCTTGAGAGAGTTTGAGCCTTCCTTAAATAGCCACATTGCTTACGCGCGTCTTGATGTCACTTGCCCACCTACCGATCTGTTTCCTCTCTTACGCGACACTGCTCGAGCTACGGTGTTTCTCGCACGTCACCACGGGAATAGAAAGATCTTCTCGACTTTATATCTTTGACTATCATTGCTTAGCGCCAAAATTGAGATCTTTCACCCTTGCTCTGCTGCGCTTCGATGAGGCGTGGTGAGGACGTGGTAACGCTTCAACACTAATTTTCCCCGCACAAGCACAAAAAGCATCAAAACGCTTCTCGAGGGCACCACTTGCGGTGCCTAAATGCACAGATTTATCACTTTATCCACTTATTTGCTAAGAACTCGAAAATTACATAAAACTAATTTAATAAACCTTGTATTGCTAGAGAACTTGCATGACTTATTCTTTGAATGAGTATAAATAACTCATATAAATATGAGTTATCGTGAGACAAGAAATGTCATCTAGAGTGATCGTCATTTCACCAAATGGCAAGTGAAATGAAGAAGTATTTGAGTGCCATCTCTCGATAAAGGCCGACAAAGAACTCATGGTCTCATGTGGCGTGGCGATCACCGAGAAGTGGGGCGGGTTGGAGTCCCCGACCACCGTGGTACAAGTAAGGGGGCGAATCTTGTAGATCACGATGCAGGTATGGACTTTGTTGCCATGAGCCCATACTTTGACAACACGCAGATATACTCACGAATTTAAAATAAATAAATGATGTAAGCAAAAGTGCAGACTATGTGCGTTAAAAATATATTTACCCAAAAATTCAAACTTACCGGTCGTCGTGTCTCGAATCGCAGACATGATCTCGCCAGTTAGTGAAGAGAGAGGCGATCCTCCCGATGCCCCGATCCTCCTGGGCTGCTCCTCGATACTCGGATATAGATCGTGCGAGGGAAGACATATCGACTGAGGTCGCTCCTCTTGATACTTGGGAGGCGGGGCATGGTAATGAATAAGTGGGGATGGTAAAGAGGAGGGCCGTGGATGGTACCGGAGGAGAGGCCGAGAATGATATTGAGGAGCCGACTCTCCCCTATACCAATCCTCTCCCGCCGAGTCTCTCAAGATAATCCCCAAGATAAAACTCCCATCATCCCGATAATGAGTGGGTGATCTTTGCTCATCATACCCGGTGGCTCTCGGCCGATACTCACCTGGTCGATCATCTCTGTCTCTCTCCCACCAAGCAGTAATCGATTATGCCTCCGAGTCCTCGTGCACGGAGCAATGAGATGACTCCTTTCTCTCTCCGATAGGAGATACCTCCCATCTCCTCTCTCGACGATCGTCTCTATGCCTACTGCGACACTGCAAGCAAAGGAAAAAAAACAATTAGTAAAAAAATAAAATTGCTCATCGTATTTACATAAAAAATGAGGTATATACGATGCTTACTTTAAAGCGTCGTATATATGGTATGTTGAAGTAAATACGAGTGGATGAATTTCAATTAATCGTATATACGCCTTTGAAGGGGTATATTCGATGGAGTAAAAATATGGATCGTATATAAATTTGGTGGTGGGGTATATGCGAGTGGATGAATTTTTGGGTCAATCTACGTTTACGTAGGCGTATATGCGAGTACTTGTGGTCAATCGTAGGTATGGCACCAATAATGTGAAGAAATTGTGATTTAGTAAAAACGCAGGGGTATTTTGGTCTTTTCACAGGGTGGGTGGGGGGGGGGGGGTATGAGGGGAAAGGGTGGGGGTAAAAAAAAAAACCTTCATTGATTTGTGTATGATTCAGGTTCAGTTGCCCAAACTTGATGCAATCCCTTATCCATAACCATAACTAGCCAGCCATTCACACACACTTCAATTTCTACTACTGCTCTCGTAGGTTCTCTCCAAACTCCGTTTGTTCATGAGTCTCCAACTGCAACCGTAACCGCAACCGCAACCGCAACCAACAACACCATCGTCATCATCGTAGTAATCGATGGGAACAGTTTCGACTGAATTCCTGTCACATATTCTCATATTCAAAACCAATCCAAAGCACACGTGGCATTCAAATCCAAACACCATAGTTACCTGCGCAATCCCACTCATAAACGAAGGCAACAATAACAGCAAACAAAGAAGAAGAAGAAACAACAACAACAACAACAACGACGACGAAAATTTCAGGGTCACCGACCGTTCCGAAATAAGGCCAAAAATTAACCTAGATTACGATTTTCGAGACACAAATTTCATGAAAGCTCTAAATAGATCATGTAAAGCAGGCAAGTACGATGAGTCTCTCTATTTTCTCAATCACATGGTCAATAAAGGTTATAAACCTGACGTTATTCTATGCACAAAGTTATTAAAAGGTTTTTTCAATTCAAAGAAAATTGAGAAAGCTATTCAGGTTATGGAGATTTTGGAAAAGCATGGTGAACCTGATGTTTTTGCTTATAATGCTGTTATAAGTGGACTTTGTAAAGCTGATAGAATTGATTCTGCTAATAAGGTGCTTGATAGAATGAAAAAGAGAGGTTTTTCACCTAATGTTGTTACTTATAATATTCTTATTGGGAATCTTTGTGGAAGGGGAAAACTTGATTTGGCTTTAAGGGTTATGGATCAGTTATTGAAAGATAATTGTAAACCTACTGTTATTACTTATACTATATTGATTGAAGCAACTATTATACATGGTGGTATTGATGAGGCTATGAAGATTTTGAACGAGATGTTATCAAGAGGACTTCAACCTGATATGTATACTTATAAGGTAGTTGTTAATGGTATGTGTAAAGAAGGGTTATTGGATAGAGCTTTTGAGTTTCTTGGGAGTTTAAGTAATAAGGGTTGTGTTGCTGGTGTGTGTACTTATAATATTCTGTTGAAGTGTGTTTTGAATGAAGGGAAGTGGGAAATTGGGGAGAGGTTGATGACTGATATGCTTGCTAAGGGTTGTGAGCCAAATTGTGTGACTTACAGCACTTTGATTAGTTCGCTTTGTCGCGATGGAAAAGTCGTTGAGGCTAAGAATGTGTTGAAGGTTATGAAGGAGAAAGGAGTGACTCCTGATGCTTATAGCTATGATCCATTGATTTCTGCTTTTTGTAGAGAAGGAAGAGTTGATTTGGCAGTTGAGTATTTGGATAACATGATATCTGATGGATGTTTACCTGATATTGTCAGCTATAACTCAATCTTAGCCTCTTTGTGTAAGAATGGACGTGCTGATGAGGCTTTGAATATTTTGGAGAAACTTGGTGAAGTGGGTTGTCCTCCAAATGCAAGTTCTTATAATACATTGTTTGGTGCAATGTGGAGTAGTGGTGACAAAATTAGGGCATTGAGGATGACTTTAGAGATGTTAAACAAAGGTATTGATCCTGATGGAATCACATATAATTCACTTATATCTTGCTTGTGTAGAGATGGAATGGTGGATCAAGCCATTGAGTTGTTGGTGGACATGTTGCAAAGTAGTAAGTGTCAGCCAACTGTTATTAGTTACAATACTGTTCTTCTTGGATTGTGCAAAGTGCAGAGAATCATAGATGCTATTGAGGTGCTGGCTGTCATGGTTGATATAGGGTGTCAGCCAAATGAAACTACCTACACATTGTTGGTTCAAGGGATTGGTTTCGCTGGATGGCGAAATGACGCGATGGAGCTGGCTAACTCCCTTGCTAGTTTGGATGCTATTTCTGAAGATTCATTCAAACGTTTGAGCAAAATTTTTTCCTTTGCTTGATGTGCAAAATGAGCTCGCTTTATCTGATTGAACTAACATTTTGGGCATGAGTTTTTTTTTTTTTTCAGCTCAATTTTAACGAGTCTCAACTTATTGCTTCTGATTCGTTGTTTAAAAGACCAGACAATATCAAAAAAACGAATTATTACTTCTGATATAGTTGTTATTATGGAGTCTCTGTTGCGTGAAATTTGCTTAGACTTGGTTTTTTTGGTGAACAACGTAAGAAATAAACAAAAACAAAGCCAGGATGATCATTAATTTTACAGTACACTTATGAGGCCTCAAAGCAGCACTAGTTATTTTTATTTATTTATTTTTTCAATTTTACTCTCCTTCCCTCTTCTTGATCTGAATTCTGTAATCGAAAACATGAAATAGAAGAATCACAAATTGCACTAGAACCTTTATTTGAACATTTATCTGTAGAATCAATGAATTACGAGTTGTACGGTATAAATTTTAAACTGATAGCCGATATTTGCATTCATGTTTCTTCTATTTAACCTCCACGCCTATGTGCAAAATTCTTACTATCAAAAAAGAATCCTCAAATCAAATCTTCACTGCATAATAACATCTTCACTCCTTTTTAGATGATAAACAAAAACAATATTGAGTATATAATACGCATTCTATAAGAAGTCAATAGAGATGAACTTTAGCTACTAAAATAAAACCAATAAAAGCATGACAACATATTGTTTAGCATCATTGACTTATCTAAAGATATCCCAATTTGAAGAGTAAAATGACATTAAAAGTAACTCAGACAAAGACAAGTATGTAAACTTTCACTGTCAAAATTGTACTCCTTGACGAGTTAAAATTAGCTCTGATATATGGTTGGACATTGCAATTCCCAGACGAGCACCTAACAAGCTTTCCTGACATTGACGAAAGCAAGGTAAAAATCAGTCAATCTTAGACATGCAAGCTACATTGTCATTTCCAATTTTCAAAAAGGATAGAGACAAATAGAGAGACTATGATCCATTAGATAAATGATAAAACTAACACATGAACATTCTCACAGCAGGGTAGAAATAAAGTAATAGGCTATGATTTTGGCTTAAGATCACAGTAAAGAATTGTGTGTACTATAGTAAAATATAATAACACTGAAGATGATTAAGTATGATCACTATAGACATGTATAAGATGGTCCTGAAAAGTTAATTGGAATTAGTTAGTTTGAGAGATGGGATATGACTGTGTATATAAATAATAAGAGGGAAATGGATAGAGCCGATTAAAGCATAGTATACGCTCTCCTCCCTTTAACAACTAACACACTAATTACTAACCACTTTGTCTATAAAAAAACATGCAAGGAATGAACTAAGTAATTTAAAAGCTAGCAAAAAAGAGGGGAATGCACTTAAACAACATACCATTATAATTTATAACAGATATTTATATTGGAATAACTAGAAAAATAGCTGCATCAAAATAAAAAAAACAAATGAACTAGAAGTGCAAAAAGAAACTATGGAGGTAAGGTAACCATCGTTATAACAAAAAGATATTTTGTTAGAATATTTATAAATTAGCTGCATCAAAATAACAAATGGCATGAACTAGAAGCACAAACTTATAGACCTAGCTACCACAATAACATGTTCTTTAGTTAGAATAATTACAAAAGTTGCTGCACCAAAATAACAGTGACATAAAACAAAAGAATCACCTGATAGGAATTGTACAATCTGTATCTGGTCAGCAGAAGTGTTGAATTTGACCAATCTAAAAGAGAACTCCAACTAAATTAATTCTTTTTTTATAATCTTCCATTTGATCAACCTCTGTTGCAAATCATTAGCCTCTTTTATCATACCACCATCAGCAACAGCCTTAATTAAAGCATAGTATACGCTCTCATCTGGCTTCCATTGACTTTTTGCCATCAAATCTAGAGCTTGAATAGCAATATCAAGCTTTCTTTGCTTACATAATCCTAGAATAACACATTTATAAACAGTATTTTTAGCCTTTTGTCCTTTCTTATGCATCTCCTTTAATAGCTCCACGGCTTCCTCAAATTGATCTACCCGGCAAAAACCCCATACCAAGCTATTGTGAGTAATTTCATCTGGATAAATTCTTTTTTTCACCATTTCATCATACATTTCTTTTGCTAATACTATAGATCCCATTCTAGCCAACCCATCAATTAATATATTATAAGTAACCAATCCAGGAGAACAACTAGTACCTACCAATAAGTAATGTAATTGAAGGCCCTCGTCTACGAATCCCTCTTTACATAGAGCATTTAGAAGAGTATTATAAGTTACAATGTCTGGGGAACAGTTCTCAGAAACCATTTTGCTGTACAAGTGTATGGAGCGATCCAGAAATCCATATTTGCATAAGCTACTCAGCTGAATATTGTAAGTAATACGTGTAGGTGAACTGCAAGACTCATTCATAATCTGCAAAATATCATCAACTGCATCCCAATGCCCATGGCTACTAAGAGAGTGGATAAGAGTATTATATATCACAAGATTTGGTCGCATCCCACGAGATAGAAGATTGAGTATAACCAAAGTAGTGTCCTTATAATTCCCTTGTTTAGAAGTAAGGCTTACAAGAGAATTGTACGTTACAATATCTGGACAGCAACCTTCCATTTCGAGATCTTCCAATACTTCAAGGGCTCGAGTAGCCCCACAAGATCTGCAAACTAGTTCAATAAGCAATGTATAGGTAATCAGATAAGGAGGGTACCCTTTTCTCAACTGATCCTTCCAAAAACTAATGGCGAAATCGGGATCTCTTTTATAAAATATACAGCGAAGTATTGAATTATAAGTAATTGCATCCGGGGAGCAACCACTCAAGCTCATATCAGTATTTTAACTGACCTCTTTTGCAAAGGCTACCAATAACCATGTTGTAAGTAATTACATCAGGAACACCACCAGACATGACCATTATATTCATGGTTTCACAAGCTTTATTTACCTGGCCGTTTTTTATTAAACCCCGAATCAAATTTATGCAAGAAGGGAAATGGGGTATTTGACTTTTACGTGCCATAACGTCAATCAATCTTGTTGCGGCCATCAACATTCCCTTAGCACAGAGGTTTTGAAGAACTTTATTGTTGGTCATCCCATCATTTTTGACAAACGGTGCTTCTGGTGACAAAATTGGAGCATTGAGAGATTTGAATGAATCCACTAGTTCACTAGATTTTCTCCTTTCATCACCATGATAACTTTCAAAGCTCAAATCTTCATTGTCAACTTCATCAACTCTATCATTTAAAAGGATAGCCTGTAAACTTCTGCATTGCCGTCCTTTCCAAGATGAACAAGTTTTATAAGTAGAAGAATAATCACCAAGAGAAATTTGGTGCAGTGAAGATAACTTTTTTCTTGAACTATGATCAGAACTAGTACCCAACATACACCTCCTTTGATTGTTGCGAAAATATTGCGGACCATTCAGAGAATGGAAGTTTTGCAGAGATGCTGTATATCCCATCCTTGATCGGAATCTTTCAAACTACTAAAATAAGGTATGTTGATTGGAATCCCAGGTTTAAAAAAATTCAAATCAGCACTCTTTTAATTTAACTATTTATACCTTGCTTGATTAAGCGCGCCCAATAGACAGACAAGCACCGGAACATTGATGAAACATGTGTAGACAATGTGACATTTCACCTTATCCTCACACTTGACCTGAAAATCCAAGCTGCGAAAGTTCAAAATAAAATATGTATATATATATATATAGTAGGAGATTATGATAATAAAGGAAAGCATTTCTTATTACCACCATAAATACTAAAAGCTGAAAGCAATCATACTGAATTTCCCGATATGAGAATCATATATTACTAGAATAATAAACAAGTTATGATACTAAAAAAATGAACTTCAGAAAGAAAAAAAAAGTTTCTGAAATGAACTTAACTTTCCACTTCGAAAGTTATTGGAAAAATTGCTCGAGTTCAATCCAGTTGCTCTACAAACTTAGTAGATCAATTAGTGGTGAGTGGTCGCACTGTTATTTGATAAAAAAGACAATGTATTATTTTTTATGGTAATAAAAAAATTATATTTATGGTTTTATAATTTATAGTATTCTCGAGATGTGGTTTTTGATCTCTCTACCATGAAAAACTAGACGATTAAGCTTGGAGTGGTCAACGCCAGGTAGTATGCTAAGTCTGGTGTTCACTCTTTTTTTAGTACAACACTATGCACACACAGACACTCATTTTTATCAATACCTTTTCTCTTTATGATGCCTTGTTTAGTTTCGCATGAAGGCCCCAACAATCAGCAAACAATCAATTGATAATTACCCAGAGATATGCTGTTTGAAACTAATGAGTTCTTTGGAAATCTTTTCATTTGAATTTTTTTGTTACTATTCATAGATTTTCAGGCTTGGGAGGGGAATAACTTCCTTGTTGATTATTCTTTCACCCTTCACCATTACAATGGCAAACTTTGATGGAGCTAGCCATCAAAACTTCTATTCTTTGTAAGGAGCCATGCTTAAGTACACTAAATAACATAACATGTATAAAAGCAGTTGAGTTTGAACAATATTAATAGGGACCAAATCCCTCCTCATCAAAGAACAAGAGGCATTTCCTCCGACCATAAATTTGAAAAACAAGTAGATTTTGGTGTAATGAAGTTGTCTTTCATGCTGATTGCATGATAGGTTGCCTAAAACCCTCAAATTTCATAAACAGTTGGACTAAATAGGTGTTCTTGAACAAAGAGGATTGACATTTTATGATTTTAAACAGAACATAAGCATAAACTGTGGGAATAGCAACTCTGCAGCTAAAGAAAATTGTTTTATTTCAGGTTTCTATACAAATTGCAACCATGTATATCAGTATTTTCCGATCCGTACGATTCGCATCCCAATTCCATACGAAATCAAACAAAATCGATAGGTATCTTAGTGTGTACTCTTTTGCACCTAAATCTCATCATGAATCCCAATTATGAATTTCACGATTCATGAATTTTGTTGAGTCTTACGATACGAATTCGCATCATTAAAATGTCTGCTCAAGAAGTTTTTTTTGGAATTTTTTCTTAAATGGGATATAATAAGCCAAGAACAATCGTTTTAAATACCCAAGTCAGATCGACTAACAAACACCCTAGCACACACTATGTTTTTGGTTTGACTCCCTCCTAAAGTGCGATTTTTTAAAACTTTCTACCTACATAGTGCTTCACGCAATCACGCCCTCTCTCTCCTCTCCTCAATTTATGATTTGAATATATTGAATTGTTTTGAAGCCCATATGTAATATATAAGTTTGAACTTTTTAGCTAGTTCTCTTGTTTTTACTAAAAATGTCATATTTTTATTGATCATGTATCTCACAATTCATAAAAATATACGATTCGCAATTTCGCAAAATAGGTATTCCGATTCACAATTCATATCCCAATTTGATAACCATGTTTGCAACTTCTATAAAATTTTAGTTCACTATTCCAGCATTAATTGGGTATAAATGGATACATGCAAATTTGGGTGTGGTTTTCTAATTTTCACACTCAAACTAATTTTTTGAATTGACTATTAGGTTTCTATTGTTCTGTTCCAATTCTTTGCTTCTTGTTGAGTGTGACTTTTACTCATGAGCACTGACTATATTTCGCATTAAGATCAAAGTGGAAAGTTTGAGTTCAAGTTCAACCAATATTTCCTAGAACTGATGGAAATTTACATTCAAGATTATTATGTAACGAGTCACTCTAAAACAAGAAGCAAAGGATGGAAACAGAAAACAGAACAATATTATTATTATTATAAACAAAACTATACTTCAGCCAAGGTCTGTTGAGGGTAAGAGGAATTTTAGTGAGAGAAGCAAGTTTTGATTATACAAAGACAAACCAATGAAATTGGATGAGGCGGAAAAACCAATGCAACTGCATAGTTTGCTTGGCTAACCCTAAAATTGGTTAAAAAAAGTCGGTTCAGATACTTACCGCCGGGTGGTGCTGACGTGAATGTGAGTGGAAGTGGTGCTGTTCCGTCTCGAGTGAGAGAGCTTCAAACCGGAAATAAGAAGATGATTTTGACGAGAGGCAGGTAGGTTATGATGATCACCTTAACAGTGTGATTTGTAGTATTTGATTCAATCGATTTGGATCAATCTAGACTAGTTTGGTTTAATTAGGGACATTAATAATTAATTAATTAATATAAACCGGCGACAAAGGCAACCGCATTCCTTAGGCCTCTCGCCGCCCTATACCAACAAGCATTTAACGTAACGTATCCATCTCACTCTTTTTATTCACCTTTTCACTCTTTTCCTTCATAAGATTAAATAACATTAAGACTAATATTATTATTACTCCATCCGTTCATACGATGCTGTTTCGTTGCAGTGGTAGAAATATCGTTTACAGACACCTGATTGTTGAGTTTGATTCTCTGAGCGTCAATCATTGGTTTTCGCATTTGTGTATATTAGATCCTAATAATTGTCAGTCAGACCATCAGAACAAAAAAAACTCCATTCGTTCCTTATCTTAGGTGATTTTGAAGTTAGGATATACTTACATTAGATGTTAAATTTAGTGACTTACCGTGAATAAATAATTTTGTGAAGAAAATAAAATTTATCAATCCTTTTTTTTGTTACAAAAGAGAAAAACAAAAGAAACTTTAGTCTAACAACAACGAGCCCTAGAGCATCAGTATTAAGGATAGGGGTGGCAATTTCTACCCGCAAGTGGGGATCCCCGCGGGGATTGCCCCGAATGGGGCCCCGTGGACGGAGGATTTTTCCCCGTGGGGATGAGGACGGGGGAGAAAATCCCCCCGCAATCAAAGTGGGGATGGGGATGGGGATCATACCTCACTACATGATTCTCATGAATAATTACATAAATATTCTTATTATATATATATTATTTATAAGTAATTAATTTTTTAGTCTTTTTATACGTGTTTTCAATTTAAAATATTAACAAAATATTAAATTGTTTTAACTTTTATACTTTCCAAATATTAGAATATAAAACTAAGACTAACATTTATATTTTTTATATTAAAATGTTAAACTTTTGAATTTTAGTCTTACTTTTTATATATTTTTCTACTTTTATTATATTTTAATTTATATTTTTGTTAATATTAGGGTGCCACAGGCAATCAGATCCGTGGGGATGGGGATGGGGGAGGAAATGTCCCCGAGGCGGGGAATGGGGATGGGGACGGGGGACAATTTGAGAGGTGGGGACGGAGAGCGGTGGAGTACTCCCCGCACCCGCCCCGCCCCATTGCCATCCCTAATTAAGGAGCCCTAACAAATCATGCATAATGTTATAATGTTATATCATCTATAACATCATGCATATTAAATATCATGTAAATAAAATAAAAAAGTTAAATGTTGACACTAAAATCACACTACTTTATTACATTTTGTTGACAAATATGTTATATAATTGGAAAGTTTTGGTGTAGTGTACATTTTTTTTGAAAGGCTAAAAATACTAAAAATAAAGAATGGAGAGAGTAAATAACTAAATGTGAACGACATTCATCACGGTCAACCCAACAAAATTTCAGCAGATTTGTCACCGGCACTAATGTTAAAGTCTAAGCAACAAAAGAGGTACTCTTGACGTAGGAGTTGATAGCACAATTTAATCAAATCCATAATAAAGCACATGAAAATACTTCTCCAACCAAACAATCGCCTCTTTTAGATGAACGTTTTTATCTTTTCTAATACTCATAATAAAATCGAGATTGAAGATTTTAGGATTTATTTGAGACTTTGGAGGGAATTGGAGGGTTTGAAAAAAATAAGAAGAATGGAAGATAAATGAAAGACAGGATGTACCATCAACTTTAATAGAGAGTTCATTCTTCTTCATAAAACCAAAATACCCCAATTTAGAGGAACTCAAAATCTATTGGAGGAGAGTTTACGAGAGCTTAGAAAACTTGTTTAAATCATTTATATCCTTTGTATTAGTCTTAAAATTAAAAATATATTAATCATAAGCATTCTCAAATTATTGTCTACAAAATTACTATCTCAATTATGGTGAAAATTTTCTTTAATTTTCTATCTATCCCACTCCCCCCAAAACCCTCACTTCCCCTCCAACCTCCCAAACAGGCTCTTAATGTATACAGTTGCGGCTTCTTCAAGCATCCATTCTTGTTTTTACAAATGATTTGTGAGGTCTAGAGTTTAATTTCTCAAGAAACATCGTACAATGTAGAGGCACCGGAATTCAACACGACAAACCAGCTTACAGAAGCATCATTCTTGTTGAGGTAAAGGGTGCCAACAGTGTTAGCACACTATCTCATGATCCAAATTCTAAAATCAACTCCCATGTAGCTTGGATATGAAAAAATTATGGGTGTAGATATCTATTCAAGCATATACCGTTTTCCCGTTAAAAATATTGTTTGTACCGGCAGTTTGTGTCGGTCATCATCAGCACTGATAAATATTCACGCTACCAAACACCAAATTAAAAATAAATAATAAGGATTTAACAGAAAACGAACGGTATTTTTTTAAATAGCCCAAATTCCTTGGAAAGAAAATCCATAGTGAGGTGAACATTTCCTTCATTACATTACAATCGAATTACATTTGAGATGAAAATACGGAGCATTTTGAATAGTCTCCTGCTTGGTTAAGTTGGTAACCTGATTTATACAAATTGTGGTCTATTTCACTTGTGCAGAACACCCTTCCTTGACAGTTTTGGTTTCTTGTGAGTATGGTTCTGCAATGCAATCGACAAAAGAATCAAGTCGGGCATACAAATATTGCATTAACTGTAAAACTCCAAATCATATGACAAAATAAATTGCTACCTTGTGTTTCTCCAGTGCCTCAAAATCAGTTCTCTCCTTCCACTTGCTCTTGCGTAGTTTTATTGGCCGATTTCCAACATACTTACCTGAAATCAATAAATCAAAATCAGAATAATTTTGCATTGCATTTGCCACAATCATCTCCACCTACAACAACAATCAAAGCCTTTTCCCATAATGTCTCCGATATCTAAAAATAGACAATTTATCTCCAAGTTCCACCTAATGGTTTGACTTATAGTTTTCCTTCGTCTCCCTGCCATCAATCTAATTTACTCTCCCTACAGGTATTCTATGTATTTTTTTCCACACATGTCCAAACCGCCTAATCCAAGATTCTGCTATATTTTCCACTATAGGAACTACCCCTACTTTTTCTTTGATAATATCATTCTTAATCCTTTCTGGCCTTGTGTGACCAAATAAATACTACATATACTTAGACATGACAAAATAAATACTTAAAAGAGGCTTTGCACGGGATTTTCATAAAAGGGTCACGCGCAGAAAGAAAGAAAAAATGGCGCATAACACAACATGAGAGAAAACATTCATAGCAATCTGTAACATACTGACCATTCATTTCTTTAAGAGCAGCAGCAAGGTCAGCAGGGCTAGCAAAGCTTACAAATCCATACCCCTTCGTTTTTCCGGTTCGCTTATCTCTAACAACCTAGGAAAAGATCAGAGACACATTAATCACAACAAATTACAGAGAAAATACATTCACCACAAATATTACAAATAATAAACAAAGAGTGTGTTTAGGAGTTCAGAGGGAAGGGAAAGAGAAAGAGTGACTTTAGGACTAGTAGTTTATTAATAATATGGACAAATTATCACTCTCGAAATTCCTCTCCTAGTTCAGTTTTTGAGTTCCCACAAATTAAGGAGGTTTAGACCAATAGGAGAAAAAAAGCCACTCAAGTTGGTATTTGGTCAAAAACCCCTCCCCTTACCCCTCACAAACATAACCCAAGTTTGTTGCTTTGTTTGGAGACAAGCAAAATGAGAAAATTATGAATAGCAGACAGTCTACCACAAACATAAAACATGAGTTCTTGAGATGAAACTAATAGATATCCACTTTCTGATCACACTCTTTCTTCTTTCCAATAACAGAACTTTGAATGACAAAATTCTAAGTCACAACAGAGCTACTAAATAGCTTTCCTGTGTTTGTTTAGGTGTTTAATTAGAAAATATTGGCCGTACATAGACCAACCAGTGAGGTAGGGTCTGGTTAGCTTCAATTTCCACCGGTATGATACTAGTTGATATAATATGCAGAATGTACAATTTTATTAGCAACTATTGAAAGAATCCACTATACTTCCTAGGGAAAGATACTTATTAGTAACTACAATATTTGCTGCCACTTGCGGGTTCGAAGTCACACAGGTTTATTTTTAGGTGGGTTCGTCGTGCAAAAACACATAATCAGTGTGATTGGCATTTTTTTTGCAAGCCACAAGGGTTGGGTTTTGAAACCCATTTTCCAAAAAGCCCACAATCTTGCAAACACATGAGTTTGTGGAATTTTTAGAATCTTACTGTGTTATGATCCTGCGAGTTACAATCTTTGGATCCCTTCCCAATCTTGAATAGAATCTCAATTTTAAATTTTTGACTACCTTGGTTCAAAACCTATTTATTTCGGGTACTCGAAAGAAGATAAACATGACAAAAGAGTAGAAAAAAGCCCCAAATAACTAGAAGGTTATATAGGCTAAGTTGAATAAAGCAGGAAAGAAAATACTAATAAAATCCAATTGAAATATTTGTTTCTATTAATCTCACTCTCTCCGAAATTAAACTGAATAAAAAATACCCAAAATACAAGTAGACAACCTGGCCCTAAGTGATTTTTAAAATTCCATAACATAATAAACCAATAGGGACAATGATAATTTTAAATAAATTTACTATTCAAATTCAGGCGTATCAAACTATATCACCATTAAATAATTTCAAGTGCCCTTGATTTTTGAATAACGAGCAATCATGAAGGAAGCCCTGAGATGACAAAATAATGCATCAATTTAATGATAAAAAATGCCTAATGGAATATAAATTATGAAGCGAGACCTACCTTAAGATACACAAATCATTAACAACTCTGTCCCTTCAAACAAAAATCTGAAGAGGAAATAGAAAATGCTAAAACTAACCCAATCATTACAAAACATTGAAGAATTTCAGCTAGATGAGAGAATCCACTTACCCGAGCCATGTTAAAAGAAGGGAATCGAGTGAATGCCTTTGAAAGAACGTCATCATTCACTTCATTACCAAGATCACCACAGAAGAGCCGATAATCATCTGAACCCACAAGCAAACAAGATAAATCAATCCATAAATCTTTATCTAACTTGTGTCAATGTCACACTCATTATAAGAACAGGCCGGGAACAAGGGAATTGTTATAATCTAAATGTAAGGGTCGCAAAAAAAACACTAATGATGAGGCTTAAAGAGAGATGAAATAAAAGTAACATGGAGTCTATTTCTCAAGCACAATTTCCCATCAACAAGAAACATCAGGGGAGGGTAAATGAAACCTCAGAAGCCTAGACGGCTAGACCAATCTTTAATTATTCAATCTATTGTTCAAAACCTGTACTAATATTGACAATCAACATAAGTTGGGACTCAGTAAGCATAAATATCTATGTAGAAGACCAGTATACGACAAATTCATTTTCTCACAACGGAAACTTGGGCTTCCGCCGCAGTTACTGGTCATGTTTTGCTTGTAAATTTAATTTCACCAGTACATTGACCAATGACCATATCATGACTGCTACTATACAATCACATTTCACAAATCAAAAACCTTAGCAGCCTAGTATCATCAGTAGGAGCCTATGTTACAATTTACAGGTCAAACCGGCAAACCTATGATGTACAGATACGATACGAGTATCAGATACAATACGAATCCAATAGGGCGATACGAACTACCTTGAAAAACAGAAGATACGATACGTCCAGGATTTGATTATAAAAAAAGAAAATATTCACAAAATAAGAAAAAAGACAGAGATACGCAGACCAGGAAAAACATAGGCTAGAACAATAAAACAGAGACACATATTGAAACTAGTAAGCTGCGCTTGTAAAACAAATACTAGGGGTAATTGTTTTCTCTCTTGTGTTTAGATGACTTAGATTACCTTTGTTCTCGTGCTTATAAGTGAATGTGTCCTAATGATGTATAGGGCTTTTATTTTCTATAAAAAATTAGAAAAACATTTTAATACTATTCTGACATATCATGAAGTATCGGGGAAGTATTGGAGGATACCAATACGTATTGGATTCCAATTCCGATACGGCAGCAAAACTGAAGTATCTGTGCATCATAGCGGCAAACCCATGACCAAAATATTCAAAATCACAATGCAATTTTCATACAGGCTCGTAAAAAAGCAGAAAACAAACCATATCACTTCCAGAAAACTAAATTGCGGAATAACATGATACCTCTCATGAACAAACTTCCAATACAAAAAAAAAACAAATTTGATACTATTAAATATCAAAAACCAAAGCATCAGCATACCTTCAGGCCACTCTGCAAGAATAGGATCCTCCCAAGCTTGGCCCGCAGCTTTGCGAGGAACCGCTTTCTTTTTGGTCTCAGCTTTGTGTTCCACGTCACTGCTCGCAATCGCTGCCTTCACGTTCTCAAGAGCCTCTGGCGTTATTATCTGTGCATCTCTCTCAAATAACTGTTGTGCCTGTACCATCACACGACGCGATCGATCAAATCAAATTTCCACCGCCACTTTTTCTTATTTCTAATAAAAACGAATGGAAACGAGAAGTACCTGATACTGTGGCACAGAGTACGCCGCCGGAGGTGGAACTGGACCGACGACTGGGGGCGCGGGAATCGGCGCCGCCGGTGCTGCAACGTACGGTGCAGCGTAGTGAGTTGTTGCGGATTGCTGAAGGTGAAAGGGAACGGGGAAGTAGGGAGCGTTGGAATATGCGAACTGCGATTGCGATCCCGAGGAAGAAGGCGGTGTCGTCATGGAATCGGAAATGGAACTACACCGTGTGGTGATGGGATTTGGGAATCGAAGGTGGCGTTTGTATTAGGTTTGGGGTTTCGATTTCGTTGGTCGCTCCGTTCGAGTCGACTCCAGAAATTGGCTATTGCTTTTCCCACACCCCCTCCTACTCAAAACACACCCCATAAGGGTGTGAAAAGACCAAAAGCGCCACCAAAACCTCTTTTTTTTTCACGAAATTTCACTGCTCGAACACGCCTTCGAATGCGCTCGAATGACATCGTTCGTGTGTGTTAAATCTTGACTTCACACCTCTCGTGCGTAATTTCACCATTTGAGCGAGAGTCCATGCGAACACGTTCGCATGAGGGTGTTCGAACACCCCTATTTTATTACAAAAAATGGACTCTCACACCACATTCACCTTTTTTACCTGTTCGGTTGACCATCCCCGAATAGATTCGGTTGACCATCCCCGAATAGGTGAAAACACGCACTCCACTTAAGGGTATTTTTGGAATATTTGGAGTTATGGGGTGTGAAAGAGTAGGAGGGGGTGTGGGAAAAGCAACAGCCCAGAAATTTCATACTAAGTTGACCCCCACAAACACGCAATAATGCTACTACTTGGGCTGGTTGGATCTGTAAGCTATGGGCCTCTAGAAGAAAGAAGAGCTTCGGCCCAAGAATGATATTAGTGCCGATACTGATATCCACACCACCGTTTTTAATAGAATGCATTCCCCTGTCTTGTTTTCTTTTTCTTCTTCCAAAAATAACCCTATCTAGTCTAGTTTAGAAATATCGGGAACTATTAAGGCTAAGTCGCCTTTAATAAACGTTTTGGTGCGAAAATTTTTTTTCCCCCATTTACCAATATACCCCTTATTTTGTACCCCACTGTTTACTAATATACCCCCACTCTATATTTTTGGACCGACATACTCCCACTCTATATTTTGTACCCCACCATTTACCAATATACCCCTCATTTTGTACCCCACTGTTTACCAATATTATTATCTCTCTTAATTAATACACAATCGTTGACTTCCCCACTTTTGGTGGGAAAATTTGATTCTCACCTTTTACCAATATACCCCTCATTTTGTACCCAATTGTTTACCAATATATCCCCACTCTATATTTTTGGACCGACATACCCCAACTCTATATTTTGTACCCCCACCATTTACCAATATACCCCTCATTTTGTACCTCACTATTTACCAATATACCCCCCGACATACCCTTGACAAATTTTTTATTTGTCCAACACTCTTTTTTTTATCCACTTTTGGTTGGGAAAATTCTATTCCCACCATTTACCAATATACCCCTCATTTTGTACCCCACTCCAATATACCCCACTCTATATTTTTGACCGACATACCTCGAATTTTTTTTTTGTCCAACACTTTTTTTTATCCACTTTTCGTGTGAATATTTTATTCCAACCATTTACCAATATACCCCTCATTTGTACCCCACTGATTACAAATATACTCTCACTCTATATTTTTTGACCGACATACCCCCACTCTATATTTTATACCCCACCATTTACCAATATACCCCTCATTTTGTACCTCACTAAATTTTTCCACAATTTACCAATATACCCCTCATTTTGTACCCCACTGTTTACCAATATACTCCCACTCTATATTTTTGGACCGACATACCCCAACTCTATATTTTGTACCCCACCATTTACCAATATACCCCTCATTTTGTACCCCACTGTTTACCAATATACCCCTACTCTATATTTTTTGACCAACATACCCCCACTCTATATTTTGTACCATACCCCCACTCTTTTTTTTTATCCACTTTTGGTGGAAAATTTTTATTTCCATCATTTACCAATATACCCCTCATTTTGTACCTCACTGTTTACCAATATACCCCCACTCTATATTTTTGTACCGACATACACCTGACAATTTTTTTTTGGTCCAACACTTTTTTTTATCCACTTTTGGTGGGAAAATTTTATTCCCACCATTTACCAATATACCCCTCATTTGTACCCACTTTGCTTTACCAATATACCCCCACTCTATATTTTTGGACCGACATACCCCCACTCTATATTTTGTACCCCACCATTTACCAATATACCCCACATTTTGTACCTCACTATTTACCAACATACCCCCACTCTATATTTTTAGACCGACATACCCCTGTCAATTTTTTTTTGTCTGACACTTTTTTTAATTAACAAAATTTACCCCTCATTTTGTACCCCATTGTTTACCAATATACACCCACTCTATATTTTTGGACCGACATTGTTGTTATTCATCCCACCGCGCTATTGTTCCTCTTCGCCTTATATATATGTGTTGCGTATTTTTATACCCCCTTATAAAATGTTGTTGTTTTTTCGAAACTACATCTGTAGGCCTGTTAATCACTTCCCCGTGCATCGCACGAGTAACCGTCCTAGTATATTCGAACATCGTACACCCAGGTCACGTATGATACACCTCTATTTATTGCGTACAAAAATAAATTTAAGGAACGTATCCAGCTACTCGTAAATATATATCTCTAAACGTGATAAATACGATACATATTTATTTTCAACTTGTGTAGCTAATATGATTATAGATACACTCCATAAATAAATTTTCGAAGGTACCTTCCGTAAATAAATTTACAAAGGTAAATATATTGTCTTGCTAATACACTCCTTGATGTGGTAGTGTTACTCTTTAAGTGAATGTATGGAATCATACGCGGTGTAAATAGTGGTAGTGTGTGTGCGTGGTGCTATTTGAAACATAAATAACTTAATTGAGAGAGTCGGCTCTTGGGTTCGAACCTGAGTGTGAATTAGGGGTGGCAATTTCTACCGCAAGTGGGGATCCCCGCGGGGACTGCCCCGAATGG
This sequence comes from Oxytropis ochrocephala, assembly GCA_020916435.1. Taxonomy (NCBI): domain Eukaryota; kingdom Viridiplantae; phylum Streptophyta; class Magnoliopsida; order Fabales; family Fabaceae; genus Oxytropis; species Oxytropis ochrocephala. The sequence continues at coordinate 22,021,642 of CM037090.1, read as the reverse complement.
GGCCCCGTGGGCGGAGGATTTTTCCTCGTGGGGATGGGGACGGGGAGAAAATCCCACCCCCCCCCCGCATTCAAAGTTAGGATGGGGATGGGGATCATACTGCATGCATGCAACCACTATACCCCAAATAAATTACATAAATATACTTATTATAGATATATATATTATTTATAAGTAATTAATTTTTTTAGTCTTTTTATACGTGTTTTGAATTTAAAATATTAACAAAATATTAAATTGTTCTAACTTTTATACTTTTCAAATATTAAAATTGTTCTCAACTATTTCTGTGGATAAGATAATTAAGAACACAAAGAACAATCTCGCGTGAATAGGAAAATTGTTCAACCCTTCATTAGCCTCTCTGGGCGAAATATATAGTGTTACAAACATTCATGGCCAATAATTGATGACCGTTACATAATTAAGAGTTCAGTTACATAATAAAGGTGACAGTTACGGGTGGACGCCTAGGTTAAGGATGGGGCCGACGACTCTGACAGGGGCCGCATAAGTGGCTCTCCGGATCCTAGTCCCTCGCTACTGTGCTATCGATGCCGCGGTGTTGCGATTAGGCTCGGCGCGTCGTGAACACGATCCTCGAGCGATGAATGTGAAACGTGAAGTCGCTCAAAAATACGCCTACTCGTCGGTTCCCGGTTCTTCTTGTTATTGAGTGGAAGCCGAACGCTGTAGTTGACGCTACCTGCCGATTTTGACTGCTAGTAACGCTTTGACCCCCTTGGGAGTTGTGTTTGGCTAACGTGAACGTTTACATGCACTTCATTAATGCTCCTGCTTGTAACTTGTTCTCTTTTGTAACTTGTTCCTCTTAATCTATAAAAGGGGGAACATGGCGCTTTGCATTTGCTACTCCTTCCTCTTTGAGTTCTTCGCTTCTCTTCTTTAAATTTGTTTGATATTTATGGTTTCTTTGGCTTTGTTAGGTTCTTTGCTCCCCCCTTTGGGCTCTGCACACAATCTTAAAGTCCTCGATGTGTTAAGATTGTTGGAGGGCTCGAAAGAAGTCGTGGACTTCCGGCATTTGTGGATGTTCTTCACCGTAGTTGATCCGGTTATCCTCGTTTGAGATTGTGTGAAGAGCCCAAAGGTGGAGCCGTCTGCGAGGTGGCATTGCCGCGCGCCTAATGGTTAATTGTTCCTTCTCAATGTAGAGGAATTTTCCATGAGCCCTGGCTTGGAGAATTTTTCCATTGACCACTCTCTTTGGATGGCCGCCGATTTCCCCGCTTCTTCCGGTGGATCTACAGAAACTCCGGAGCTACCAAGGCTTTGGTGACCGCGGACCATCACTTTTATAATGAGACCTCGCAATTGTATTTTTGACTTTCATTGGGTTCGGCTCTGGTAGACCGCTTTTGTTAGTGTGCCATGTATTACGAACAACGATATATATTTATGAATGAAAATATTTATGACATGAAAAGTGTTTTCCACCTATGCTTTTATCTTTACCGAGTCTTTTCTCGGTGATGTCGCGGTCATCCGTGGCGTCGCCCTGACGATAATGGCACGTCGCGATAAGACGCGTGACTTTTGAATTGACATTAATGATGTTTTGATCCTCTGGAACTGTGTCAACCGTCCGTCATATCGTGTGGCGCCACGTGGCTTTACCCTAGCCGTTAGAATCGAAAAGGCTTCACATCTCAGCCGTTGATCGCTGAAACTCGAATGGTTCACTTAAATTGTTGTGTTTGAATAACTGGGTGTTTCCTTTTCCCCCTTTCGCTCCCTTCCTATTTTGCTTAACCAAACGATACTTGCTTGTAAGGAGAAAAGGCATTACCGTGATTTTCTCGCGCTTCGATTCCTCCCACCATCTTCGTGAATCGTTCATTTTCTTCACTTCGATAGTTCTTCGTTGTTCTTCATTTCGTCCTTTGGTGAGTCGCGTAGTTATACCTGCAAAATGTATCCATGGTCTCTATAATAGATGTTAGTAGCGATAGTGAAGGAGAGGTTTCTTCTGGAATTAGGTGTAGCAATGCCTTCTGTGTTGGCAGACAATGTCTACGCTGTCGTTTAGACTGCATTAGGCAGAATGTGCAAAGCTATGAACATTGTGCTTGCCTCGATGATGAACCTCTCGCCCATTGCGGGGGCAATTTCGAGCCAATCTTCAATGGCTGGAAGAGACGCTGAAGACCATAGCAGTTACTCGGAAAGCATCGACTTAGAAGTGTTGGATTCCCACTCCGTGTTGGTGACCGAAGAATCATTGGAATGAATCCGGTCACTTCTTTGTCATCCGGTGGACGAGGGTGCTGCTATTGCAAAGCCAGTTGATCCGGACGAGTCAGTGTGTGATTGCCCGGAGGCTGGGAATAAACCCTATACTTATATGTACACAACTTTGTTCGAACATCTAGGCGTTAGAGTTCCTTTCCCCGAGTACTACCGTGCGGTACTGCGGTTGCTAAATGTGGCACCAACTCAGCTTCACCCGAATGGTTGGGCTTACGTGCGCGCTTTCGAAATCATGTGCGAGTGTCTCAATGTATCGGTTACTGCAGAGAAATTTCTTCATTTCGTGCGCTCTTCGGTTAAAGACCCCCCTCGCTGGGTATCTCTAGGTAACCACACCCGTAGGCCCTTTATGAAAGTATTTAAAAGTAGTTACAAGTCTTTCAAGGATGAACTTCTTTCGGTTGGAAGCGGGCCTCGTGATCCATTTTTGTTAGTTGATGAAAATAACGTTGAGTACTTCCCCTTTCTTGGGCGCCGCACTCCAAACAACAAATTTACAATTGAGAGGTGTAGCTTATCCCCTACCGATCGGAGGATGTAGGCCGAATTTGGTCATACGTTCAATCGGGTAACCACCCCGGGCATCCCAAATTATAAAGCAAGTTGACGACTTCGGCCGACTTATAGCATATCTAAGTAAATACTTGAACTTTGTGTCCTCTATCCCGCTATGCGATTCTGTTGTTTTGATTTTATATCTAATGTGTTTTTGCAGACTTTTCGGTATGTCAACGCCGAGCGTAGAGGGCGACGCGCCGAATCGTGAGGAACAAAAACGGAAGCGCGATATATACCACCGACACCGATGCTACAAAACCTCTACTAAGGATCTTCTTTGCCAAGAAGGAGAAAAGGAAATCAAGTTCCACCCGGTCCACTCAACCGCCTCCCCCAAAAAGCCAAAATCGTGCGTGTGACCGGTATCCCCACCGTGGCTCGGGGGTAAGCCTACGTTGTTTGAATCCACTTTGCTCAGCTTGATGCTTTGAAGACTTAGGAGATGCCTCTTGGCGAGAGTTTTGGATGTAAAAGGGTAAAGGATGGGTCGGCAAGTGGTTCCTCAAGACCGCTGGGATGTGCGGTATCCTTTAACGAAGGCTCTTAACCGTGTTTCGTTTCTGGAGATGTGGGCGTGCGTGAAGATGGGGCCTCGCGTCAGTGCGGTGGCGATCAAAACTTACGATCTTTGGACTTCCATGCCGGCTCATCACTTTGAGAGCGCTTACGGGAATTGATGGTGAGGAAATACTCATGAGGACCGGTTGAAATCTATGGAGCGGGACTGTTGCTGCTCGCCAAATAGGAGAAAAAGTCTTTGGAGGAGGATTTGAAGAAGTATGAGCGTAACAAGAAAGTGATGGATCCGAAAGTCAAAAGCTTATCCGAGGCCAACGAGCGGTTGAGAAAGGATGCGCGGTCAAAGAGAGCGAGGAATTGTCTGGGTATAAAGAAAAGCTCATTGCGTATAATGATCTGGAGAAGGTAAAGAGGGAAGCGGCTGACTATGCTTCCCAAGTGGTGACAGAGTTTGACCGCGGGTTTTATTTGGCTCTTAGTCAAGCGCAAGTTCATTTTCCCACTTTGGACCCTCGGATATTTGATCCTCGACAATGTTGTGGTTGACGGCAAATCATGGCCCCTATCATTTAGTAACCAAACTTCGCCGCTCACACGGGATGAAGGGAATACCAATCTTTGTCTCTTGGACCTTGGATAGGTTTGGACAAGGTATTGAATGATCTGTCGCGGATGGTACTCTGCGAATGAGGCTCCGGCCCGGTGTGATGGGAGATGGCCGATGATTACGAAGACTCATTCCGAGGGTCCCCTGTTTGATTTGTTTTTGTTGGACTTTTGATGACTGCGCTTTGTAATTTTAATATTTTGAAGTTTTATGTACTTTGGTGCTTTACCTTTTATTTTGATCGCTTTCGCTCTTCATTTTGATATTGAAATGCATTACCTTTATTTCGTAAGCTTTGTCCCATCCGTGCTATAAAGTTTAGCGATTGCAATACAATACCGCGCCTTGTATTCTCATCGCGACTGCTTTTCTTGCATTCTTCGGCCTTTATTTTTCTTCCACACGACTTGCATCATTGGGTTTATGCTTCTCCTCCTTTATTATGCAAGGAGGAGGTTTCGTGAAAAGATCGTCCGATTTTTGCCGAGGATGCTTTCACATCTACCGAGTCTTGTTTTTGACCTCCATGCTAGAAATTCGTTGATTTCTCGAGCAAACGCGATCCCTTAACTTGCTTTTCGTAATGAAGTCGTCGGTCTCTTCTTTGTACAAAGAGGGTTTCCTCGCATGTCTCCACTGGTTAACTTTTCATTAATCGCTTCATAGTCATGTGAGGTGCCTCCAAGAGGTACACGAACTCGTCGGGCGGACCAAACTTGGCGAGTCCTTTTGTCTTCGGTGCGGGGTCAACATCGAGCCAACTACTTCGGTCCTTGCCGCTTTCGGGACTTTGTTTTTCGGACGCATTCACGTGTTGTTTATGCGAGTTTGTTATTGCAAATAAATTTGGCGCTTTAAAAATATTTGCAATCTTCGATTCTCTTTATTCAATAAGTCTCGGTACATTTGGGGAAGCTATAGGCTCCTACAAAAGATACATTTATTGATAATACAAAACAGAAATCGGTTTTTCATCCCCGCCCTGTTGGGAAAGCGAGGGTTTATTCATCTTCGGTATAATAAAACTGAAGGTTGGTGGCATTCCATGACCTCGGGATATTTCCCCCGTCGAGCTTTTCCAGCTTAAACGCGCCCTGGCCGACCACAGCTTTGATTCTGAAAGGACCTTCCCAGTTGGGAGATAACTTACCGACGGCCCCTACTCTTGTTGTTCGCGCAGAACTGTGTCACCTTCTTTGAACGTCCTCTTTCTGACTTTGGAGTTGTATTTTTTGGCTGCTCTTTGTTTGGCCGCTTCTCCTTAACCTTTGCCATTTCTGGATTTCTTCAAGCAGATCTAAATTGACGCCAAGCTACCGTTGGATCTCGCACCGTGGTAGTTAATATTCTTCTTGGGCTAGGTTCCAAAGATTTCCACAGAATGAGTGCGTCAACTGCCGTATGTTAACCTGAAAGGAGTTTCGCTGTTGAAGATTGTGGTGTAGTGTTGTAAGACCATAACACTAATGGCGCTTCTTGCCCGATTTCCGCGAGTCTTCTAATCTTCTTCAAATTTCACCAATTACCACCTTATTTGCCGCTTGGCTTGCCCATTGGTTTGAGGATGTTCTACCGAGGTAAAGGCTTGGTAGATATTCCAAGTTTTGCAAAGTTCGCAACAATCAAGCTTACGAGGCAAATTGCGTTCCGTTGTCGATTACTATTGTCGCAGGAATCCCGAACCGGCATATTATTCTTTTCCAGTAGAACTTTTTCACCCTTTCTGCTGATATGGTGGCCACTGGTTCTGCCTCTATCCATTTTGTAAAATAGTCGATGACCACCAACAAGAATTTCATTTGGCGGTCGCAAAGTGAAATGGACCGAGAATGTCTACACCCCATACAAATAATGGCCACGCCAAGACACCGATTGCGGGTTGGTCGGTGGGGCTTTTGGAATCTTTGCGTGCATCGACATTGGTGACATCGGCGGACATAGTCAACCGCGTCCTTCTTCATTGTGGGCCAATAGTATCCGCAGCACGCACTATTTTTGAAGCTAAAGCGACCTCGACATGGCTACCGCACACTCCTTCATGCACCTCCTTGAGTATTTCCGTGCTTTGTCATTTGTAACACATTTGAGAAGCGGCATGGAAAAACCTCTTTTATCTGACTTTCGATTCAATTATGGTGTAATTAGATGCCGCTTTGCTGACTTTCTTTTCTCGTCATCCGCACATTCACTTTCTTCACCCTTAGACAAATATTTGGTGAGTAGCTTCGTCTTTGGTATCTTGAACGCCCGTGACTGGCCGGTGACTAGCGAGAGAATCATTGCGAACTTTGAGGTGCTTCACTCAATGTCTATTGCCAAGCTCATACCAGCAATTAAGGCCTCGTATTACGCTTGATTGTTGTTGTTGCCTTGAAACCAAACCGGCGTGATCGCTTTATAAGTACATTGTCGTCCTTCCAATGTGACTCGGCTCCACTTTGCCTCTCTCGTTGGACGATCCGTCGATCGATAAAGTCCAAAGAATACTCGGAATGGGATTTGGTGTGCTCTCTTCCCCGCTATCTCTACCACAAAATCGCTAAGGCCCGCGCTTTGATTGCTCCCTAGGTCGGTACTTGATATCATATTCGATAACTCGACCGACCATGCCACCATTCTTCCGATGATGTCGGCTTGGAAAGTATTTGGCGAATAGGCAAATCTGTTTTGACAATTATTGAATGGCTCATGAAATATTGCCGTTTCTGGCCGCCAAGAGTAATCGCATAAGCTATCTTCTCAATTTTACGGTACCATTGTTCAGACCCTCCACATTCGGTGGACGTAATAGATGGGGCATTGCTCCTTAGCTCTTTCTTCAACCAAAACCGCACTTCCCGCATGTTCTGTGACAGATAAATATAATAACAAAACGGCCCCGGGTAGGGGAGTTAGAATTGGTGGTGTAGCTAGGTATGCCTTTATCACTTCCAGCGCTTCTTCACATTCTGCCGACCACTGGAACTGGGCATTCTTCCTTAGCAATTGAAACATGGGTCGATCTTGTCACCGCTTGACCGAGGAATCTTGAAAGTGCTACTATTCGACCGCTAAAATCTGGACCTCCTTTGCGTTTGTTGGGCTCCGGCCTCTCGATAGCTCGGCAAGACTTGGCGGATTGGCCTCTATCCTCTCGTGAGTCGACACGTAGCCTAGGAATTCCCCGCTTGAACTCGAAAGAACACTTGTCGATTTTTAACGCAACTCGTGCTTTTCCAAAGATAAAAAAGTTTTTGGAGGCTCGCCAGGTGAGACTCCTCGATTCTGCCGACTTTACCACCATATCATCCACGTACACCTCAATGGATTTCCCAATATCCGCCTCAAAGACCCTATCCATTAGACGCTGATATGTAGCGCCTGCGTTTTTCAATCCAAAAGGCATTACTCGGTAACAATAATTATACCCGGCGATCATGAATGCTTTGTCTTCTCTTCATCTTCCGGACTCATCTTGATTTGGTTGTAACCGAGATGCGCATCCATGAAACTTAGGAGCTTGTAACCGTAAGCTCTGTCCCACCAACCCATCAATACTCGGTAAAGGATAAGGATCTTTGGGACATGCTTTGTTGAGATTCGTGTAATCCACACACATTCGCCATTTCCCGTTAGACTTCTTAACCATCACGGTTTGGCAACCACGTTGGATACTTGACCTCCTTTATGAATTGTGCATCTACCCGGCTTCTTCGTTTCCTCCCCGTATAGCTTCGATTTCTCGCCGCCTTGCTTCCTCTTTCTTTGGGCTACAAAAGCGATAGATGGATTTAGTGATAACCGATGACATATGAAGTTAGGATCAATACAGCGCATGTCCCGAGGCGACCATGCGAATACGTGAGTGTGGTGGAGAGAAATTTAATTAATCGATCCTCGAGTTCCGAGTCGATCGGTGCCGATTCTTGTTTTTACGATCTTTGGGCGGGCCCTATCACCACCTCTTTCGAGGTATCCACCGGTTTCAACCTTTGCTCCTCTTTTCTTGGTCATATAATCGAGGGTCTAAGTCTAGAAAAGCTGCGATTGGAGCTAACTCCTTGCCCTTTTCTCTCGAACCGTTTTACCTTCGCACTTTCTGCGCATAACACTTTCTTGCAACAACTTGGTCACCCTCACTACACCTATCTTGCCATTAGGAAGGGGTACTTGAAACACAAATGGGGGTGCGATACTACCGCCATCAAAGCGTTAAGTGTCGGCCTTCCCACTATTATGTTGTATGACGAATCTGCATCAACGATCATGTATCTCGAGTTACGGTTTTGCGCCGACTCTCCTTCACCGAAAGTCGTTCTTAGGTCCATGTAGCCGCGGACCTCAACCTCGCTTTCGCCGAAAAATCCCACCAAAGTTCCAGGATAGCTCTTTAATGCTTCCACCAGTAAATTTAAGCCTTCAAGCATGACCGAAGACATAACGTTAGGTGAGCTACCTCCATCCACTAGCACCGAGCTATTGAATAACCGCCGGTTGTGGACGGAGATTACAATTGGGTCGCCCGAGAGTGGGGTCGCACTCCTTCAAAATCTGCGCATCAAAAGAAATTGTGGGGTACTCCGCGATCGATTCTGACAGAAGTGGTTTCCGCGGAGAAACCGGAGAGTAGATCTTGCATATCTTCTTCGGGATGAGGATGTGGCTCCCCTCCGCAGAATCCTCCGGATATCGTGTTGACTCTTCCTTCTCACCGTTTCATGCTCGCCTCGCTTGCCTCTCTCACCACGCTTGCTCGGGCATTTGATTGTTGGGCCACCGCCGCGCCGGCCGTTTTCGCCTTTCCTTCATCGTCTTCCGACGCATTTTTTAAGCTGCCGCGTACTTTTAAGTTGGCGTGGCCCGAATGAGTTGCTCGTCTGTTTGTTTGAGGTCAAAGAATTGTCCGCGGCATGTCCTCCGTCCGGTGGTACCGCAATAAGAACTCAGACTCTTACCCATTACGCCAACGGCGGGTGATGGTGGCGTATTGACCCATCATGCGATCCTTCGTCTAGAATCACCGATGGTCTTGCTTTCGAGGTGTGAAGGCCACCACGCATTCGGAGGACGGGTGCGTCGCCCTTTGATTTTGCATTGACGCTCTCGTCATGTCGGTCGTAGGTGCATGCCGCGCGGGGAGCGTCTTGGTGAGATCACACGCCTCTCGGCGGTGCTTGCATGTCTTTTTCATCCTTTCCAGCGGCAATGTCATCCGCGTCAATGTGTTTTTCCGCTCGGGCTCTAATCTCATCCATAGTCCGCGGCTTCCATAAGGAAAGAGCTTCATCGAAAGGTTCCATTGCGAATACCCTTCATAAATGCTTTCACAAAAATCTCTCGTCGGGATCATCTACTAAGACCGTTGACTTGTTGAAACGCTCGGGTAGGCTTTCGAGAGACTCCCTACTCTTGGCGTCGTCGAACATATCCTCGGCTAGCATTCGCTTCTTTTTTTTGCCGAGAATTGTTGTATGAAACGGTGGCTAGGTCTTCAAAGCTCGCTATCGAGCGCCCAGGTAGCCCCTCGAACCATTTCGTGGCTACATCGCCTAAGGTTCCGCGAACATTTTGCGCCTAATTGCGTCGGTCCCTCCGATCATCATTTGCGTTTGGAACGCATCGACATGGCTAAGGGATCTCCGTGCGCCGTCGTATGTGGAAATGGGCGGTTCCACAAGGCGTGGGGAAGTTGAAAGCACTGGATAGCGGCGAGAAGCGGATGAAACGCCGCAGCGTGCTCGTGGCATCGACACCGGGCGAAGTGTCTCATCTCGGTAGTCGGGCTTGCAATTGCACTTCCTTGCTTCCAAAGCCCGAGCACGTATAGCTTGCTCTTCATTCTCGCGGGCTTGTCTGCGTTTTGGGCTTGCGGTGTTTGAACAGTGCAAGCAAATGCTGAACTCACAGGATCCCCAAGTGCTAGACGAAGCACCACCATTGTTCACATTTCTCGTGGTCACCATAATGCTGGTGACAATGAATCGATTTAGAATTTGGTAGTGGGGCGTAGGAAAAGTTTTGTCGGGCCCCACGGTGGCGCGCCAATGTTCTCAACTATTTACGTGGATAAGATAATTAAGAACACAAAGAACAATCTCGCGTGAATAGGAAAATTGTTCAACCCTTCATTAGCCTCTCTCAAGAAATATATAGTGTTACAAACATTCATGGCCAATAATTGATGACCGTTACATAATTAAGAGTTCAGTTACATAATAAAGGTGACAGTTACGGGTGGACGCCTAGGTTAAGGATGGGGGCCGACGGCTACAGACTGGGCCGAGCATAAGTGGCTCTCCAGGATCCTAGTCCCTACGTATTTGTCTTTATCGATGCCGCGGTGTTGCGATTAGGCTCGCCATGCGATGCGTGAACAAAAATATAAAACTAAGACTAACATTTATATTTCTTAATAAAAATGTTAAACTTTTGAATTTTAGTCTTATTTTTTATATATTTTTCTAATTTTATTATATTTTAATTTATATTTTTATTAGCTATTGGGGTCCCCGCGGGGACCGTGGGGATGGGGATGGGGGAGGAAATGTCCCCGAGGTGGGAAACGGGGATGGAGACGGGGGACAATTTGGGAGGTGGGGACGGGGAGTCGGGGAGTACTCCCCGCACCCGCTCCGCTCCATTGCCATCCCTAGTGTGAATAGTGGTAGTGTGTGTGCGTGGTGCTATTTATCATTTCATTTAAGTAGGAAAAAAACGACAAATAATCCTCCACCAACCATTGGGGATATCAATTGAATTGTTTTTTTAACACTTTTTTTGGTATGTACATGAAGTGGTCACTACCACTAGAAACTCACAGTCACAACTGTTAATATTTGGTAATTAAAACTACGAGATAACTACAATGATAAATAAAAAACACAAGAACAAATGATTAATATTTGTCATTGATAATTAAATTTTTTGAACTACTGATTAATATTTAAATTAATAAAAGAAGATTTAATGACTATTTAAACTACTGATTAATATTTATATTGATAATCTACTATCTCTCTTTTACTATCTACTATAATATACTATTCAACTAAAATAATCAATCGAAACTACGAGATAACTGCACCGATATATAAAAAACACGGGATAACTGCAATGATATATATATATATATATAAATATATATATAAACCTACTATCTAAAAACACGAGAAGGCTTAGTGGCTATTTAAACAACTAATTAATATTAACAAATATTTCTTATTGATAATTTACTATCTATCTTTTACCAACTACTATAATCTACTAATCAACTAAAATAATCAATTGAAACTACGAGATAACTGCACTGATATATAAAAAATACGGGATAGCTGCAGTGATATATAAAAAAATACGGGAAAAATATTTGTCATTGATAATTATAATTTTTGAAGACTACTATAAACCTACTATCTAAAAAAATAAGAAGGCTTAATGACTATTTTAACTGATTAATACCTAAAAAAGACAAACAATTGTCACTCTTATATAAAAAAACACGGGATAAATATTTCTTATTGATCATCTACTATATATCTTTTACTATCTACCATAATCTACTATCTATATTTTACTATCTACTATAATTTACTAATCAACTAAAATAATTAAGTGAAATTACGAGATAACTGCAATGATAAATAAAAAACACGAGATAACTGCACTGATATATAAAAAAAACAAAGAATAATATTTGTCATTGATAATTAAAATTTTGAAGACTACAATAAACATACTATGTAAAAACAATAAGATTTACTCACTATTTAAACTACTGAATAATATTTAAAATAAATATTTTTTATTGACAATCTAATCTCTCTTTTACTATCTACTATAATATACTAATCAACAAAAATAATCAATTGAAACAACGAGATAACTGCACTAATATTTAAAAAAAACACGAGATAACTGCAGTGATATATTAAAGCATGAGATTAATATTTGTCATTGATAACTATAACTTTTGAAGTTTATTATAAACCTACTATCTAAACAAACAAGAAAGTTTAATGACTATTTAAACTGATTAATACCTAAAAAAGAAATTGTCACTGATATATAAAAAACACGGGATAATTATTTCTTATTGATCATCTACTATCTATCTTTTTCTATCTATTATAATCTACTAATCAACTCAAATAACCAATTTAATCTATGAGATAGTTGCACTGATATATATAAAAATACAGGGATAACTGCAATGATATATATAAAAACATGGGATAGCTGCACTGATATATAAAAACACGGGATAACAATACGGATATATAAAAATATCAGATCGATATATAAAAACACCTGGATAAATGCACAATTGTTTTTAAATAATACTTTTACATTTTTAGATATTAATATTTATCTATTTTTTATTTGAAACTCTTTTTTTATCTAATTTAAATTTGTTTTTATTTTCACAGGATATTATTCAAAGTACTTAAATACTATCTAAATTCATTCATAAAAAGAACATGACAACACCCGTGCGTATACACGAGTATCCTACTAGTTATTCTAATGAGATAGTGGACATGTGCCCACCATCGGCATGGAGATATGATCCAATCCAATGTCATCGACCCAATAAAAAAATCCATGGTCATTGAAGTTGAAGTTCCCTAAACAAAAACCAAACATAGATGGTAAAATTAAGGCATGCAAAAGAAGGAAAAGTGAGGGCACATTTGCACAAGGCATAGTAATAAACAATTTTTCTGGTTTCCGTTTGGAAGGGATATCCACGTTGCTTGGGAGGAGGCTCATGGTGTTGCCTAATGCCGACAGGTAGTACATTTAACACGTGGGAGCACAAGCCAATCTACAAAAGTTGCACGTGTCACACCACCTTTGATTGCCGAGATGTTTGTACGGCGCGCGTCGGGCCAAACGCTATGGTTTGTTTGCTACTTATCAAAAAAAAAATGGTTTGTTTGCTGCTGTTATTGTAAACCCAACTCGCTGAGTACTACCAATGTTGGGGAACCGGTGGAGGTTCACAGGTTTCGTTCCAGGGAGTAGAGTAAAAAGAACCAAACTATAGAACCGAATTGAACCGTCACAGTCACGCTTATAGTTCACAGTTCAGTCACAGTCACGCTTATAGTTCACAGTTCTGCACTCTTCACAATTCACACACAGCAAACTGTGTTCACCGTTCGAATATTACTTGTTCACAACAAGCCACATGGTCATTTCAAAACTTAACCTCATAATTAATAGATATCCACTTTCTAATCACGATACGGATATTAGATCAGATACAATACGAATCCACTACGGTGATACAAACTGCCTTTGTTCTGTACCGTATCTAAGATAAATATATCCGAGATAGTTGGTAGGTAATACTGGTTTTGATCAATTTGGAGTTATGTCCGGCCGATTATTCCGAAATTTGGTTGTTCCGAAATTTGTGGTGGGGTGTCTGCATAAACACTCCGATCTTCGAAGTCGATGCTTGATGGAGTTAATGCAAATAAGTGATAATTAATCGCACTCTCTCCTTGGAATAAATGCACGATGTTATAGGTTTGGGAAAGACTTGGTGTCATCATCCGAACCATTGGTTGTGGAGGTGCATAGTGGGGTACATTGGATGAACGCTTATGGGCCTTACCGTTGAAGCGCCCAATCGGTTGGCCTTTTATCCGCAGAGGTGCAAATAGTATGTGTGTAATTTCTCCATAATGATTGCCCCCAAGTCGGTTTGGCATGTTAGGTCAAACTAGACTTTGAAATATGTGTAAAAAGTGAATCGTTTTAAGTGAGATTGGAGAAAATAAATTTGTATTCGGACTTTCTTACCGATCTTGTAGATGATTCAAACCGAATCAGATCACCGATTTTTACCGATGGTTTGAAGTTTAAAATGTATCACCGATCTTTGAAGATGGTTGATGCCGAATTGTAATACCGATCTTTGAAGATGGTTGATGCTTGAATCAGTAATACCGATCTTTGAAGATGGTTGATGCCGAATCATGAATACCGATCTTTGAAGATGGTTGATGCCGAATTGTAATACCGATCTTTGAAGATGGTTGATGCCGAATCACTCATCGATCTTTGAAGATGGTTGAGGCCGAATCAGACTTACACCGATCTTTGAAGATGGTTGAGGCCGAATCAGATTTCACCGATCTTTGAAGATGGTTGAGTGTTGGTGACGCTTCATTTTAATATTATTTCTTTTTTCGACAGAGCATTAAATGCTCGTGTTGATCGATGTGACCGCTCACGATTACTTCGAGGCGTCTTTTTAATGATGACTTCCTCGATTCTTGTGTCGCTTCGATTCGATTGAGTGCGCGCTCGAATGAATAGTAATTCGGTCATATCTCGTAACCCTATAAATACAAGTGAGGTAATTCATTTATCTTTTTAGTTTCATGCTTCACTCGTAGCTACCGACTTCGTAGTTTTAAGTTCTCCGAGCTCGCTCCTTCGATTTCTGACATCAAATCTCTTCTTTCTTTCTCAAGACTTTCTTCTGAGGTTAGTGCTTCTATTTGAATTTACTTTATGTTGTGTTTTATGTAGAATTTATTCTTCGTTGCGCTTCGTTTTCAATTTCACCGGCCGAGATCTAGCCTCACCGCCATCTTTTTGCCAGATGGGGTTGTCGGTCGGGTTCCACCTTGTTCGTGAACCCAACATCTTCTTATGATTTTATCCTCGATAGCTTGCCCCCATTCCTCGTAGGTAAAATCGGCGAAAAACAAAATGCATAACTCGCGCGCAAACGCTCCGACTTATAGATCAAGCCGAGCAAGCTCGCAAATCTGCAGAGGTCCCGATATCGGAAAGTTAATGGCATCTCGAATCGATTCCAATCCATTAGATAGGAGAGCATGGCTTCACCAAATACAGGAAGAAATGTCTTCCGGCCTAGAGGAAGTGATGATGAGAAGAGCTTAGACGAAGAATCGCCCACCCTTCCGCCCCAACAATCCGAACTCGAGGCTCATGTGGATGTGGATTTAGATCCGAGCTCTTCAGACGACTCCGATGATGATTCGAGTTCAGAAACCGATACTGAATCAGATGGAAGAAATGTTGACGACCCTCCTGTTGACCCAGAAGAGGAAAATGTTGGTGAAGATAGAAGAGGGAAAGAGCCGGAAGATACCGGGAGTTTCGAGTTGTTATACGGGTATGAAGATTCCGGTTAACAACGCCGACCTCCTGTAGTTCCCCTCGCTCGCCCCGTGATTACTCCTGGGTATCCGAGAAACTTCGCAACACCGACTCGCTATTGACTCCGGAGATCGATATCAGCAATTATTCAAAGAGGCTTTATGCCAAAGATCCCGAGCGCTGGCGTGTCTTCGGAATGGGAAAGGGCGAGCATGTGGCCACTTACCCAGATTCTCTCAAGTTTATTATTTACTGGACGACTTTAGCTCACATGCGCATCCGTCCTCCATTCACGGCCTTTCAACGATCGGTCTTGCTCGGTGTTAGAAATAGCCCCATCTCAACTTCACCCCAATGCTTGGGCATTCGTGACGAGCTTTTGAGTGGTATGCATTCATCTAGGTCGGCCCTTTCCTTCAACTTTTCTTGCATATGTTTCAAATAAACAAGAGGACCGAGAAGAACAATGCAAACCTCGCACGCTTTAGAGCATTATGCCCTCCGATCCGCACCAGAATCAAGGTTTTTCGCCATATTCGTAAAGTTTGAAGTATGAATGGAAAAATAAGTTTTTCTCGGTCGAACCAGGTGTTGCCGCTTGTGGTAGACCGAGTTGGGACATTTAATGCCGAAAATGACATCGCTCTCACCACCAAGTTTCCTCTTGGTTGGACCCGACGAGATGAGACGAAAAGGCATTCCGTTGAAAAGAATCGCTTGAAAGAGGAGGATCAGAATACCTTGAAAATGCTCCAATTTATTGCAGATCGGATCGTTACCAACAACGAGAATAGGCCGACTCTGTGGGGTTTTGATACCAAGTTGTTGGTGGCATCCGTTAAATTTGAACAGTCGAGAAAGCTTTAGTCGGTGTTAAAACGCTTCTCTTAGTTTATTTTTACTATGTTTGCCGCTTTTAAATATCTCACGATCTTGACTTGCATAACATTTGTTAACATAATTTTGCAATCTTTAACTTGCAGATAGCATGGCCCCGAGATCTTTAATATGGCGGCTTTGAAGGCCTTAGCATTTAAAGAAATTACCCCGGTCATGCCGCAAGTTGGAAGTAGCGGCGGGGTTCTAGCCGAGGGAATCTCTCCCGCAATTGTCACTCCGGCTGAGCCCATCACCGTGGTTAATCCCGAGGGGGAAGAGGATGAGGAAACTCGGCCATTGGTGACACGAAAAAGAAAGCAACCATCTGGTCAGCTTCCTCCTAGGTCCAAACCCCAAGATCGGGAGAAAAATGTGATTGATCCGAGCGACCATTCAAAAAGCACAAAAAACATAAGCCTACTGCTCCCTTTGATCCACGGGCATATATGACCCTCAAGACCGAGGAATTCCAAGCTGATCCCTTCGGAGTTTCACTCTCGGTTTTTTCAAGGATGGTCGACTTAGTGAGGGAGGATAAAATGGCTGCAGCTTTAAAAATTAAAGGTATAGTTTCTGGTTTTCAAAACTTGCCTATCCGGACCTCCAACTTCTTTTATATTCACGTATTTATCTATTTGTGCAGATCTTGAAGCCAAGTATGAGTCAGCTCGGAAAGCTGTAAGTCCACTTCGGGCTGATCTCGATAAATCTCAAAAAGATGTGGAACTCTATAAGCAGATGGCTGAAGATTTGGAATCTAAGCGCTACAACTGAGGCCGAAAAAGAATCAATTTGAGGTAGAAAAGAAGCAACTTGAGGCCGATCCAAGCGCATAAATGAAAAATTTGAAAAGGTGCCGTCGAGCTTCAAGAAAAGATGCTAAGATCGCGGAGTTGATTTCTTATCTCGACAAATAACTTTCCCGAGCTTCAAGAGCAAATTGAGAAACTTATCGCTCTAAATGTTGAAGCTCGGAAGATCGGAAGCGCGAGCTATTCGGATGGGTCAAGATGGCATTGTCGAAGCTTTCAATAACGCCTCGACCAAGTCGCCGTAGTTATTCCCGACTTTGTTGCCGATCGTGATATTTTTAACCCGAGTACGGGGTTCATGATGGTCATATTGTTGAGTTTGACCTTAATCCGACGTAAGTGTCAAGGATCGCTTATCCGAAGATGTGTAATTTGCTAATTTTCATCTGCTTTTTTCGAGGGAGGGTCCGTAGTAATCGGTATTTTTGTAATGATATCTCTATATTTAACTCGCCCTATTTTTGGCTTCCTTTGTGACTACGCTTTTATCTCGGATATCTCTTCCTTTTGCTTTTAAACAAGTTTAACATCCAAAATAGCGGTATTGATTGAATGCTTTTAGCAAAGCAAGTCTATATTAAAACAAGATCGGAACTAGAATGCCTTAGCAAAGCAAGTCTATATTGAAACAAGATCGGAAATAGAATGCCTTAGCAAAGCAAGTCTATATTGAAACAAGATCGGAACTAGAATGCCTTAGCAAAGCAAGTCTATATTGAAACAAGATCGGAAATAGAATGCCTTAGCAAAGCAAGTCTATATTACAACAAAATCGGAAATAGAATGCCTTAGCAAAGCAAGTCTATTTTACAACAAAATCGGAAATAGAATGCCTTAGCAAAGCAAGTCTATATTAAAACAAAATCGGAAATAGAATGCCTTAGCAAAGCAAGTCTAATCTGTAATATTTCTTGAGTTTGGTGGCGCCCAAGTTCTTGGGATCGCTTTGCCTTCTAAGGTTTCTAGCTCGAAAGCGCCATTTCTGTTTTTGTCGTGACTCGATATGGTCCTTCCCGGCCGGTGCTAGCTTGCCTGTGATGCATTTTTCACCCTACATCCGCTTCTTCTCAAGACGCAGGTCGCCGATGTCAAACTCCTCGGGACGACTTTCTCGATTATACCGTAGCTATTCTTTGTTTGTTGACGGCTTCTTTGAGGATGCATGATCCCGGATTTCATCTACCGATCTAGTTCTTCTCGTAAAGCTTGCTCGTTGTCTTCCGTGATTTCGGATTTGAAGTTCTCCAAGATAATTCTCCGATTTCGATCGGGGATGACAAACTTTCGCTCCCATATGATAATCGGAAAGGTGTTTCTCCGTGGAGCTTTGAGGAGTTGTTCTATATGCCCACAAGACATAAGGGAGTTCTTCACCCAATTTCCTTTGGCATTGTCTAACCTTTTCTTCAATCCGCTGAGAAGTACTTTGTTTGCCGCTCGCTGACCGTTTGTCCGGGATGTTCCACCGATGTGAATCGATGTTTGATCTTAAGATCGGACATCAACTTCCCGAATCCTTTATCCGTGAATCGAGTTCCATTGTCCGTGATTACCACCTCGGGCACCCCGACTGTAATTATCTCTTTCGGAAAAAGAGATGCGCTTCTTTGCCTTAATAATAGATAGTGGTTTGGCCTCAATCCATTTAGTAAAATAATCAACCGCCACAATTAAGAATTTATTCTCCCGGGGCTTTTGGAAAAGGTCCTAGAAGATCTATCCCCACCATGCAAAAGGCCATGGGGAGGAGAGAGTTGTGAGACCTGGTAGGAGGTGCAATGTGAACGTTTGCGTGAATCGCAATTCGGACATTTCTTCACATAGTTCCTTGCATCGCCTTCAATGGTCGGCCAAAAGTATCCCGCCCCTTAACACCTTCCCCGCTAAGGATCTACCACCTAAATGTTGGCCACATATTCCTTCATGAATTTCCATTAACACATATTCCGCCTCCGTCCGCTTCTGCAGACATTTCAATAATGGTGCCGAGAGTGCCTTCTTGTAAAGTCGTTCATTGAAAAGCGCAAAAGATGCTTGCTTTTCTTGGATGATCTTGGCTTTTGCGGATCGGAAGGTTCTGTGACCGACATGATGTAATTCAAGATAGGAACAATCCATGTTTGATCTTCATTTATCACGCATAATCGATGACATCGAGTGTAAATCGTCCCCAAAACTAGGTTTGCTTTGAGGACCTCTTGTATAACTCGACCGGTGATTTCGGTGAGTTTTGGTGCTTGCTAATTTGGAAAGAACATCGGCTCGAACGTTGTTTGTTCTTGGGACATGCTTGACCTCGGCGAAATCAAATTCGGTCGAGTTTCTTGACATGATTCAGTACTTTTGGAGGATTGGCTCTTTTGCTTCAGTCGCCCCGATCCGGGAGACCACGAGGAGTGAATCGGTATGGAGATTTAGCCGAGTGATACGTAAATCGAAAGCCAAACGTGGCCAAAGAATGCATGCTTCGTATTCACTTTGATTATTTGAAGTTGTAAATTTGAAAGTGAGTGACAATTCTATAACCACTCCGTATGGACTTTCAAGGATAATTCGCCCCACTCCTTTTGGGATTGGAAGAGCCATCGACATGGATCGCCCATACTTCATTCTCGGCCTGCGGGTCATTTCTCGCTACAAAGTCGGCTAACACTTGAGCTTTCATTGCCGATCTTGATTCATATTTGATACCGAATTCGGACAGCTCTACTGCCCACTTTATTATTCTTCCCGAAAGGTCTGGACGATGTAGGATTTGTCTGATCGGATGGTTTGTTCGGACGACTACTTGGTGGAAACAAAATAATGTCGGAGTCGCCGAGTAGCTATTACTAAAGCCAAAGCTATTTTCTATCTTTTGATATCGGAATTCGCCCTTGTAAAGCTTTGCTCACAAAGTAAACCGCTCTGTCCTCTTTTGTTTCTCGACCAGTCTCGCTCCTAAGGCTTCCTCGATATATTGAGAGATACAAATATAATACTTCCTCAGGCTCAGGTCGGGTTAATATCGGAGGTTCTGATAATATCTTTTTTAACTGGGTGAGCGCCTCATCCCGTTCTGCGGTCCAGATAAATTCAGATTCCTTTTTTAAAAGTTTAAAAAGGGGTAGTGATTTAAAAGCGGCATTTGAGATGAACCGAGATAGAGCTGCAATCATGCCGTTCAGTTTCTGAATTTCTTTCTTGGTGTTTGGGGTTTTCATCTCCGTCACCGATTTGCATTTGTCTGGGTTTGCCTCGATCCTCTTTCTCGGTGAGATAGAATCCCAAGAATTTTCCGCTTTGACCCCGAAAGTGCATTTCTCCTGATTTAATCTCATCCTGCTTTTGCCTTATCTCTCGAAAAAGCTCTTTGAGATCGGTAACATGACGATTTGCTTGCTCGCTTTTGCAATCATATCATCTAAGTATACTTCTACATTTCGCCCGATCCGTTTTTGAAAACTCGCTCATCATTCTTTGATACGTTGCTCCTGCATTTTTGAGACCGAAAGGCATAACTCTCAGAACAAAAAATTTCCGTTTTCAATCATAAAAGCGCTTTTCTCTTGATCGGGGAAACATTGGGATTTGGTTATATCCCGAATATGCATCCATGAATGATAATAAACCAAACCTCGATGCATGATCGACTAGTCGATCAATATTTGGAACCTAAAAGCATCTTTAGGACATGACTGTTAAGATCGGTATAATCAATGCACATGCGCCATTTTCCATTTGATTTTTAACAAGTACGTGGTTTGAGAGCCAAGTAGTATATTTGAGCTCGATTACAAAATTAGCTTTAACTAAATCATCTACCGCCTTGGTCGTTTGCTTCCGCCTTCTCGATATTCTCAACCCTTTGCGTTGGGCAACCCACTCGCATCGGGGTATATTGACAAATGATGGCATGCGACTTCGTGTGGTATACTGTGCATGTCTTCACCACCAAGCAAAGAGATCGTGTTCCTTTAAGCACCGGGTTAATTCTCTTTTTATTTCGTCCCGCAGTAAGTCCGCGACCGATCTTGGATCGCTTTTGTTGGATCATCGCCCAACATCACTGATGAATTCCCGTCCGCCTGGTCGTTCTCGGCCTTTTTTCTCGAATGAGGATGCTTTGAGTGCTATCTTTCTCTTCGTCCGAGCTCTCCGGATCGGCGTGCATCTAAATCCATTACATTTACCTCTGAAACTTCACTTTCCTTCTTTTGCGGACGTACTCTTTGATGTAAGTTCGGCTTTGTCCTCGCGAGATATTTCACTTTGAGAAGGAGGTAATAGCATCTTTCTGAAGATTCTAGATCGGCATTGATAGTTACTACCTCGTTATTTTGAGAGTGAAACTTCATTTTCAGATGTACAGTAGAAGTCACCGCCCCGAGTTTCCCCAAAGTCGGCCTCCCAATGATGCAATTGTAGATTGATGAGCAAGGTAATACCATAAATTTAACCAAAATTGTCCGAGATAAAGGTTCCTCTCCAAAAGTGACCCTCAAGTCTATGTAACCCATCGGTCTAGTTCGGGAACCATTGAACCCGGAGAGGTCTGTTCCGTGATAGGGAAAAAGTTCTCTTGGTGTAATTCCAATTTTCTCCAGTACATCGAAGAACATGATGTCACAAGAGTCGCCTTGGTCAATTAAAATTCTTCTTATTTCTTTCTCGCCATTATCACGAGAGATTAACAAAGGGAATGTCTTCGCTTACCTTCCCGTTTAGAAGATCGCTGTCTCCAAATGACAAAGTGGGGGACGAGTTGCTACTGAGTTGTGCCGATGATGTAGATGCTACACATTGAATTTCCTTCCATTTTCTTTTGATTGTTCTTCTTTGTAGCTCCTCGACTTCACCACCGAGATTACCATTACCACAGTCGCCTCTTACTCCTTCGAGTGTCCGCCTCTTCCTTATAATCTACGATTTCTTTCCTCTTACTTCACAACCTCTTTCTCTTGCTTGATGCTTTTTCTTGTTGGAATGGCTTCTTGACATACTTGCCCGAGCTTACCTTTTTTGATAAGGTCTTCAATGTCGTCTTTTAAAGCGTTGCACCGATTTGTGTCATGGCCGTGCGCTTTGGTGATAACGACAAGATTTGTTGTTCCTCATTCCCTACCGTTGGGGAATAGGATCTGGATACCTTATGTGTTTAAATTCATTATTCGACATTCTTGCAAGATCTTCTCCTTTCCACATATGAGTTCTGTAGTCTCGATGTCGCCTTGTCGAGGTTTGAATTCCTAGATGGCCCGCGGCCCGGAATCTCCGGGAGTTTCAATGTTTGGATTTGACTTTTCGACTCGAGGCCGGCTCTCTTTGGTTTGGTTAGCTACGCTTTTCACAAAGAACTTGCTAGCTTCATCGCCTTCCTCATGGTCGATGTACTTCTGAAAAGACGGAGGAACTCTCCTAAAGTTGAGGGTTGGTTGATGCTTACGTCGATTTGGAATAGAGTGCCTCTGCGTAAACCCCGGGATAGGAAATACTGACGAAATTCCTCATTCAACCCATGCACCTTTCCGCCTTCCGTGTTGAATCTTGCAATATAAGACCGGATAGATTCATCATCCGCTTGGTGGATTGCATGCAACACCATCCATGATTTCGGCCTTACTTTCGAATGTGCGAAACTTCACGAGAATAACTTGGAAAGTTGTTCCCGTGAAGAGATTGAATTTGCCGGGATGTCTCTCAACCATAAACTGCGCAGATTTTTCAAGGGTGAGGAAAAAAGTCTACACATGATCTCACCGGAGCATTCCGATATTGCATCATGGTTTCATAGTACTCTAAATGAACATCCGGGTCTCCGAGTCCGTCATAAATTTTCAAGTGTTCGGAGGTTTCTCTAAACCTCTGGGAATAGGAAATAATCTATTTCCAGAGTGAACGCCTCTTCTCGGTGGTTGTAATTCCTGCTTTCTTCTCCGGTTTCTAGTTTTGCGAGGTTGGTAATTGGAATGATGTTGTTTTCTTTCCGGGCTCTCTCTTTATAGTAGTGATGTCCGCGCCTTGGAGGACTTTCTCTCGCTTCTGATCGTTGTCTGCGTGGCGAGGATGATGCGTTAGAAGAATCTTCTTCGCGAGTCCTCTATATTTCTAAGATTTGCCTCGCTCTTCTCTTCCTCGTCTTCTAGGTGGAGATCGATGATAATGACGCTGCCTCGGGGAGAACGATGTCGTCTTGAGCTCGATGGTTCTTCCGGGTTGCTCGAGCTCGCTCTATCGGGTTAATCCGGATCATATCGCTGCGAGAACCCCGATCCGCAATACCTCGGGCCCGATAACCTGCAACCTCGGCTTCTAATTACAAAATGCGAGGCTCCGGCTCGAGATGCTTCATTATCTTGATTTAGAATTTGAACAAGTCGTTGTAAAGTGTTTACCGGAACGGAATAATCGTAGGAGGTGAAGGAGCTCGATAAGAGGTTGACTCTCATTATTGACATTTCGGTCGATAATGATTGGTTCTCGCAACCCCTCGGGGTTCCTTCATCTTGTGATCGGATGATACTTGCTATCCGTATCCCGGTTTGTGATTCGGGATCCATGATTGATCAAAAATAAAAAGATAAAGTTTTTAATGAGTTGGAAAGCTCCCACCGTGGTCGCCAATGTTCTGCATCAGTATCTAAGATAAATATATCCGAGATAGTTGGTAGGTAATACTCGCTTTGATCAATTTGGAGTTATGTCCGGCCGATTATTCCGAGCCGGGTTGTTCCGAAATGGTGTGGTGGGGTGTACTGCATAAACACTCCGATCTTTGAAGTCGATGCTTGATGGAGTTAATGCAAATAAGTGATAATTAATGCGTCACTCTCTCCTTGGAATAAATGCACGATTTATAGGTTTGGGAAGCACTTGGGTGTCATCATCCAACCATTGGTTGTGGAGGTGCATAGTGGGGTCGTTGGATGAACGCTTATGGGCCTTGGCTGTTGAAGGCCCAATCAGTTGGCCTTTTATCCAGAGAGGGGTGCAAATAGTATGTGTGTAATTTCTCCATAACAGCCTTGAAAAACATAAGATAAGATACGTCTATGATCTGTTTACAAAAAAATATAATATTCACAAAATAAGAAAAAAGATAGACACGCAGATCCGAAAAGATAGGCTTGCACAATAAAACAGATACATACATAGAAACTAGTGAGTTGCACTTGTAAAACAAAGATTAGAGATAATTGTTTTATCTACTGTGTTTAGATGACTTAGGTTACCTTTGTTCTCGTCCTTATAAGTGAAGGTGTCCTAATGACGTATAGGACTTTTATTTTCTAAACAAAATAAGAAAAACATTTTAATACTATTCCGAATTACTATCATATTGGGGAAGTATAAGGAAGTATCAAAGGATACCGATACGTATTGGATTCCAATTCCGATACGACAACAGAACTGAAGCATCGTATGTGCATCATAGCGGCTAACCCATGACCAAAATATTCAAAATCACAATGCAATTTTCATACAGGCTCGTAAAAGGGCATAAAACAAACCATATCACTTCTAGAAAACTAAATTGCGGAATAACATGATACCTCACATGAACAAACTTCCAATACACAGAAAAAAAAATTAACAAATTTGAAACTATTAAATATCAAAAACCAAAGCATCAACATACTCTCTCCGGGCTCAATGATAAACAAAAAAGTGACTAGTTTTGATGGACTCAAATATAGACAAATCTCAACTAACCTACCCATATTTAATGTTGTTTTTCCACAACATAATATGGAGTAGGCATGTGTATTAGCCCTCAACAGGCAGCTTTGTTAAAGGTAAAGCAATGTGTTTCAACGGTACTCCAACACCACAAGAAGTAGATGCAATTGGGCTTTGTAATGCTTTACTTTGGATTGTTTACCAATTGTGAATGGTTTGGATGCATCCTCACTCCCTAGTAACGAGTTTGGCGTTTTGGTATCCGATTGTAGGAATATTTTATCTAATTTTCCCAAACTTTTGGGTTGGCTTTGTACGAAGACAAACAAATCTTCTTCACTCAAACTCTAGCAATGCAAGATCTAATGCTAGTTTCCATGTTTTTGATTTGGTTTCATCCTCAGATTGAAACTATTTTTGCATAATGAAATAACATAAATTTGCTCTTGTCATTAGCCTTTTTGTAGGTCTTTCCAAGGTTGCTTCTTGTCTCGAGTCGGTGGGAGGGGTGTGTGGTGGAGTTTGGTAGTTGGGTGGATGGGGTGTGGTCCCGGAGTCCGCCGTGGAGGCGGAGGTTATCCGTGGGGGAGGAGGCTCAGTGCGAGATTTCATGCTTCTCCTTCATCTCGTGGCTCCAATCTTGGTGATGATGGTCAGTGTGGTTGGGTGATCGATGTCTCTCGGTTCCTACTGGATGAGATCAACTTATGCATGCAAAGTGTTGTCGGAGGGCTCATCTATATTGTCTCCTGCTACTCAAACAACCATGTGGCGACTTTGGGTAGGTTGTGGCGCAGTCTAGCGCCCCCAAAGGTTATTGCGTTCTCTTGGGAACTCCTTCTTAATCAGGTCCCCACTAGGGTGAACTTGCTCCATAGTAGAGTTATCTTGGATATGTCTCAGGCTTCTTGTGCTATGTGGAGAGCTTGATGAATCAGTTATTCATCTGTTCATGCGCTGCCCACTTGGTTTGGTATGATGTTTTCTGTTGGGTTGGGTTGGCAGCTCCCATTGCCACTTGATCTTTTCTCTCTCCTTGCTGTTTTCTGGGCTTTCGACCACGGGATTAGGGCGAAGCAAGGTTTGAATCTCATTTGGCATACTGTCTTATGGCTTCTTTGGAAGATGCATAATGGATATATATTGTCAGCTAAAACCCCTAATCGAGAGTCTGTAGTGCGTAGGGTTAAGTCATTTTCCTGGAGGTGGTTTCTCGCTCGGTCGAAGGGACCAACTTGTTTTTTTTTATGAGCATGTTACCCCAATTTCGTGTATATTATTCAGAATTAGTTCTCGTGCTCATTAGCACCTTGTACTAAAACCGAACCAAACCAATAGGGAAACCGCAAACCGAACCAAACCAAACCAAACCGAAAATCGCAAAAAACTGCTTTTGATCGGTTTTGTTCGGTTCTTTTTTCATTGCACCGCGCGGTTCGGTTCGGTTCGCGGTTTTGATTTCCGAAACCGAGCCAAACCAAATCAAACCGCGAGTAACACTAAGGCTTGTTGAATTATAATCTTCCTTACTAACTTACTAACCCAAACTACAACCCAACTCTCGCTCACTTACTAACCCAAATCCAATTAATTCTTTGACTCACTTACAAACAATCCATATTGTTATGCTATATTTAAAAATTATAACAAAATATTTAATTCAAATTCTTTTAAACATTGTCTTAGCTATTTGAAAAAAATTAAAAGAGAGTGATTTATACACTACATATATTTGAGTAATTTTTTCTTAAAGATTTATGTTAGCCTTTTTTATGTTAGTTAATTTTAACTCCGTTTTAAATTATTTTTGTCTTGAAAAAAACCGAACCAACCGAACTAATCCAAACCGCATTGGTTTGGTTTGATTTTATTTTAGGAAACCAATCAAACCAAATCAAACCGCATGTAATTTTACCTTACGGTTCAGTTCACTTTTTGTCTCAAAACCGAACCAAACCGCGCCATGAATACCCCTACTTTGTGCTGTGTTCGGACACAATTACAAGAAGTGCAAATTCAACCTGAATGGGCGTTTTCAAAGTAAGCGTCCACTTTTTTTTCTTACGGGTGTTTTTTTACCTTGTGCGGAATCAATGAACATTACAGCAACCGTCATCATTAATTAGCAAACTCGTCCTATTTCAAAAGAGTAATTATATCAATTTTGCTTGATTCTCCCAACAAGTCAACAAATAATGAATTAGGTTTGGATCTTTTGAAATAATTTGAATAAAGGATCTCAACCAAGATGACCCAGTCAGATCTTCCCACGAGGAGACAATCCATCCATTATTAGCATACTAAAGAGAACCACTTTTATAACAAAAAATTAAGTGCACTATTATTTGTCAACTAGTAGAATACTACATGATACGCATCGCGAGAGTCTTTATTCTTATTCTTTTTATGAATGAAACTTAGATAAAGATCTTAAAATAAGTATGAACATTACCCCGTGAAAATAAAGACAAATTTAAAGTAGATAAAAATGAGTTTTCAAATAAATATATATATCATTGCAAATGATCTGCTATCCCCGTATTTTTGTTATATATCGATCAGAGTTATTCCGTGTTTTTTATGTATCAAGACAATTATCTCATAGTTTCAATTGATTATTTGAGTTGATTAGTAGATTATAGTAGATAGTAAAAGATAGATAGTAGATTATCAATAAAAATATGTATCCCGTGTTTTCTTATATATCGGTGACAACTATTTGTCTATTTTAGGTATTAGTGAGAAATATTTGTCGCGTGTGTATTAAATATTAATCTGCTTTAAATAAACCTTCTTGTTTTTTTAGGTAGTAGGTTTATAGTAGTCTTTAAAAATTTAAATTACCAATGGCAAATATTAATCCATGCAGCTTATCCCGTGTTTTTATATATCGATGCGCTTATCTCACGCTTTCAATTGATTATCAATAAGAAATATTTGTTTTAAATATTAATCGGTAGTTTAAATAATCATTAAGTCTTCTTGTTTTTTAAATAGTAGGTTTATAGTAGTCTTCAAAAAATTTGATTATCAATGACAAATATTAATTACGTATTTTTTATATATCGATTGCAATTATCCCGTGTTTTTTTATATATCAGTGCAGTTATCTCGTAGTTTCAATTGATTATCAATAAGAAATTTTTGTTTTAAATATTAATCAGTAGTTTAAATAATCATTAAGCCTTCTTGTTTTTTAAATAGTAGGTTTATAGTAGTCTTCAAATTTTTTGATTATCAATGACAAATATTAATTATGTGTTTTTTTATATATCAAACATAATTATCCCGTGTTTTTAATATACCATTGCAGCTTATCTCGTAATTTCAATTGATTATTTTGGTTGATTAGTAGATTATAGTAGATAGTAAAAGATAGATAGTAGATTATCAATAACTTTTTCCAATAAGGTGATGATAGATTTTTTTCTTTTGTTTTTTAGTGTGACTCATTTATATTTTTATAGGTAATTTTAGTAGAGTAGTATTTGAATAAATATAGTGTAGATTAAAAAAAACTAAAGTGAAGTGATAAGAGAAAGAAAAGAATTGTTTATGGGAAAAGTAGAAGTAAAGTAAAAAAGGATGAAAGAGAATGTAAGAGAAAAGTGAAAAAGGAAGAAAGAGAGTGTAAGAGAAAAAGTGAAAAAATGATAGAAAGAGAGGAAATGTAAGTGAAACAATTAAAAGACAAATTTGACCCTAAAAAATTGAGGTGTCAAGGTTACCAAGTGTCTTTAATGGTATTATCATATGTGGTTAAATTGTATCAATATAGTGTAGATACTCAAAAAGTTAATTTTCAATGGCCACATCCATTTACTTTCTGACTTTAGCTGCCATCTAATCTAAATCTATTAAATATAATACAGAAGATAATCTAGCTAGGTTTGTCTCATTGCACAGCACATATTTTGCTAGATCATCTTGATTAGTTCCAAGAGTATAACTAATTAGTAATAAAATACTACTCACATTCTGAGAATATAATGGCCCCGATCAATATAAGTTGATATGTCCCGTCCAAATTTTGAACCAATTATACATCAACTTCTGTTGACCAGTTTTTACTTATATTCTGTAACGAAGAGAATACTCCTTAATGAATTTTGACTTAACAAAAAAAACTTAGTGATAAAATACAAGTGTTGTGTGGATATTAGGTTGAACCGGCATTATAGTAAGGCCTGCTTTAGGCCCACAAAATAAAAAAATAAGGCTGTTACTTTTCCCACACCCCCTCCTACTCACCACACACCCCATAACCCCCAATATTCCCAAATTACCCCTAAGATATTCGGATATAGTCCTCCGAACACGTTCGGTTGGAAGGAACCGAACAATTTCGTTTAGCAGCATCCGAACTAAGCATAAATCATAGCAAAACAGTTGCAATAGGTAACAAGCTTGGTTTTTGTGTTGTGGTTGTAGACTTTTCCCTTCCTTTAATATCTTACTCGCTCAAACAAGATTTGTAAATCACTGAAATTGGATCCAAAATAGGTGAGTGAGGTAACAAGATTGGAAATCACTGAAATTGGATCCATGAATCCAATAGCTTTATTCCTCTTCTTCTGAAACTCACTGTTCCTTCTTAAACTCCTTTGATTTTGGTCTTTTCATTGCTCAATGAATATTCTAACTGAACTGAAATTTACTTGAGTGAGAGAGTTGCAGCTTTGAAGAGGAAGCTGAAGCTTGAAGTCCAGAACTGAAATTTACTTGAACGTGAACGAGATATAATTTTTTTTAGGAAGAGGTGTTTCAAATGTATGGTTGTTTTGTTGGGCTGGCATTGTTCGGTTAATTTTGTTCGAACCCGTTCGGATGACATTGTCCGAACGGGTTAAAATCACAATTTTGGAGGTGTGAAGTCATTATTTAACTCACGCGGACGATGTTGTTCGAACGGGTTCGAAGCCCCATGTTCGAACACGTGAAAATTCTTAAAAGAAGACGCGTTTTGGTTGCGCTTTTAGTGCATTTCACACTTATGGGGGTGTGTTTTGAAATAGGAGGGAGTGGGAAAAGTAATACCTAAAAATAATTATCATTAGATTTTATAAAATCAAAAGACATCATATAATAACAAAAGATAAAATCGAAAAATTCTCACGTTAAGAAAAAAGGCCTCAACTGAAAAAATTATTTTAAACCATTAAAAATATTTTTTGACTAATTTTGTTCAACTAATTGTTCAAATGGATGATGAGGAGAAGATGAGGATGGGAAAATTAATTAATGTTTTCCTTCAATAATAGATTGATCTGATTAATTATTGTTCGAGCTAGTATGCCTACATGCTATATCTTATAATTAATACTAAATATTCTATCCATTACAGTAATATAAGTAAAAAATTGATCGTAAGTTGATCTATCCTGGTTCAAAATTTGACTAGATACATCAATTTTGTGAGACCAATTTTTCGCTTTATATTCTATCTTGAAAAGCAGATATCACTATCACTATTTGGAGCTAGATAGCTCACCTAAATCCACAAGAAATAGGTCACAAATAAACAAACCAAACTTCCCTCATGTGCATGAACGCAGAGAAAGAAAACCACACAAAAATGGTATTTAATCTGTGACTGTTTTCATCAAGAAAAAGAAAACCACCATCCTATAGCTTGTAGCTAAAACTCTCAATGCAACAATCAATAACATATCAATATATACAGGAAGCTAGAGAAATTAAATATCTTGTCATATATATTCAATCTCCACACCCAATTAAAGATTAAACACTTTCAACATACAATAATAGCTCTCACAGGAAATCAGGTAGAGATTAATTAAAGTGCACACTAGTTTCACAAATACAATATGACATTACATGTACAGGATTCAGTACAAACTATAATAACAATAATCATAAAATTTCTTCTACTAGGAGTTATGAATCAGAACCCATACTTAATTGTTGGCAGATACAAGTACCTAATCTTCACCATCTACTTCAAGAATTCAGAATAACTCATCTCAACAAACCCTTCTAAAGAACCTTAAAACAAAAAAACACTACTAATTAATCAAATCCACAAATATTAAATATTAAATATCAAAACAAAAGAAAATAAGATAAAATATAATAGCAGTACCTTACTTGTTATGTTGAATCTTGAGTAGAAGTGGGAGTTATCTTAGGCTTAGGTCTTTTTCTTTTCTTTTCATAGCTAACACCTCTAGACTTAGCTTGAAAATCACGAACATCCCTTAAGTAAATCCTAACATTACGAGAACCAAAAGGGTTAGATTCAGGTCTACCACCATTTTCTTCATAAGCAGCACGAAGACGACCAATGAGTGCATCTAAACTTCCCCATGCTTGACGAAGAGGACAAGGACAAGGAGCAGGTGGGTTAGGAAGACCAAAGAAAGGACAAGGATGGTTATGAACTTTAGTTTTACCGAATTGGTCTAGGTAGTGAAGAAACTCTAGAACATGTGCACCGTTACATAGGGATAATGAGAGTGGTGGACGGTGGTTTCTTATGTATTGACAGAATGTGTTCCAGTCTCGACGTTTTTGGTTCTCGTAACGGCTTGATGTTGAACTTCCACCACCACCACCACCGCCACTAGTGCCACCACTGTTGGTGGCTGAAGAGGGTGATGATGATGATGACATGGCTGTGACTATTACCCCACTTGTTTGACTCTCAGTTTTAAAGGTAGGGGTTGTTGATTCAGAAATCAAATCCATTGGTTTGGATCTGTAGGGTTAGATCTTGGTGAGGGTTTAGAAGAGATTGATCACTTACTCACCGTTGATGATGTTTCAACCTCTTCTTCTTCTTCTACGGACTAGCTAGGGTTTTCCTTTTATGTATAAAATATAATATATAAATATTGATATTCTTGTGATATTTAATTGGAAAAAGTGAAAAGGATTATGAGAAGAAATTGAAGTTCCCGATGTAAAAGGAAAAAAAGGGCATTGGATACTAGCTAATTAAGTATGTTAATTGTTAAACAAACATGGTTATATATGAAGAAGGGAAAGAGAGATTGCCTTTCAGTTGGTTTTTGCTGGAAAGGGGAGAGATATATATATAACAGCTACCTGGGCAGTGATGATCTCTGACAGATATATTCAAAGCAAACAAAGCAACGTTGTATTTCTTCCTAGAGAGAGAGAGAGAGAGAGAGATAGGGTTTGAAGGGAATGAGGAAGTGTGTGTTGTTTGTTTAGTTACTCCTTTCCTACATGCTATAGCTAAAGGGTGAGCAGTAATTGGTGGAAATGGAATGAATGATTCCTGGGTGAAAGCTTAAAGGGTGAGGATCTGATCAGAGAGAGAGAGAGAGAGATGATGATGAGATACTATATTTGTTTCCAGAAAAGTGGAAGCAACTTAGAGTTATGTCGTACTGAGAGTGGTGAAGAACCAAGGGTTAAATGGAAGAGATAGAGAGAGGAATGTGTTGTTGCTCCAAAACAGGACAAAGTTTGGCAGCTAGCAGTGATGATTGTGACCAAAGATGACCAGACATTTCAAAATTATGAATGAATCAATATTCCACACTACTCTAGGCGCGTGATGAAAACATATGCATCCCTTTTTCGCATGTACATTTATTTTCTTTAGGTTCAAATGTAGTTCGTTGCATTAAGTTAGTTCGAATGGTAATTGGATTTGGTTCTTATCTCTTTGATTCTAGAAAAGCTCGTGAATACGGCACAAATAACATGGTAACAAAAAAAATATGTTTTACTCCACTAAAAAAGCTTTGGTTACAGGACCCAAATTCGATAAGTAAATTCTTGGAAAAAGTGATTGAGAAATGAATTTCTACTAAATGTGATCAGTTAAGGTCATGGGTGGAGATTATTCATCGATAAAGTTGGCAAATACTTCGCACCAATAACATAGTTACTAAGTTACTAAAAAATGCATTTTGCTACTTCATTATAGTATATGTTTGGTTTCACAGATAGATGGTCGTGATTTAGGATGTGCCGTGAAAGCTACACATTGTAGCTTTGGCACAATCGTGCGTCTACCCCTCACTACCGTGGAAACAAACAGTTTGATAGTGTACCTGTACTTTTTGGGGAGGGATTGAGTATCTTTAAGGCGGGGAAGACACATATGCATTTAGTTATTTGTGTCTATCTCTCTCATCAATTATTTTCTCTCTCATCTTTTTTATCCTAAAAAAGCCTAAAATCATCAAAGCTGCATGCTATTAAATGCACTCAATCCAAAATCGTACTATACAATGGGTTGATGTGTTAGATGATGATTTTGATCCTACAGCTACAGATACCCAAATGAATAGTTGTGTAGGATGATTATTTCACCCAAGTTGTGTATAAAGACCTAAAGAAGAAATTTCAACAAAAAAAAAAATATCGGTCTAGATAACTGAATAGTACCCGTTCTAGGGCAAATTCTTTTTTTGTCTCTTTTTGTCTAGCTAATGTAAATTAGCCCTTAAAATTTTTGATTTTTAGTTTGTCTTAGATGTCTTTTCCGAACAAATTAGGAGATCCCTTGGGCAATTGCTTTGTTTTTAATTGCTTTTCTTGTTATAGTACCCGTTCTACTGCTTTGTTTTTAATTATTTTTCTTGCTAAGAGTATTGGTTTTGTTCTCCCTTAGGCTCTCTTATGTCCTAAATCTTTATTTATCTTTTCTTAATAAATTCTGGGGGAAGTACTCTTTTTCCTTATTTAATAAGGTTTTAACGAGGTTTCGTTCATTTTCACTAAAAAATGACAATTTTTCTAAAAATTTATAATATTTTTTTTGTCAAATTAAAAAATTAAGTTTTCCAATCACAAATTTAATTCAAATCAATTCCAGAATTGATATACAAACCGACCCCTCGTCTGGTTACTATTTTAAGTATATATACATCAAATGGGAGCGATAGGAACGATACTCCTATTACTACCCAATAAATATACATACATACATCAATAAGTATGTTGTAATTCAAAATTTTAACACATGCTTTTCACAAAATCACACTTTCAAAATTTCAACTCAAACTTTTATCACCTGATATTTTTTATTTCCTCACTTTCAAACTTTTATCTCAAAATTCAAATTAAATTGCAAAAGTATCAAACTCGAAATCATATTTCCCACAACAAGGACACCAACATTTCTATATATTGTGTTCGATATTTGGAGGGTATTAGGTCGTTGCTTCGTAAGCAATAGCGCTCCTATTTGAAAAAATCTCGATGCGACTTATGGAATTCTCAGCATCATTGTATGAGGAGTTCCTTTAAGTAAACAACAACGTTAACATCGCAAAGTTGGTTACCCTTCCTCTATTGCATGTATACATTTTAGTTTAAAGTTATACAATATTTTTTATACATTTGTTGGTGTCTGTCAAACTACTGTGTGGTTTGAAACTCATTTTACAATTTTTGACGTCTCAAATGAATTGAGTATTGTCTTTTTATATTTTAAATTAGTTGATTGACAGATGGATGTTAACTCTATTGTTCTAGGAGTCATCTTATATTGTGCTCGCCCATATAACCGGTATGATCTCAGTTACAATATACGGTCGTTTCTACTATACTTTTAACTAGGTTTGACAATAGTTTTCAATCTCATATATTGTACCTAACACTGTTAATTTATTTCCATTCTTGGATCTGGTGTTGAGGTTATAGTAGCCGACCACACGAGTACCTCGATATTTGCCCTTAGAGGGGATGCCATCTTCTAATTTTACAATGAACACCTCCGGTCTAGGAATGTTGATCCATATGAACCAGTAATGCCTTTTGAGTAACAAACCCTAATTAATTGATTTTTATGTACATTTCGCATCTTAACATACATCATTATTCAATTTGTAGATATATCAACTATATGAGTTGGATGAGAATTACAACAAACATATATTTTTAAGGTTGATCGCACCAACGAACATAGAATGCATGTTCACAATATATATACACTGTTTCTGACATTTGCGTGGTGAAATCCATCATTGACCATTTTGTTCTTTACAAAATGAATGAAAAGATATTAACGTTATTGAAAAATGAAATATGTCAACCGCCATCTTCAGATTCACTTTCACAATTGAATAGTTTCATTAAGAATGACTGTCGTGGATTAATTTTT
This sequence comes from Oxytropis ochrocephala, assembly GCA_020916435.1. NCBI lineage: Eukaryota > Viridiplantae > Streptophyta > Magnoliopsida > Fabales > Fabaceae > Oxytropis > Oxytropis ochrocephala. Next base: position 21,987,111 of record CM037090.1, on the reverse strand, counting down.
TATTATTGTTTTAATCCCATAATATCTTTTCTATCGTCAGGCAACATCTAATGAAACATTTCTAGGAGCACATGCAATACATCTATTGCCCTTTCTAGGGAATCCAATTAAAAATACGACCAAATATTAATTATTGTAAATCACAACAAAAAACTATTATAATCTAATTGATCTGATTACTAAAATTATCATTTCTATTTATTTTATTGCTAAACTTAGCCCTCTCATTTATAAACACCGGAAATATAAAATACGCCTCAATTTGTAAACAGCGAAAAAATAATCACCTGTCAGTATGATAAATCAAGTAAATGACTTGCCCGTATTAAAGTAAAATTTACAACAATATTTTTTAAAATTTTGTAGACTGTTATTTTTTTAAAATAAAATTTTAAACGCAAAAACAAAAAAACACTTTTCTTATTAAAAATTCAGCATCTATGTCGTCTCAAAGAACGGTGTTCGCATCCAATAGTTATGATCTAAACACCCGGATCCGACGATTCAGGTACGACACTTTTGTTTATAAATAGAGCTGCGGCTCTTGTTTCAGGTATGTTCTTATAATTCCTCGCATATCTCTCCAATTCCTTGTTGGGCAAGCGTGAAGTGTTTGCAGTGCAGACACCCCATCAAATATGCCAGAGAAAGCTACCTCAAACATATTCTGAACTCCAAGTACTGAACTCTACTACATGTTTAACAAAAATATGTATACCTGTGAAGTGCATAAGTCATACGTACTAATATATATATATATATATATATATATATATATATATATATATATATATATATATATATATAATCGAAACTTTTCACTTGTCTTAATCAAAAAAGAAAATTTTACACTTGTCAACTTTTCCCCTGCCATCAATCAATCTAGTAGCTAGGGGCCATGTACTCAAGTGTCCCGAGTGGAGAGATGTCCTACTCAATATATTAGACTTCTGTTTTTTTCCTTGACTCCTATTTTGAAATGAAATAATTATTTAATCATATTAAAACTGGTCGTAAACAATTAATAGAGACAACATATTCGGTATATAAACTACTAGGATACCCGTGCAAACGCACGGGTTCTACCATATTTTTTCATGAATAAACTTAGATATAATTTAGACAAAATAGTATTTGGGGTCCTTTAATTTATTTTCCGTTTTTGCTTAGCTCCCTTAACTTTAAAAGCTAACGTTTAGGTCCCTTAACTTTTAAAAACGTGTCATTGTAGTCCCATTTAACGTTTTTAAACTAACAACAACTGAGACTTAAACATTAGCTTTTAACGTTAAATGAGACTACGATGAAACATTTTTAAAAGTTAAGGGACTTAAACGTTAGGTTTTAACGTTAAATGGGGCTACGATGACACATTTTTAAAAGTTAAGGGACCTAAACGTTAGCTTTTAAAGTGAAAATGGAAAATAAGTTAAGGGACCCCGAATGCTATTTTGCCTATAATTTAAATAGTCTGGACAACACCTCGTGAAAAAAATATAAATTTAAAGTTGTAAAAAAAGGAGTTACAAATAAAAAATTAGATAAATATTAAAATCTAAAAATGTAAAAGTATCATTTAAAAACAAAATGTGCATTTATCCCGTGTTCTTTTATATATTAGTGTTAGTGTTGTTATCCCGTGTTTTTTTATATATCATAGTGCAGCTATCGAGCTCGTATTTTTACATACATCATTGCAATTATCCCATGTTTTTTTATATTTCAATAAAGTTATCACGTGTTTTTTAATATATCAGTGAAGTTATCTCATAGTTTCGATTGATTATTTTTAGTTGATTAATAGATTATAGTAGACAGTAACGGATAGATGGTAGATTATCAAATATTTCAGTGAAGTGTTTTTATATATCGATCACGCTTATCCTGTGTTTTTATACATATCATTGCAGTTATCTCGTGTGTTTTTTTTACATATTAGTATAGTTATCCCATGTTTTTTTATATATCAGTGCAATTATCTCATAGCTTCAATTGATTATTTTAGTTGATTAGTACATTATAGTAGATAGTAAAAGATAGATTATCAAATATATCGGTCACGAGCTTATCCCGTGTTTTTATATATCAGCATAGTTATCCCGTGTTTTTTATATATCAGTACAGTTATCCCGTGTTTTAAATATTAATCAATAGTTGAAATAGTCATTAAATTTTCATTTTTTTATATGTTAAAATCGTGTTTTTTTATATATATCAGTGACGTTATCCGGTGTTTTTATATATTAGTGAAGTTATCTCGTAATTTAGATTGATTATTTTAGTTTATTAGTAGATTTGATTTGATTTGAATTTCGATTTTTTTTTTTAAAAAAAGAGGGGAAAGTTAAAAAAAATTGGATGAGAAAAAAGTGCATTGGGAGAAGAAATTTGAAAAAAAAATGTGATAGTAAATTACATTGTTACCCTTAGTTAGATGAGTTGTCAAATAAATAGGGAAACTTGTTTGAGTAATTTAAGTATGGTTTGTTTGTATAAATAGATATTAGATTAGTAGATAGTGGGTAAAGAAAGTTGGTGAGTTTGATTTGAATTTTGGAAAAAATAATAAGAGAAAGTAGGAAAAAAGTGGGAGTGAGAAGAAGATGAATTGAGAGAAGAAATTTGATAAAAGTATGATATATAGTAAATTACAATGTTGTCTTTAGTCAGATGAATTGTCAAGTAAATAGGGAGGCTTATTTGAGTAATTTAATGTGGTTTGTTTGTATAAATAGATAAATAGATATTAGGTTAGATAGTAAATAGGAGTAAATTATAGATTATTTAATATTAATTTAAATATATTAGATTATATAGTGGATTAAAAAAAATTGGGGAAAGAAATATTTTTAAATATAGAGTGTGGGGCCACTAATAATAGATGTGTAAGAATTAAAGAATATTGGGAATGTGAGATTGAAAGAGTGAGTGAGAAAGTAGAATTAAAAAATGATAAATAAAACAAAAGTGATGTGTCAAAAAAGTAAGATGTCTAAAATGGTAATTTTGTAAGTTGTTTATTTGTATAAATAGATAGATATTAGATTAGATAAATAGATATTAGATAACCAATACCACCGTCAGTTGAATGACTTAATCTACTTTGGGACATGTGGGTGGATAGTTCTCTCATGTTCGATTCTTACAATGGACAAACTAAAAGTTGGTCGCTGGAAATTTGATCTTAATGCAAACAAAAATTAATCTTTTTGTTGAAAGCGTTGGAACACTCGTGGGTAGTCAATGATGGTAAAAAAAATTGGTATATAACTAAGGCTAATACAATACATTAAAACAAAAATCAATTAGTAGCATTTTTTTAACTTTTAGTAATGACTTTGGCGCTATTGCTTTTAAGCGCTTCTAAAGGGGGTCGGCGGCAACACTTATTAAGCGCTACTAAATATTGAGAATAAATAGTGTTGTTTAGCAAGCGCTACCGTTGACCGGAGAATAGGTAGCGCTTTTTAAAAAGCACACGGTTGACAAATGAATAAGCACCTATTTTTAAAAAGTGTTACTATTGACAAGGAAATAGGTAGTAAGCGTTTTTAAAAATACTATTATTGACAAGGAATAGGTAGCGCTTTTTTATTCCCCATTTTTTTAAAAATAAAAATCAGCATTCAACTACACTTTTTTAAAATGATAAAATTTAATCTTACTTGTTTTAAATAAAAATGGTGATCTTTTAAATATAATTAAAAAACATTAATATTAACAAATAATATTTTTTCAAACCAATTTATACATGAAAATTTGTAGCCTAATTCATCCAAGCACATCTCTGATCAATATATAAACATGGATGGGTAGACCAAACATGGCCGAATATAAAACTCTCAATAAACTATACAAACTATTGTATTAACAAAATAATACAGGGAAATGTATGTATTAGTATGGACATGAACTCTCTAGTGGGAGTATAATGTCATATACAAAGAAGATATATAGCAACAAAGTACCTGTAATCAACAGAGACATATACATAAATTTTCTCAACAGAGTACCTGTAATCAACAACATATAGCAACAAATTATGAATCAAGACATCAAGAGAAATAGGAATTGAAGTAACCATGCATAATAGACCAATTAAAAGTAGTATAAATCTTAAAAATTGCATTCCCAATTTTTTTTTAATGATGCTATAATTAAGCAACATCAATTGTCTAGTCTCTTGCCCTCTCACCTGCTGCTTAATACCACAAACAATTTTTCAAATCAAACAGAATATAACTAGAATTGTCTGTCCAATTCCTGCTTTTTTTTTTAACAAATCAAACACATCTTATGGTGAATTAAATCAGCATTGCCATTGTTATAAGTGGTACAAGTCTTGGCATATGTTGTGTTCCAGCTTAGAGTAAGAGCATCCACAATAGTGTTCCTTATAGTGTTTTTTTTATTAAGATCCTTAATAAGGAATACCATCGCGAAAAAAATAATTGTGTTCCTTATAGAGAAAAGTCTTTATACAAAGACTTTCTCTCTCTTACCTTATGTGGGTCCCATTTAAAAATTTGTGAGTTATTTGTTGATAAAGTGATGATGTGAAGTTATTTGTGGGGTTCATTTAAGAAATTTTTGATGGTGTTGCACGAGAGAGTTGAGTCTTTATTAGGTATTAGTATTAAATGGTCCTTGCCTTCTTCTCTGGGGAACAAAAAGGCTCCCCAAATATCATGTCCTCTGTTTCATATTGTTGCAACATTTGCTTTGAAGCATGGTAAAAACTAAAAAGTATTAGTGTCTCACTCTCATGTATCCAACCAAAATCTTTCTCCTTCTCTAGATAATTTGTATTTTTTGGTGTACTTAATTAGTATCTCGACATTTTGTATGTCAACCTGAAAACCAAGAAAGCAGTGAATATTTATTTTATATAAAGATTAGGCACGGGGCTATTTGTTATAAATTAAATATATAAACTATATACTAAGACATAAGTTTTTTTTTTTTTTTTGACAAAACTAAGATATAAGTTTCACAAATTATAGAATATGATACAAAGCAAAACATGGGAGCTTGGCAAGCAATTAGGCTTATAGATATACTATGTCTTTTTCTTTTTTTTTTTTTTTTTTTTAAAATTATATAAATTAATGGAAAAATAATAATACGAAAAAGCAAAGCATGGAACCCACAAGTCTTGTAAGCTATATTTAAAAAAATCCTTTTTTTACTGAAAAAACAAAAGTCTTGTAAGTCGTTACATCAACGCGCGTTTCAAAACGACTAAAATTTTCTATAATTTTTGTGAAATTGGATCAACGTTGAGCGTTTTCATCATCCTTTTACCTAAGCTGCTACCATTATTGTGCATCACATCATGGTGGGTTCTATCATGAAAACAAATATTTTTAAAGTAAAAATATATTTGAATTGGGCAATTATTTGTAATTTTTAAAATTTGAAAATAGATAAATTTTATTAATCAAAGTGACACACTAATGATCATTTTACTGGTTGTCCCGAGGGATTCAAAATCAAGACCTTAAGGATACAATGTTGAGCTCTTACTACTTCGAAAACAATGAAAATGTCAAAAATTATTTTCATTACTTTTGAAATATTATTTTATCTTCATCAATAACTAAAACCACTTGATTTACTTTTACAATAAGTTTGGTTTCAAAAGAAAAGTGGAAGGAAAGATTGATGAAGGAAAGAAAGAGAGTGGAAAGTGGGAGGATTTTTATAATTGTTTGGTTTAAGGGAAAATGAGAAGAAAGAAAGGTAACTTTTCTCTTCTTTTGTTTGGTCGAAAAGAAAGTGAGTGGAAAGAAATATTATGTTTTTATGAAATGACAAAAATAAGTATCATTATTATTTATAAATAAAAAATAAATATCTTGCTTCTGAACCAAAAATAAATTTTATAAATAAAATCCCATTATTTTAACATGTCAATTTATAAATATTTTTATTATTTATATATAATTTGTTGCCTTCTTGTTACAAGTTACGACCGAGACACATTATATGTTATTATCTCTTATAATTTTATTGTTATTGAGTAAATATTAATTTTAAAATTATATTTTTATAAACAAATATTTTTTGTTGGATTATTGACGAGAAAATATTACATCTTATCAAAATAATTCACTTTCTTAAATCTAATCATATTTTATAAATCATTTAGTATTTATAAATAAAATAATTATTTTATTTTTAAATTCTGATAAGAAAATATCACATGTTGATGATATAATTATTTTTTCAACTTAAATACTATCACTCTTTCTACATTTTTATGGAACTAAAGCCACTAATTATGTTCTGGAATCAAATGTTGGATTCACATATTTCACTGAATCATCTTAGCTTCTTCAATTCACATAGAGCAATTTATATTAAGAACGTGATTGAATGGAGTGGCTTTCAGTACCTTATGTTGTGCTTGGTGTGTTGTTGTGGCTAGTCTTGGTGTTGTTGCCGCAACGGATGATGATCCAGATCTGTTGGATCACTCCATAATTAAGGTGCCAATATATTGTCCACAAATTTTGCACTTCAGCTACTACCGTAGCCAAAGGGAGTAGGACTGTGAGACTGTCATGGGTTTAGGTGTGGCTCTAGAATGCAACTATATCATCTTGCTCGTCTAGTTCTTCTGTAGGGTGTTTTAAATTTATTGTCTTTCTTTCTACCAAACAACGTGACGCATTGAAATAGGTGAACATAGAGTCTGCGATGTATCTAAACTTGGTGTAATTTTCTTTCGTTTAGCTTGAGCACGTGATTGAGTGTCCTCTCAACTTGAATTACATTTCTGAATCGCATTGCCAATGTTGGATTACAATTGTGTGTTTACCTCAAGAATACTAGAGGCCGAAAAATATTTTCTCTATTGCGGGTGGTTTAGGATCCCCCAATGCTCTAGATGCTACAACATGAGTAAAACCAATGACTATAGCTATGGTCATTTCACTTGGGTCTTGATAGATATTGATTTAAATGGTGAATTTCGTGATCAAGTCAAGGTGAAAGAGAAGGATTCGCGTTTTTTGTTGGAATGAACATGAACAGTTGCCCCCCTTTTGTACTAATGTCATGGCCGTCAAAATGCTAGCTGTAAGAAAAATCGACTCTTGGTTCCGAAGAATACTAGTACACAACAAGGTGTCAAAAAAAAAAGAAAAACCTCTTCAAGAATATGTTCCCAAGAAGACTATGAAGGAGTCTGATTCTAGTAGCACTGTACAGAATTTGGAGAAAGATGACAATAATTTGGATAAATATAGTAACGTAAATGTGCCTCTTAGGACAAACAGTACCCATAGATGTTAATGAATGTGATAATTCCCAACCTTCTTCAATTGGGGAAAGTCCAATAGGAGTTAATGAGAATGAGACAAATGCCATTAAAGACGATCTAAAATCCCCCAATTCGGCTCATTCTACACCTTCTCTTCAAAAGAATGTCCTTGATTCTTGCTTTAATCAACACTTGATTACACAAGGAAATATTATGGTTGAGAGTCATGGTAAAAAGCCTATTCACGTGGATACTTTGGAGGAACTCTTTCTGGAGAATAAAGCATCATACACAAGCACGCACAAAATTAAAGAGGTGAAAAGGAGCTTAAGATTGTAGGGTCGGGTGCCAACATAGTTGGGATGTCTGTTTTTAGAGTGAAAACGTAGTGACCCATGCGCATGCCCAAATATCTTTTCTTGCGAGTTCATAATGAAGAGACATTAAGAAACAATTGTTAAAGTGAAAATAATTCACAACGGGGAATATCGGATATGTAAATCCCTGTGCATTCTTTAGGGGAACTTTAAAGAAAAGAAACTAAACGAAGAGAATCTTATGATACCATTGGGTATGAGAGTGTTCACGATAAACAAAGACAAATTGCACTCGGAATTCCCCCCCTTTGTACACCAGCAAAGTGCCATTTTTCCACTAGTTGCCATTTTCAATTTGTACAGCTTGCTGCAACATTCAACAAAGAATCAACTTTCATCATCTCGTAACATTCAGGCTAAAATGTACTAGTATGCTGTTAATGGGAAAGAACAAACCATATTGACTTCATCAAAAGGAAGGTGTCAATCAATTTTAAATGTTACCTGAAAGCACGACAAGGCGTAGTCCACGTCACTAGCCGATATTTGGTGGTGAAAGACAACTCTCAATCTGGAATATGCACACACTAATCAGATAAATTACTTTTTTATATGATCCTCTTCTACTGCAGCTGCACCACTATGCAATCATGGAGAGCTGTTAAATATGTAGAGTGAACAGATCACACAATACATATCCAACAGCTCTTCAAATGGCTTGCACTGTGTGCCGGGCTGTAGAGAGTACCAACAGGCTCAGATTACAATAATTTATAACAGATTGAATATTGAAGAAGAAGCCTAACAAGACCTTGATGGGCTATCTTGCATTAGGAGGGCGCGCGTTCTTCCAAGTACTTGCGTATCTTTTCTGCTGTAGTTCGTGAACCCTCTTCGATTTTAATAAATATCTAGTATCAGGAAAAGAAATAAATTATTGTTAGGATTAAATTATACACACAGATATCTGCAATCTGTAGCACTTTCATACTTAAAAATAAATACTCACTATATTGGTTTCCACAGAACATGGATCAACTCTGAATCCTTTAATTTCATTTAGTCCATCTGAAATGAGGGAAAAGAATTACAGGAGAACAGTAAGATTAAAACAAAATGGTTAAATCATTTCTAATTGAATGACATTTACCAGCCAAAAGTCTAGCTTTCTTGTGATCACTATCTAGCTTTCCAATATTTTCTTTCAAGGCAACAAGTGCAGCTGCACAAAGGATACCAATCTGTCTCATTCCACCACCTAAGGTTTTACGGAGTCGTCTAGCCTGAAACGAAATCGAGAAACTAGAGTTAAATATCAGTTCTTCAGCAAGAATGTAGCATCTATAAACTCTCCCACTCCACATTTTTGACCTACCTTGGTGATGAAGTTCTTCGAACCAACGATAACAGATCCAACTGGAGCTCCTATACCTTTTGATAGACAAACCTAGTTCATATTATCAAAGGAATCATAAGTCTCTTAGCTTGGTTATTATTCAATAAGATATGTTAATGTAACTAAGTTTTATTTGAAACAGATAATAAAACTAGTCAAGAAAGGGCAGAAAAGGAAAATGAAAAGAAAAGCATACTGAAACTGAATCAGCAGCTTCGACAAGCCTATCCACAGGAACACCAAGTGCCTGAAAAGCCAAAATTAAGCAATTTAATAGTTGTTTGATGCGCGATAAGGCATTATTGTAAAGCTCTTAAAGAAATCATAAGTTAAACACAAATTTACTTACAACTGATGCATTGAAAATTCGAGCTCCATCGATGTGAAGCTGCAGTCCATGCTTCTTAGCAAGCTCTCCAACCCTATCAGTATATTCAGCTGAAAGGCATCTTCCACCAGAGCTGCATTCAAGAAAATATCAGTCACAATTCTTCTTCTATAAATTTGAATCAGTTTGTACCGAAAATTAACAAACTACATCAGCTTGAAACATCCAAGTGTCTGTGTTGTAGAACTATCAAAGACATGTAGATTTCTGTTGAATTAAGATCAATGATAGAGTGAATCAAAAGAATTTGTTTCAAAAAAGTTACTCACTTTGCGTGAGAGTTTTCCAAGCAAATAAGCTTGGTGGTTGGGTACATGAGCTCCCCTAGGATCTCTGATAGCAGCTTCAATCAAATCGATGTCCATGGTTCCATCATCGTTGTTTCTCACCGTTCTCGAATGCACCCCTCCGATCGTTGAAATGCCACCATTCTCAAAAATATTGATATGACAAGTATCTCCAAGAATAACTTCACTTCCCCTGATATCACAGTGAACAAGTACAGATATCAGGTTCCCCATAGTACCTGAGGGAACAAAAAGAGCTGCTTCCTTGCCCATAATCTTCGCCATCTCTTCCTCTAAGCGAAAAGCGGTTGGATCATAGCCTAAAACATCATCATCAACTTCCGCACTCGCCATAGCAGCTCGCATTGCTTCCGTTGGCTTCGTGACCGTGTCGGACCGAAGATCCACAATTCTTGTCACAATTTTCTCTGGAACTAAAACAAGCCCCAAAATCAAAAGTCAATTTGCCATTCTCACAAGTTTGTTCCTCACCATTTTCATTTGTTAAAAAGTTAATTTAAAAATAATCAAATTCACCAATCACTAGTTTTATACAAACTGATGCTTACAGTGAGATTTCTCTTCCACCATTGTTGGATTCAAATTCAATAACACAAACAAATTAAAGAAAGAAGAGAAAAAACCTAAAATTCCTAATGTAAGAATGATCAGTATTTGCAATTAAAATCGCAGCTTAATTTCACTAAATTCCGAGAATAACAAATTATAAACAGAAGCACAGTCACATGTATCAGTAGTAATTCAGTCTTAGTCTCCGAAATCCACGTTAAATAAAACACGTAAATTGCCAAGAATTTAGGTCCTAATTAGTTGAACAATTCTACCGAGAAAAAGCGATCATTAAAGTAATTAAATGGTCGCCAAACAAACAAACAAACCTTGAATCGTTTCTCGTAAAGTAGTTGGAGCCATGATCTAGAAACGGTGTCGACGAAATTCTAGTAAAACAACAATGATAAAGAGAAAGTAAGAATGAAATTGATCAGAGGATAAAGAAAAAGACAGAAACTAACGTACAGAAGAATTGCAAGGGACGTGACACGCATGCATATATGATGATAACCCGTGAACTACTCCTAAAATGAAATCAGTGTTTTTTTCTCTTCTTCTGCATCTTCTTGTTTTTCTTATAATTTTGTAATGTTGTTCCTTTATGAGTATAATAATTAATTAATAGCATGAAAAGCCAATATTAATATGCAATTATGCATTATTGGTTTTATTCTCGTAATAATAATAATAAATTTAAGATTCAGTGGTTGAGAAAGAAACAGAAGAGCATGATGAATTTGAAAGCAGTAAATTTACCGGACCATGCACAGATCAAACAAACACCGAAAAGCTACAGAAGAAACAAACCTCGTGCTTTCTCATCTCATTTTATAGTTCTAATAATCTAACACGTCGATAATTTATTTTAATAATTTTAATTTAATTTAATTTTTTTTTTTTTTTTAATATTATATTTTTAGTGTAATAACACGTGATGCTTTTTGTAACGATCTTAGTTTCGTGAATATGGCCATCCATTAGAGTTTATCTCCTTTATTGTCCTTTTTCTCTTTTTGAGGACACTCATCTTAAAACGTTGAATTCAAATAACTAGAGTGTTGGCACTGACTCACCTCCACAATTAACACATTAAACTAGTTTGACCATTGGTTCAACATTAAATTTTAGATAATAGTCCATAGAGATTTGAATTGAGTGTTAGTTATAGGTAATTTTGGTAATTTTAGGTTTATTTTGGAATTAAAAAGATAAGAGAAAAAATTAAATAAGATGAGAGAGGAAATAATTAAAGAGAGAGAGATACACGGGTTAGGATTCTCTCCAAATGGATCTTTCCATTAAATGGAGAGGATCCTAACCCTAATAGACACAAACAACTAAAGTTATAAGTGTCTTTCCCATCTTAAAAGCATGTGATCTCTCCCTAGGCCCATAAGGATCATAGAGTTGAGTTGAAGTGTTGGCAATGAGTCACCTCAACTATCATCATTAGCTATAATGTCATAAGAATCAGAGTGATCAGTTTGTTCATCGTTGGTTCAACCTTAATGTATCTTGTCTATATTATAGATTAGAGTTACATACATGAAACTAATCCACACAAGTATACTACTTGTCATTGTCTCATAGACACAACACACCATAAGACTGACACAAGTACACACTCATTCTCGTGCTCACTTGTATTATTGTGAATAAATGAGAAATTGATTTTCTCAAATCCATTCATTTTTTGAATTTGTACATAAATTAAGTAATAGCATATTTGTTTTAAGGTTTTAATTTTCATACCCCCGTCTACCCTCTAAATTGACCAAACTTTCAATTTTACTCTTGATTTTTAAAAGCAATTTTCGGATTTATCTCCTACTAGATGAATCCGGAATGTATTTTGATGTGTTTTTCGGACTTATCTCAAAACATAATTCCGAAAGCTTAGTTTTTAGAACTTTTCAAGAATTATGTGTTTTAAAAAAATGAATTTTACATACGGGCAGAAACCGTCACTAAAAGTGATGAAACACAAGACTTCTAGATATTTATGTTTTGAGATAAATCCGGAATGTATTTTTTTTGACATAAATCTAGAATTATGAAAATACATTATGGATTTATGTCAAAAACATAAATCCGGAAAAATTCTATTGAATTTGAAAGTGTTTTAAAAAAAATTGACTTTTACCTACGGATAGGGACCGCCGCCGCTACAAACAGTTTGACAAAATACTCACATTTTGTGACAGTTTCTGTTCGTTCGTAAAAGTCAATTTTTTTAAAAAAACTTTCCAAAATTAATTTTTCATTCCGGATTGATGTTTTTTAGGAATATATTTTTTTAATTCCAAATTTATGTGAAAATATAAATCCATAAAATTTTTAAAAAAGTATTTCGGAAATACCTTTTGGAAGATAAATCTGGAAACTCTAAAATTTTTGTGAAAATCAGAGTGGTATTTTGGGGTTAATATGAAATATGGGGGTATGAAAATTGAAACCCTTGTTTTAATTACTCAGAATATTATTTATTGAAGAATAACAAGCCAAATTTCTCGAGAGTTGTATTGTTTCATCGTCGTTATTTTTCTTAAAAAATTTGGGAAAGGGAGAAATTTTATTAATCAAATGACATTAATAATCATTTTGCAAAGGGATTTGAACTGAACTTATTGGATGTGTTTGATTTGCTAAAAAGTTGAGTATTTTATTGGACAACTCCAATTATTGTACTCAATTTGATTTGAAAAACCGTTTATGCTACTAGACAAAATCCCAAATTTTCGTACCTCACAAAACCATCTCTATTCAATATAACTTCTCATATCACGATCTTTTTCTCTCTCCCTCTCTCTCTCACCTATCTTCTCACTCATATTATATTCACTATAATTTTCTAATTATATTATAATATAATATATGTTATATAAAATTATTTTTTTGAACTACATAAAGAAAATTATTGTAAATTTTAATTTTTTTTCTTTGTACTATCATGTTTACTAAACAGTATACTAAACAACACATATTCTTCAGTACTATACCTCCCAATTCAGTATTTATTTATTTGTTTGCGAATCAAACAGACACATCGAGTAGAAGACTAAACTCTTTTACCACATCTCTCTGTCTGTGCAATCAAAGATGAAGTTCCCGCTCACACCATGTCCATGTTCTGTAGACATTCTGAAAACCCCTTTCTCAGTTAAAATCACAGCCCTCACATTCTTCCCTCTCGCCCTCCTTTTCCTCTTCATCCGTTACAGTAACTCCCCCTCAACAACCAACGCTACCTTCTTCTTGCCTTCCTTCTCACAATCTCCTCATGAAGCAAAGGTTTTCCGTTTGCCTCCGTTACCGTCAGTGGAGCGAATGGGAGTGATAGACGAAAACGGCGTCATGACGGACAATTTCACGGTTGGAGATTTAGATCTCGGTGATATGAAAAACCTTTTGAATCTAAATTGGAACAACAGCAATGATGATTCGCGAGGGGAGTTGCGGAAACCGATGAAGAAATTCAAGGTTTGCGATGCGGGAATGGTGGATTATATACCTTGTTTGGATAATACGGAAAGCGTGAAAGGGGAAAAGAAGAATTACGAACGCCATTGTCCTAAACAAGAAAACTCTCTCAATTGCATTGTGCCTAAACCACAAGGGTATCAGAGACCTATACTCTGGCCCCAAAGTAGAGACCAGGTACACAATCTCATCAACTTGATGCACTTTTTAGTAGGAACTTATCAAGTTGCTCCTTTTTTCATATTTAATTGAATTTCTTAATGTGACACTTTTCAATTGCTTCACACTTCAGATTAAGAAGAAACGATTTGCTAACTTATATACAATGATAGGTTTGGTTCAGTAATGTACCACATACGCGTCTTGTTGAAGATAAAGGTGGCCAAAATTGGATATCAATAAAGAAGGATAAATTTGTTTTTCCTGGAGGTGGAACACAGTTTATACACGGTGCAGATAAATACCTTGATCAAATTTCAGCGGTTAGTCTCGTAATTAATTTTTTAACATGCTTAGGACATTATAAGGGCTTGGACAATCCACACTCCTTGAACCAGCTTTTAGGGTTGAGTTAGAACTACCCGAATTTTAGCTTAAAGATGATATAAGAGTCTATCCTAATACGTTACTGTGTTAAATCTCTTGAGGGAGAGTTTTGCCGCCCATTGTGGTCCTACCCGGCTCGAGGGATTAATTTATGCAGTTGCGCACAGAGGATACCCGGTTTATACCAAAAAATATGTTATTGTGCCACTCGTATTTGTCCACAATCTAGATGTTTAATCTTAGGCGTTAGGAGGTGTGTTGGAAACCCTAGCTTCCTTCATTAGAGAGAGTGTCTACTTATACAATCCTTTGCTCATTGAGCTGTTGGGGTTGAGTTAGTCCAAATTTTAAGAAATTTCATTTTTATATGTATGGCAATGACATTTAGATCTTTTCTGAAACTGAAATTGTAGATGGTTCCTGATATTGCATTTGTTTACAATACAAGAGTTGCTTTAGACATTGGCTGTGGAGTTGCAAGTTTTGGTGCCTTTTTGATGCAACGTAATGTGACCACTCTTTCAATAGCACCGAAAGACGTTCATGAAAACCAGATTCAGTTTGCTCTTGAGCGTGGTGTGCCTGCCCTTGTAGCAGCATTGGCTACACACCGTTTATCGTTCCCAAGTCAGGCATTTGACCTAATCCATTGTTCAAGATGCAGAATTAATTGGACACGTGATGGTACTTCCTCCTCTGTTTAAACTTGTTATCCCTCATTTCAAGCTTCAACCATCTAAGAGGAACATTGTGCCAAGAAGGATGGGGGGAGTAGATTTTGTCCCCATCTTTTCTATAAAATTTCAATTATGCTTAAAACTAACAGATATACTGTTTTCTTATGGCTTTCATGGAGACGAATTTTTGCTTCTCGAGGCCAACAGACTTCTGAGGGCCGGTCGCTACTTTGTGTGGGCAGCACAGCCTGTATACAAACATGAAGAGAGCTTACAAGAACAATGGAAAGGTAGCTAATAATTTCTTTGTTGCTCATAATAGTTGTAATAGATGTGAATATTTGCTTCTTTTTTGAAAGCTTTTACAGTTATCACCAATTGCCAGGAAGCCCAAAAAGAAAAGAAATTCACCCCACTCCACCTTTTCTTAGATGATTTTATTTTTATTGTATACAGTATCTTTTAATGGGGTGACGGCTGATAGATACTGCATTCTTAGGATCTATTGGTTTCTCCCTACATCCTGTTTCTGTGATTTGATTCCAACACTATATTTTTTGGTATCAAATCACCTAGACACCTAAATAATAATATTATCAGATACTAGCTCTGAACAAAATGATATTTGCACTCAACAGAAATGGAGAATCTTACCGCTCGCCTTTGTTGGGAACTTGTACGGAAAGAGGGTTATATTGCTATATGGCGGAAACCTATGACCAATAGCTGCTACCTTAGTCGTGACATTGCCGTGCATCCTCCGTTATGTGAGTCCAATGATGATCCGGATGATGTTTGGTATGACCCCTTATAAATGTGCAATTCACATACATATCACTCACATGTTTCATTTTTTGTATTCCTCATTGCTTGAACGAAGAGTCAAAGTTGTTCGAGATTGATTGTTCTCCGAATCCCAAAAAGTTTTCCTGAAACTTTTGGTTTAAATACTGTGGTTTTGGCCTTCTATTTGGAAGATGATATAGTAGTTTGGCTTGTCAATCAGATGTTTTATATTGCTGAAAGATGGCATTTCATCACTAATGCATGTTTTTTCTTACTTCCAAATTTGTCTACCCACTTTTTTTTTGACCAAGTCTACCCACTTTTATTGTAATGACATATATATAAATGAGAGGGTGAGGGGAATAAATTTATACCGTGGAAAAAGACATGGATGGCCATGAATTCATGATTACAAGTTAAGTGATCACATTATCACTTAAAAAAGTCACATGACTTTTTGTTTTAATTTTAACTTGACATGATTTAGTCTATGGCTATGATTTGTTCCTCTTGCCCTCTCATTATAAAAATCCTGTCACTTGATACACTTAAAAGAATATGCAATAGATGAGCTAAAACCTTTTTGAAGAATCCATAAACAACTTGTACACATGCTGCCCATATTAGATGATCCTGAACATCTTGAGAACACTTTATGTTTAATATTATGTCAAGGAAACAAACATGAAAATTTCTGATAACTATGAAACATTTTGCAGGTATGTTGGTCTTAAGGCATGCATAACTCAGTTACCTAGTAATCGGTATGGAGCCAATGTTACTAAGTGGCCTTCACGACTTCATCAACCACCAGACAGGCTTCAAAACATCAAAATGGATGCCAATATATCCAGAAAGGAACTCTTGAAGGCCGAATCAAAATATTGGAATGAAATAATAGATAGTTATGTGCGGGCTTTCCATTGGAAGGAGTACAACCTGAGAAATGTGATGGACATGAGGGCAGGTTTTGGAGGGTATTGTAGTGTGTTTTTCTCTTTTTGATTCCATTAGTTATCAGGTTTGTGTAGAATGATTATTGTCTTTGTGTATTATCTGGTAACTTTCATTTTGATAATGGCAGGTTTGCTGCAGCACTGCATGATCTCCAGATTGACTGTTGGGTTATGAATGTCGTTCCTGTTAGTGGATTCAATACCTTGCCTGTTATATATGATCGAGGGCTGATTGGACTTATGCACGATTGGTAATAGAAATTTGCTTATGTTTTAATTATGTTGCTTTTATTCTGATTTGATGTGATTGATGATTATATACTTCAGTGAATTTGTCACCGTAGCAGCATAATTATCTTAGCTAACCATATTGGCATGTGAAATTTGACGGGTCATATTGGTTTCTGATGTAAGAATAATGTTCAAGTTCTCGAAAAGCATGAGGAAAATGTTTCAATATAATAGCGCGCGCACACACATATGTTACGGTTCATTCATATCTTTTGAAGCCTTTTGCAAAAAATGAACAGGTTCTGGGATCAATACATTAGTATCGGCCATGGATCCTCTAACATCCACACTTGTGAATGTTAGAGGATCCATGCCCCAATAGTAACTGTTATTTGCAAACATATATGGTATATAAGAATATAGATTTTTATGATTGAAAGTCAGTAATATATGATTATAAATTTATAATTGATATATGAATATGCATTTTAGTTTACCCAAGTAGGATGAGAGCGCACTGTAACAATTTTTTCGTCAGTAATCAAAGAGTTTCGCATGCCTGCTGCTATGGCATTGATTTTGACTAGAAGATACTTGATAGGGAACTGTGACATTGCCTGATTGACTCCACCTACTAGGATAAGGCTTGGTTGTGGTTGAGATAGTTGCCGGAAGAGGTTAAACAATTATAGGCAGCATTTAATTTATTAAGCAATTATCGTTCCTAGAGCATGGCTAAAACACAAGTGTCGTGTGGATACTGAGTGCGCAGGTTCAAACCTGCAACGCTCCACTTTTCCCTCCTTATCCTTCTACCCTTGAAGGT
Organism: Oxytropis ochrocephala; assembly: GCA_020916435.1. Taxonomy (NCBI): domain Eukaryota; kingdom Viridiplantae; phylum Streptophyta; class Magnoliopsida; order Fabales; family Fabaceae; genus Oxytropis; species Oxytropis ochrocephala. Next base: position 21,969,381 of record CM037090.1, on the reverse strand, counting down.
TTGCACTAAAGACAAAAAAGAAATGTCAAATATTTTGATTTGTTTGTTTCCGCTGTAATTGTTGATTAGGAATAGTGTAATTATCCTGATGTTGAAATTTTTTCACCTTAACAGGTGCGAGCCTTTTGATACATACCCAAGAACATATGATCTGCTACATGCAGCAGGCCTCTTCTCTGTTGAAAAAAAGAGGTTAATCATTATTCTATACTTTATTTCTCTATTGCCACCTGTCATTTTGTTATAAATTATTATTTATTCAATTTATTTCTCAGGAAAAGTGTAATATCTCAACCATCATGCTCGAGATGGATCGAATGCTAAGACCAGGTGGGCGTGTATATATACGTGACTCCATACATGTTATCGGTGAACTTGAAGAAATTGCAGTCGCAATGGGGTGGATGGCTGCCCAGAATGATGTGGGAGAGGGTCCCTATGCAAGCTGGAAGATATTAAGGTGTGAGAAGCCCTTCTGAATTAATCAGCAGTTGCTAGCATTGTTTCCGTGGTGGAAAGCCTGTTGATGTGAAAGCTGCAATATATAGCTTCAACCTAGACGCACGTTGAGGACCCTAATTACTAAGGGTGTGTTTGGATTAGAAGAGGGAGAGAAGAGAGAGAGTGAGAGAAGAGAGAAAGAAGTGAGAAATAGAGTAGATTAGAGGTGTTGTTTGGTTTAAGAGAAAGAGAAAGAGGCACAACTCTCTCTTCCCTATTTCTCTTCTCTTTCCCTCAAACCAAACAACTCTTAAAAGATCCAAATATGGGCTCTTGCAACTGGAACATGGTAGTCTACGTGAAATCTCATTTTAGTGCAAGAAATGTGACAACAGCTAACCCTTGTTGAATCCCCCCCACTAAGGAATTTTCTTATAAACACATTTTTTGAAGTTGTCCTATAATATATCTCAACCGTATATTACCTGTGGTTGATGTAAGCTTAGATGAGGAATTGTGAAGGATAACCAAATGCTTGAAAATCTGTTAATTATTGGGAGAAAGGTTCACCTATTGTAATATGTTCTGTTCTGAATTAAAGTTACTTTAGTTACAAGATTGCTGAATGTTCGAAACCATATATGCAGATACTTTCAAACAAAGGATAGGAAGTTAATTTTATTGTTTGAGGACGTGCCGTTAGTCACAATGTCGTCTATTGGATTCTAGGTATAACTGCAATATATTGTTAGATCATGTTTTTTTAGATGAGTTTCAAGTTTATTGGATTCTAGACAGAATTGCTTGATGGTTTTAGGAAACGATAGTGGCAATACATATTTAATTTTTTTTTTTTTAAATGGTGAGATATTGTTGGTGCATGAGTAAAAGCTTTTTACAATGTGCGTAATCTTTAACTCATCTACAAAGAGTTTTAGAGTATCCATTCAGTGCTACATAAACTATTTCTTTAGTCTATAATAATAAAATGATAAAATAAACTTATTGTTTTCATGTAAACTATAAACTGTTTTTAGAGGCTGTCTTGGAGGAATTATGGAAATAAGCTTAAAATAGCTTATTGACATGTAAATAAGTTGTTTTCATAACTCAAATAGTCTCATGAGAATTTATGCTAGTAGAAAAAGCTAAATAAGTTAGTCTAAGAAGACTCTAAATTCTTAATTGTCTATAATGAGGTGAAACCATTTAATATTAAAATATTGGCAAAATTTCATCTTTAGTAATTTAATAAGTAGACTCTAAATTCCCAACTGTCTTTGAGTTGGAAGATTCTTCAACTTCAGAATAACCTAGGCCAGTAGTACCTGTCTTTGAAGTACTGTATTGAACTTATGACTTTAATAAAATTAGTTGATTAGTTGATTAGTTGATTTATACTAATGATTAAAACAAAATATGGCAATATACTGTTTCCTCAAATGAACTAAAATTATATATACTAGTTCTAATACCCGTGCGATGCACGGGTCGGTTAAATCCGATTTTTGTAAACTATAGTCTTTTTTAGTTTGGACAATTGTTGGTTACTTTCAGAATTTTATAGTGCTTTCAATAAAAGACTAATATCTCTCACATGCTAAGGAATAAATTCCGCCTTTGGTCGATCTGAGTTTATCCACTACCGGAATCGAATTCGAGAGCACCAGGTCATCCCCCGTGTCCTAAAGGTGGCCTATGCCACTGGGACAATGGTGTTGGTTTGTAAATTATAGTCCAATAAAGGTGTATAAAAATTAAACTATAACTATAAGTCAAATAAGGATTAAAAAATTAAAAGGGAACATTAAACAAATACATTGAAATTGAACATTCATAGATGATGATGATGATAATAATAATAATAATAATAATAATAATAATAATAATAAGAAAAAGTCTATAGAATAATAACATAGTCCGCATTTAGAAAGAAAAGAAGACAACACTATTAAAAAGTGAAACACATTGGTATCATATAGGGTTGGATGAAAACCACCAATAAAATAGAAGCACATTTACAAAGCTAAAAGAATGTGATAGGGGTTTTATTGAAAATGTGTTTGAAGTTCTCATGAATAGAAATTAAATTATAACTAATTTAAATAAGAAGATTATAAAATTAAAAAGAAACATTAACAAAGACATTAAAATGAACATCCATAGATAATAAGAATAAAAGTGAAAGAATTTTTATAACATAATCCATACTCATCAAATGTAAATATAAAAACTTAACTTATGATTAGAAAGAAAATAACACAATTAAAAAGTGAAACACGTGGGTATTGTGCATGGTTGGATGAATACCACCAATAAAATAAAAGCAGGTATACAAAGTTGAAAGAAGAAGATGGAGATTCTATTGTAAATGTGGCTGCAGTTCTCGCGGGAGTAAATGTTGGAAATTCCCGTGGAGTAAATTTTGCAACACTGTTCTCGAATATAAAATAAAGATAAAAATATAAATACCCATTTAAGTATGCTTCTAATACATGCAAGGTTGCATGAAAATCACCAATAAAATAAAAACACTTAAACAATGTTGAATGATGGGATTCTATTGTAAATGTGGCTGAAGTTTCTGTGGTAGTAAGTGTCAATGTCATATTATATATTGCTAGATAAATAAGTAACTCTCAGTAATGATTGATACAACCAAACACGAAGAGATGAGTTATTCCTATAAACCGTAAATTCTAAAAAAAAAAATAGAGAACATATCTTTGATTTTTAGTGACCGAACAAAATGGGTTAGTTTCACAAAATTATTATTTCTTTTCATCAAGTCGGTTATTTAGTAATGAGCTTTGAGCATTTGAATTGTTTAAATTTTTTCAACGCTAAAGTACTTTCAAAACACACCGCATAGCATCGCACTTTACGTACCTTGCGTATTTTAAGAGTTTAAAATTTTCCGAGCGCTAAAGTACCCCAAAACACACCGCTTAGCATCACATTTTGCGTATCCGAAAGGTTAAAATTGTTTCTGAACCATAAAGTACACAAAAACACACTGTTTAACATTTCACTTTACGTGTTTTGTCATGAAATTAATTTTTTTTCACCAAACCGGTTATTGAGCAACAAACTTTGCGTATTTGAAGAGTGAAATTTTTTGCGAACGCTAAATTATCTCAAAACACACTACTTAGCATAATACTTTATGTGTTTTCCTACGAAATTGTTAATATTTTTCATCAAATTGGTTAATAAGGAACAAACTTTGCGTAATCAAACAGTTAAATTTTTTCTGAACTATAAAGTATACCAATACACACTGTTTAGCATTTCAATTTACGAATTTTGTCATGAAATTAATTTTTTTTACCTAACCGGTTATTGAGGAACAAACTTTGCATATTTGAAGAGTTTAACTTTTTTTCTGAACGCCATAAAGTACCCCAAAATACACAGTTTAGCATCACACTTTAGGTATTTTGTCATGAAATTATATTTCTTTTCACCAAATCAGTTATTGAGGAACAAACTTTGCGTACTTGAACAGTTAAAATTTTGTATGAGTCATACAGTACACAAAAACACACTGCTTAACATATCATTTTATGTATTTTGTCATGAAATTAAATGTTTTTTTTCACCTAACTGATTTTTGAGGAACAAATTTCTCATATTTGAGCATCTAAATTTTTTTTTAAACTCTAAAGTACCTCAAAATATACTACTGAACATCGTACTTTACGTATTTTATCATTAAGTTATTATTTTTATTCATCAAAACAGTTATTAAAAAATAAACTACATGTCTTTGAAGAATTAAGTTACTTTTTAAACCTTAAAATACTTCAAAACATACAACTTAAATATAAAAAAAGAATAAAGGAAAAAAAAGCCTTAGACTTGGCGCCAAATACCGACTGCAGACTGCATACAGTATTGGCATATTAAATAGGATATATATATATATAATTTTGAGATAATATTATTATGTTTGTCTTAGTTCTTTTATTTAGCTCATAATATAGGTAAACAACACACACACACAAAATAATTATCTGAGTTTGAATCTCCTTGAGGACAATTGTAAAATGACTATTAGTGTTACTTTAATTAATTAAAAAACTAAAAAAATGTAATTATTTTATCCAAAAAATACTAGTAAATAGATAGCTTATCCAAAAAGACTAATAGTTATTTTATTTTGCTTCAAAAAAAGGATTTTTTTCGCCTTTTCACAAAATAAAAAAGAGAGATTATTTTATTTTTACTTTGTATTCATGAGAGTCGAAGCTAACAAACCGAATCGAAATTTATTCGTGAGCTTGAGTCGAATCGAGTTCGAGCTGACAAATAAAGTTCATCAAACTCGAATCAAGTTACGAACTAAATCAATTCTTATCGAGTTGAGCTGAACTAAATCAATGTTGACTCAACTCGACTCATTTTCATTTATAAGAAATTAGTTAAACTGAATTAAAACACCCAGGTATGCATTATTCACTCGTATATCAATCACACACAGTAAATTATAGTGTTTTGCACAACTAACTAGGAATATTTTGATACCAAATGGTTGGGGAATCTTGGTAAACCACACACACACCTAGATTATTTTAAGGAGAAAGACTAAATTTGAACTGCAATACTCAAATGCATGTATTACACATGGTATAATTTTTTGGCTTTTTTTTTCCCATCCCCCTCATTATCAATCCCACCCCCATAAATAGCAATATCCCGAAAATGCTCCTGTCATTTAAAAAAAAACGAACCGGACCTACATAATAATTTTTTTTTTCCGAATTACCAAAGAAAAAGGTATTTCCGAAAGTTTGGAGGTGAATTTTCCTGATTTAATACAGAAAAGTTAGTATTCCTGGTTCACGCGTTTTTGAGCCTAATTATCCCTAAAAAATGTAATTTGAAATTTTGTATTTTTAAATTAAATTTTTCCTAAATACCTTTTTCAGAGAATGTAATCCGGTTCACAATATATGAGAAAAAATACCTTTAAAAATTTTCAAATGTTTTTATTTTATTTAACATTTACATATTTTGTTATGAAGTTATTTTTCATTAAAAGTGGTCTTAGACTTGTACAAGGATTCTTTTTTTTTTTGGTTACACTTGTACAAGGATTCTACTATCACATACCCCATAAAACTAAATTGAAGCACTAATTATCTTATTAATTTTAACCACAGTTGGCTCATTTACTTGCCAATTCCTTGATGGAGCCATGTGTGTTTCTGTTTGTTTTATTATTATGTTTCTATTATTTTGTTTGTGGACTATCTTTCTTCCATGTAAGTATTCCCCCCTATATTATTAATTTAATATTAACATAAATAAAACAAGGACACGCACACAAAAATTGATGTAAATACCTTTAAACAAAGAAATAACGTTTTGACTCAAATCTTTCAAAATTGTTCGCGTGGCCTAATGGATAAGGCGCTCGCCTCCGGAGCGGGAGATTGTGGGTTCGAGTCCCATCGTGAACGATTGTAACTCTTTTTTCAACTTGGTGTAAGTTTACTTTAAAATCAATAAACTATATATTCCCTTCAAAAAGATCTATCTCCAAACCTTTACTATTTTTCAAGCACCATTCTTTTTCCTTCTCCAAATTATACCATCAAACATCAAAGTGATCTAAAATTTTACACACAAACATAACACACGCGACAATCAAAACAGATATATGTATTATGTATACATGTTTACCATATTGCAATCTGTGTCATATTTCCATGCATTAATTGTGATGACTGGTGATGAATACATTATACCAAAATTCCATTTCTTCACTCATCTCATTGTCACCATTACTGCCCATTATTAAATCCCCTGAACTAGAAGTTTCTCTTGTCTCTTGCAAAGAATACGAGGAGGATGTATTGATGATGGCTTTACTTCTTCTCTCATGCTTCTTCTTCAAATGTGTGTGCCAGAAATTCTTTATTTCGTTGTCTGTTCGTCCTGGTAATCTTGCCGCAATAGCAGACCATCTAACACATATCAATAATGTATTTAGTTCAATAAAATCACATCTTATCTTTTATATATAAACTATAAATAAATTAATCTCTGAAAATTGTGCATCACAATGATTTGTACTCACTTATTTCCAAGAATTCCATGCAGCTCGAGGATGGTTTTTACTTCTTCCTCGCTGAATGTCCCTCGTTTAATATCTGGCCTCAGATAATTTATCCAACGAAGCCTACAACTCTTCCCACACCTTAACAAACCTAACAAAAAAATATCATAATTTAAAGAATTAAACAACAAAACCATTTTGTTTTATTCTGTTTTCTTATGGGAAAAAAAACTAGTCTCCTCCTCTAGACATATAAAATAATATTGGTTTTATTCTGTAATATAAAGCAAAATTTGTCTTGATAAATGCAACGCACCAGCTTGTTTTGGAAGTGCTCGCCAGTTTCCGTGGCCATAACGTTGAATATGAGAAATCAGTATGTGATCCTCTTCAGGTGTCCAAGGTCCCTTCTTCAACCCCATCATTTCACAACAAGGACTCCTCATTGCTTGTAATTAACCACTAGCTATAGCTTTATTAGCTAATGGTTTTGATATGCTCCTCTATATGAATATGATGGTGAGAATATAGAAGCGGTCTAATTATATTAAATAAACTTCATGGTTGATGATACATATACTATTCCTTTAATTAGATTTCCAATTCATATTTTACCTCTTAGACCCATGAAAACTAATTTAATATGCAAATGCAACCTTCTTGGTTGCTTCACTTCATGACTTGAGCTTATAATAAATCATTCTTTTGGGTCCATAAAGTCAAAAGTAGTATGCGCCCATGGGAAGGAAGAATGGACTCCTGCTTGTGTTAATTACTCTTCTGCCCTATCTTTTCATTTTAAGTGCTGCAATATATTACTAATTCTTTTAGTCTCTCTTTGATATGGTTAATTTAAACCATCTTATAGACACAGTAATTATGAATTGGTGACATTTTAAAAACAAATTGTAGAGAACTAGCTATTTGAAACTCATATTTACCTATCTATTCATCATATATATATATATAATAAATTTGTATCATAAATAAAATAAAACTCCGAAGTAGGTGTTCTTTTGTTTGCAAAAAAGTAGGTGAAGAAGACACCGGGAAATCTCACGCAATCTTCAGGTAATCAGGTGCATGAATCATGATAGACAAAAGAGAATGATGGCCTATTGTGGAAAAAATGTTCCAAACTCCAAACTAAATCAGTTGGCTTGTTTTTTTCTCACCCTCTCCTACAAAATGGAGCACGCAACATAAACTAGAAATGCTAATCATATATATAATAACAAATTAAAAGAAGCAAGATATAATAGTACTCTTTATTTAACAAGACTTGGCAAATGAAGAGCATCGTTGGCTTGGCCCTGTGAATGTGATGAGTACTGGTGGGAAAACTGATGAGGACACAGACATGTTAATTATTACTATAACAGTACGTTGTTTGGTGTTGTTAGTTTCCAGGGGGTGTTTTAGTCAATATCTCTTCATGAAACTATTAATGCAGTTTGTTTGTAGCAGAAATATTAATGGTCAATGAGTGCCATTTGAGGAAAGAAACAATTGCAATCGTAGTAATAATGCCCTGCCCTGTCCTGCCTGCTAAGTGCTAACTATGGAGAGAAAGCAACAAAATAACTTGTGTCAGTTCTTGTAGTATGATGCAATGCAACGGTCAAGAGTTCAGGTCGCTCCAATAATTTCCATGTCTAGTAGTATATCATCTGCAATGGAGTGGCACACAATGTTGCTTAAATTTAACTAGTTAATTAAACTCTAACAAATACTCTCTCCCACACACTTTGACGCTCAAATCAGCTTAGAGAAAATGTGGCAGAGAGTAATAAATGTGCACCTAAAGCATTGGTAGAAGTGCATAGTTATAGAGAAATGCGCCAAATGATGCGGTTTGATTCCTAACCAATGGATGAGATATGATTTGATCTGCATAGCACTTTTTTTTTGTCATGAAAGTGTGATTTTCAATCATAGGGCAAAACCCAAACCACAACAATCCAAATGGGATACCAAAACTTGGCTATACACAACATTTGTGGGCGCAAGCTTCAATAGCTAACAATAGTTTGACAAAATAAAAGTGTCAACACTAGATGAGAAATTGAAATACAATGGTGTAAAAAGCAGAATAGTAAGTTTAACCAAGGCCCAGCCCAAATACAATCGAAACAACAAAAACAAATAAGCTACCAACTATCACTAGAAGAGAAAGATAATCAACCACTTCGAGAGTAGCGAGCCTCATCCTCGGACCCAACTATGGATTGGTCCAAGTCCAATCGAGAACATTTGCCCTCCAAGTAAAGGTTGCTCCGGTAGAAGGACCTCGGCTTGAAGTACTTGTCTTTCAATTTAGGTCTGTACTGCTTGACTTTCCAACCGCCATTGCTAGGGCGATCGATCAACGATTTGATGGATTTATTTGTTGGTCCGAGACGTCATGTCGGTCGAACCACATGATCCCCCTGGCTTATCAGGACAGACCTTCGAGGTCAGTCACACGTTTGTCTCGGCCAATAGGTTGAACCCAACTTCTTGTTTTTCTTTTGTTGGTTGGTTATCATCTGTTGGCAAAGATAATGCCTTTGACTCGATCGGTTGACAGAAGGACAAGGTAGTCGTCAAAGTGGAACTTCCGCTGCCTAGTTATTTTTGCAAGGGTCATTTTGACGCTTGACGATCGTGACAGTTGGATACCAACACCGTCGCTTCCACTGATTCTTTATAAAGATCATGACACTTTTAAGATTTCTGAAGGGAGGGATGAGGCTGTGAGGGAGACAAATGAGGCGGTGGATGTCCGTCATTAGACTTCTAAGCAAGCCATGGTGGTCACTCAGCATGGAGGCCTTTAAGAGTCGTGGAGCAAATTGTGGTGCTGAACCCCAGAGTTCCTCTTTAAACCACTTGAGTCAACGTCAACTATAATGTGCTAAGTGGCGTGTTGGTTGAGTATAAAGATGAAAAAACTCGACCTGAGGTTTAGATTCTCCCTGAGACCTAATTACTTGATCTATTCTCTTGTGCCCATTGCGGGTTTTGTAATAAAAACTCTTGCTAGTCCCGTTTTTTTGGGTTCTATTAAAAAAATTTGCCCTTTGTTTTGAGTTGGTTTACTTATCCACGTTGTTTTGGTAGTATCGCCGAATCTCCCGAATGAAAGCGGTTTTTGTACAGGTCTACCCTCTTATGGTTCAGTTTACCAAATTCCCTAATATATATTAGCACAGTTTTTGCTTATGGCTCCCACTTGGCTTTAGCCTACTCTTTTTACTATTTTCATCGGTTAAAAAAATCAATTTATATTTACACCTTTTCTCTTTATATTGTTAGTAGTACTTCTATTCCATTCAACTGGTCTCTATATTTTAACTTATAATTATGTATGCATTTTGATTTTCATTGATCTTTTTAGTTATAATTATTACTCCCTCCGTTTTCGATCTTTTGTACTTTTGGCTTGTTACACACAAATTAAAGTGACAATTAATTTGTCAAGTTAAGTAAGATCTAAAATAATCTTTTTTTTGTAGTTGTCTTTAATATTGAAATCTAAATAAAAGAGTTAATAGTTGTATTGAGTTTAAAAAACCAATAAATATGAAGATATTTTGAAAAAGTTTGTTGAATCGTACATTGAGTTTTTAAAAGTACTATTGTTTTGAAACAAAAATAAAAGGCTAAAAGTACCAAAGATTAAGACGGATGGAGTATTATTACTCCCAGTAGTCGATAATATAGGAGAATCTAATCTATATATTTTGGCAACCGGGATAGGGGTAGTTAATCGCAAATTTCAGCCAATTTGGATTGGCAGCGTTAATTAAGACACCACCGAATCGGAAGGCAAAAGTGGCTGAGGCACGCACACTCACACACTGTACAGTACACAAGAATAGAATTTAAGAATAGGTAGGTAGATACCCACACCGGCCCCAGATGCCATTTCTCATCTCACTCTCACAACTGGGGCCGGTGCTTTGCTTTTGAGTTCTCTCTTTCTCTCTCTCTCTCACACCATTAGATCAGATCCATTCTCTCTTTCTCTCTCTTCCTCAATTCAACCCTAACTAACTACACCCACTCTCTCTTCCCTTTTTTCTTACCTTTCTTCCCTCCCGTAATTCATTCATTCAATTTCTCTTCTCTTCTCTTCTCCAAATCTCTCTCCGGTTTCCTCCCGTCCGGTTACTACATTTCACCACCACAACCCGAAATGCTGAAAGCATTTAAACCAACATCACTTTCCAATCTCGATTTGATTTTGTTTCAGGCAATTTAACAGTGTTGCTGAGAAAAATCAAATCAAATCTAATCTAATCTAATGGAAGATACATCTAAATACGCTCACAGTCCTGCACACGTCGCAGTTGCGAGGCGCGACCACGCTGCACTGCGCCATCTCGTTTCCACCGTACCCAAGCTTCCCAAAGCCGGCGAAGTCACCACTGAGAACGAATCTCTCGCCGCCGAGATTCGTGCCGATGAGGTATCCGCCGTCATAGATCGCCGCGATGTTCCCGGTCGGGAGACACCTCTCCACCTTGCAGTGCGTCTTAGAGATCCAGTCTCCGCCGAGATTCTAATGTCCGCCGGCGCTGATTGGAGTCTACAGAACGAGCACGGCTGGAGTGCTCTTCAAGAAGCGGTTTGCACAAGAGAGGAAGCCATTGCTCTGATAATCGCGCGGCATTATCAACCTCTTGCTTGGGCTAAATGGTGCCGTAGATTGCCACGTATCATTGGTTCCGCTTCACGAATTCGTGATTTTTATATGGAGATATCTTTCCATTTTGAGAGTTCTGTTATTCCTTTTATTGGTAGAATAGCACCTTCAGACACTTATCGCATTTGGAAGCGTGGTTCTAATCTTCGTGCTGATATGACACTCGCTGGTTTCGATGGATTTCGCATTCAACGATCAGATCAGAGTTTTCTGTTTCTCGGTGAGGGATATGAAGATGGTAATGTGTCTCTGCCCCCGGGTTCTTTGCTCGCTCTTGCTCATAAGGAGATGGAAATTACCAATGCTTTGGAAGGAGCTGGTACACTGCCTACAGAAGCTGAAGTTGCTCATGAAGTTTCTTTGATGTTTCAGACGAATATGTATAGGCCGGGGATTGATGTTACTCAAGCTGAGCTTGTTCCACATTTGAATTGGAGGCGTCAGGAGAAGACTGAAGTGGTTGGGAATTGGAAAGCTAAGGTTTATGACATGATTCATGTTATGGTGAGTGTGAAATCGAGGAGGGTTCCGGGTGCTTTGACGGATGAGGAGCTTTTCGCGGTGGAGGAAGGTGAAAGTATGGTGAATGGAGAGAATAATGATGAGTATGATGATGTTTTGACTGCTGAGGAAAGAATGCAGTTGGATTCTGCGCTGCGGATGGGGAATTCTGATGGTGTTTGTCAGGATGAGGAACATGGTGGAGGAGGAGGAGGTGGTGGTTTTGATGCTCGTGAAAATGGTAATTTTGAAGGTAATGGTGTGGTTAAAGAGAAGAAGGGATGGTTTGGTTGGAACAAGAAAAACATGAAGGGTGGTGGTGGTGGTGAACTTGAGGATTCAAAAACTACAAAGAAATTCTCAATGTTGGGTGATCAGCAAAAGCCACAGGCTGAGTTTCTGAAGGAGGATATTGGGGAAATGAAGAAAGGAAAGGATAAAAACTTGAAAAAGAAAAAGAAGAAAGGTGGAGCAACTAATGAATCTAAGACTGAGAGTGAGTACAAGAAGGGTTTGAGACCTGTCTTGTGGTTGACACCAGATTTCCCTTTGAAAACAGATGAGCTTCTGCCCTTACTTGACATCTTGGCAAACAAGGTGAAGGCTATTAGGAGACTCAGAGAGCTTTTGACAACTAAACTTCCTCATGGAACTTTTCCTGTTAAGGTAACCCAAATACCATATCATAACCTTTAGTACTTAGCATTTTAATGCACTGTTTCTTTGCAATCTAGTGAGATTACATTGTGCTTATATTTATTTTATTTTCTGTTAAGTCTAGTTAGATGTGATCATGTTCATATTTTTGTTTCATCCATAGACTATTAGACTAGATACAAGTTTCTTTTGTTTACTGTCTGTGTCAACATTTAGGAACATTTAGAAGCTTCTGAATAAACCCTTGGTTTAATTCTCCAAATATTGCAAACGTCCATCATTTCAGTCATTGAAAGAGTGTTATTAAATAGCAGCCATGGCAGATTGTGGGGGTGGATTTTTACCAACCACTACTATGATCAATTGTGAAGGATGCGACACCAATACATTTTATGGCAGAAATAGTAGCTTAAAATAGTGGATTTTTGATAAAACACTATGGTCCACCATCCACAATCAATAATGCTTCCGAAAGATTTGTCATCATTTATTTCCTCAATAATGCTAAGTGACATTACTTTGAATCTTTGATCATCCAAATGCTTTATATAATTTAGTCTCATTCATCTAAAATGTCATCAAACTAGTCCCTAACTCAAGGCTCCTCCACTAACTCATTCATAATCATGTCATCCCGACAAAGAGGAACTAAGTTTGGTGGCATTATTATGCATAATTCAGGGACTAAATTGACAACAAAAGTTTCCAAGAACTAGAAATCACTCGAGTTGTTTTTATTAAGAAATGTGATGACAATTGTATCTTTGGAGGATGAAAATAGCAATTCACTCGAGTTGTTTTTATTTAGATGCAGTTTGCCTAAACATTCTTCCTCCTCCTTGAAAGTACTTTCTTTCTTGTTGTTGAGTTATGACCAAGTTTTATTTGATTTTGCACAAGTGAGAAACTCATTTTCTATTGTGGATTTCCAAATATGTTACTTGCCATTCGCTAGAGATATACCATTGTATTGTCAAAGAGTGACTTGACCTTCATAGCATCATTTTTTAAGGTATTTATTGTTTTTTAGTTTTTGTCCCAATTGAACCCTTGCATCTGAGTTGTGTTAAAAAATGAGAAGTTTCTTAAGTGTCTGGCTTAAACCCAGCATTCTTTAGGTCGACACATTTAGTTCTTCTGCAGATTAATTTACAAAATATATTTAGTTCATTATTTATGCAGAACTATATATTGCAAAGTTCCATAAAATTCCAGTTGTGTGTTTTGTATTATTCGTTCTAGATTTTGCTTCTAGATACGAAAACACTAGCATTCCAAGAGCAAAGTCATGCCTGCGCTCTAAATCTAATGGACTTCAACACACAGAACAACACTTCTAAGCATAATTCTTCGACTTATATTATTGAAAACAGAGATACTGAAATCCGTTGTCTTATCCTTTTTGAACATTTTAGAGACACCTTTAAAAATGTCAGATGTACACAGATACATTTCCGTATCGGCCAATATTTTATGCATGTCAGAGTGTATTGTATAATATTAACATTTCACATACTTAATTAATCATGTTATTATGCATATCTGTTTCTTGCTATGCTTTACAAAATGTTGTGTCACTGTTTCTATGTTGCGGCATTGTTTCTCAAACCACTGGTTATGCTACTGTTATGCAGGTAGCTATCCCTATAGTCCCTACTATACGAGTCCTTGTTACTTTTACAAAATTTGAGGAGCTTCAGCCAGCAGAGGAGTTTTCAACCCCACTATCTAGCCCAGAACACTTCCAAGATGGCAAATCCAAGGAATCAGAAGGATCGGCGTCATGGATTTCATGGATGAAAGGAAGTAATGGTACGCCATCCAGCAACTCTGAGAGTCACAGATATAAGGATGAAAGTGATCCTTTTAGAATTCCTTCAGACTACAAATGGGTGGATGCAAATGAGAGGAAACGGCGTATGAAAGCAAAGAGAGCCAAAAATAAGAAAAATAGGAAGCAGACAGTTGCAAAAGGAGGAGATGAAGTGCATCAGGGGAATGATGATTTGGGAGAATTATTCCGATAGCGTGGTATGTCTGTTATGGCTACTTTGATAATTGTTGTTGCCAGAGAGAAAGTGTAAAGAGTATTTGTGCACAGCTGACTTTACTTTTCGCATTGGATGATCTCTCACCAAGAAGTTATTGGAAACTTTTTGGGCGATCAATTGTCATTCTTCAAGAGAAGGGTGCCTCTGTTTTTTGGCCCTTTCGCGATATTGATCATGAAGAGAGCTTTCATCATCTGAATTGTTGTATGTCAAGTGAAGTGAAAATGAAGAGAGACAAAGTGTACCGCCTTCAATTGTTGTTGTATTGTATCTACATCTATATTGATTTGCATTTTTGAGTGGTACCACGGTCAGGATTCATTGTTTGTTCCTCAGGTTTTGACTATTTTTTGAACAGACATTGACCTAGTAAAATTTGTTGAATTTTGTACTCACATTATCGAATTGCAGAACCTCTTTTTTCATTTTGATTGTTTGTATCTTCTATGTTGGTTTTTCTTTTCACTTTTTTTGGTACATAATGGTGCGCTGGTCCAAAGCAGAATTTTTTTTAGGATTTTCGAACACTTAGGAAGGAAATTATACTGGTATGTACTCCCTCCATTCCTAAACTTTGGTCCTTTTGACATCTTTTTTTGTTCCAAAACTTTGGTCCTTTTGAGATACCAATGTACAATTTACCTAATTTTTTCAAGTTTACCCTTTATCAATTAATTGTCACTATTCACAATATAAACTCATTTGGATTCCCAAGTTAGTGGGTATTAATGCTACAAAGGGGTACTTTAGTCTTTAGGTATTACAAATGTATGATTTCTTAATTTGTGTGAAACACTCTAAAAGGACCAAAGTTTAGGAACAGAGGGAGTACAAAATTAATTGTGCTCCCAATTTGAGTCTTGCATGAAAGATGCCAATAGCCACTTGAGCTCCCCTTCAATATCCATGGCTGATGAGACTCTGGTGGCTGTTCAGTAAGTTGCACTTAAGTATTGTTTGGATAGAACTTATTTCAAACTTATGAAAAACAACAACTAATGCAAATAAATAAGTTTTTATGTATTATTCATAAGTTTGTCAAGGTAAAAATAATTTACGGAGATATAACTTTTGTTAATGAGAACTTATGAATTAACATAAACACTTATTTATCTACATTAGCTCAAAAATAAGCTCATCCATACGGTCGGTCCCATAGTGTGGTTACAGTAACCATTAAGGAAGATGTGAATGATATCAAATTCATGACATTATGGGATGAATGAGTGTGGGTGCTAATAAAGAGGTCGGTTGGTTGGGGGGAACTAATGCCTTCAAAATCTTTACATGTCTAATTCTAAATGATTTTTGGGTACTGTCTGTAGCACTGATGCTGAGAAAACATTATCAGAACAATAGTTGGGTTGATGTTCCCTCTGGATTCTTTCTTGTCTACAAAGTTATCATCGGATACATGTGAAATTAAGTGTTTTTATTTTGTTATAGACTAATGAAAGTTTTGTGCTGATGTGCTAAAAAAAGTACCCATCTAGCCAGCCACAAGGTGATCAGACAATTTCTTTAATGAACAAAATAAAATAAAATTCACCGCATTAGGAGTTCAGTAATTATACATACAAAGGATCATATTATTATCATATTTACCAATGACCTTCAAAGCTATTATTATCATAATATTTACAAATAACCTTCAATGCTAACAAAAATGATATCTAATTTACAAAATATTACCAAAATCTATCCTTGTTGACACTCAAATACCCAGCCATTACCTTCCCCCCAGTATTTCTCATTCCATCTATAAGGTATGACCAAGTAGAACCCAATGCCCCAACAAAAAAATCTGAGTCAGCAGCCATCAAGAAATTAACTAGTGGATAATTTGTGCTTGTCTCCCTACCCAGCTTCCCTTCATACTCTGCCATTGACATATTAGCCTTAACTTGCCGTCTTACCTTTGTATAGTAAAAGTTCCAATGTGAATATTCTCTGCTTCTGTCAATCACTTGCTGAATCAAATCACAGTATTAATAGTGTTAGTCTGTGTAATTTATGTCTTTGCGACCAGTTCAATTGCATTTGACTGCAGTTCTCTACAATATTAATAGTTAAGATTGCGATGCGGACTGTGTCCGTGATCGCAACTTAAAACCATGGCAACAACTGATGTACCTGCATCTCAGTGGAAAGCCAAATGCTATTAAGGTGTGGGAAATGACTCCTAATTTGATCAGCAAGCTGCATGTATTCTTCAAATTCAACAACCTTCATTTCAGATGCTTTGTCTCCCATTCTTACATGCATGCTTAGAAGAGGTCTAGGGACCCATGGCATGTGACTAGACCATACATATTCATCAATATCAGACCCTGCCTTGTCATTACTTTCCTGTGTCAAAGCAAGTAATTAATCCTCAACATTTACAATATATCAACTTAGTCTCTGACTTATGTAAAAAGTGCAAATTTAACAACTACGTTTGGCCAGTGTCGGGGAAGACTTTGAAGAACCATTTGTGCAGCTAATTTTCCAAAGGCGGCATGGCGAGCCTCATTCATTAATTTGCATGTGTATTCAGTTGGAAACCTCATTAAGTAACGTACAGCCTGAAAACAATATTTATTTTATGACAAGAAGATTAAAAATTACGAAGTAGTACTATACTACTCCGTTACAGAATATAAGCAAAAACTGGTCAACAGAAGTTGAGAAGTTGATGTATCTAATCCAAATTTTGAATCAAACACATCAACTTCTGTTGACCAGTTTTTGCTTATATTCTGTAACGGAGGGAGTATGTTAATAAATAAGGACATAAATCTAACAAGTACCTGTGCTCTCCACCACCTTCTATCCATTTTTCTATGAGAACCCAACAGACTCCCATTTATATAAGTCGTAGGTTGTAAATAATTCCATGGAAGTCCCCATTTCCTGCAACATCATTAGCAATTTAGCATAGAAAAATAAAACATATGGCGTGACAAAAACTCTATTGAGAGGAGAATCACACGTACTTAGGAGTTGGTGCAGTCCATATATGCTTGGATGTATAATTTTCTTTTGTGGTCACAATTCCTTTGCTCCATGCCTCTTCACTTTTCATAAGCTCAAATGCACGCCGACGACATTCTAAGGATGTTTCTGGAAAGAAGTAACAGCTCCAGCTAGACCGCGAAGACCCTGCATATGAAAAAACCGCTTATTCGAAGATTCTTATTGCATAGATTTTCTTGCATTGTTCATACATACCTTTGCAGCCATCATGATCAGCCCTATTATAATGGTTAGCAACAAGGACTCTTCCTTCATTGATTGCAATACCAAGAAGTCCACACATTGAAGCAATCTGAGCACCAATACCATATCCAGGTAATCTCTCCCAATCAGCAATAACGAACTTCACATCTGGATTGCTGCAGTTTAAAGGGTGCTGATGAATCCATATGTCGCGCTGCGCTTTTCTAGTTAAAGGATAGTTATCTTCATCAGATCCTGCAATCTACAAAACCCTCTATATGAGAACAAACCAACCAACAATAAGTAATACTACCTCTGGTCCACTTAATAAGCGACAATGCAGTTTTTAATTCATTAAATAACCGATGTATTGA
Organism: Oxytropis ochrocephala; assembly: GCA_020916435.1. Lineage (NCBI taxonomy): Eukaryota > Viridiplantae > Streptophyta > Magnoliopsida > Fabales > Fabaceae > Oxytropis > Oxytropis ochrocephala. Next base: position 21,951,402 of record CM037090.1, on the reverse strand, counting down.
ATTTAGTGAAAGAACGCACCCAAGGTGGATTAGCCTCCTCCTGATGCATTGGAATTGGCATGTATTCACTTGGAGGAACATGGAATGTATGTAAAAAACCCTTCCAATTAGTCCATGGTGGGAAACTTTCATTTCCTTTACGTTTATCAAGATGGCTATATAGTTGTGTTTTCAACTTGCAATTTTCTAAATGTGGGGCAATAGGCAAATTAGAGCCTCTAATTCCAAGGTAGTTTAAGTAGTCATTTTCCTGAGTTGTAGGTTTATTCAACACTGCACTCCAAGCTGAATAAAGCAACGAGACTTTGTCATCTTCGCCCTTCAAATCACTTAACCTCTTTGTTTCCTTAAGCTTAAAATTGCAGTTTGGTCCTGTAACAATCATGTCTAACAAAATAAAACATATTCTTTAGTCAATTTAATTTAATTTAATATACCCATAATAATCTTATTGATTACTATGGTATTATATCATTATGTCAGTTTTCTTAGTGTGTATTTGCACGGAATTGGATCCTCTCCATCCACTCTTCCTACATCTTCTTTCATCTAATCACTATTTCTCTCTTAGTTTTACTCTCTCTATTTTATAATTTTTTAATGATACGAGAGTGAAATTAAGAGAGAGAGAGAGATAGAGGATGGAGGAAGAGTAAGGAGAGTGGACGGAGAGAATCCAAGTCCTATTTGCACTGTATCAAGGTCGGCCCAACACCAAGGTCGGCCCAACACTTACTGAGGCTTAAGTGAAATTATTGGATGCATTGTAATACCAACGAAATAATGCGGACGAAAAATTTAAGTTCAATTTGAATAGCTTAAGTGAATAATTTAAGTTGGATAAAATTAAGTAGATAACTTAAATTGAGTAAAAGTAAATTAATAAAGACTTTTCATTTAATCCAAAGTTGGAATAAAATAAATTAAAACAACTAGGCAATGGATTGACCATGATCTTCTATATTGAGCGGACAACTTTTTTTTTAACATACTTCCTTGGGATGAATTATAAGCAAAATTTATCTCATGTTTTTTGTAATGAAATATAAACAAATATTTATTACTTCTCTCCTATTTAATTTAACGATAGTATTTCTAAAGTATCTCTAATTTAAATTGACCTTTTGTATTTTCAATAAAACAATTTATTAGTCATGAAAGGTAGTTTAGGCAATAGAGTTATCTTTTTATTGAGATTAAAAAAAAATTAAATGTGATTGACTAACTACCTTAATAACCCTTTAAAAAAACTACCTTAAAAACCTTGAATTGATCAAACTGTTCCATATAATTCATTCTAGAGGGAGTAGTATTTAGGATGTGATTAAAAATTGATAAATGTCAAATGTGTAAAGGTGAAAAAATAATAATGAAATTGGGAGTTGACTTGACTATGATTACCCTTAAGACCAACAAACCAATAAAAATTTTCCTAAAAAAACAAATCAATAAAAATTTAAAGCAAAATTAGCAGTTATGGTAGTTGAACTTGAACCCAAGGAATTGAGGATTGGGGGACAAGAATTAATTATTAATATTACATAAAAATAAAATTTCGAGGCATTTTATTTGAGGTCTAATTAATTGTCTGAGTCTTGGGCCGAGCGTACACTATATAAAAAAACATAATTGTAATAGAATTATGCAAGACAATGCATATTATTATTGTACTTTCTCTCTATCCTTAATACTCCCCTTAAGCAAATAAAGTCAATGGTTATTAAAGTATACATGACGTAAAGCAAGTAATTAATTATCAAAAGTTGTTTCATGCCTTAACTCCTTCTAATCGAATTTTAAAAATAATTCTTGATTTTGCTTAATAAAAATTCTATCTTTGAAATCTAGTCGTACGATCAAGATCAGACAGCCTTAAGCTTAATGATTACGTGACTGCATGATGCAGTCACAACTGCACGCAAATTGAATCCCTTCTCCTCATCATGTTTGCTTCACGAATAAACATCCTCGAATAAACCAAACTTTGAAGGGAAAAAAAGTAGCAACTCACAAGAACTCACGAGCACATTTGCCCAAAATAAATTAATCTCAATTCTTGTTTTTTCTCAAAACAATAGAAAAAGAAATAGGCCAAGACGCATGTTTGTAAGCTATGAAATAGTTTCACAAGTATTTATATCGATAGATAAACTATTAGATGGTTTCAGAAGTGTTTATGTCGATAGATAAAAAAATGTGAGTAGATAAACAGAAAGAGTTAGAGAGATTCTTGAAATTGACTTACTGGTATTGTTGTGAGAAGCTGAATCAGCCATTGACATGGTTGAAAATAAAACAGGTCCAAACTGAAAGGTACCAAAGGAAGTCAAAGCAGCCAAGAACAGAGAAGTGAGGCAAATTCCACATAAAAATCCAACCACACAAATTTGACAAGGAAATGAACTTCCCATTTGCAATGCTTTTTGAGAAACCACCCTCTCAATACTCTTCTGATTCAATTGCTCCATTTCACTTTCTCTCTTTCAACTATTCCTTTCTTCAAGGTTATGAAAAAGAGTTGAAATTGTAAGGTTGAAAGGAAAAGAAAAAGTATGAGCTGAGAATACATGCAGTGAAAAGGACAAAAGTTAGAATCGTGGGAGAAGATAAGAATATGAAGAAACAACACAGCTTTAAACAGAACACAACAAAAAACAGTAACACGATTTTTTATCTTGATGTAACATGTGTATATAACATATTAATATATAAATATAATATAACTGATTGATATTTTTGAAAAAAAGTCTAAAATGAAGGACCATATGACATACATGTGACCTAGCCAAAAAAGAAAAAAGAAAAAGAGGATGAGTATATTTGTGTATAGGAAATAGGAACAGAACAAAACAGAGAAATAGTAATACTCATTCATGCAATGTAATGTAATGCAGTGGTTGTGAAAGTTGAAACCTTGAAGGGGTGACTTATGGTGGCTACCAATGGAGAAGTGAAGTTGCATGCCACATTTATTTATATATTCTCTTCACTCAATCTTTTTCAGTTGTAGATGTGGTCCCCTTTTCTTTTCATAAGTACTAGTTTAAGTTTAGTACTACTACTAGTAGGATACCCGTGCATACGCACGGGAGTTGTTATATTTTTTTCATGAACGAACTTAGACATAATTTAAATAGTCTAGTACTTCGTGAAAAAAAAGACAAATTTAAAGTAATTAAAAAAAGAGTCTCAAATAAAAAATTAGATAAATATTAAAATCTAAAAATGTAAAAGTATCATTTAAAAACAATCGGTGCATTTATCCCGTGTTCTTGTATATATTAGTGTTAGTGTTGTTATCCCGTGTTTTTTTATATATCAGTGCAGCTATCTCGTGTTTTTACATGCATCATTGCAATTATCCCGTACTTTTTTTATATTTCAATAAAGTTATCACGTGTTTTATAATATATCAGTGAAATTATCTCATAGTTTCAATTGATTATTTTAGTTGAATAATAGATTATAGTAGATAGTAACTGATAGATGGTAGATTATCAAATATTTCAATGAAGTGTTTTTTATATATTAGTGTAGTTATCCCGTGTTTTTATACATATCATTGCAGTTATCTAATTGTTTTTTTACATATTAGTATGATTATCTCATGTTTTTTATATATCAGTGCAGTTATCTCATAGTTTCAATTGATTATTTTAGTTGATTAGTACATTATAGTAGATAGTAAAAGATAGATAGTAGATTATCAAATATATCAGTGCAGTTATCCTGTGTTTTTTTATATATCAGTGAAGTTATCCCGTGTTTTTATATATTAGTGCAGTTATCTCGTAGTTTAGATTGATTATTTTAGTTTATTGATAGATTTGATTTGATTTGAATTTTGAAATTTGAAAAGAAAAAAAAAGAGGGGAAAGTTAAAAAAAATAGGAGTGAGAAGAAAGTGTATTGGGAGAAGAAATTTGAAAAAGAGTGTGATAGTAAATTACAATGTTGCCCTTAGTTACATAAGTTGTCAAATAAATAGGGAAACTTGTTTGAGTAATTTAAGTATGATTTGTTAATATAAATAGATATTAGATTAGTAGATAGTGGGTAAAGAAAGTTGGTGAGTTCGATTTAAATTTTGAATTTTGAAAAGAAAAAAAAAGTAATAGAAAGTATGAAAAAAGTGGGAGTGAGAAGAAAATGCATTGAGAGAAGAAATTTGATAAAAGTATGATAGTAAATTACAATGTTGTCTTTAGATGAATTGTCAAGTAAATATGGAGGTTTGTTTGAGTAATTTAAATGTGGTTTGTTTCTATAAATAGATAAATAGATATTAGGTTAGATAGTAAATAGGAGTAAATTGTAGATTATTTAATATTAATTTAATTATATTAGATTATATAATGAATTAAAAAAATTGGGAAAAGAAATATTTTTATTTTAAATAAAGAGTGTGGGGGCCACTAATAATAAATGTGTAAAAAGTAAGAAATATTGGGAAATATGAGATTGAAAGAGAGTGAGTGAGAAAGGAAGACAAAATAGAATTAAAAAATGATAAATAAAACAAAATTACAAAAGTGACATGTAGCAATGGTGGACGAAGTTGATGGCATTGTTTTAACTTTCGGTTCCTGCAATTGTAATTTCAAGTTTATGGTTGTGACTATGATTATGATTGCTTTTGTTTGCAGTATAAAAAATGCAATGCATTCATGGCTGCAACAATGATATACAACCTTGGTTGACAATAAACGATGTCGAGTGTCGTTGGGGTGTCGAACAGTGGAGTTGGTAGAGGGTGTTAGGCGGTGACATTGAGCATGTCGCACAATGACGACAATAGGGGTAGCTCCTCAAACCAATCCTAGTGTTTGTTGGATCAAACTTAACTTCAAAAAAAAAAAAACATGCACAAAAAGATGTTCTAGGCTTCATTGGGCAGTCGGTCAAACCTTGTACCAATAATCCAGCTGAAACATTCTAGAATCCAACAATGTCTCTAGAAGTTCCACTGTCTAAAGAGTATACAACAAATATCTGGAGTAAAGTTTCCCTTAGCGAAGTTTACCCCAATCAAAGACAATAAATAGAAACTTTAAAACCAAATAACTAATTAAAGAAGTCATAGTCATAGGCAGCAAGGAAAATTTCAGCATGTTATCTGCAGAAGCAGAAACGCGATACGCCTTTCTAGGTTTGAGAATTATTTTGCTTTCATCGCCTAATCAATCTTCACCCGTTTTGCGGTGTACGGCATGTTGGTCATCCCCGCCATGTTCAGCGATGAATCGTAGCATCATCTCCCTTTTGCTTTAAGCTTGTATCCCGGGAACTTCCTTCACTCATGTTTTACGGTGTGCTCTTCGTTGATTCCAATTTTTCATGACCCTCATTTGAGGTTTCAAAATTGTTATTTGGAGAAGTGAGCACTGCGTTTGGAAGCGAAGCGGAAGGCTCGTCCGACTTGATCTGTTGCTCAAACATCATCTGCAGACGCTTCCCTTGGTTTTCAATTTGAATCGCAACTTCCTTTGAATCTGCATAATAGTTATAGTAACGCAACATTAGCCTCCCCATCGTAAAATCACATAATAAAGACAAAGTGAACCTTAGCTACAAATAGAGTACCTCGAGTTGTTCATGAAGTCGCTTCACGAAGTTCCATCTGCAATCGCAACGCTTCATTAAACCCCTTAGTACTACAATCACGATTACAAAGTATGTTTCGAACATTAATAATTTGTCTCAATACAATTAAAGCAAAAGGAATAAGCGTAATTATTGCAAATGAGGACAATAAGTATCATAACATAATCATAGCGAACATTGGATCTGTGTGGACCTGTTTTTAGCTCACATCTTACATTCAAGTATAGTATAAATAAGAAAAGTTATAAGGGATGTTCGCAAAAAGATCAGTCAGTACAATAAGAAAAAAAATTCTAGATAAGTGGGGGAGGGGACTCACGTTTTTAGGTCTAGAGACTTCACTTCTTCGATTGAAGTCGACTGTTTCTCGGGAACTCCTGCACGTAGGGAAGAAAAAGATATCCATATCATTATTCTCATAATTAGCCAAAAATAAAATGGTGCATATCTATGCGCTTATTAAGTGTATGAAAATCATATAGAGAACAAGAGGAAAAAAATTCAGCACATACGGATGCCTGTAAAGGACAAAGCAATGAAGCGTACAACACAATTATATATCACATACAAAACATCTTTCTGGACACTTTAGGGGTGAGGACTGAGGAAGCCCTTAAACCATATATTTAACTAATAAGCAACCTGGTTTATATGAACTGTAAACTGCCATGAAGACTTACACATACCTTCTGATGACTCTGGTTTGTATCTGGCTGTTCTATACTTCTGAAATTAGAAGAACCAATAATACATTAAAAACTATTGACTAACACGCACCCATAAAAGAGCTAAGAAGTGTAGACACCAAAGACAAGCCAATTAAAAAGAAGAAAAATAAAAAAATGTACCTGTAGGTGGCTTTTCACATGATAGATGGTAAGGCCCTCAACTTTCATTAGGTTCAACACACCCTTGGGAGTAGCCTCTGCAGACCAACAACATAGTAAAAAGGAAAACCTGAAATATTTCTGCTAGTGAGAAGGACAAGAAGCACAAAATTAAGGAGAAGTAAACATACTCTCACTACCACCAAGCTGATTGACTGCTTCCACAAAGGCCTCATGAAGTTCTGGAGTCCAACGCATTCTAGGCTTATGTTGTGATGTAGTCGATGCCGAGTTAGGAAGATCATTAACTTCTTTAGGTGGTACATGCTCCTGTTGTGCCTGTGAAACCTGTGTCTCCTGCATCAAGATGGAAGGATACATTAGTGCGTCTTATATCGAAAAAGCAGATTTCAAATGATGAAGAAACACATACAGGGTGAGAGGGATGACCGAAAGAACTATATACACATATTCACATTCATACGGTGATGAATCAAATTAAAAAATAGATAAACCAAGAACCTAAATGCACCCAACAAATCGTACGGCATGCTTATTTTATGACTATGCCTATAACTGGATAGTTACAGAGAGTTATACACATACCATTTGACCTGATTTTCATATGCATTATAGAACTAGTTCACATATAAAAACCATGGTCCTTAACCATATAGAGGGACGAGAAGCAACTTATATGTTCTAGTGAACTTCACATGTAAGAGAAAGCATTTTGAGACCTTGCAGTACAAACAATATCAAAATCAACTTAAGAATCAAATTATCAAACCTTTGATATTTGTTCTGCTACATCATCACTAACAGCAAGAAGATCATTCCAATTTAGATTAAGAGGATCATCAACTGAGTCTGACATTAACTGATCAACCAACTCCCTGAAATCATCTGGTTTGGCGTTTCCAGCCGAGACATAAGAAGCACTATGTTCGACGTTATCATTCTGAATCTGGACAGGAACATTATCAGGAAATTGAAAAATATCCTGAAACGGATCGGATCCCCAAGAAACAGCAGCATCACTTTCTTGAGGGTTAGAAATGAATGTTGCAGAATGCAATTCTGAAGCAGGGGAAAAAGTGAGGTTATCAGGGAATTCGACAGGGTTTGAAAACATGTGTCCAACAGTTCTGATGTTGGAATTTATTGATGCAGTCCGCACTGAGGAAGAGGGAAGAGCTGGAAAAGATGAAGACATAGCTCCGAAGGAAGGCTAGGCTTCCAAGTGAATCAATCACATGACCTGATTTCAATATGAAAAGTAGGGTGTATCAATTACTCAACCACTAATCAGAAATTATGTTAACCAAACACAATAATTGAACAAAATATATAAAACAGTTCTTGTTCATATCTCACTCACTAGTAGAGACTAAAGCACCAGAAAACGGATAAACAAATTCAATAGAAAACTGCACAAGCACCACCTATGAGGAACAAGAAGCTGCTATCCCCTTCCCAAATCAATTATTGAAAATAACAATAATAAGAAGAAACTAAAAAATCAACCAAGCAATCCCATCACTGTATGTAATCGATTGAATTGAAAGCAGAGAATAACTAACTAACAAACAGATCAAAATCCGCTTACAGAATATTTCGAAGGAAGATGCAAACTTAATATCAGTAGAAACGATGAGACGAAATTGTTAAATTCAAATTAATAATCAAATCAAAAGGAATAATAATAAGTAGAGTGAAGAGTGTCTATCATCTGAAAAACGAAAAAGAATCAAAGCGATTGTGTAAACAAAAGCAGGGTATCTTAAAGTCAGAATTGAATTGACAAAGAAGAATAGTGATGGAACGAACCTGAAAGGAAAGGGAGAATGCAGAAGAAAAGTGGGAGCAGAAGAAGTTTTAGTTAATATATATGTTTCAGTTTCAAGGATTCTCGTCTCGCCCCATAAAACGAGCGAGAAGACGTTAACCCACTTTGTTTTCACAAAAATTCTCTTTCACAATTGCAACAATATAGAATATGTTTTTCTTCACCACCCCCCACAACCGAATCCTCATTCTCCACCGTCGGATTCAAATATGGGGTGGTTTCGTAATTTCAGAGTTTGTTAACTTATAATTTTAATTCAGTTTATAATAATTTTACAAAAAAGGGGATATCTAATATGGACCCCCCGGTCTAACGGTGGATCCTCTTATTTTTAGTAAATTTTAATAAAATATTATTTTTATTTTCTATTTTTTATTATTATATATAAAATTCTTTTTTTATTAAAAAAATGGTAAAAGTCCACCTTTAAACCTTTTTTGAGAGGTCCATATTAGACGCACCCTACAAAAAACTCATACAAACATTATCAGCATCATCATCATACCCAATAGCACTTAGATGAGATGATAGGAGTCTCTTCCGGCTTAATCAATATTTTTGGTTCGAATTCAGCCTTAGGCAGGAAGAGTTTTGTCGTTTATTGTGGTTCATCTTTCCCCTCTATCTTTCCCCCATTAAAACTCGTAACCAGACCCCATTTTCACTCTCAAAATCTGGCTCTTATTAGAAAGCATTCATCTTCACTTTCAATCACACATTCATCTTGTTGCGTTTTGTGTTTTGCAGAATGATTCATCTTCACTTTCAGTCAAACATTCACACAATGAGAGATGCAGAACAATTTCTCTGCTAAATTTCGGATGAATGGATCATGGCTGTATGATTCATCAAATAGTTTATGTGGTGCTGACCTTGCTTAGTTGGACCTGCCAAGTATTTAATTGGAGATGTGCGTGGCTTTTTTTGATTGGTCCTAGTTGTAAGCCTATGTGGACAAACTTATGATTTATATTACGGTTATGATAAATAAATAATCAACCCAAGTGCAAATCAAAAAAGGCACATAAAACTAAAGAGAAAGAGGAAAATAAACATACAAGTTTAATTAAGAAATGAGATGAATAAATTGTCACATCCAAGAGGAACGTACGGAGAAAAATTAGGTTTGACATATATGAAAATAGAAAATTCAACTTCTAGGTTTTTCCCTCGTTGACCCAAGAAATTCCTTTCTCAAATCCTAGCTTTTGCTTCAATTTTGTACTCTCCTTGCTCCTCCCTTCTCTCTTATTAATCTTTCTTCTATGTTTTGTTATGAAGCTGGGGTGAATGCTGTTGGGGATTTGATAATTCAAGATGAACAAAATGACAATGCTTGGATAAATCTGAAGTCGTGTAAAACACTTTCAGATTGAATCAAATTTCGGGGTTCAACCAAAATTGTTCAATCGGATAAAATCAGAAGATTAATTCTAAGAGTTTTGTTCTTGTGTATGTTCTTGTTCTATGACTTTTAGAACCAGAGAAAATGATCTTGAGAAGGAAAAACTGTCCTTGTTCCTTAAAAAACTAGCAGTTTATAACAGTTTTTCGCATAAAAACTGTTTCCAGCGTTTGGCGCCTCACTGGCGCCTCGTTGTCGCTCCATGCGACGGTTTACTAACACAGTGGGCGAAATCGCCGCTAAGTGGCGCTAAGTCACGCTCCATGCGCCAATGGGCGAAACTTACGCCAATCTTGCAAAATCGTAAACTTAATCGCCGCCGCGGCGGTGAGGCGCCACCTTCTTAAAAATCGCCGCTTAATCGCCGCTTGCGACGGTGAGCGCCACCAAAGATAAAAGCGCATACATCTCATTTTATTACATTAAAACAAGCGTGCACTCTTATTTTAACATAATCATGAGATCAATTACACTAAAATATCCAACAAATGCTTCATCCATATCTCTCTCTTTTGCATGCTAGATTGAATGTAAATGAGACAGGTTGTGGTAGAGTGGGAAAAAAAGTTGTTTAATGTGAGGAGTTTGTTGAGAGGGAGAGAAAGCTCAAGTGAGTGGGAGGGTTAAGAAAGTTGTTTAATTTAAACTTGTTTCATGTGAGGAGGTCCCTCATCAAGTCTTCTTAAAGTCACATCTGGCAAAGAGATTGCCTACTCTAGGTGATCATGACATAAAACACAAGTAGAAGTAGACGGGTCAACTATGATATCCCTTCTAAGAAATTTTGTTCAAGTCGGAATTCGATCCAAGAACAAATTCTTAGACCTTAATGTTTTAAATGCTAAGTTTAATTGGGTTCAACCTCTGGTCGGTGCGTATGGAAAAAGATTTGTTGAAAGAGATCAATCCCTTAATGGGAAAAGATTTGTTTGGTCTTGGGTTCAACCTCTGGTCGGTGCGTATGGGAAAAGATTTGTTGTAAGAGATCAATCCCTTAATGTTTTAAATGCTAAGTTTAATTGATACCCTAATTTATTATGAAAGAGAATACCATGACTAATTAAATTAAGGAGTAACTTTTTTTTTAGTATGCAGACAAGTATAGCCTGTAAACTCACACATGTAAAGTGGAGTTTTCGGGTTCGAACTCGGGCAACCACAAAAAATATCCAACCTAACAATCAATTGTTGGCTATCCACGAGATTTCTCCACACTTTTAACGAAAGACTAATTTCCACTTGTGCTTAGGAGCATATTTCGAACTGGCCAATACTGAATCTGTCCACTGCGGAATAACCCAAGAGCACCTTGTCGACCCCATGTGTCACATTGTAGCTTAGGCCATTAGGCTAACGGTGTTAGTTAACATTTCTTATAAATTGAACAAAAAATGGTTTTTTTTTCTTACATTTTTTTTATGATCTCTTGTAAAATCGTTTTATTTCTCATGTTGGGACTAATAAGGTAGAATTATCATAAAATTGCAACCCAAGTGGTTTACCTATAGTTGAACACGACATGATTTGTATTTAACAGGACTGGAGTTTAAATCCTCACTAGTCTCTTTGGAGTGAGGTAAGTGTAATTCCCTTTGTAAATTCTCAAAGAGATCGAAGAATTTCCTTGTCTTGGAGAAAAGATAAATAAAAAATAAAAATAATACGTTTCAGGTGGTTCAACCCGGGTCAATTAACTGTTCAATCACGTTTCAATTCAGTCCAACCCGATTCTGAGCAGTTCAACCAGACTACAGGCCAAATGAAGTAGAACCAACCACTCAACTCAGCGGTTCCGGTTGAACTATCTGGTTCTAATAACACGGCATCAAATGGATTAAAAAATATTCTGACTGAATGTAATAAAACAATACGTAATACATAAAAATATTATGTTAAATAAGTTATTCAATAAAATATTTTAATGAAATTATCTTTACTTATTTCATTATATTTTCTAATTAATATAAGGATAATTAATATATTTGTATATATTAACATAGAGCTATAACTACTATAAATAGGGATGAAAGTGAAATTAAGAAATGCAAAGACTTTATTTATTTATATTATTTTTATTTTTATTTCACCATTTTACACATTCGAAAGGTTCCCCAACAACACCTTTTTTTAAAAGAAATGCAAAGACTGTAATTAAACCTAACATTAATATAGAGATACAATACAACCCCTATTTTTTTAATAAATAAAAAAAGTATCAATTTAGTCTCCTAAATTTTAATTTAGTCATCAACATTTACATGACGTGGTAGGATGTGGAATAATTATTTTTTTTGACATTTTAATTTGGTCTCTGAGATTTACCACACAGACACATAACTGTCACATCAACTCCATTAATATTGTTAACTAATTGTGGTTGAAGGAGGAATTTAATTGATACACGTTTGTAAATATGAAGAACTAAATAGAATTATTTGAAAAGACAGAAACCAAATTAAACTTTTTTAAAAAGAAAGAGACTAAATAGAGTACTAACTCTTTTAAGTTATTTTCTAAGTAAATGAGTTCAGTAGCTAATGTACTTTAGGTGGAAGATAAACTATTGGAAGTATTTTTTGGAATTTTATATATTGGGCGATGTCCTCAATATTGGTTGTCTTTAATAAGCATTAAAAAAAAATCATTCTTCCACCTTTATTGTTTTTTTGTTCTATACTTCGAAAAAAAAGAGGGACACTTTCAAAAAATTGGAATTGTTGAAGAATATCTAATAAATGTACCAAGAAGGGTTGGTCCAGGCAGTAACTGAGCTTAGACCTTACTCCAAAGTCTCGAATTCGAATCTTGAGTGTGACAAAAAGCTCTATTGGGAGTGAAGAACCATACAGATCGAAAAAACTGAATATACACGTTTGTAAATATGAAGAACTAAATAGAATTATTTGAAAAGACAGAAACCAAATTAAACTTTTTTAAAAAGAAAGAGACTAAATAGAGTACTAACTCTTTTAAGTTATTTTCTAAGTAAATGAGTTCAGTAGCTAATGTACTTTAGGTGGAAGATAAACTATTGGAAGTATTTTTTGGAATTTTATATATTGGGCGATGTCCTCAATATTGGTTGTCTTTAATAAGCATTAAAAAAAATCATTCTTCCACCTTTATTGTTTTTTTGTTCTATACTTCGAAAAAAAAGAGGGACACTTTCAAAAAATTGGAATTGTTGAAGAATATCTAATAAATGTACCAAGAAGGGTTGGTCCAGGCAGTAACTGAGCTTAGACCTTACTCTAAAGTCTCGAATTCGAATCTTGAGTGTGACAAAAAGCTCTATTGGGAGTGAAGAACCATACAGATCGAAAAAACTGAATATACACGTTTGTAAATATGAAGAACTAAATAGAATTATTTGAAAAGACAGAAACCAAATTAAACTTTTTTAAAAAGAAAGAGACTAAATAGAGTACTAACTCTTTTAAGTTATTTTCTAAGTAAATGAGTTCAGTAGCTAATGTACTTTAGGTGGAAGATAAACTATTGGAAGTATTTTTTGGAATTTTATATATTGGGCGATGTCCTCAATATTGGTTGTCTTTAATAAGCATTAAAAAAAATCATTCTTCCACCTTTATTGTTTTTTTGTTCTATACTTCGAAAAAAAAGAGGGACACTTTCAAAAAATTGGAATTGTTGAAGAATATCTAATAAATGTACCAAGAAGGGTTGGTCCAGGCAGTAACTGAGCTTAGACCTTACTCCAAAGTCTCGAATTCGAATCTTGAGTGTGACAAAAAGCTCTATTAGGAGTGAAGAACCATACAGATCGAAAAAACTGAATATACATGTGGTCAATCCAATCGAGAATGGAATGTCTAATTTGGTAATGTCTCAAAGTGGTATGCATATTCAGGTGTGCATATTTGAGTTCCCTCCTTCTATCTGTAATGCATCCTTAAATAAGCATGTGAGGGATGTGATAAAACTTTGTTTTTTTTTTTGTCCTGTGGGCTTCCTTTGTATACAAAGAAGATAAGATCATACTACGTTAAAGATGATGATTATAGACTAGGCCCACAATTGGGTCGATTTCTCTATTTGATGTGATGAAGTGTGATGCTCGGAGTGACTATGACAGATTCTAGTAGGGTCTAGTTATCGATTATGGTATATACGAGCAATAGTTATGACTAAAGATGATGATTATAGACTGGGCCAGCCATTGTAACATGTACCCTAGCACAGGGCCTCGACCCAATCTAAATTTTTTAGGGCCCAAAAATATATAAATACAGTATATATATCTTTTGTGCAATTATTAACAAAACTCTTTAGTGAATTTATAAATAAGGTGAAGATGACACACAGTCCGTTTCTGTGCCCCACACTCTATCTCTCATCTCTCTTGTATCTTCTCATATCATGATCTCACTCATTCATCTCTCTCTTTGTCTCTCCTTCTTTCTCTCTCTTCCATATTCTCTATTGTACGTTTTTCTTTATAATTTTTTAATTACATTATAATATATGTTATATAAAATCATTATAAGTATTAGAAATATAATTATAGTAAAATTTCCTTTTTGTTGCTTGTGTTGTCAATTGTTCACCAAACAATGTACAGTACAAAAGCTTGTCCAGTGTCGTATTGTCCAGTACTGTCTTGTTTGCAAATCAAACGAACCCTAAATATGATTTTAACATCTATTTTCTAGGTTTTCAATAAAAAAATTGTTGGACATTGTATTACCAATTCAACGAAATAATGTGGACGAAAAATTTAAGTTCAATAAAAATACTATTTGAATAGCTTAAGTGAATAATTTAAGTTGGATAAAATTAAGTAGATAATATAAATTGGGTAAAAGGAGTCCAACTTATGATACTAAAGATATCCTTAGTAATTTTTACTAAATGGGCAAAATAGTAATTTTTTCATCAATGAAAAAACTCGGTGACCACACCAAAATTATATTGTGGCAAACATGTACAAACTAGTGTTTTCATTTACCCGCTCACTCACCACACAAAAACTAAATTGTGGTTAATATGTACTAAACATTGGATTGTTGTATAATGCTCATCAAAAAATTTAGTAACTATTACTAAGAATATCTCTAGTATCATAAGCCAAAGTCGATTGACCATGATCTTCTATATTGATTGAACATACATTTTTTTTAACATACTTCCTTCAGAATTAATTATAAGCAAAATCTATATATATATATATATATATATATATCATGTTTTTTGTAATGAAATATAAACAAATATTAATTACTTCTCTCCTATTTAATTTAAGGATAGTATTTCTAAAATACTCCTAATTTAAATTAACCTTTTGTATTTACAAAGAAAGAATTTATTTGTCATGAAAGGTACGTGATTGACTACCTTAATAACCTTTAAAAAAATTACCATAAAAACCTTGAATTAATTGGTCAAACTGTTCCTTAAACTTGTAATTCATTCTTGAGGGAGTAGTAGTTAGGTTGTGATTAAATATTGATTACTGTCAAATGTGTAAAAGTGAAACAAGAATAATGAAACTGGCGAGTTGACTTGACCATGATTACCCGTTAAGACCAACAAACCAATAAAAAGTTTCCTAAAAAAACAAATCAATAAAAATTGAAAACTTGTAATATTTTTATAGGAGATCAATAGTGTTCTCCACTTCTCCCTTAAAAAGAACCTTTATATAGCATCTTGTAAGCTTCTATGTTTTCATATAAAAGGTTCATCTACAATAACGCTAATTATCGAAAAACTTCTCTTCCTCACTAGTAATATTCAATATTAACATAGAGATATAACTACTATAAATTGGGACATGAGTGAAATTATGAAATGCAAATGCTTTATTTATATTATTATTATTATTATTAGTTCACCATTTTACACATTTGAAAGGTAAACAATTCAATAAGTTTAACAACAACGACAATGACAATCACCATTGTCGCTGCAATGGCTAGTTGCTTTTAATGATTTGCATACTGCTAGCTTGCAACGTAATGCGCAATAGAAAGCTTTCCCCACTCCAAATCTAAATTGACTACAATAACGAGGTGTGTAAAAAAGACATTGTTTTGCGTCAACCAACACGTGATTCCCTACAATAGAAGAAACCAATTATTATATATGAACATATATAAATCATTAAGGAATCACAAAACCATGAAATTTCAACAAAACAAATCTAAGTATATTATAATTCATACCAATATCACTTGAGACAACAAGCAAAAGTAGGACAAAGCAAAAGAAAGTTTTCACGTCTTTCATTTTGAGAAAATGTTCAGATTTTAATGATAAGAGCCTACTAAGTTGCATCCTTATATTTATAATTTTTGATAACTTTAACGAGAGTCTTCAAAACATTATTAGTCAACCAAAAAGATATAAAAAAAGTATTTGAATAAATGTTGCATCAATATTTTACAAGTCAAATGCCAATTACTAGTTCCCAAATTAAAGTTGTATTTTTATTAATGGATATTGTCGCATACTAGAAAGAAGACTCAAACCAACATGTTGTGGCATAAGTGACAGATAGTTGGGTCTCTTAACCATTTGGTATTGGATTCAATCTCAGATTTGTTGGAAGAGATCAACTTTTTAGGGCCCATTTGGTGGTCAAGATTAAGAGATAGTATATAATAAGTCTATCATATCATGTTTCAGTCCAGTGTTTGTTGAGCCAGCAGAATATGATATGTTAATCCAGTGGACTTATCCTATCCTGTCACTCTAGTTGGAATTTTATCCTGAGTCTGAGTTGGGTGAGAAACCAACACGATAGGATAATGAAATAATTTATTCGTTTACCCTTCTAAAATATGTTTTAAAATATTTAAAAAAAATCTCATGAAAAATAAATATAAAATAAAAAAATATTAATAAATTTTTATTTAAAATTTAAAGTATTAATTCTTAATTTAAAAAATAAAAATATAATTTTATGATAAGGGTAATTTTCCATTTTATATAATCTAAAAATTATAAATCAATTGAAATTTAAAAAACTAAAATATGTGATGAAAAATAATTTTATTATTAAAAAAAATATAAAAATAGAAAATTTATTTATTTTTTCAACAAATGAAATATAATTGTCACATGAGTAGTTTTGTTATTAACTTATAATATATTTCATATAATCATTTATTAGCTTATTAAAAATATATAATAGAACTATTTAGTTATTTGTACAACTTTTTATAATTTAAAATTGTTTATTTGAAGTGCTAAGGATTTTTTTTTAAATTGTATAAAATTATTTCATTAGTATTTTTTATTATTTTATAAATACTACTAGTTTTTTTTTGACAAATAAATATTTTATGTGAATTTTTAGAAAAATTTAATATATTTTTGTTTAAAAAAAGGTCATATGCAATTTATTCATAAGGACGATTTTACCCTTTAAAAATAATATATATATATATATATATATATATATATATATATATATATATATATATATATATATATATATATATATATATATATATATATATATATATATCGTTACATGGTTTGGTGTGTACCAAACACATGATATGATAATGCCTATCCTGCCACTATCATGTCATGTTTCTATCCTATCATCTATCATATCATGTCTCTATTATATCCTGTGAACCAAGCAACCCTTATTTTAAATGCTAAGTATTCCCTTATTTATTATGAAAGAGAATACAATGACTAATTAAATTAAGGAGTAACTTGTTTTAGTGTGCATACAAGTATAGCCTGTAAACTCACACATGTAAAGTGGAGTTTTTGGGTTCGAACTCGGGTAACCAAAACAATTATCCAACCTAACAATCAATTGTTGGCTAACCACAGAGTCCCCACGCTTTCAACGAAAGATTAATTTTCACTTGTGCTTAGAAGCATATTTCGAACTGGCCAATACCGAATTTGTCCACTGCAGAATAAATCCAAAAGCACCTAGTCGACCCCATGTGTCACTTGGTAATTTAGGCCATTAGGCTAACAATGTTAGTTAACATTTTTTACAAATTGAACAAAACTGTTTTATTTCTTATATTTTTTATGATCTCTTGTAAAATTGTTTTATTTCTCATGTTGGGACTAATAAGGTAGAAATATCATAAAATTATTACCCAAGTGGTTTACCTAGTGGAGCATCAAATGATTTGTATTTAAGACAATTTCTTTTAGAAATATCATAAAATTATTACCCAAGTTTAAATTCTTACTAGTTCCCTTGGAGTGAGGTAAATGTAATTCCCTTTGTAAATTCTCAAAGAGCTCGAAGAATTTCTTTTAGTCCTCAACATTTACACGACATGGGAGGTTGAGGTGGAATAATTTTTTTTTTTTGGCATTTCAATTTGGTCCTTGAGATTTACCACACAGACACATAACTGCCACATCAGCTCCGTTAACATTGTTAACTAATTGTGGTTGACAGAGGAATTAAATTGATACACGTTTGTAAAATGAAGGACTAAATAGAATTATTTGAAAAGGCAGAGACCAAATTAAACTTTTTTGAAAAGTGAGAGACTAAATAGGGTACTAACTCGTTTAAGTTGTTTTTTCCTATAGTAAATGAGTTCAGTAGCTAATGTACCGTAGATGGAATAGAAACTATTGAAAGTATTTTTGGGGTATAACACAAAGCTCATAGCGTGTGTTATATCGGACTTAATCGAACCCAGAGCTCATAGCGTGTGAATTAATTGAAATGAACCGTTTAGGCAATTGAAAGGAGTGAGGGCAAAATTGGGGTATAACACACATTCGAAAGGTTCCCCAACAACCCTTTTTTAAAAAAAAAATGCAAAGACTGTAATTAAACCTAACATTAATATAGAGCTACAACCCCTTTTTTAAATAAAAAAATAGAGTATCAATTTAGTCCCCTAAATTTCAAGTTCGTCCTCAACATTTACACGACGTGGCAAGCTGAGGCGGAATAATTTTTTTTTGGCGTTTCAATTTGGCCCCTGAGATTTTTTTTTTGAAGGACTAAATAGAAGTATTTGAAAAGCCAGAGTCCAAATTAAACTTTTTTGAAAAGTGAGAGACTTCGTTTAAGTAGTTTTTTCCTATAGTAAATGAGTTCAGTAGCTAATGTACTGTAGTTGGAAGATAAACTATTGGAAGTATTTTTTGAAATTTTATATATTGGGCGATGTCCTCAAAATTGGTTGTCTTTAATAGCATCAATAAAATCATTCTTCCACTTTTATTGTTTTTTTGTTCTATACTTCGAAAAAAATGGGGACACTTTCAAAAAATTGGAATTGGTGAAGAATATCTAATAAATGTACCAAGAAGGGTTGGTCCATGCAATAATTGAGCTTAGATCTTACTCCAAAGTCTCGAATTCGAATCTTGGGTGTGGCAAAAAGCTCTATTGGGAGTGAAGAACTACACAGATCGAAAAAACCGGGTATACATGTGGTCATTAAGTTTCCCAACGTAGATTAGCCGCGTACCAATAACACGATAACAAAAAAAATCTCTATAATAAGCGCGGCAAAACTTTTCTCTATATGAGTGCCATACGCTTTAAAATATTTTTTGCAATTATCTACCGACTTTAAAGAAAAATTATCGAAAAAGAATCTCAACTACTCTTTTTTTGTGTGTAAATCAAGTATCCTCCATAACTGCAGAGACTAATCCCTCAAGTCGAGTAAGACCACAATGTGCGGCAAACCTCTTCTTCAAGAGTTTTAAGATTGTTACATTCCCAAGACTGAATTTCTCAACTACTCTATTTGTGTGTATCTATATTCTTGAGTTTTTTAGTCTTCCGTAACCTAGTTCCTGTGAAGAAAAACAAGAGTAAGCAACAATATTTTATAGTACGCCAATAACTGTTATAGAGATCAGAAAATTCTTCGCAAAAGACACCACTGGGAAGAATCTTTGGACTGCATAGAACTTTCTTAGGGATTTTTAAAGCCAATTGGGTACTTAACTCCTACAAATTAAGTTCAGCTCCACCTACTCAAATGATTGTGGGAGCGGCTAACTTGCTTGAACCCGATTATACATACATTATTTTTGTTACACAAACTATTTTCCCCCAAAACAGCAGCTGCTCACTGCCTTGAGAGTGCAAGTCTGTCCAAGAGGTGTGGGGATGCTGTAAAATGGAAAGAAATCGGTATCGTAATAATCCTGTCCCTTATTGGATATGGATTAACATTAACAAACAGAATTTCATTTCTGGTGTGAAATGGAATGTCTAATTTGGTAATGTTATTTGGAATATTTGGATAGCTATCAATAGGAAAGTTTTTGAACAGGTTCAATTCAATCCAATCGAGAATGGAATGTCTAATTTGGTAATGTCTCAAAGTGTGCAGTTTGTAGATTGCAGGCATCCAAATGATATCGCCGTGCAGCAAGCGAGATGCACAAAGACAAGCGAGAGAGGCAGAGAGCCGGGGACACTCGCATGGAACATGGAAAATGGGCTTTGTGGAGGAGAGTGTTCAGAGACTCGCAAGGAACATGGAAAATGGGCTTCGTGTGGAAGTGTGGAAGCCGGACACTAAACAGATTTCAAAAATGGAGCTACAAGGAATTTTTGTTGGTCTTTTTATTGCTAAACATTGGAATCTTAAGAAGATCATGGTTAATACCAACTCACTTGAAGCTTGGCAGCAGATTACACAAAACCTTAACCAGGCATATGATTTTACTGAGGGGCTTGAGGAGATTAAAGCACTGTTAGATCACGACTGTGAGATGGAATTTACGCACAACAAGCGAGAAAGGCAGAGAACAATGAAGTGGTTCATTTAATGGCTCGGCTGGTCATGATGTTGAGGGAGGCTTGTGCATATTTGAGTTCCCTCCTTCTATCTGTAATGCATCCTTAAATAAGGATGTGAGGGGTGTGATAAAACTTTGATTTTTTTTGTCCTGTGGGCTTCCTTTGTATAAAAAGAAGATAAGATCATACTACATTAACTACTATACCCATACATGAACACATAAACACATAAGTTTATAAAAACACAAGTTAATAAAGTGAAATTCTTTCAAAAAATGAGCTAATTTTACCTAACATTTATATAATTTTTAGTCAAACACTCTGTAGCTTAATAAAAAAACAAAAATAACATTAACAACGTAAAACTAACTTTAGAAATCCAACATATATTGTAGGACATAGAAATTCAACCTAAGTAGCCAACAATATTGATTGATAATTTACATTCTAAGGCAAAGTCAATGTAAAATTGTAAACTTGCTAGTAAAATCGAGAGTTCATCGATGTTGTTGGAGTTTACTTAAACACATATGAGTTTACCAAAGTGAGAGTTTACGTGCAAGTTATTTCGTTTTTTATTAACTTGAGAGTTTAAAAACAACTACTTAATTCTTAAATTAGACCAAACAAGAAATAGCATGACAAAGACCAAGTGACCCAACTAACCTTTTTGTTTCTTATCACGGCAGAAGGCGCTTCCACAGCAACATTGAAATGCTTTAATGGGATGGTTATGATCGTCAAAGTCAATACCATAATCCTGCAAATAATTTGTCATGCTTTGAGGGAATTCAAATGACTTCACACAAACTTTTGATGAGAGTGCAACTTAGGAGCTTGGTACACTATGACTGTCTAGGAATCTTGGATCAAGAATCTTTTTTATGGTAAGCTAGGATCAAGAATATTTAATACTTGCTTTAGATGTCTGTATTTGTGCATTTCTCACAATCACGATCATGATTAATGTGGATGGCCGTCGGTGGTCAACACCAATCACCACTATCATCGCAATCCATCACGATCATGGTGACATCAATGATGGATCACAAATCATGATAATCCATTGATTCACTATGATCACGATAATCAGTGGACTATTGTGATCAGTGGTGACCATGATCATGTGATAAACACCGCAACCATTATTGTCAATGTTAACCTGCATGATATTGTTTCTGGATCGCCATATAACCATCATGATCATTGGATCATGGTGATGGTAACAGATCCAGTGATTAGTAAATGAATGACCATCACTCATGCAATCACAAAACTGGCATCTAAGATGCCTGCAAGCATATGATTCCCTCAAATTTGCAAACTTTGCATATACATTCCAGGAAAGTAAAAATTTGACAAAACCATGTGGCTCTACTAACATTCACAAGTCATTAGACGTATTGGTATATTTATAATTTTTACTTTACATATCACACAAAGGATCGCTATTGTTTCTTTTTTCTTCTGGGGCATTTATAGCCATTTATAGCCTTTTTTTCTTCATAGACTTTTAATGGCAGAAAATTATATTTACTACATAAATGCAGAATCAAAAGAATGATTTATGTGTCACTATTTGAAAGCAACTACTTAGAAGTAATAGTTGTAGATAAAACATATAAGAAGCAAAATATCTTGCATTGGTCTAATGCACTTACCCATGTCAACTCCTCATATGCATTCACGTTTCTGTTTGTAAAGAGGGCAAGCTACAAAAAGCCAAAACAAACTATAAGTTCTTGCTCAAAAGTTAACTTTCGTAGTCCTCCTTGATTTAAGTATATTAATCTGTTAAAATGAAAACCTATGTCAACCAAATTCTCACATGATAATAATGGCGGTCAGGTGTCTCCACTTCAACAGGGATGTCTATTAGATTTGCATCAGCGCATCTGGAATCAAGAGCATAGAAACCATATCAGAAAAGAAGGGTTGTAATGATGAACAAAAAAGGAGCAAGGAGAAAAGGATACAAGTGGCGGGCTCTGATGAAAAGGAAAGGAGAAAACAAAAAATGTTCCATGGTAGACATAAATGGAACAACAAAAACCATCACAATGGAAAACCAACAAAAGCAATTTCATAGTTCTCTGAGACTTATCAATTTAATCATGTACTGAGCTTGAAAAATTAGCAGAAATAGCTCTGTCTAACATATTGACACTCCAAAATGAACATGTTAGGGGAAAAAAGTGTAGCAGCACTTAATTTGGAAAACAAAAGCGATCAGGCTAACCAATTTCACCCCTGAAGATTTTGATTCAAAGAGATCAGATTAGCAGCCTAGCACAATTTACGCTGCAGAATATTTGGATTGGCCAGATTTCAGCCTTAGGTGATTGAGCTGCCCAATTCAGGCAACAAGTATTTGGGCTTGTTCAATTTCATATTCATCCTGATGATGAGAAATATATTATTGAATTTTGAAAAGCACCTATGATTGATGAATCTTGCAACATTCCCATTATGCGTTGCATCCAAGCATAATGCCTCCTCATCCTCTAACCCAACTTCTGATCCCCAGTCTGCATCGAGGGTTACAGGATATGTATGCCTGTCATTGCTGTTTCGATGGATGGTCCTTTCATATAATTCTGTATTGGTTAAAACTTCCCCAGCATATTCACATACAAAGCATCCCTTGGGCAAATCTTCTAGTGGTCTAACGCCCCAGCCCTTTCCTTCTTGAGTCAAAAAAACCTGAAGAATAAAGTATAAAGTATAACAACATACCAATCATAGATCAAACGCAATAAGTGTATCACCAATAATGGCTTGTGAAAATAAAAAATAAGAGTAGCAAAAAATATGTGCAGGATTTATCAAATAAAATGCAGGAAATTGCAGCAAGGTGAGTAAATTGACAGTTGGCACACAAATAGAACTTAAGTAATGCAGGTATCAAAAAATATATATGACGTTGATACAACAAGAAGACGACCTCCACAAACTTTTTTAATATAATATTCTGAATTTCTAACTTGATTCAGATATTTTTATTACGCTACAAAGGTATCGAACAAATAAAAAGAGGGTCCATGTCACAAATCCTTCTCCAAACATAATGCAATTGACATTTTCCGTAACTTCATCTAACAACCATACAAAAAAAAACTAATGAAAGTAAATAAAATTCTCATCAAATAAGTTGCAAGATTATTCACAGAATAGTTCACCTGCAATTTACGTCTTAAACCTCGTTGCACTACCCGATTTCCACACTGCATGTCACATCCACATTTCCTCCAGCACTCCTTTATAAACTTCCTAAGCAGATGCCCCTTGCATGGTCCAACTTTGTCCTCATCCTTGGGCCTCTCAGTGGACAGACTTTACAATAGACGTAATGATGATCTTGGGGCTCCATTAACATAGCCATGTAATCTGTTAAAAATTTCTCTTTCAGCAAACCTTGTTGGGAATACGCAAACTCACCACCAGTTTCTTGTGAACATGCACAAGGAAACTTTAAGGAAAGACAGTTGCCTGAACAGTCAGAGCAACAACCCTCATCCGCAATCCTAGCAAGTGAGATATTCACATTCGCATTTTGGTAGATTATATTACAAGGTATATAATTAAACCTTGGCAAATCCTCTCTTCCTGTTTCATCTAATAATGATATTTGAACATTCTCTGAACCTTTTGTTATATCATCAAGAAATTGAACGGAACTTCTTTTATCAGATTCAGCTTGCTGCGGCAAACATACCACACTGTAAGGAGACCTATCTTCTTTCTTGTGTGTATTCTGACGCTTACAGCTGATGCAGATTTGATATTTCCATTTGAAGCATCAGGTGAGCCTACAGAAAATCAGAAAGAAATCACAAAACTGCAGATATATCGAGAAACTTCAAACCAAATTTAAGTGTTTGTACAAAAGCATATGCCTCTCTTATGCAGTAGCAGAAAACTGTTAGTAGAATATAATCTAGTTATGTTGTACAAGACATCCACATTATATTTCAGACTTCTTTTTTTCAAAATAATATCGGGAACATTGATACTAGAGACCAATTGGTTTCAGGATCACCACTCCTACACACACCTTTCATAGGAGAAAAAACTAGAAGAAAGATGGGAGACATTTTAGCACTTGATTTGAAAGAAAGTTCTATCATAATATAAGTAAAAGAAAAACCAAAGCACAAGTGTGGAAGATTACCATTGTAACTCGTTGAAACAGGTCCATGATGAAGCTTTGATTTCTCAGTTCCTAATGTTGTAAGCTTCTTCTTTTGAATACTAGGTTCACCAATTGGGTCTTCACGATGCCCTGCAGATGATGCTCTCTCAGGATACAATTTTTTATCTCTAGCAGCCATGCAAGGTATACTTGAGATCCTTTCAGCAAGCTTCTTTTGAGGTATTTCAGCATCTTCGACAGACAACACTTGTCTTGAGTTGTTGGTTGATGAAACATGGTTATCCCTATCTACCAAATGCATTTTCTGTTTTGGTCTTCCACTATCATGATAACTGATTGAAGTTTTTCTCTTATAATCTGCTTGCTTTTATAAAGAGTATTACAAGGCGTCAGAAAAAAATTGATGAATGTAGAGTCAAATGCAGCAATCACAAATATAATAAGTTAATAATAAGAACAATAGGGCCCGTTTATTTCCACGGAAACTAAGAAACATTATATATATATATATATATATAGCAAATATTTTCAAAAAATTGGAAATGGCAAAAATAGCAGTTTTCATTGTTTTCAAAAGTACATTCTCTCTAGGTAGCCATCAATCTTCTCACTATCACAGTTGTTCACTACAAAAGTCTTTCATTTTCTGGTTAGTCATTTAAAATAAATACAAATTTTTAAAGATGGAAACAAAAATGTTTTTAGAAAGTAAACGGGCCTTAAAGGTTAGCAGGTCAAAACATATAAAACAGTTGTAACTAAAATGAAAAATGATCAAATCAGTGTTTGAATATATAACAAGCAAAGGATATTTAGAGAAACCTTTTCTTCCTTTAACTCAAAGTATGCATCTTTTAGTGTCCGATAATTGTCTTCTTCAATAAGCTCCCACTTTCCACCATACATTTCTAGCAAATGTTTCAACACGGGCTTCACCTCTTCTTCAGAAACTCCTAAGTCCCTCATAGCTTTATAGGCCTCAAGAACTCTTGGATTAGGAGCCATGATAATTCCAAAAGTAATTTCACCCAATTCTATATTAACACAGAAGCCACTTGTATGCCACTGACCAAGACTTTTTTCTCCTCCAAATGGCCTTTTACCAATACTTGCTATCGATTTGAGCTATATATGTCCCAACAGTTAACGTTTTTTCCTGCATACCACAAAATGGAATCAGAGCAACACCTAAGAAAGCTTCAATGCATACAAAGGGGAGTTGCTTTAAAGCAAAATAAAAAATATAACTTTATCAGTATATTTTAAGGGAATTTTGAACACAAATAAAAATAAAGCTAAACATCAAAGGGACATTGTTAGGATTTCAATGGAACAGTGAAATAAAATATAAGAAATGGATAATTGAGTGATATATTCCTTTGAATCAGAGAAATTACAAAGGATAGTACAATTGAGAAATGGAAAATACTAGTGCAGCACTCTCGTGAGAGAGAAACTGTACCCTAGCCCAAGCCTTAGCCAATGCTTGCCTACCTCACTACTACAACGAAATCACCTTTTATTCCTCACCTCAGCACACATTCTGCATGACAGAATCACCTAGGATCTGCTCACACTCTCTCCCCTCCAACTCAGCAGAGTTGGTTACAAAAGTTCTCTCCACTACTTTGTGCTATTTCCCTTCCTACCCTCCTCTCATAAACTTTTCCAAATCTGTTCTTTCTGCCTACGTTCTCATCAGACATATTTCTTAATATTCTATGTTATTCCAGTAAACTGAAAGATCCTGATACAAAGCTAATGAGCCGAAACATCAGGATTTTGTAAACTTTCTGAATAGAACACAGAAGCAAAACAAATAATATGAAAACTAAAAAGGAAAACACATTTTTTCTTTGTGCGTAACAGTTTAGGAGAAGGGGAGGCCATCTCATTCCAAGGAAAGGGCGCGCCAAAAGTTGGGTTTACAGTCATGATCCTTACTACTTACATGATTTCCTACCAAGGTAACTGCTTCCAAAGAAATAACCCAAAGCATTTCAAGCAAAATGCTTTGGTCCTTAACCAACCTACATTAGCTCTTTCTTTTTTTGGAAAAAAAAAAAGCCTTTTTAGTGCAGCATATGTATGGCTCAATATCCCAATGTTATCCAATATCCAATAAAATCATAAAGTATGTTTTATTGCAAAGGATAAGGAAGAAAACAACAACAGAAAGAACAGGAAGAACCAAGCCTACAACTCATTAAAAAAGAAGAAACATGATTTGCAGTGTTTACTAATTACCATAAATAACAAAAAAAAACAATAAATTGTTAATGCAGCATAGCATGGGACACTAACATAATACAAAATACACGAATATATTAATTAATCGAAATTATAGGACACAAGACGGCTATGGTACAGCATATAGAATTATAATAAAAGAACAAATCTTCAATATTAAGAAAGAATCAATGTTTTGAAAGCGTTAATTAATAAGCCTTTACTATATATCTAATTGTTATGCTACATCCATGTCGCAGCAGAATACGATAGAGGTAGAAGATGACTGCTAGGGAATGAATCCGGTAACAATAACCGCAAAAAACCAGGTACAGCAGGCTGCGAATGTTGTACGATGATGACTGCTATGAATAACTAGGGCACAGAAGTATAGAAAGATTCAGGTATGATTGATTAATTTCTTGATGTCCTTATCATTGATTGTAGGCGCACATATAGTGTAGGATTACATCAGACCTAAAAGCACTGGCCAGCTAATGGGCCTTCTAGGACATTCTAGCTAAAGACAAAATAATAGCTAAATTCAAGGACAATGACAGCTAATACAAAAAGGACAATGACAGAAATTGAGTAAAAATGGCAGAAAACAGTAAAACTAAGAATTTACTAGCTTAATTGTGACAGAAATTGAGTAAAAATGCGCAGAAAACAGTAAAATAAGTTATAAGCTCAAACACTACTTCAAGTAGCATTTAAAAAAAAACACAATAAGCTACTAGAAAATGCTATAAGTTAGTCATGCAAAACACTTACAAAAGACTTATCCGCTATAAGCTAGTGGATTGAAATTGCAAATAGAACCTATATCTATTTCTATAGTGGCTATCCCAAAACTCCTAAATGCTTTCAATTTTAATCTTATCTTCTCAGAACCACTCATCCATAGTAATCATAATATCCTAACGTCCTCGTCTATGCAACATTGAGCTTACTTTGTTGTTAGCACTTTACCATCAAGTATTCAGTCTCATACAACAGTATTAGTATCTATTTGTTCAGTAAAATTTTCTTCTAAGCTAGAAGAGTACAATCAATCAAAAATTACATCTTAAGCATCTCGCTATTTCGTCCACCCTAGATAGATCCCATGTTGACATGTTAACTTCTTGTCATTTTGTTTGATGGACCCAAGTTAAGGTTCATTTGTTCTTGATTTTAGTTAAAGTGCATTGTGATCTTAAGATTCTTAACCCACCACAGTCATACTTGTGCACTTCAGAGGTAAGAGACAATTTAGAGGAACTTTTTTCCTTTTTTCATCATTTTCATACACCAAAGGATCCTATAAGCTCCCAGAATTAATGCATATGATATATGTACCTGAAGAAGAAAATGGATTAACCTTTTCCTCTTCTTGAAAATTGACCTTCTGCACCATAACAGGGGATAAGTGGTGCCAAAAGTCGTGCACTGCAGGGAGCAGTAAAAAGGCTTTTGATATTCAGATTCCAAACTCTAGAGACCAATATATAGTGAGATGAACATGGATTCTCTGCAGTCAAAAATGCATGAGATCCTAACTTTAAACTGTTTTTTGGGCAAATAAATAAAAAACTCCATGAAATCTTGACCTTTGATTGAGATGAATGCATGAATGCAGTTAAATTTTGACTGCAGAATCCAAGTTCGAAATTTTTAGTGCATAGTGAGATGCTGTAAATGTGTAAATTGATCCTAAGATCCAAACCTTCATAAATTGGTTTCACTGCATTTTACTTTTGTGTTAAACCTAACATCTTTTTGTGTTATTAAATCCTACCCATAGTGATTTTCCTGCACTCTATCGCACCCCCTCATGAGGAGATTCACCTCATCTGTAACTAAAATTTTTTGTTATTTTCAGACAAAAACAATCAAACAGTATATGTGCTATACTTGTAACCGAAAATTCCTTTGTTTTGAAGCAACGTGTTTCCTATCAAAACGAAACATAACAAAATAGCACACTGCATTGAATTACTAACCTAACAAAAAGTCACAGAAATTGAGAAATGAATATGGTCAAGCCGACGACTTATTTCCCAATTTTAAAATTAAAAAGTAAACAAAAATAATAAAATAATAATATTCCAATCATGCTTCTATTTTTTATTATATATTTTTTTCAATTAAAAAATGAAAACTTTTTGCTTCACATTACACTGTTTGTAAAACCCTCTCCATGCAAGCATGTGCTTATTCCTTGAGTAACCGAAACAATTCTAGAAGCATCGAAAATAGAAACCATAACAAAAGCATTACATTAACAAATAAATTGAAAGAGATTTCACATACGCATTCAAAGAATGGAAATAAGAAGAGTGATAACTTGGCGAAGAAGAATCTTAAGAACGAAGCAACATCACATTGAATCCACCGGAAGCTTCAAAGAAGAGTGTAAAATCGTAAACCCTGAGTGAGAATGAGAGGGATGAATGGAGTGTAAAATCCTAAACCCTTGCTGCCCCGAAAATCTCTCGAAATGGTAGAGAAATTACGTGCGTGACTGCGCTCTTATATTTATTTTGGGAAAACAGTAGAGTAGTCACTCTATTGAGTCGCCTTTTCTATTGCAACCGTTGATATTGATATAAGACAATCAAATACATCTCATCCATCCATTCCAAAACTTTGGTACTCAAAATATGAATTACTTGTCGCAAGACTCTTTTATTTTGATTTCAATTATCTCAAGACAATTATTAACTCTTTTATTTTGACTTCAATTATCCCAATATAACTACAAATTGAGTGTTTTAATATTTAACTAACACAAATTAATAGTCTTTCCTCCGTCCCATATTATATTTCGTTCTAGCCAAAAAATGTTGTCACATATTATATGACGTTTTACTATACCAATGAAGCATTAATTTTTCTTTTCTCATCATACCCTTTATTATTTAATTACCTCTTTTCTTCCAATTCTATTAATTTATTTTCCTCATGTCATTAATGAAGGGTAATTTTGTAAAGTAACTCAAAATTTATTTTTTTTCCATACAAAATTGACTATTTTTCTTAATTTGTATGAAATGGTCAAAATGTGATATAATATGGGACGGAGGTAGTATCTTAATTTCTATGTAACAAGCCAAAAATACCAAAGTTGTAGACCAGATGGAGTAAAAGAGAGTGAAATACAGTTGTTCCCAACCGAACCGACCAATATCTTTAAGAACTCGATCTTACCAGACTAATCAATCGGCCACGATTTTTCCGCCTACGTCTGCCCCGCTTAATCTCCATTATCACGGTCAACACAGTCATTAAAGAAATCTCTTATATATCTCTCATTTGTCCTATAACGGTCAATTAAATCATAATGTGTATTTATCACTATTTAATACCCTTGTAATATTATTATACGTCAATTGAAGTCAATAAATGAATCCCAGATTCACTCTTCATACTCTATACTCGTTCTAGCCATATCATTACAGTGTCGAGATATAATATTGTGTTCGTTCTTTTTCTCACTTAGAAAAACCGATCGTAATAATAGTACACATCAAACTATAGTACCATTTACGGGTGAATATGAGACCGATTTGGACGAGTTATAACTAAGCCTTATCTATTTTTAAAGTTTTGATGGAATTATTTTGTACACCAAACTCATTCTTAACCAACCAAGCTAAGTTGTGGTCATTTTAGATTGGGTGTAATAAAGATGGGCTTATCCTAAGATAAAAATAGTATAGTTTTTATAAACAATTGTACCTACTAAAACTAACTATTTTATATTTGTGAACGAATATTAATAGATATATTCAGTATTGGTTAGTGTTGATCCGTGCGAAATTTTAGGGAGACTAAATATTCGGTGTTGATTAGTGCGAAATTTGTTCATAGGTATGAAAAAAATTAGTCTTTTTTTAAAAGCGTTAAGACATTCCATAAATAACCAACAATGGTTCGAACCAAAAAAAAACTAAATCCATGTGTAATTCCCTAAATTTATCTGACTAATTAAATTTTGAAAAAATATTAAACCTTTAAGCTTTTGTTTTTAATGCTCTCATCTTGCCAAAGTCCAAATTACTTTGTCACAAAAGGCTTAATTACAATTACTTTACCAACAAGGGTTGGTCCAAGTGGTAATTGGATTTAGATTTCACCTCAAAGTCTCGGGTTTAAATCTTGAGTGTGGAAAAAACTTTATTGTAAGGGGAGAACCACACGTTCCGGCAAAGTCGGTACTCGTGGCCATCCAAGTTCTCCGGTGTAGTTTAGTGATCCACAAAGCCAGTGGAAACTGCACACCAAAAACATGGTAACCAAAAAAAGGCTCAATTACAATTTCAATCCCCATTTTATGACCAACTTATGATTTTAGTCTCCCAATTTTTTTTTCACAATTTTTGTCCCTCTATTTTTTCAATTTCTAAAACCAAAGTCTCTCTGTAATTTGGTCAAAATTGAATCTGATGTGACACTCAATAAACTAATGTGGCAAGCCACGCCGAAGTGCCATGTAGACATATAAATTAAAAAATATTTTTTTTTATTTTAATTATGTTTTTTAAATAACTTAAACTAAAAACACGTCTCTGGTAGTTTGTCATCTTCTCCACTGAATCATAGAAACTAGCCCACTACTCAAGTTGAGTTTCGACTTGATCTTCATTCAAAGGTTATGTTTGCTTCGATTTTGGTTGAGTTTTAATCGCAATCACTGGATCTGAGAAAATCCTAAATTGATTTTAAAAAAGGATGGGTGGGTAAAGAGAAATCTAATCAAGTAAAATGGGGTTTCCTCAAATATCTGACCAGTTTGTTATTAAGGGTTCGTATAAAGGGTTGTTGTTGATGTTGGTGTCGATGAAGAGGTTGAAGGAAACTTTAGATGCTTGTGAATGGGTGACGTGGTAGGGCGGGCGGTTTCCAGCATTTTTGTAGTGGCTTTCCACGTCAGTTAATTGAGTGTCACATCAGATTCAATTATGAGCAAATTAGATAGTGATTAAATTTTAGAAAATAGAAAAATGACCTAAATCGTGAAAAACAAACTTAAGAGACTAAAATCGTGAGTTTATCATACATAATAGAGAGACCAAAACGTAATTAAGCCTTAAAATTACAAAGTCCAAATTGCAAAATTTGAAATCCAAAAAAAATTATAAATACAAAAAGAAATTAAAAAAAGAAAAAGATAAAATAAACACAAATTTAGATTAAAAAATTTGAAAAGATGTAAAAGGAGATGCATGCATGCTGCTACGGACGTTGTTGTTGTTGCTGGTGGCAGTGAATTCCAGCTTTAAAACAAAACCTCCTTCTCCTTTTTCCTTTGTTTGTTTTTTTCCTAAAATTGGCAAAACCAAACAGCTTTGCAGGCACTACCATGCAAGTGTAGTTGTGTACACAGACCGACCCACGCCTCTTCAACCTGTCCAGCTCCAAGCACTACCCTAATTACCTCAAGCCGTGTTTTTTTTGTACAATTCATCTTGGCAGAAACTGTCTAAAACAAACAGAGAGAAAATCAAGAGAATAAGGGACAGAAACTGAGTAGAAAAAACAATTCAGCGCAAAAAATAGAGGGAGAAGACCACTGCGAGCGCCGCCCTCCCACCAACGCACTTCTCCTCCCTCTTTTTCATTCATGCTTGTTGCCATTGTCATTCATGCTGGTTTGCGGACATTTTGATTCTCATTTGGGAATCAGGGTAATTTAGCCTAAATATTATAATAATATATATATATATATATATATAGAATATTTATAAGAAAAATAAATAAAACTACACAGGATTATCTAAAAAAAAACTATACAGGACTTTAAATTGAACAATTTATTTCATAACAATAAAAGTTCTTAAACAAGATAGTTTTTCATATTTATTTTTCATCTACTATATCGATAAGCTAAAAATAGTGTAATCAAATTTAACATTTTTAACCCCTTCTTTGACACTTCTTTAACCTTTGTAGAAGTGTCTCAGAAGTGTTCAAGAAGTGTCTAAGATGTGTTGAAGTAAATAAAAAAATTAATTTTTTTGGGACACTTGTTTGAGGTATTGGACACATGTCGCACGAGTGTCGTACGGGTGTCGGGCACTGACACGTGTAGTATAGTGAATTGGTTTGATGCCCTAATCATATCTTATTAGTAGATAAGAAGAAAACAACTTCCTATGGGCTTACTAGCAATGAGTGGTGGCCAACAAGTTTAACGTTGTAACATTTTTTTTGATGGATAAAACACATTTCTTATAGGAAATCAATGCATCACCTACATAGTTATGTGTGGTATGTCTGTTAGACCAATGTGGGTGCTTTAGGTTGTAATGTTTTGTGAATAAACAAATGCTTTGCGGGATTGATTTCTGTAAACTCACCTCTATGTTTTAAGGGACCAGCTCATGTTGTTGCTTGCCAATTTGCCATTAATTCTAAACACTAATAATCGTTTCTCAATCTACTTCAGATATGTCGGTTATAGACTGTATTCAAATTGCATTCACTTAACTTGAATCAATGCATGGAATGAATTTTAGCACACCAACTGAAACAACATTGATTTTTACCTTACTCTCACGTACACACTGCATATTCACATCTCGTGCATAGCACGGGAGTGTGTCCTAGTTATGTTATATGATTGTGGCCACCCAAACTTTCCCTTTACTCATATCACACTATATATTCGTATTCAAAAAATGGATTCTTAAGGGTGGTTCGATCGTTGTGAATACTCTTAATTTTTAAATAGGTTATCAATAGTAACCGCTTTGAACTTTTTGGTTTGGTTATCACGAACGTATCCAATTTCAAAAATATTCAAATAATAAAAAACACTAATAAACAAACTTATTCTGACCATTAAATACAAAGTATTTTGCCTTCAAAATTGCATTTTCCTAATTCATTTCATAATAAAAAGAAAATAAATATCCTCAGAGTTAATATAATTTTGCACAATTAATTGAAGGTAATTTTATTTGAAAGGATGTCGTGGGGTGCTAATAATTTTTTCTTTCTTAATTTTTCTTGAAAAAACATTTTACTAATGAATATAGTGCCCAATCCAACTCATTTGAGTTTGAGTTGGGTTGGTTTGGGTCACACGAAACTTTGGGTCTAATTTTGTCGAACCCAACTCATAAAATTTAATTGGGTTGGGCATTTAAACACATAAAAACCCACCCAACGCCCACCCCTAGTCAAAGTAGTCTAATGGCAAAAACTTATGATACTAATGAATTTCTTAGTAACAATTATTAAATTTTTCGGTGACCATTATACAACAATTCAATGATTAATACATACTAACCACAATTTAGTGTTTGTGTGGTTAGTAACCACAATTTGGTGTTTGTGTGGTTACCGAATTTTTTCATTGATGGAGAAATGACTATTACACCCATTTAATAAGAATTACTAAGTAATTGTTAAAGGAGGCTAAAATATCCCTAAAATTATCGTAGAAAGACTATTTTCCCAACACTGTTGGGCTTCCCTTTCACTCAAACATGTGGGACTTGGGATTTCCCCCAATACACCCCTCATGCGCAACATTGTTGGGCTTGTAGTGTGTTGAATGGTAGGTGAAGGTTCTAATGTCATCTTAGAATGTGGTTTTGGACCTAACTCAACCCCACAAAACCAGCTTGTAAGGTGAATGTTGCCTCTTCATTATAAACCCTCTTGAGACCGTATCACTGGTCGATGTGGGACTTGAGATTTCTCCCAATAAGCTACCCTAGTATATTGGATACATGACTTTATAGTAGATTGGATCACATGAACACAAATATATGAGCACAAATGTAATTTTGAAACAAGATGTTATGTTAATGATATTTATCAAGATACAAACACAATCTATGAATGCTAAACCTGGAAAGATGATTAGGAAAAATAAAGTTATCATGAACAACTTTTTCTTTTTTACAAACCAAAGATCCATACAAGAGACCAAGTACAAACACATACCCTATTAATTATTAATTAATCACATAAAAACCTAATTAACTCTACTCATAGTCATCTTTTTTAAGTCGATAACTAAGTACCGATAAAAAAACAAAACCTACAAACAGAACTGCAGCCCTCTCAACAATTATTGCTGTTAACTTTTGGGTGTTGTTGTTGTTTCTGCTTTCCCCTGTATTTATGATTTTTGTATAAAATTAATAACAAATATTTGTGTTTAATCAATCGAGTAAAATAATTTCCATCTAATATTTGTGTCTAAGACTTTAAGTATTGATTAAAAATTGAAGAAAAACTAATTTAAAATTACCTGGAACATAGTTGCCAGACATGTATCTATAGCTTATAAAGCACTTGTCTAGATATATTTCTGCCAAAACAGAACCACCACATTCTTCCTTAGCAAATTGAACTGCATCGCTTACACATTCTCTACACTCACAACTCTTCAAATCACCTTCACACTGTGCAATCAACTTCACCGCTTTATAACTCGTTGTATAAAACCCATCATCACTGTTGAAAATCCCATTTTCCAGTGTAAAAAATGCTTCATCCATTAACTCTTTAAACGCCACAACAGGTACCCCACAATCCTTATGTAACATATTACTATTTTTGATTTCGTTGGTTGTTTTTGTTTCTAGAAGCTTTTCCTCTGTCTGATAATAATATTGAACGTAACAACCGTGAAGTTGAACACGTGCTGACGTGGAATCTTTGCACAAGGTGTTTGATATATGAGGAAGTGAAGTTACACAGTTGAAACAATCTGCTTTACTGATGTCGTTTCTGCATTGAAAAAGACCGGAGATGAAGGTGCTGTAGTCGAGAGATTCGTATGTTTTGAAGAATTTGTATTGAGAGGATTGTGTTACGAGGTTTTGGAATAAGGAATTTAGTGTTTGAGAATAAGATTGTTGGTTGAAGGTTTTGGTTGAACAGGTTTTGTAGACTAACGTGGTGTAATCCGAAACTGGTTTTGAAGAAGGTAGGAATAGAAAGAGGGAGAAAGTGAAAATTATGAGAAGGATTGTGGAACTGGAATGGGAAATATTCATTTTGGAGATGGTTTAATTGTTCACCTAAGAATTGCTCATTGTTCAATGTTGTAGTAGCATTTAATTTGGTGGTTTGATTTTGAGACATTGATTCGGAGGCTGGAACAACTAACATAGGATATTTTATTTATTTATTTATTTATTGTCTGCTGTTACTTTAATTTGGAATTTTGGTGGATATAGGAAGTTGGGTTTTTGGTTCGTTTTTCTTTCCTAATCTTATCTACCGAATGAATTAGCAGAGTCTGTTAATTTTTTGGTGCAACTTGCAAGTTTGAGTAATTGAGTCTGTGAACTAACAAAACGTCACAGTGTGACATTTATGATTATTTTTCGAATAATGCTATATCGCAGGAGGAGGAGTTTTTGTGGATTCCACAAAGTTGTTTTATGTGTTATTATATAAATAAATAAAAACACAACTCATGAAAAGTTAACGTGAAAATAGAAAGTTGACTATACTAACACAAACTAACTCAACACACTTATCATGGTGTTGACCACAAAACTACTTTTGTCGGAACTCATATTTTCCTCTTTTTTAGGAAATATGCTTAATACTAATGAGTTTCCAACAAAATTGATTGACCGGTAAATTAGAAAGAAAAAAAAAAACTCCAAAATGATTTTAGTTCCTATAATATATATGTCCATAATATCTCCATTATATTGTATTGATCCTGATAAAATAGTCCTATGTGTTTTTATCTTGAAAGGTTCTGAAGTATTCTAAGCACATACCTTTAGAATCCATTCTTATGACAATAGCTAGCAAATGATCATCAAAATGTAAAATATTAAAGTATTGTTATTTTTTACATAGTATATATAGGTGTAAAAAATAGATTATTATAACTTTTTTTATTTATGTGAGTCGAGCTAACGAGCCAAATCCAGTCTCTCGTGAGTTTGAGTTGAGTCGAGTTCGAGCTGACAAAAGGTTCATGTCGAACTCGAGTCGAGCTACGAGTTGAGCCGAGCTGAACCAACTTCGACTTAGCTCGAGTACTCATTTCCTGCCTTAGTCTTAACTAAAATTTGGTTACTAATTTGGTGGGCAATATCCATGGGTTTTTCTGGACTAATCTATGTCGTGCAGAACTTGATCGACCACATGTAATCGGTTTTGCTGGTCTATGTAGTCCTCCATTCTCAATAGATTTTTTGCCATATTAGAACTCGAATTTGAAACCTTAGAATAAAATTACAGCTCATATCAACTTTTATTAGTCCTACTTTCCAATTAAATTAGTTATTCCATGTAATAAAAAAAATTATTCATTCCATGTAACCTAAAAAAAAAATCAACAGCATTCGGTTGTTAATTGGTATACAAGGCTTACACACATTTCAACTTGTAAAAGTAAAATTGTTTAAGAAGTTAGTTTTTCCCAACCCAGATTACCTATCCTATTGTTAGGTAGAAGGGTTCAAATAAAAACTAATTGGTTAGAGAATGTATTTTGTTTTTTACCAACAGAATGGATCCTCTTAAGTGGGAAAAAGACTTCAAAAAAACAAGAAATAAATGATACAAATTTCACCTTTAAAAGTTTTTCTCTCTTATTTATTGTATTTTAAATTCACTTTTTCTCGAACCTTTGAATGAACGGTTAAAATTACACCCGACTCTCATGTGACATTTGTTTTTACAAGACTCTCACCTGACTTGAAATGATCCTTTCCTCCTTTCCACCACTATCCGCGTCCAAGAATCCCGACGCTGGCCACGTAGGCATCATCACAACCCAAAAATAAAACATGCTGCTATTCTTAGCCGTCCAATTTACAAACGGAAGGTGTTGCTTAATGGTTATCAACTTATCATACACACATAGAAAGAGAGAGAAAAATAGATCTTTTGATTTTGGCTTTTTAGGGTGGTGGGCGAGCCTCAGCCCCCAACTCCGGCTAGCTCTTCCCGCCATCTTCATCTATCTATAAACTGCTTTAATTTCCATAATCACCATTATCACTCACACAAATTAACGTAACAACAATGTCAATGCTAGCACCCCCATTTCAACTCTTAGAAATCAATCTCATATCAGCACAAGACCTAACACCCGTTTCCAAATCAATCAAAGCCTACGCTGTCGCATGGTTAAATCCAGAACGCAAATTAACCACTCAAATTGATCCTGACGGTCACAACAACCCTACCTGGAACGAAAAATTCGTCTTCCGCGTCGACGATGATTTCCTCCAAGCCGAAGATTCCGCCATCATTATCGAAATCTACGCCTCCGCTTGGCTCCGTGATGTTCTCATCGGCACCGTCGCCGTCGTCCTTGGAAACCTCCTTCCCCGTACGACTAACCGCAAATCTAATAAAATCCGTTTCGTCGCTTTACAAGTTCGTCGACCTTCTGGTCGTCCTCAAGGAATTCTCAACATCGGCGTTAATCTC
Organism: Oxytropis ochrocephala; assembly: GCA_020916435.1. Classification (NCBI taxonomy): domain Eukaryota; kingdom Viridiplantae; phylum Streptophyta; class Magnoliopsida; order Fabales; family Fabaceae; genus Oxytropis; species Oxytropis ochrocephala. The sequence continues at coordinate 21,913,191 of CM037090.1, read as the reverse complement.
GTCGACGCTACAATGAGAAGCATGCCGATGTATTCAGAGCTTAGCTCCTCCGCCGTGGAATATTGGGATATAACCGACGCTAAAAAAATGAAACAGAATTATCAAAATCACGAAAATACCCCTGGTTATGATTCCAAGTTAATGACGCTTCAACGATCGCAAAGCGAGAAGAATGATTCAACTATAAATGATTATACATATAATCCTGGTGGAAAACAATGTGATTATCAAGGAGATTCTGAGCTTGGTGTTGGTGTTGTGGTTCCGATGACGACGAAAAAAGGTGTGATTATGAACGCAAATGGATCTCTTTGTTCAGACGTGGGACCTTCACCGTCGGTGGTGGCGGCGGCGATAGCAAAGGGATTGTATCCGTTACCGATGCCGGCGCCAAGAAAGGCGGTGAATTCGATGTTTGCGGATTGGCCGGGGGAGAAGGATAGTGAAGGGCTGAATGCGAGGATAGAAAGGTGGCGGCCGTTAGAGTTGCCGCCGGTGTATGATCATCTTGGAAAGAGTAGTCAAAGGAAGGTGGTGAAGGCAACGGGGAAAGGTAAAGGTAAGAATCCGAAACGTGGTGGTGGTTTGTTTTCGTGTTTCGGAACGGCGTTAGGGTGTGAAATTTCGATTACTTGTGGTGGAGGTAACCGTAAGAAGATGCATGGTGGTGGTAACAATAAGCCTCAAAGTATGACTACTGCGTCCGAGCTAACCTATGATGACTCGTATATGTGAAAATTTTGAAAGATGAAACGACGACGTAGATGCATGGGAATGGGGTGGCATTGTGTGAATGTGATGATCATGATCATGATTAATATTGGATGAGCTAGGTGGTTTAAATTGCAATCTACATTTCATAGTTTGGATTAGAAGTAGAAGAGTGATCCACTGGGGGGATGCCTCTTGTATTTTTCCCTCTGCTTCATTTTTTTATACTTGATTAATTTCTTTCTTTCTTTCTCAGCTTGTTTATGATGTACGTATGTTGAAGATATATATGACTGTGTATAAGAAAACTTGTATCACATGAGGACTCCTCCATTATATGTTTGCTTCTGCTATTAAAATTAATCAATTGAATTATCCACCTGAGTGAATTCCAAGATCCAAGAGAAAGAGAAAACATTGTTTCAAACCTCATCCTTCATGTAGTACTCCATTATATATGCCATTGACATTGACATTAGTGGAGTGGAGTGTTTGAAATTTTTCTAAGTGCAGGCGAAAAATTTCCCGCCAATTGACATATGACATAATATATAAATAATCATAAGGTGTCTTTAATAGGAGAGATGAAACCAAAGTGAGAGTGAATGTTTTTATTTCACACCCAATCGCTTTACTATTTTTGGGTAAGTGAAGTTTGAAATTTGGACCCATTCTTTTTTTATTTCACACCCATTTGCTTTACTATTTTTGCCCCTGGTTATGACTAAAAATCACTATTGGGTTGGGGCTTTTACAAACAAAGTAGAAGTTGAGCCGGCGCGCGCGTGCCTGCTAGTACTGGCCTTACAATCGCCTATGGTTAGTGCCATGTGGGTTTGTCTGGAACGAAGAATGAAAAAAGGGTTAGCAATGTTAATATGGTGTAATTTAAAGGACCTAATTGGTACCCAAAAAAAAACATATATAAAGACAATCCAAACAATTAAGTAACTTTAAGGACTTCAAATGCATTTTTCCCCTAAACATAATATGACCTACATCAATTTTTGGCATATTTAATAAAGTAAAAGTTAAATAGAATTTCATTTAAAGATAATTCTCTAAAAGATCATGTTAGCTAGAAATTAGGCAACATATCTCACACACCATCTTAAAAATGGCACATTAGTAAACACATAGCAAAAGTCGTTGGATGTTGAGACTTTTGAAATCAATGGTTCAGATTGAATGATCTCAAAAGGGCAACATAGTAAATTAAGTTTGTGAGACATTGACAACGTGTCCTCCTAATTGTAGATCAGTGCAGCTCTATGCCTCTAGAAATGGTTTGTCTAACTTTAGTTTTTCATAAACTCAAATGCATGGTGAAGTTCCTGGTCAATCCCTACTGTGGCTGGTGACTGGTGGTTGGATTCAAAATGCTAACATGAACCAACCACTCTCTCAAAAAAAACTTTTACATTTCTCTCAAGTTACAATGAGGCTGTTTAATGTTCTCAATTATAATATTTTTAGGGTGGTGGGCAATTATTAAGCATAATCAACCACAAGGTACAGCTAAACCATCAATTCTCACAAATTAAAGTTAATGGAATAATCACAAAATGAAAACCAGACACTAGATAACAATGCAAAAACTCGAAAATCTCTAAGGAGATGGAAAGTTCTTTTTTCACTATACAGTAACACTGAGTATAGTTTATGTCACTATATAGTCTATTTAGTTACCATCACTAAAAGGGTAAATTGGTCCCCTACAAATTAATAAAAATATGATTTTACAAAGTCAATTAATTTTTGTTTTCCTAATTATTAGGCATTAAATATTGAATCCAATTAAATAAAAACGCGTCTTAATGGAGTGCAAAAAATAGGAAAGAGCAAACAGAGTAAATAGAAACTCAAAAGCGTTTCAAACCTATCATCAAGTATGGATCCAAACAATTAAAAAGAATATTAAGAATGGATCCAAACAATTAAAAAAAACACAGGAAATCATCAATAATAAAAGGAATGGATCCAAAAAAAAACGCACGCAACATCAATATTAAAAGGAATATTGATTCAAAAGGTGTACAACAACATGTGGGCAAACAAATGGCTATACCAAACAATTTAATGGAACATAAAGATTACCCAAAATTCATTTTCTCTTATGCTCATACATTTATCTGTCTCACAAGATTAGCTAACCAATATTGTTCAACCGTGTGGTTAGTGTATGAATACCCAAAGTATCGTAATTTTCTGGTTAGAAGCAACTAACATTTATTCAGTAAGTTTGTGGTTGTCTAATCACATAAGTACGGACATGTCGATTGTCTAACCACGAAGTCACATAACTTCGGTTAGTTTATTGTTAACCACAAAATTTAATACTTTGGGTTAATTGGCTCTAGCCACCTAATTACAGAGCTTCGGTTATTCATATAAAATAGGAAATTTATCGTTATACTTGTAACTAAAAAACGTGACAATAAAATGTAACACTAACCACATAATTACAGAATTTGTTACCTAAGCTCTAACCAACTAATTATAGATCTTTGGTTATTCATAAATAGGCAACTTGTCGTTATAAAGTTTAATAACCACATAAGTGAATAACATAACGGTTAATTTGTCGATATAGATAGTGTAAACATGTGTTCATTGTCGCGATTAAGAGTGTGGACAAGTTACCAATGAGAAAGAAAAGACTTTGTTGCAAGTAACTGTGAAAAACTGATATTGGTTCAATGTTTATCAACCCCGTAATTAGACATCAATAACGTAAACGAATAGTGTGATTCAATGACGTATTTCAAAGAAGAAAGAAGAAACGTGAACGTGACATTGAAGAAAGAAGAAAGAAGAAAGAAGAAAGAAGAAAAGTGAACGTAGAAAAAAAAATTAAATTGAACGATGAAAGAAGGAAGAAGAAAGAAATTATAAGAAAGAAGAAAGAAGATAAAAAACTAACGTGAAATTGATCAAAAGAAAGAAGAAGAAAAAGTTGAAAACTGTCCAAGAAAATAGGAATCAATTTAATGGATAATTAAATTTAATTAATACTAGGAATATTGGAGAATACAAAAATGCCCTTATTCAATAATAACCATTTGATGAAATTTCATTAAAAAATTGACCATCCAATGACTATTATTGATTTAGTTACGGTTACTAAACACATGGTTTAGTGATGTAATCCCAAGCCTGTAATGTTATTGTTTGCGGACGGGGTGTTGAGAAAGAGGATGAGGATACTAAAAAATTTATGATTTTACCCTAGAGTCTACCCATGTACCATTATGCAACTATCCATGGGATAAGGACTCTAGGACTTAATCTCAATGAGTTATTAATTTGTTAGTCTTTGGTATATGTTTTCATTAAAAATTGTAAAATAGGTTTTCAAATAGACTTTCAGATCTCGTCATTCTTTGAAAAGTATTATTTTGGGCCTTAAAAATAGGCTTATAATAAGTGACAGACCATACTCATACCTCATATTTTAAAGTAGGTTATTACTTTTCCCACACCACTCCATCCCTACTCACTACACACCCCAAACCTAAAATATTCCAAAATTACCCTCACATGAAACACGCCAGAGAAACCCCTCATGTGTATTTTAGAATGCTTGGTTGTCGAGCCTTGAATCGGTTTGGTTGCGATCTTCGAACCGATTCGATTGTCATGTACCGAACATTGAAGAAAGAGAAGAAGATGGAAATAAGAATAAGAGAAGGGAAAGGAAAGTAAAGAAAACGATTAATGGTACAAAAGGGGTTCGACCGAGGCAACTCGAACCTTGTAAATATTTAAAAAGGGGGTGTGTGTCAAAATATATAAGGTACGTCTGAAGACAGCGAACCTGTTCGGTTGCCTATAGCCGAACTCATTAAAATTTCAGAAAAAAATATGGAGTGTTGAGTTCAATAATTATATTTTGATCGTTTCGCATAGTTATGGGGTGTGCGCTGAATATGGAGGGTGTAGAAAAAAAATGGGCCTTTAAAGTATGCCAACTTGACTAGGTTCAAGTTTTGCAAAACCCAACACAACCTCTTCCCACCCCTAGCCATGCTATAATTTAGGATTTTCTTTTTCCGACACCCCCTCCTACTCATCGCACGCCCCTAAACTTTTTTTTTCCAAAAATGACCTCGCGTGGGGCGCTCGTGCGTGCGCTTTTAAGTGATTCGCTCGACGACATTGTGCGAAACGAGTTCGAACGACCTTGTCCGTGTTAAGGAATTTTTGTTGTTCGAACGACATCGTTCGAACCTGTTCGAAAGAACTCATGCGTGTTAAGGAATATTGCCAACTGATGGTGTGAGGGTGTGTTATTGCTGCCTCGAATGGCTTTATTCGAACTTGTTCGAAGGATCGTTCGAATGGTTGCATACGAACGAGTGTTGTGCAGAAACAGAAACTCAATAAAAGTTGTGCGTAAACACGCTTTTGGTCATTTCAAAATATGTCGATCAAGAGTTATACAACATTGTGTACCAAAATTATAAAACCTAACTTAACATTGACTACCATCACTATCTTTACTTAAATCTACACAAGGAAGGGGATGGGGGTTGTGATTGTATGAGCAAACACTTCCACTTTTGCATGCGGCTAATAAAAAGTGAGTCCCAACCTCTGCTATGGGTGCCCTATTAGTATTCCACATCAAATCCGTGAGAGAGGAATTGACTTCCGTGCTTCATAAAGATCTTCAAAAGACAACAAAAAACATAATGTTATGTAATGTTTTGGAATGACTACACTCGAATCTAAATATAAGACACTTTACCTGTACAAAGTGTTTGTGTTCTGGTACCAATAGGATGTTGAACTGTCGGGCACTTCTGAATGGCGCAACATTGAAGGGAAAAATTGTGTAACAACAATTAGGTGACCAACAAGTCAGGACGACTTTGTACTTGTTACTGATTAGATACCCCATATTCGGTATAATCATCCAATTATCTTCAACATTGTTCCCATGATGTGCCCTCAACAACGCCTTCATCAAAAATGTGACCTTACCAATACCACCATACAGTCAAGTATAGAAGTCATTGTATTGGTTAAGCTCCTCCATCAGATCAGTTCTGACTGACTGCCAAGCCTTCTCACCCATTCCAAGAAATGCTGCAATACACCGGAATCCACAGTTACCATCACCAACCACGTTAACAACTTTTTCAACATAGGGACGCATGTATGTTGGCATCCCTATTATGTATGTATTAAATACATCCATAATCGCAACATCAATATCTCGTAATAATAGGATTCTTTGTAAAGAGCAAGAGTCGTGTCAAAGTAGGAGCTCTTGAAACAATGAGCGATGAGCGAATTTTCTCAGAAACAATCGGTGTGGGGTGTGGGTGTTGGTTTCTTATTTAGTGGAGGAGTAGGGATTGTAGTAGCACCGCTCACTTGAGTTCTCTTTTTGCTTAGTGATGGATTAGGTCTTTGGACACGTTGACAAAGTAGGAGTAGAAGTTGAACCAGAACTGTATGGGTTTGTAGGCGCTCCACTCCTACTTTGGGGGGGAGTAGGTCGTTTACGAGACTAAGCAAAACATCCACTAGATGAACAGAGTCAAATTTGTCATCTACATGCTCCCAAAATGACTTGTCTCGCTTTGTTGAGTAATCAACATTCCCTTTCTTATCTTTTTTTGGTGCTCCCTTTGTAATGATCGTATCCGGAGGTGGACACATAGAAGTTGTGTCTGGGAATGCCAATTCACGTGCTTTTTTCTTAATCATAACTCTACCGGCGTGATCAGAGGCCTCAAACCTTCTTCTGATAGCTTCAAGTTCAATGTCTACACTCAACTCATCATCCATTACCTCTGTCTGTATTTTGAAATTCAACCTCTGCCAATGTTGGTGAATCATGCTTAACTGGAATTGGAGTGCGACCATCATAACCCTACAAAAAAGCGACATTGATTTAGTGACAACCCATCAAAACAAGTCGAGTTTATAGACAAAATAACAAGATGAGTGTACATCATACCTTGAAAGCTCACATGCACATGGTAGTCCGTGTGTAGTCCTGAGCGTGCATCGACATAATGATGGGTTAAGTGAAACGGATCCATCTCTTGCATCTCACCCAAAATATGGTCTATAGCATTAGATGAAACTAAACCCTTAATTTCATCAAAAAAAATCTTCTTCTTCAAGTGGTGAACTTTCACTCTACTCAAACTATGCTCGAAGTGCATTTTAAGGTCGAATGTTGTATCCTAAGCATGGTGCGTATTCCATCCCAAAGACTTGCACAAATCTCCCTACTGTCTCGTAATATTTGCTTCAAGTGAGAGTGTGCAGACTCAACTCTGTTGGTGGTAGTGTTGCCAAGGTGCATATGCTTATTTATCCATGCATCAATAAACTTTTCCTTGAAGGGGGTCTAGCCAGTGGTCTTCACATACCGTATGAAACGGGATAAGGTCCTCGCCAAGTCGTTAAACAGACCCAACTCATAATCATACTCTTATGTAGTCTTCGCATGCACAACAGATTGAAATGCACCCATAATGTCATTAACAATAGCTTGGTCTTTCACAATGAGCCTTGCTTTGGCCCTCACATTTTTCTTAATGTGAAATTGGCACAACAAGTTTGCAGATGTTGGAAATATTGCTGCCAGAGCATTCATCATACCTGTGTCTCACAAGAAGTATGACTTGTGGAAGTTCATCCTGCTTTCCTAAATAAACCCCTCAATTTCTCAAGAACCCATGCAAAGTTATCCATCCTCTCCCAATTGACATAAGCAAATGCAGCAGAGTAAGTCTTCTCAGTTGAGGTTACACCAACGATCTCAACCAACGGATACCTGTACCGGTTGGTTTTATATATGGAATCAATCAACAAAACAATTGGGAAGGTGTTTAGAAGCTCAATAGAATCTGGATGGGCCCAAAAGATGTCTTTTACAACCATAGTTCCTTCTGCAAGTCGAGTCCAGTAAATATAATTATCGCGTTGCAAATAAAACATCAGTTGTTGGAGCTCTGTCCTACCCTCTCGCATAGCTGACCGTTGCCTTTGACGACAGTTGTATATTTGTTTCACAACCGTATAGTTATCATCAGGCTTCATCAATTTCAGCTCATTAAGGATCAATTTTGGTCGAGTATGATTCCTAGTCATTCTAGCCACTAGTTCCTTCTCTTCTGAAGTTAACCTACCAATGTACGGACGTCCATCATGATAAGTAGCCATACCATGGTTATGAGTTCCATTCATAACCCTCAAAATCCATCCTCCAAGCTTCTTAATAAATTTCCCTTTCATGCGAAGGACAACAACATTTTCTAGTGTTTGTGCCTTTCCTCAACATTTGTCTTATATGATCCAAATTTATCACAAATCAACATGCAGTATTGTTTACCTGATCGTCGTCCGGTGTCAGATCTTCCTATAACAATCACCATCCCAAGAGATTTCCCAACCGCACACACCCAAGTCAGCAGCTCCTCACGAGTAGGAAATAACTGAAATTCAATTACTAAGTGTCAGTTACATAATTTGAATAGTTCGCTAAAATTAAAACAACTAATTCATTCTTACTGTATCAGTTTTGAATGAACTAGTAAAGTCTTGGGATTCGACGACGTCAGTTGACATGTCAACTGCGACAGTTGACATCTCAGCTGCTAAAGTTGACAACTCAACTGCTCCGGATGCACCCTCATTTTCATCCATTTAAGCAACAAAACTCGCAAGATGAACTCGCAACTTATCGATTCTTTGTCATACGCCTGTTCGAACGGCCTTATGCGAACACAGTTCGAATGAGTCTGTTCGAACAAAGCAAATTCACATCCCAATTAACACCTGTTCGAACACGTTCATGCGAACATGTTCGAACGACCCTGTTCGAACTGAGCGCGTTTGCAGAAAAAAAAATGGCGTAAAAAGCTCAAAACAGAACCAAAATGAAAAAAGTTTGGTAGGGTTATTACCTTGAGCTAGTTGCCAATGTTGGGTAGTTGAATGGGAGTGAATGATGAAGGTGAGGATGGGTGGGTTTTGGAGTGGAGAGATGGTGCATGGAAAACACATACACTTGTGTGCAAGTATACACTGTCCAAAAACAAGTAGTAAAAAAAGATCGAACCCACAGAGATTGAAAAACTCACTTTTAAAATAATATAAAGTAATAAAGTGTAAAGTCACTAAGTAACAAAATAATTTTGGATTTTGTTTGATGATCACAACTAAGTTAGAAAGAAAGCAAAGTAAAAAATGTTGATAGTGTAAAAGAGAAAAGCTAGTTGGAATGTCTTCATCAAGTAATTTACTTATAAGTGTATGATGCAAATGATGATGATGCACCGCATCAATGTTGTTGCATTAGCTATGTGCCTTTCGGTCACTTTCTTCAGAGTATCATTACCAGCTCTTATGATCCTTGTTCTATGCAGTAAAGAAAGGGGTGTTAGTGCCAATCTTGCCTCCTAACAATTATCCAATTTGCTTAAGTGAATTCACTCTTGTATTTTAAGTACCCACAATTATCCTATGGACTATACTATCCTATGTCTAGGACTTAGCATGGTTTTCACAAAGTTTTCTTTATGTAAAACACTCACCCATATTAGTTCTTGAGTTCTTAATTGTAAGCCATTTCTGGTCATTTACAAATCTACTTATTCTAAGTGATCAAGTTCAAAATAAGTTTTGAAAAGATTATCAAACAAGAACTAAAGTACAAACATACATACATGCAACATACTTACTTAAAAGCTCATTAAATGATTAGAACATTCCAACTAAGAAATGTTTAGCTAACAAGAGACATTGCAAGATATATATAAACTGAATAGACCATGTTTATATATATAGAAATCACAAAAGAGAAACAACAAGAGTAAAGTTACAAATGTTGAAAACCTTTGTATGAAATCTTCTAGCAATGCACTAGCAATGCACTAGCATTACTCCTTAGCACTATACAAACACTATGAAAATGAGTTAAGGAGGATTTATGAATTCCTTCCTCTTCCTCTAAAAATATAAAAACTAACTATGTATATTGAAATTTTGATCTAACTTATGGATTGTGATATATTTCCAAATGAAGATGTGAGGTCATTTTATAGCCTTCAAGTGAGGTGCTTCCTTCCTTCATGTTGAAGTCATCTTGAGTGGATCATAGCTGTAGTTGCTTTCCAGAGGTTTATCCATGTTGAAATCTTTGACTAATCACATAGGGCGGTTCATTGATGTGTGAACATGTGTCCCTATGTTGGTGACTCTTCAAAGCTATGCCTATAGCTATGTGTGAATGGTAGGCGCCTACTATACAAGGTGGGATGGCATCAGAGAACCAGGAAGGAGGTCATCACTTTGCATGTGGGTGCATATGAAACAGACTGCTTATTCATCAAGTAGCGCAGAATTGATGCAGATCGGTCAGGAGAGCATTGATGCGATTAGCATTGAGACCGCACCAACAAAAACATCAAACATACCACAATATATCCAAAATGGCCTAATAATAACTATAACCATTCAAATCACTCAAGATATCATATATCACACTAAATACTATATAAACTCTTTATTATTACTTGAAAGAGAGCAAATACTAAGTTTAAACATATGAAATACTCTATATAAAATAGAGTTATCACACCCCCAAACTTAAACCATTGCTTGTCCGCAAGTAATGACAAAGACAAACTATTTAAAAACTAAAATTCTAGAAGATAGATCAGCTTGATTTTTGAATTTTTCATGAGGAGTTCCCTATGAACTTCATTTATCAACAATTTTTCTTGTGCCTTTATTTCTTCAAAACTACCAAAGCTATTCAAACTCTTTTGTGTGTGTGTGTGAACCCACTGAGTTGAGATTGGTTCCAAGACTAAGTGAAAAATTTCCTCCTAGCCTTTGAAAGGATTGGTTCATCTTTGGTCACACCAAAATATTTTTCAAAAGAGAGTTTAGACTCACAAAATTTTCTCAAGTGTTGGGAGTTTTTAAAATCAAAGGGCTTGATTGAATCTTTCAAAGCTTTTGAGCCAATGCATTTTTCTATTTTTTGTGTGGATCTTTTGAGCGGATGCAAATACTTCTTTGAAGTGTTTTTGTGCATTGATTTTTTCTCGCATTTTGCTTTTTCTTCATCACGATTTACATTGAGCAAACCAGACCGATAATGTTTTTCTTTTCTAGCTCATATTACCTTCCTCACTCGACCTCCGGATGCAAATGCACTTTGCCACGTGTCTTTGACCTCCGGATGCATATATTTTTTCTTTGCACTTTGGCACAGTGTTCGCTTTATTGAACTATCCTCCGGATACATTTATTCCTGCATGGCACAGTGTCTTTGACCTCCGATGCATTCATGTACTTAGTACGTGTATAGTTTCAAAAGATTCAGGATATGGCTTTGTCCACATTTTTGTATTTCTTTTTCTACATTGTTTACTCTTATACTTTTGAAATTCAGCCTTTGTTTTCATAAAACACCTCCAAACTTAATTCTTTAAGCTCTTCTTTCTTTTTAGTAAAGCTTTGTTTTGACCTAAGCTTACCAAAAATTCCCTTGCATCGATTGATCTTTTAAATAGCAAGGTTCTTTTCACAAACTCGTTTTGAAGTGTTGAAGTAAAAATAATTTTGGTTTTTCTGAGAAATAAGGCTTCTTTTTCTCTTTTTTATCATAAAAATTCCATCCATAGGGCTTTCACCATATTTTTGAAAAACTGATCTTTTCTACTAAAATATTTAGATACTACTTTGTTAAGTACATCTAATATTTAAACAAACTAAAAACTACTTAAAACATATATATTTACTATATAAAATATATTAATTAAACACACAACATATTAGATAAAAACATATTAAAACATAACATAACATGCAAATCCCCCAAAAACTTAAGGGGTCAGCGGTGCCTCTCACCGCAAATTTGTTCGAAAAAGACAAACCATTTGTTCAAAATAGGGGAGAGGGATTAGTACAACCAGGAAATAGTTCGATAGAAAAACAAAACAAGCATTAGTAGTAGTAGGTGAAAGCTTGTAAATTGATACTCATTTCTTTGCTCCACTCCTAATTCGTGCTTTATGCGCTTGGAGGAGTGTGTTTCACCTTCCGCTTCTTCTCCTTGGGCTTGCTTGGTGTTTCTTCAGAGTGCGATGCACCTCCTACTTCAGTGTAGTTGCAGGAATTTGTTCTCGAATTGATGCGCAGTGCATCGATCTTGATCGCATCGAGTTTCTTCCTTTTTGGTGTTAATTTTGCTCGCCTTCCCGCAGTTGCTTGAAGAACTTCGAGTGTTGTGCAATGCTTCCTCTTTTGTTTAGCCATTTCTTCCAGAACCATTTTAATTGTTGCCTCATCATGCACAGTTGTTGCTTGTTGTGATGCAAAGAGAAGTGATGATGCAGAGCATCACTCGCATTTCAACAGATTGAGCTACGATCTCCTTTGCGAGATGATTCTTCTTCTTTGTCTTCTTTGTTGAGTCCTTCTTCTTCTCTTTCCTGCACAATTTCTTTCTCAAGAGCAGAAACAATATTAGAAATAATGTTGCTTGGGTCAGAAGGTACTGCTTGTTCTGTTGGCATAACAGGTGTTGGTTCTTCTGTGTGAGTTGTTTTGTGTGGTTCATTTCTTGGAGAGGGTGGTTGAGGGGTTGTTTGTGGTGGTGTTTGTGATAGGACTGGTGGATCATTGAGGGAGGGTAATGGTGATTTTGGAATGGAGGAGGATTCTTGGTTTGGTGAGATGATGGGTGTTTTGGTAGCTGGTGAAGTGATAGGGGTTTCTGGTTGGGTTGATGCTGAGGGTTTGGCATATTTTTGCCTAGCAAATTCTTCTAAGATCACTCCTCTAGCATGTTCTTCCTCATCTTCATCAATTTCAGTCTCACTTTCTTCCTCCTCTTCTTCTTCAACTTCCTTATCCATTTCTTTTTCTAGTTCCTCATCCTCTTTATCAGAATCAAACATTTCTTCACTCACAGGTTCTACCACAACTTTCTTTTGTACTTTGTATTGCTTCCTAGTCACTTTCTTCTTAGTGCTAGGTTCCTCTACCTTCTCTTTACCTTTCCCTTCTTCTTCTACCTCTTTCTCCTCTTCTTCTTCTCCTCCTTCGAGATCTCGGTACCCAACTTTGAATTGTGGGGCATTCACTTGCCCACAAGATCAAAGATCTTGTCAAAGACCAATTGAAGCCACCATGTTGATCATTTTGAAATTTCCAGACAGCCCTCTGCTTCTGCATGTAATGCTCTTGCATTGCAGGTGCAGGGCCTCTTACATTTCTCAATTTTTCCTTTACTTCAGCACTCAAATTACCAGGGGGAAATTTCCTTTGTTCATTAGCAGCTATAGGGACACCTTCTTTCATGCATAATTCAGTTATAAGACAAGGGAAAACAGAAATCCCTTTGATTTTGTTGAGCATGCAAGAATTTCCCTAGTTATCAATCATTTATGTCTACATTTCCCTCGGAGAGAATTGTATCTAGCAAGATCAATCTCTCTTTGGTCATAGCATATGTATGTGATGTAGGCAGAATTGAATTGGTTATGAACAAATGCCAATTACCTAATGCATTTATCAAATAATTGCTTCTAAGCTTAATCTCATTAGGTGTAAATTTTTCCCATACGATCCCGGTATAGCAATCCTATTCCTTATTTCTTCCATTTCTTTCTTAAAGGATTTGGCCACTTATTCTCAAAATCATTCCCATTATACTTCAAAGATATAATGTTCATTTAATTTCTTGGCATGGAAATGTACAATTTTACCTCTCACCATGGAAGTGTAGGAATGTTCTCATCCTTCTTGTGGTGTGATTCCAAAGATAGAACTCTCTCACTATGTCTTCAATGTAACCTCCTCTTGGTAGCACGAAGTGGTCCCAATTGAGATTGGCCACTGTTGACATGAATGATGGGCTAGCCTTCTTCAAATCATATCCTCTTTCGGGCAATAGATGCATGTTCCATAGATGAACATTGTCATCATTTCTTGCTGTTGATTCCTTGGCTTTGCCTTTCTTTGATGATGATGATCCTGCATGCATGGCTTTCTTTTCCTTCTGAGGAGTTCTGGCCTGCTTGCTTGATGATTTCTGTGCTGATTGTTTCTTCACCATTTGTAATTGCTTTGAATTTCTAGGTTTTGATTGCTTGTGTGATTTGAGAAATTTTAGAGATGAGAATGTGAAATGTGGTTTGTGTTTCAGATGAGAGAAATTTGTGAGATTTGCGAATGAAGGGGTAACGGTAACAAAGTTAAGGCTTTATGTTTCAGGAAGAAAGAAGTTAGTGGATTTATTAGGTAGCCGTTAGCATTGCGTGCTGCGCATGCATCATGCCAAGTGTCTTGCTTTGGCTACCAATGTGTCATTAATCTTGCTTAACCTTCCTTTAACCTTCCTGAAGCCTTATGATTCACACTTAACCAATTTTCTTCAAGTTTATAAATTTCTGATGCAGGGCATGTTTTTCCTCAATGCAGGTGCATTTGATGCACCACATTAGTTTCTCGCATTTCTGCAAAACAACTAAAAACATAAAATTGCACAAAAATAATTAAAAACAATGGGTTGCCTCCCATTAAGCGCTTGTTTTAAGAGTCTTGTCAGCCTGACTACCTCTTTTCACTTAGAGATTTTGCAAATAGGTGGTGGTTTTATCTCTCACCACATGTTCACCATAGTACATTTTAACTCTCTGACCATTCACCTTGAAGACAATATTTGAGGATTTATCAAATAATTCTACTGCTCCATGTGGATAAACCTTTATCAACTTAAATGGTCCCGACCACCTTGACCTTAGTTTTCCAGAAATAGCTTCAACCTAGAGTTATATAGCGTAACTAGTCCTCCTTCTTTCAATTCTCTTCAGGATTTTCTTGTCATGCCATTTCTTAGTCTTAGCTTTGTAGATTTCAGCATTCTCATAAGAGGTTTGCCTAATTTCTTTTAGCTCATCAAGCTCTATCATTCTCTTTTTACCGCCTTTGTTCAAATTGAAATTGAGCTTTTGATAGCCCAATAAGATTTGTTTTCCAATTCTACAGTAAATGGCATGCTTTTCCATAGACTAATTTGTAAGGGGACATTCCTAAGGGTGTTTTGAATGCTTTTTCTATATGCCCATAAAGCATCATCCAAATGTAAAGACCAATCTTTCCTATTTGGACTAACCATTTTTTCTAGCATTCTCTTAATTTCCTATTGGATAATTCCAGCTTGTCCACTAGTTTGAGGATGGTATCTCAGTAGCTATCTTATGCTTAACTCCATATTTAGCTAGAAGGTTTTCTATGATTTTATTGCAAAAGTGTGAACCTTCATCATTAATGATAGCTCTAGGAGTTCCAAATCTAGTGAATATATTTCTTTGAAGAAACTTACTCACCGATTTAACATCATTATTAGGTAATGCTACTCGCTTCTACCCATTTGGACACATAATCAACACTACTAAGATATATAAATTGCCAAAAGAGGGTGGAAAAGGTCCCATGAAATCCATGCCCCAAACATCAAATAATTCTATTTCTAAAATATTTGTTCTAGGCATTTCATGCTTATCGTAAATATTCCTCGCTTTTGACATTTATCACAAAGATTTGACCATAAAATAAGCATCTTTAAATAAAGTAGGCCAAAAATAACCAGATCAGTAATACCTTAGTCTGTGTTCTAGTGCTTCCAAAGTGTCCTCCATAAGGTGCGAATGGCAATGCGTAAGCAATCGCTTGTTGCTCCTCTTCGTATGCATTTCCTCATTAATTGATCGGGCACATCTTGTAAAGGAATGGATCATCCCAATAGTATTGTTTAACCATGTGGAAGAATTTTTTTCTTTGTTGATATGTCATACTCATCGGTACTACTTTGCTTGCAAGGAAATTTACAATATCAAGAAACCATGGTGCAGTGCATTTGATGCTCTGCGCATTGCTTATAGCAAATGCGCTTTCATGTTTTGCATTGATCGTGATTGTCAATAGTTTTTCATCCGGAAAACTCTCCTTGATTTCTTCTCTTTGTGTACCAAGTGATTCTCCTTCAATCCTTGATAAATGGTCTCGCTACTTGGTTTTCTACTCCTTTTTGTCTCTAATTTCTAGATCAAATTCTTGTAGGAGTAAAATCCACCTTATCAACCTTGGTTTTGCATCCTTCTTTGAAATTAGATACTTAATGGCGAGAGTGATCGGTATAGACAATAATCTTAGTGCCAACTAAGTATGATCTCGAATTTTTCAAATGCAAATACCACAAACTAATAATTCCTTTTCTCAGAATCGTAGTTTCACCCGAGCTTCAATTAATGTCTTGCTAGCATAATATATGGAATGAAAGACCTTATCATACCTTTGCCCCCTAAGATCGCTCCTCTTTGCAAAGTCACTAGCATCACACATTAATTCAAATGGCCTACTCCAACTGGAGTTACTATAATTGGTGTTGTCACCAATGCCTTTCTAAGCTTGTCAAAAGCTTCTATACAAGATTCATCAAAGTTGAATTCTACATCATGTTGCGTACATACATAATGGTTTTGAGATTTTTGAAAAATCTTTGATAAACCTTCTATAAAAACCAAAGATGGCCCCGATACCTTTAATTGTATTTGGTGGTGGTAGATTCTCAATGACATCAACTTTAGCTTTGTCTACCTCTAGACCTTTCTTTGAAATTCTATGTCCTAGCACTATGCCTTCTTGTACCATGAAATGGCACTTTTCCCGCTTTAAGACTAAATTTGTTTCCTCACATCTCTTGAGAATTTGTTCCAAATTTGCTAAACAAACTTG
Source organism: Oxytropis ochrocephala (assembly GCA_020916435.1). NCBI lineage: Eukaryota > Viridiplantae > Streptophyta > Magnoliopsida > Fabales > Fabaceae > Oxytropis > Oxytropis ochrocephala. The sequence goes on along the minus strand of CM037090.1, from coordinate 21,896,700 downwards.
AAATGTTTCTCCAAAGATAGAGAAATCATCCATGAATACTTCCATTGATTGCTCAATGAAATCCGAGAATATAGACATCATGCATCTTTGGAATGTAGCAGTGCATTACATAAGCCAAATGGCATCCTTCTAAAAGCAAAGGTTCCATAAGGGCATGTAAAGGTGGTTTTGTGTTGATCCTTAGGCTCTATGGCTATTTGATTATAGCCTGAATAGCCATCTAGGAAACAATAAAATTCTTTCCCTGCTAATCTATCTAACATTTGGTCTATGAATGGTAAAGGAAAGTGATCCTTTTGGTAGCTTTGTTGAGTTTTCTCGTAATCCATACTGATTCTCCACCTATAATGATTCTAGTTGGTATCAACTCATTCTTTTCATTGGCTATTACCGTCACACCCCCTTTCTTTGGTACACATTGGACAGACTTACCCAAGCACCGCTTGATATGGGGTATATGATTCCAAATCTAGCCACTTAATGATTTCCTTTTTCACAACCTCTTTCATAATAGGATTTAGTCTTCTTTGACTTTCTATGTTTGCTTTTTGGATTTTTCTTCCAAAATGACTCTATGCATGCATATAGAAGGACTAATTCCTTTGATATCTGCCATTTGCCAACCTATAGCTTTGGTATGCTTCTTTAGAGTACTAATGAGATCACTCTCCTGTTTTGATGTTAAATCAGAAGCAATGATAACAGTAAAGTCTCATCCGCTCCTAAGAAGGCATACTTAAGGTGTTCAGCAATATCTTCAATTCTAACTTAGGAGGTTGTTCTATTGAGGGTAAGTTCTTCTTGAGAATTGATCCTCAAGATTGAGTGGTTCATAAGTCCTAACCCATATTTCCTTACAAGAGTTTTCTATTGGCGATTTTCCTTTTCTAGTATTTCATCATCTAGCAATGCAACTGCATCAAATGCATCTGCATTGGCTAAGTGATCATACTGCTTGTAAAATTGTTTTTCTACCAATTGATCTAGAGAGAATAAGGATGAACACTCTCTCCTGTATCCTCTGCGCAGATACTTCATAGCATTCATTACATTGAATTTGATCTCTTGATCATTTACTCTCATAGTGAGTTCACCTTTCTGCACATCAATTATGGTTTTACCAGTTGCTAGAAATGGTCTACCTAGGATAATAGGCACTTCCTTATCTGCATCAAAGTCAAGGATAACAAAATCTACAGGAATACAAATTTATCTACCTTGACTAGGATGTCTTCTATGATACCTTCAGATAGACTATTGATCTATCTCGCTAATTGAAGTGTCACACAGTTGGTTGGTTTTGCATTTCCAATTTCTAATCGGTCAAAAATAGATTTAGGCATCAAGTTGATGCTTGCACCTAAATCACATAAAGCTTTACTAAAGATAGGATTTTCCTATAGAAAATGGAATTGTAAAACTACCTGATCCTTCAATTTCCTAGGAATCTTATTTTGCATAAGCAAACTACAATCTTCTGTCATGGCAATCAAGCAAAAACTCACCTAATCTTCTTCTCTTAGTAAGCACATCCTTCATAAATTTTGCATAATTTGGCATTTGTTGGAGGGCTTCTACTAAGGGAACATTGATGTGTAATTGTTTTAGTACCTCTAAGAATTTACCAAACTGCTTCTCCTCATGTGCTTTTTTCAGTCTTTGAGGGTAAGGAGGAGGAGGGTATTGATAACTCATATTTATAAGAGTTATTTACACTCATTCAAAGAATAAGTCATGCAAGTTCTCTAGCAATACAAGGGTTATTAAATTAGTTTTGTGTAATTTCTGAGTTTTTAGTAAATAAATGAATGAAGTGATAAATCTGTGCATTTAGGCACCAAGAGGTGCCCTTGAGAGCGTTTTGATGCTTTTTGTGCTTGTGCAGAAATTCGGTCTTTGACGTTACCACGTCCTCACCACGCTCTTCAAGTGCAGCAGCAGAGAAAGGGTGAAAGATCTTAATTTTGGCGCTAAAGCAATGATAGTCAAAGATATAAAAGTCAGAAGATCTCCCATTCCCTATAAGCTGACGCATGGAAACACTGTAGCTCTGAACAGTGTCAGGGAGAAGATAGGAAAAACAGATCTGGTAGGTGGGCAAGTGACATCAGCGCGCGTCAGCAAGGTGGCTATTTAATGAAGGCTCAGCTCTCTCTCAAGGCATCACCTACCACAACCACGATCATCATCTCTTCCATACACCTTCAGAAACACTTCATCTCCATCCCCCCACTAAACTCAGAATTAGTTTTGTAAAGAAGATCCGAAACAGGACTTCGTATTTTGCTTGTCCGAACTTAGTTTTTATTTCGCATTTTGTAAAGCTCGGACGTTGTAACGTCTATACAAATGTATATGCTTAAAAGTTACTTAGGTGTATCTTTTACATCAAGTTCTTTTCTCATATGTATGGTATTACGATTTTAAATCCTTTTCATTCTCAGAAAGATGCTCGGCATGAGCTAAACACTTTGTAGTTGAGTTGTTGATTTGCTTTTAATGAATTTCTAGTTAATGTTATGAAGTGTTAACGTTGCCGCTTTAAATCTTTGCGTAATAATATTTTCAAAACTTGTTTTGAGGTTGGCCTCTTAAAATGGGTAGATTCATAGGTACAGACATGGTCTATGAAAAGAAATCAAAGATTTATATGAATGAACAATGCACTAAAGACATTTAGGCATCTTTATCTAAGTCTAGACATAGAATGGATAATAGTTCATAGAACATTCTTTGTGGGTACTTAATATACGGAGTGGGCCTATTTAGAACCTAGACATAGGATTTCTTGTACTTGAAACTCTGACGTTTTGTGCTGAAAAGCATAGCTCTTTTGCAACAGCGTTCAGACGTGGTCACGTCTACACAGATTAACATTTGAACGTCATAACGTCTAAACGTTATAACGTCTGGCTAGGAAGGATTTATCTACATGCAACAACTCAACTCATCTCTCATCCATATTCACAACCAACTTTAGTTTCCTTGTTTTGTTTAAATCTTTAGCTTTAAAACCAACTCTTATTGTCGATTTGTCACTTGATTCTCTTGTGTTTTGAAACTTGAACTTTGAAAGCTTATCAATCCTCGTGGGAACGATCTCTTACTTAAAACCACTTTATTACTTGTACGATGTGTATACTTGCACTATAATTGCGAAAATCTATACTATTACACAAGCGCGAACAAGTTTTTGGCGCCGTTGCCGGGGATTGTAGTGATTTTCATTGGTCAAAGTATTAAAACACAAGTCGAAGGAATTTTACTGTGTTGTTTGCTGTTTCTGTGTTTGAACAGGTAGACGTTACAGCGTATGCTTAGTTCCGACTCAAGCTCTAGTTCAACTGAACCAAGTAGTGAATCAACTCGAGTTTGATCCGTAACTCAAAGAACTTTCGATAACTAAGGAGACAACAAAGGTTAAGAAGAAGCAAAGACAACAAGAACAACACCCAACTATGTCTGATCATAACACTGGTTCTAGAGGTGGACATACACCAAGAGGAGTCAGAGGACAAGGTCTTGGACCACAAACTCATACAGAGACAATCATTGTTGATGATGAACACTACCAAAGGCAGCAACTCATCAATGCAGGACCACAAGATATGGTCAATGACGAGGATAGGCCTATGCGTGATTATGCCGTGCTCAATCCTCGCTCATTTACAAACAGGCATTGCTAGACCAACCCTTCATACGGTCACTTTGAGTTCAAGCCCATGATGTTCCAAATGTTTGCAGATCGCAGCCAATTTGGAGGTTTCTCTCAAGAAGATCCATATTCTCACCGAGACAATTTCTTGATGTGTGCAAGCAACTTTATCATTCCCGGAGTGTCGGAGGATGCATTTAGATTGAAACTCTTCCCATACTCACTCAAGGATAAGGCTAAAAATTGGCTGAATTCCTTGGAGCCAAATTCAATTCACACTTGGGATGAACTAGTGAGAAGTTTCTTGCAAATACTTCCTCCCAACAAAAATGCTAAGTGAGAAATGATATCACTTCCTTCAAACAAAGGGAAGGGGAATCACTATTTGAAGCTTGGGAGAGGTGGAAGGAATTACTAAGAATGTGCCTCACCATGGCATTCTGTGGTGATCCAAATGGAGACGTTTTATAATGGCCTAGATCAACCTACAAGATTGATACTTGATGCTTCATCAGGTGGTGTCATTCTAAACATGTCCTTTTCTGAGGCATGCAAGCTCATTGATGAAATAGCCACCCACAACTCTCATTGGCCATCAGATAGATTTACTCCTGGGAAGAAGGCAGGTGTTCATGAGATAAGTGAAGTCACTGCCCTTTCTGCTCAAGTGACTACCCTGACCAACATGATCAAAACTTTGAGTACTTCAAACGTGGCCACGCGTCGAGAAGCGGTATTGCAGCAGATTGAACCTACCCACCGTGGAATAGTGTGTGTTTATTGTGAAGAAGGGCATGTGTATGAGGAGTGTCCCTACAACCCTCAATCTGTAAACTTTGTCTCTCAGAACAAAGGAAATGGTCCCTATTCCAATTCCTACAATTCAAACTGGAGAAATCATCCAAATTTCAGTTGGAGAAACAACAATGCATTGAATGCCAGCAATACTGCTCCTGCAATACCTCCAGGATTCCCTCCTCAACAACAACAGAGGCGGATATGCGAACAACAACAATAGCAGTTTGGAGGCCATGATGAAAAGCTTCATAAGTGATTGTAAGACTACTTTGCAAACTCATGAGTCTTCAATCAAAACTCTGGAAAATCAAATTGGACAGATAGCTTCAGCCCTCACTCAAAGACAGAATGGATCTCTTCCTTCTACAACAGAAACACCATCATCATCAACCCCTAATGGTAATAATGGGGTAAATGGTCAGGTAAATGCAATTTCTTTAAGAAGTGGTACTGAATATCCTGAACCAACTATGCCTGTGGAAGAAGAATTACAGGAGAAGCAGAAAGAAGTGCCAGAGAAAGAGAAAAAGAAAGGGAAAGAAGCAAGCACAAGTGGTGCGAAGGATATTCCAGACGTTACAACGTCTAATTTTGAACCAGGAATCAAGATCGTACTTGAAGCTTGTACCGAGTATCCTCCTCCACCATACCCTCAAAGATTGAAGAAGGCCCATGAAGATAAGCGATTCAAGAAAGTTCATGGAAATGTTAAAGCGCTTACACATCAACCTTCCTTTGGTTGATGCTTTACAGCAGATGCCAAATTATGCCAAGTTCTTGAAGGACATCATCACCAAAAGGAGAAGACTAGGGGAGTTTGAAACTGTTGCTTTAACTGAAGAATGTAGTTTAATTATGCAGAATAAACTTCCTAGAAAACTCAAGGATCCTGGGCACTTTACTATACCATGCTCCATTGGAGATTTTTACATTGGCAAAGCATTATGTGACTTGGGAGCAAGTATCAACTTGATGCCCAAGTCCATTTATGACAAACTTGGTATATGAACTGCCAGGCCTACTTCTTTAAGCTTAACTTTAGCTGATAAAAGCAGAGTTTATCCTGAAGGAATATTAGAAGATGTCTTGATTAAAGTTGACAAGTTTGTGTTTCCAGTGGATTTTGTTATTTTAGATTTTGATGCGAGATAAAAGTTCCCATCATTCGGGAGACCATTTTTAGCTACTTTGAAGGACAATCATTGATGTGCGAGAAGGAGAATTAATCATGAGAGTCAATGACCAAGAAGTCAAGTTCAACGTCCTCAATGCGCTCAAGTATCCAGAACCAAATACAGAGGAGTGTTCTTATGTGGTTGCCATTGATCATATGGTCCAAAAGCAGTTCAACAAGGACAATAATCATCTGGAGAAGCTTCTGGGGAATAATGAAATACAAGAATTATTGGCAGAAGAAGATGTTCCTCTAGACGTTGTAACGTCGCCGCCACAGACGTACACGCCCGAGCCCCCACACCAAAGTCATGGACAAAGAGGTATGAATCTTTAGGGCAAGAGGAGTCAAATCAAGAAGAATGTGCCCTCCATTAAAGAGCCACCTACTTTGGAATTAAAGGTGTTGCCCGATCATTTAAAGTATGTCTTCTTAGGGGAAAATGATTCTTTGCCAGTGATCATTTCTTCCAAGCTCACTCAAGAGCAGGAAGATGATCTCATTACTACCCTAAAGAGACATAAAAAGGCAATTGGGTGGCAAATGGCAGACATCAAGGGTATCAGTCCCACAATCTGCATGCATAGAATAGTCTTGGAGGAGAATGCCAAGAATAGCATTGAAGGGCGAGAGGAGACCAACCCCATAATGAAGGAGGTAGTGAAGAAAGAAATCATCAAATGGTTGGATGCAGGAATCATCTACCCTATTAGTGATAGCTCCTGGGTGAGTCCAGTTCAGTGCGTGCCCAAGAAAGGAGGAGTTACTGTGATACAAAATGAAAAAAATGAGCTAATTCCAACAAGGACAGTAACAGGTTGGAGGATATGCATGGATTACAGAAAGTTAAACAAAGCAACTAAGAAGGATCATTTTCCTCTTCCATTCATTGATCAAATGCTAGACAGGCTCGCAGGGAAAGATTTCTACTGTTTCCTTGATGGTTATTCAGGTTACAACCAGATAGCCATAGCACCTGAAGATCAAGAGAAGACAACATTCACTTGTCCCTATGGTACCTTTGCTTTCAGAAGGATGCCATTTGGGCTGTGTAATGCTCCTGCAACATTTCAGAGGTGCATGATGGCCTTATTTTCTGATTTCATTGAGAATTCCATGGAAGTTTTTATGGACGATTTCTCGATCTATGGAGATTCGTATAAAAGGATGCCCGATAATTTGGAAGGAGTTCTGATAAGGTGGAAGAAACCAATCTAGTGCTCAATTGGGAAAAATGCCATTTCATGGTACAAGAAGGAATAGTATTGGGGCACAGAATATCAAAGAAAGGTTTAGAGGTGGACAGAGCAAAGATTGATGTTATTGACAAGCTACCTCCACCCACAACTATCAAAGGAGTCGAAGTTTCTTAGGACATGCAGGGTTTTACAGAAGATTCATCAAGGATTTCTCAAAGATTTCAAAACCCTTGTGTCTCATTTGTTGCAACGTGACCACGTCTTCAATTTTGATGAGCAATGTCATGAAGCTTTCAACAAATCAAGATCGCTTGGTAATGACTCCATAGAATAGTCACTCCGCATTGGTCCAAGCCATTTGAGTTGATGTGTGATGCAAGTGATTATGCCGTGGGAGCCAGATTGGGGCAAAGGTATGGAAAAATTTTTCATTCTATTTATTATGCCAAGAAACCTTAGATGATGCCCAATTGAATTATACTGTGGATCAAAAAGAACTTTTGGTCATTGTATTTGCATTTGATAAGTTCGAGATCTTACTTAGTTGGTGCAAAAGTTATTGTTTTTACTGATCATTCAGCCATTAAGTACTTAATTTCTAAAAAAGATGCAAAGCCAAGACTTATTAGATGGGTTCTCCTCCTCCAAGAATTTGACTTGGAAATTCGTGACAAAAAGGGGGTGGAGAACCAAGTTGCTGATCATCTTTCTAGGCTTGAGAATGTTGATGCAGGTACAGGTGAAAAAGATATACAAGAAAAATTTCCTGATGAGAGACTATTGTTATTAGCCTCAGTAGCTGAAGACGTGACCACGTCTGTGACACTTTCGTCAAACGTCATAACGTCTGATACTACTGCTCCATGGTATGCTGACATAGTTAACTTCCTTGTTAGCAAAATTGTGCCTGTAGGATTCAACTATCAGCAGAAGAAGAGGTTCTTCCACACTATAAAGCACTATTTCTGGGATGAACCATATCTGCACAAATTGTGTCCGGATCGCTTACTAAGAAGATGCCTAGGCGAGGAAGAGCAACTCCATGTCTTTGCAACAATGTCATTCAAAGACCTTATGGTGGACATTTTGGAGGTACTAAAACAAATGCGCAAAGGTCCTACAATCAAAGCTACTATTGGCCAACATTATTCGTAGAGATGCTCATGAGTCGGGTTAGGAGATGTGACAAGTGCCAAAGAACAGAAACATATCAAGCAAGCAAGAGATGCCACTCACAAACATTCCGAAGTTGAATTGTTTGATGTATGGGGAATGGACTTCATGGGACCATTTCCTATGTCCCATGGAAATCTCTACATTCCGTAGCCGTGGATTACGTGTCAAAGTGGGTTGAAGCGGTGGCATTACCAAACAATGAAGCCAAATCATTAGCAAGTTCCCGAAAAAGAATATATTCACAAGATTTGGTACTCCAAGAGCCATAATCGATGATGAAGGCTCTCATTTTTGCAATAAGTTAATTGAGAACCTCTTGGCCAAGTATGGAGTGAAACACGAATGCTACAACTTATCACCCCCAAACCAAAGGCCAAGTGTCGAAATATCCAACAGGAGATCAAAAGAATACTTGAGAAGATGGTTGGTCCCAACAGAAAGGAGTGGTCATTACACTTAGATGATGCACTTTGGGCCTGGCTGAATAAAGATACAAAACACCATTGGGCATGTCTCCTTACAAGCTAGTTTATGGTAAGGCTTGTCACCTACCAATTGAGCTCCAGCACAAGGCTTATTGGGCAATAAAACAAATAAATCTAGATCATGCAAAGGCTGGTGAGGCAAGATTGTTACAATTAAATGAGCTAGAAGAGTTTAGACACCATGCCTATGAGAGCTCAGCAATGTATAAAGAAAAGACCAAGAAATGGCATGATCAAAGAATTCAAAGAAGAGAACTGATAGAAGGACAGCAGGTATTGCTATTCAATTCAAGGCTTAAATTGTTTCCAGGAAAGTTGAAGTCAAGGTGGTCAGGTCCATTCAAATTAATGAAGATATATCCTCATGGTGCCGTGGAACTATTTGATGAAAAGACAAACACCATGTTCAAAGTTAATGGCCAACGTGTGAAACAATATCATGGAGAACATGTGGAAAGGGACAAGATTCAAATGTCCTTCAACAATTCTTGAATAAAAGAGACAAAAGTCTGGCTGAAGACTCTTAAAGCAAGCGCTCTTGGGAGGCAACCCAAGGATTTTTAATTTTTCTCGTGTTTTTTTAATTTTTGTTTTGCGGAATAAGTGTTGAAAGAAATGTGGAAGTGAAAGGTGGTAGACGTCGTAACGCCTCGGTATTTACTAGGCGTGGGCACGCGTGGGCGATCAAGGCGATTTAAATGAAGTCAAAGGCGTAAGTGATGACGTGTCGTAAATGATTTCCTCTGCAAAAACGAACGTGGTGATCGACCACAACGCCATCTCCTTCCCTACTTGTCTAATCAACGGTTACTTTTCTCCATTACTCCACTCTACCATTTCTCAACTCCCCATAACCACTTCCCCATAAAAATCTAACCATTCACCACCATTCCACCACCTGCAACCTATTTCTAACCTCTCTCTCTCTCAAACCAAATTCTCCCATCCCTTTCTCTCGAAAACCTAAAATTTCCGAAATCCCCATTTTCTTCTAAGAAATTCCCGCACAAATACCATGACTAAAGTGAAGCAATCCGCCACCAAATCCTCCGGGGAAAGGTAAGCATGCTGACTGAGTTCATCCTCACCCCCATCCCCAAAACACCAAACCCATCTAAAAAGAAAGCCCTACTTCACGAAAGGGGTTTCACCAAGAAAGCCCTAATCCTAATTTTCTCGCAACCGTCGCAGTCATTGGGTTGGCGGTAAATTTGTTATGCATGAGAAAGGAGTATATTGCTACTCGGTTCACGATTTCTACAAGGGGATCGTTGAAAGGCTGAAGGAGAGCCATCCATTGTCTCAAAGGTGCGAGGAGAGGAAGTAAAATTTGGGGTCGAGTCATCAATGATTATTTTGGGTTAGGATACTATGGCAAAGTCGTGGAGACCAAACAGGAAGAACTATGGATTGGGCGAGAGATGGATGCCATTAAAGATAGGATATGTGTTGAAGGTGCCGTGCTGGGAAAGAAGAGGCGAGCATGGGAGCGAGTTCAAGATAATGAAGAAATACCTTTGTGATGAAGCCAACACTTGGTTCCATTTCATAAGGCACGCTAAATCCCTACCTCTCACACATCATGGGTTGACAAGGAGAGAATGATTGTGATTGATGCAATCATGTCTAGAGACAAAGTGGAGGTTGGGAAGTTGATCAACCGCGAGCTCAACAAATGGAAGAACAGGAAGGATGGATATTTGTACTTCCCTTGTTTGATAACCGATGCAGTGCATGGAGGCGGGAGTGGAGATAGAGGCCTCGAGCTTGGGGAGCAACCTCAAGGCCCTTTTTCAACAAAATTTCACCTTAGGTGAAATCTGCAGTCTTCGCAAGTTCTGTTGATGCTCGGGCGTTACAACGTCCTGGAGGAAAACACAGAACTCCACGCCAAGTTTATCAAGAACAACAATTTGAGTGGCAAAAGAAGGTATTTGCCTGTGTGTCTAAGGGAAAGAAAGCAAGAGGAGCTTGTATTGCTTCGAGTGGATGCAGGAAGAAAATGAAGATGATGTTCCATTGTCTACAATCCAAAGGAGAGTGTCAAGAGAAAAAGCAAAGCGAGCAAGAAGCCCACCAAAGAGGCAAAGCCCAAAGAAAGAAACAAAAGAAGGTAAGTAGTGAAGAAGATTTTAATTCTGATGATTTAGCTGATATTTCTGATTGTGATGCAGAGGAATCAAAGAGAGTAAGCATGGAAGTGATTAGTGAAGAGGAAGAAGAGGAGAGCCCTGAGGAAAAAGGGAGTTCGAGTGAAAGGATTTGAAAGTGAGTCCCAAAGAATTCAAACAAACAAAGAGCCACCAAGAAAATCCAAAACACCTAGCCCCAAAGCACAATCCCCACAAACCACACAACCACCACCTTCACCAAAAGAACCCTCCACCCATGACCAAAACACCCCAAAGACCCCACAATCCAAAGCTCAGGACCAACCAATCCCACAACCACCCCCACCTGAACCTCAAAAACAACCATCACCCTAGAAGCCAGACGTGGCGACGTCTGAGCCAACAAACACAGAAAGCAACCCACAGTCCCAACCCATTTCCCCACCCAAGAAAACCAGAGTGAAAACTGCGCTTGCATACAATCCATTTGGAAGGAAGAAGAGACAACGATAGCTGCTGAGTCAAATCAAGCTCAAGGGAGTGGAGAAAAAGAGAGAAGTTGCGGCCACCACCACACACACTCGTGCGTAAGCTTCTCGTAAAGAGAAAAAGTCAAAGTCTTCGCAGGAAGCTCACATCGCTACTAGTGGTGCATTCGTTGCCACTAGTGTTTCTGAAAAGCCCCTTCCTGCTATTGCTGAAGAAACGCCTGCAGACGTCGTAACGTCTGCCGAAAAGAGGGGGCAGCGCCCAAACTTGCGAAATGCAAGTCAACAATGAACGTGAAGCTGCATTGGAAAAAGTAAAGCAGCAAGCAATGGAGGAGGCCACACAGAAACTAGCAGAGCACTTGTTGAAGCAAGCCTGGGATCGATTCTTTGAACTGAGTATCATCATCGACGTGGCGACGCCTAAAGAGCCGAGGTGGAAAAAGCCCGTGATACCCAATGAGCCAATGAATGTCAACCTGCTTTGAGTTAGCAATGAGGATGTGGGAGGAAGCTAAAAAGAGGATTGCTGAAGCCTCAAGTACTGCTGGTGCAAGTGTGGGTGCTAGCTCAAAAGAAAAGGAGTCTGAGGAAACAACAACCACTGAGCAAGAAGGAGTGAAGGTCAAGAAAGAAAAGAAGGAAAAGAAGAAAGGAGAAGGTCGAAGGAGTTCCCACCGCATGAGCGGAAGGCTCGTGTGCAGTCTTTATGCTAAAGTAAGTCCCCATCAATATCAATTGTAGTGTAGTTTTTTCTTAGTTTTAATTTTAAGTTGAAATTTGCTAGTTTTTAGTTCATGTTATGAATGAGACCCCCTCTAAAAAAAAAAAAAAAAAAAAAAAAAAAAAAAATCATGTCAAGTTTTTTTTGAGCAAGTGAGGACACCGCTCAACTTTAAGTGTGGGGGGAAATCTCAATGTTTTGATGTTTTAAGTTACGTGTGTGTGCTTGTACATGAAATCAAATGCAAAAGTAGTCTCTGTTTACTACTTTGTCAAGCATGAAAATAATTCTCTTTGGGGGCTAAGGATAAGTGAAAATGTGTGTGAGTAACCTATGCATGATTAGATGAAAAGAATTGATTGTTGCTCCTACACAAACTCTGCTTTTAAAAAGAATCTAGTTAGCTAGGGAATATTTTGTCTTGAAGCTAGTCTTGGTGAACTTTGGTGAAAATAAAACTTGATTAAAAACCTAGAATAGCGATGAGAAGCTAAGTTTGGGGGTGAATCAAGTCGCACTAAAAGTGGGTGCAAAGATCGTAGGATGGTTAGTGCGGTGTAGTGTGAGTGCAACGTTGTAACGTCTACCCGTAACGTTATAACGCCCGCCGCGTGTGCGTTGTGTAGTGTGTTCGCGCGCTGCAACGCCTCACCCATAAACGTTGTAACGCCTATCCCAAAAAAACAAAAAAAAAAATAAATAAATAAATACCAAAAAGAGTGTGTTGTTACAAATAAGTTTAAAATCCACATGTGTGCTATGTTCCTGTAATACCACAAACAAATGTTTGAAGCACTCCAATATATGAAAAAAAAAAAAAAAACTCCAAAAGGGAGCAAAATAAAGAGAGTTGCTCAGTAATGAGGGGGTTACAGTCTTTTTGCGTGTGTGAGTCGATAAACTAGTTGCACTAACCTAGTCCTAGCATCCAATTAAGACCCTTTGTCATGCTTTAAATGAACCTCCATCTCTTATGTGAAAGTGTTAGTCTATTCTTTGTTTTGAAAGATGTTTCTATCACACCATTTGGGAAGCCACTCTTTCATAAGCCAAAACAGTTTCTGAACTAACTAGAGGAAGATTTAATTACAGGGATCACACACTCACTTTGAGCTTTAATGAATCTGGAATTTAATCATGCAAGTGGTGTGTGAGTGCATGAGGAATTAGCCCCTTGAGAATGAATTTTTGATATATTGAGTGAGTAAGAGCATAGCCTGCTAGTGTAGTTGATTCCATGTTTTGTTTTGTTGTTATCTTGATTGCTTGAGGACAAGCAATGATTTAAGTTTGGGGGTGTGATAACTCATATTTATAAGAGTTATTTACACTCATTCAAAGAATAAGTCATGCAAGTTCTCTAGCAATACAAGGGTTATTAAATTAGTTTTGTGTAATTTTTGAGTTTTTAGTAAATAAATGAATGAAGTGATAAATCAGGCATTTAGGCACCAAGAGGTGCCCTCGAGAGCGCTTTTGATGCTTTTTGTTGTGCAGTGCAGAAATTCGGTCTTTGAACGTTACCACGCCCTCACCACGCCTCATCAAGTGCAGCAGAGAAAGGGTGAAAGATCTTAATTTTGGCGCTAAGCAATGATAGTCAAAGATATAAAAGTCGGAAGATCTCCCATTCCCTATAAGTCGACGCATGGAAACACCGTAGCTCGAGAACAAAGGTCGTGGGAGAAGATAGGAAAAACAGATCCGGTAGGTGGGCAAGTGACATCGTGCACGTCGTGAGGTGGCTATTTAATGAAGGCTCACGCTCTCTCTCTCAAGCATCACCTACCACAACCACGATCATCATCTCTTCCATACACCTTCGAAACACTTCATCTCCATCCCCACTAAACTCGAAATTAGTTTTGTAAAGAAGATCCGGAAACAGACTTACGTATTTTGCTTGTCCGAACTTAGTTTTTATTTCTCGCATTTTGTAAAGCTCGGGCGTTGTAACGCCTATACAAATAAGATATGCTTAAAAGTTACTTAGGTGTATCTTTTACAATCAAGTTCTTTTCTATATGTATGGTATTAGGATTTTAAATCCTTTTCATTCTCAGAAAGATGCTCAAGATGAGCTAAACACTTTGTAGTTGAGTTGTTGATTTGCTTTTAATGAATTTCTAGTTAATGTTATGAAGTGTTAACGCTGCCCGCTTTAAATCTTTGCGTAATAATATTTTCAAAACTTGTTTTGAGGTTGACCTCTTAAAATGGGTAGATTCATAGGTACAGACATGGTCTATGAAAAGAAATCAAAGATTTATATGAATGAACAATGCACTAAAGACATTTAGGCATCTTTATCTAAGTCTAGACATAGAATGGATAATAGTTCATAGAACATTCTTTGTGGGTACTTAATATACAGGAGTGGGCATATTTAGAACCTAGACATAGGATTTCTTGTACTTGAAACTCTGACGTTTTGTGCTGAAAAGCATAGCTCTTTTGCAACAGCGTTCAGACGTGGCCACGTCTACACAGATTAACATTTGAACGTCATAACGTCTAAACGTTATAACGTCTGGCTAGGAAGGATTTATCTGCATGCAACAACTCAACTCATCTCTCATCCATATTCACAACCAACTTTAGTTTCCTTGTTTTGTTTAAATCTTTAGCTTTAAAACCAACTCTTATTGTCGATTTGTCACTTGATTCTCTTGTGTTTTGAAACTTGAACTTTGAAAGCTTATCAATCCTCGTGGGAACGATCTCTTACTTAAAACCACTTTATTACTTGTACGATGTGTATACTTGCACTATAATTGCGAAAATCTATACTATTACACAAGCGCGAACAGGTATTCAGGTACTAACTTAGGTAGTGGACTTTGAACTTCTTGTGATGCAGGAGCACTAGATGCTTCTGCATTGGTTTCTTTTTGATTTTTGGCTTTTTCTCCCTTTTCTACACTTTCCTTCTCAGTTAACTCTACAAGATCCTTACCACTTCTCAGTGAAATAGCCTTAACCTGCTCTTTTCCTTTGGTTTGGGAAGGAGTAGCTTCTGTATTTGAAGGTAAGGCACCTTGTGGCCTTTGATACAGAGCTGTGGCTAATTGACCAACTTGATTCTCTAAGTTTTTAATAGAAGCATCTTGGGTTTGTCTAGCAGTTCTAGATTCACCTATGAATGCTTTAAGCATGGATTCTAGAGAATTCTCGGTGGTAGGTTGAGAGTTTCTTTGGTTATTTTGAGTGGGGAATCTGGTGGGTTGGTTGGCGTAGTTGGAGCGGTTCTAGGTGCAGTGCACTATTGTTGCTCCATCTAAAATTTGGGTGATCTTTCCAACCGTGATTATAAGTGTTGGAATAAGGGTTGTTATTCCTATTATAACCTACATAATTTACTGAGAGATAGGGTTGCTAGAACACTCCTCATACAAGTGACCTCCTCCACAAGACACACAACTAGGTGTGCCCGGAGGTACTTGTTCTACTATCAAGCAATAAAGAGCTTTACGGTGATGCAAATTGCATTAGATGCATAGCATTGCCGTATGAAGTTTTTCATCAAATTAGCTAGAGTGGCTACTTGAGCGAGATAGTAAGGCGATATATCATTGATTTCATGTACCCACGATGGTTTCTTTTGGGCACTTACCCTCTCGAGAGGCCAACTAGAGCTATTAGTCGCTATTCTATCAATTAATTCACATGCTTCATTGTATGACAAATTTAATAACACTCCACCGATGATGCATCAAGCATTACTCTGGTTTGAGGTTCTAAACCATTATAAAATGTTTCCATTTGAATAATAACAGTAAACCATGATGAGGACATTTTCTCAAAAGTTCCTTCCATCTTTCCCATGCTTCAAATAAAGACTCAAACTCTTTTTGTCTAAAAGATGTAATATCATTTCTTAACTTTGGCATTTTTGATAGGTGGGAAATATTTTCCTAAAAATTTTTCACCATTTCATTCCATGAATGAATAGAGTTAGGCTCTAAAGAATTTAGCCAAGCCTTGGCTCTATCTTTCAAAGAATATGGAAATAACCTTAATCTAAATGCATTTTCACTAACACCAGGTAAAATAAAATTACTACATACTTCTAGAAATTGCCTTAAATGCAAATGAGGATCTTCATGAGGAGATCCTCCAAATTGACCAATAGTTTGAAGCATTTGAAACATCATAGGCTTAAATTCAAAATGCATGGCATCAATATGAGGTCTATTTATACTAGTTTGCATGTTTTGATGATCAAATCCGAGCATAATCCTCATAGGTCTATCTCTATCATTAATCATACCTATGTGATCCATGTGGATGAGATTTTCTCTATGAACTTCTTCTTCAAGAGCATGTCAGTGAACCGGGGGCCTCCTCTCACCGAGTGTGGCCTTGAGCTTTGTTCTTCACCAATGACATGTTGCAAGCTTGTTGATTCTGTTTCTGGAGTCTTAGCAATCTCCTGAATTTTCTTTCTATTTCTGGATCTAAACTATATTCTGGAGTTCTGTTTCTGGTTCTGTACATATACTAAGTACCATGTATTGTTGTTGACAGAAACTCTAAAAACCAGAATTTATATACAACACTAAATTACTAAATATCGTATTTTTTTAAAAATTTACTTCAATCCCGACAGCGGCGCCAAAAACTTGGTGCATGGAAAACACATACACTTGTGTGCAAGTATACACTGTCCAAAAACAAGTAGTAAAAAAAGATCGAACCCATAGAGATTGAAAAACTCACTTTTAAAATAATATAAAGTAATAAAGTGTAAAGTCACTAAGTAACAAAATAATTTTGGATTTTGTTTGATGATCACAACTAAGTTAGAAAGAAAGCAAAGTAAAAAAATGTTGATAGTGTAAAAGAGAAAAGCTAGTTGGAATGTCTTCATCAAGTAATTTACTTATAAGTGTATGATGCAAAGATGTGATGCATTTGCCTTTGAATCTTTGTTGCATTAGCTATGTGCCTTTCGGTCACTTTCTTCAGAGTATCATTACCAGCTCTTATGATCATTGTTCTATGCAGTAAAGAAAGGGGTGTTAGTGCCAATCTTGCCTCCTAACAATTATCCAATTTGCTTAAGTGAATTCACTCTTGTATTTTAAGTACCCACAATTATCCTATGGATTATACTATCCTATGTCTAGGACTTAGCATGGTTTTCACAAAGTTTTATTTATGTAAAACACTCACCCATATTAGTTCTTGAGTTCTTAATTGTAAGCCATTTCTGGTCATTTACAAATCTACTTATTCTAAGTGATCAAGTTCAAAATAAGTTTTGAAAAGATTATCAAACAAGAACTAAAGTACAAACATACATACATGCAACATACTTACTTAAAAGCTCATTAAATGATTAGAACATTCCAACTAAGAAAGGTTTAGCTAACAAGAGACATTGCAAGATATATATAAACTGAATAGACCATGTTTATATATATAGAAATCACAAAAGAGAAACAACAAGAGTAAAGTTACAAATGTTGAAAACCTTTGTATGAAATCTTCTAGCAATGCACTAGCATTACTCCTTAGCACTATACAAACACTATGAAAATGAGTTAAGGAGGATTTATGAATTCCTTCCTCTTCCTCTAAAAATATAAAAACTAACTATGTATATTGAAATTTTGATCTAACTTATGGATTGTGATATATTTCCAAATGAAGATGTGAGGTCCTTTTATAGCCTTCAAGTGAGGTGCTTCCTTCCTTCATGTTGAAGTCATCTTGAGTGGATCATAGCTGTAGTTGCTTTCCAGAGGTTTATCCATGTTGAAATCTTTGACTAATCACATAGGGCGGTTCATTGATGTGTGAACATGTGTCCCTATGTTGGTGACTCTTCAAAGCTATGCCTATAGCTATGTGTGAATGGTAGGCGCCTACTATACAAGGTGGGATGGCATCGAGAGAACCAGCAGAGGTCATCACTTTGCATGTGGGTGCATATGAAACAGATCGCTTATTCATCAAGTAGCGCAGAAATTGATGCGAGATCGGTCAGAGAGCATTGATGCGCTTAGCATTGAGATCAAGACGAACAAAAATATCAAACATACCACAATATATCCAAAATGGCCTAATAATAACTATAACCATTCAAATCACTCAAGATATCATATATCACACTAAATACTATATAAACTCTTTATTATTACTTGAAAGAGAGCAAATACTAAGTTTAAACATATGAAATACTCTATATAAAATAGAGTTATCAAGAGAGGGGAGGTTTGGGTTTTGGAGAGGGAGTGTGTTTGTTGTAGGAGAAGAAGAGGGAGAGGGGTAGAGGGGGGAATTGAATTGTAAGTGGGGTTAGTTTGGTAAATGTGTAGGGTGAGGGGGTGTGTTTTGAGTAGGAGGGGGTGTGAGAAAAATAAAAGCCATAATTTAATGCATTTCAAATTGTGGTTTTTAATTTTAATGGCGAGTCATATAGCCGCATAGGGTTTCTTTTTAGTAAAACTCATGTACATCAAAATCTTAAATGATACCCTACATTATACTACGAGAGTTTACATATATTTTTCATATTTAAATACATATAATCTTATCAATTTAATTGTTTTCAATGTGGCCTTAGCTGAGAATACGTCTAAATCTACAATGTCTTTCACTGTTGGTGAGCTTATGATTATAAAGACCTTCAATGTCATTGGTAATTACAAAAATTCTTCAAACATCAAAGAAGATGATTGGATCACCCCTCCTTATATGATAAAGTACAATACAAATGGTGCTGCTAAAGGTTTTACTGGTCTAACTGCTTGTGGTGGTATTTTTAAAGACAAAAGTGTTGCTATCCTTAGTTGTTTTTCTGTCTCCATTGACAACAGTTATGCTCTTCATGCTGGAATTATTGGGCTATGTTGGCTATAGAGATTGCTATTGATAAAGGAAAGTCTCTGTCGTTCAATTAGTGGTTTATATACTTTCAAGAATTGCAAAGTAGTTCCTTGGAAGCTTAGAAATAGATAGAATAACTGCTTATACTTGACTAGGAAAATGCGCTGATAAGTTTGTAGGTCATGAAACTAATTTAAGTGGTTTTATTTGGTGGGATCTTATTCCTAATTTCACTACTGATGATTTTTTCAGAAACATGTTAGGTTTGCCTAGCTATAGGTTTTACTAATTTTTTTTCTTGGACTTAATGTTCTTCTTTTGATGGATTGGGTTTTTCTTTTATTTCCTGCATTTGGTGTGCTACAAATGATTGATAATAATTTTGGTGCCAACCTAGCTGGGACGAGAAGCATTATAGTGATGTTTTTGCATACCTCTATAGGACCATTTCTTCATATTTTCGATTATTATGTTATTTATGCTCATAGGTATTGACCTAGTCCCCCAAAGTTTTCTGCTTATTTATCCTTTTTTATCAATAAAATTCAGGGGGAGTACTCTTTATTTATGATTTTGATCTATTTTCGAGTTGTTCACACATTTCTAAAGTCCATTTCACAATGATTTTTTTTATTATATTTATATATTACGTATATTTATATGTTAATCTTTGGTAAAAAAAAATGGTAATCATGATATATCGAAATGTAGGGATGACAAAAAAAACTGCACCCGTCGCAGGTATTACCCACGACAGGTACAGGGTGAGTAGTTTAATGGGTACCCGCGGGTTGAATAAACAGATAATTAGACTACCCGTTAATAAACAGGCGGAGTTAGATATTGATGTACTCGTGCCTGCAGGTACCCATACCCGTAATAAATATACTTATTTAGAAAAATTCTATTATTATTAATTTTAGTGTTATTTATCTTCTTTCATTAACGACTATAAACTAACAAATAAATGATAAAATAAATGTACAATGAAATGCCTAATTTTGTATATGAA
The DNA here is from genome assembly GCA_020916435.1 of Oxytropis ochrocephala. NCBI lineage: Eukaryota > Viridiplantae > Streptophyta > Magnoliopsida > Fabales > Fabaceae > Oxytropis > Oxytropis ochrocephala. The sequence continues at coordinate 21,877,044 of CM037090.1, read as the reverse complement.
TGAAAAGAAAAAATAGTGTTCAAAAGGTTAATTTTGTTTGACATTTGAAATTTTATTTTCAAAAAATATTTCAATTATTATTATATGAATGTATGATGAAATGCCTAATTTTTTTATATGAATGAAAAGAAAAAAAAAGACGTTCAAAAGGTTAATTTTGTTTGGTGTTTCACATTTTTATTTTCAAAAAAAATATTTCAATTAATATTAAAAATATCCATGAGTATCCGCGGGTACTCGCAAGTTGATAAAACCCGTGAAAAAACTGCTAAGTGGGTACCCACATGGGTATGGGGCGGGTACAGGTAGAACTTATTAGGGGTAATCATGGGACGGGTTAGGACGGATTATAACTAACCCTAACCCGGTCCCAAATTTTGATCGGGTCATTTTATTGACCCTAACCCGTCCTAAAACCCGGACAAACCCGATAAGTTATGGGTTAATTTAGGACCGATCGAGTTTAATCAAGACGGGACCGGGTTGTCCCAAAATTCATATAATATAATTTTTAGAAATGTAGTTACCACTTCAATTATATATTTTATATTAGACATTGAAATTTAATACATAAATTCAATAAAAGTGATGTTGGTTTGTGTCCATCTTTGTTAAAAATACAAAATTTTAGCATTAAATTACTTGTTTTGAGTCTAAGTTATCATCATTCACAAGTTTAAGTGTATTAATTATATATTAATATATGCGTATGTATATTAGGGACGGGTTGGGTAACCCAAGAGTCCACCCGAACTCGTCCTAACCCGAAGCCGGGTTACTACTTGGGACGGTCCCATTTATCCATTTTTTGTGTGGGACAGGGTTGGGTTCAACCCAAAATCAATGGGTTGAGACGGGTTGGCGGGTTGGGATGAGTCTTGCACACCCCTAGCACTTATACTAAATGGGGCGGGTAGTGGGTAACTATTACCCGTGCCCGCCCTGCCCCGTTGACAGAGTGATAAGCATCACTCGTAAACTCAGGCATGCAAAATGGAAATCTCAAGTAACTACGAAGAATAATTTTGCCAATTATACTATGTCTTATGGATAAATTGAGTTACATTTTCTATTCTTTATTTGATTTGCCTTCAAACTTTCTTTGGATAAAGAGAAAATTTGAAGGCAAATTTAATAAAGAAATAGAAAGTTTGAAGGCAACATCATTTATGTATACATTGTATAATTGGAAAAAATAGATCATTTTCAATTTCTTTATTTAAATTTGCATTTTCTATTTCTTTATAGAAAGTTGCATTTTCTATTTCTTTATTAAATTTCCCTCTGAATTTGTATAAGCAAAAAGTACATATATTTAATCCAACATCACTTATTTAATACTTATGCATACATGTAGTTTTTTTTTTTTTGACAAAGCATACATGTAGTTTATAAGTTGATAAGTTGATTTCAATTTTCCCTTTTCTTCATTAAAGGTTCTGTCAAGCTTTCTCTTTTATTTTAATTAATATAAATTGGGTCTTTTTTTTTTTTTTTCTTGAAACCAATGTATTCTCCACGGTGACTATCAGAAATCCATTTAAAGGGTTGACATCTTCCAACAAATACTTTTCCATACACACCGGCTAAAGATCGGAACAAAATCCAAATAATTAACGGATCCAAGTATCTACCACTTATGTCATATTATCCTTATCAAGACATTTGACTTGTAAAGTATTAATGCAATATTTATTATACATTTATTGAATTCATTTTTTTTGATAACTTTTTGGTTGACTAATGTCTTGAAGACGGTTATCAAAAATCATAAATATAAAGATGCAACTTTTTGACAATATATAAGGATGCAATTTAGTAGGCTCTCATCACTAAAATCTGAATATTTTCCCAAAATGAAAGACGTGAAAATTTTCTTTTACTTTGTCCTACTTTTGCTTGTTGTCTCAAGTGAAATTGGTATGAATATGATACTTAGGTTTGTTTTGTTGAAATTTCATGGTTTTGTGATTCCTTAACGATTCACGTTCATAAGCAAATTGGTTTCTACTATTTTGTGTAGGGAATCACATGGTGATGGCAGAGACAACACAATGTGTCAATCATTACGTAAAATGTTTTTGTTATCATTGGAAGCCTTTCGTTTGCAAATCCTATTGCAAAGTAGCATGCAAATCATTCAACGTAATTGGAACTTGCGGCGCCGACGATAATTGCTATTGCCAATGTTGTTAAATTATTGTTTACCTAATGTGTAAAATGGTGAACTAATTATAATAAATAATATAAATAAAGCATTTGCATTTACTAATTTCACTCTTATGCCCATTTATAGTAGTTATGTTAATGTTGAATATTATTAGTGAAGAAGAGAATCGTTTTGATAATTACCATTGTAGAAGGACCTTTTTTTATATGAAATATAGAAACTTACAAGAGGTTATATAAAAGTTCTTTTTCTTCTACCTGTGTTCTCTGTCCTTCATTCTTTCCATCATTTTTTTGATATTTAAGAAGTTACTTGGGAGAGTCTATCTGTTTATTCGTGAATGAAATCCTCTAGATCATGGAGTTTTGGTCCTAGTGAGATTTGAAAGATTTTTTTCTCTATCAAAAGTTATCTTCTTCTCTAGGCAATTGTTTTTGGATCGAATTCCAACAATCGGACAAACTTTTTTAATTAAAAGGGATATCATAGTTAATCTACCAAAATAAATGTGAAAATAGCGACACTTTTTTTTAAACAAAAGAAAGGTATATAGTGCCAGAGCCTCATTAAAATTTTTTGATGCAAAACCTTCATTAAGAATAAAAACATAAGGAAAAAGAGCACCCCATAAATTTTATTCATAAAAGATAGAAAATAAACATAAAACATGGGGACTAAATCAACTCCCATGAGCATAAACAACAATAAACTGAAAGGAAATAAAAAGCAATCCTAAGTATACAAAAGCATCATTATAATGACTCTCGTCTCAACCAGGTTGGCACCAATTTCATTAACAATTATTTGCAGCACACCAAAAACATGAAGAAAAAAAAACTCAGTCCATCAAAAGGAAGAACACTAAACCCAAGAAAAAAATTAGCAAAATCTATAACTAAGCAAACCTAATCTATTCCTAAAAATCACTTAGATTAGTTTCATCTAGAGCTGTCAATTTGGGCCCGGCCAGTGGGCGCGCCAAGGTGTCTGAAGTTTTTTGTTGGGCACAGCCCTAAAAATAGCGACCCAAAATCAACGGTAAGTTTTTGGGCCCTACCGATAGGCCCGATGATATTATTGGCGGTCCGGCCGCCCATGGGCTTCGGGCTGGCCCTGCATCGCTTTTTTGTTTTATTACTTTTTGCAAAAAAAAAATGACACACACAACACACACACACACACACCGCTTGAAAAGAAAAAAAACCTCATTTCACTCACGATCCACAGACTCACGCCGCGCGCTGCTGCCGCAATTGCTGATCCGCATAAAACAACAAAAGAAACGACACAAGGTTCTTCACCATCGGTTCTTCACCATTCATCGGTTCTTCCTCTCTTCACTCACGCAAGGTTTGAAATCGATTCCTTAATGTTAGTTCCATGCCTGATGTTTTCTGAATTTTGTTTATGTATGTTGTTCATTGATAGAAACAATTATACTTAAAATTTTAAAAATTCAATGGCTTGTGGCCCGTTGGGCCAGCCCATTGGGCGGGCCCATTGGCCCATGGGCTGGTGTTGGGCGGGCTTGGGCCTACATTTTGCAGCCCATCAGAATATTGGGCTGGCCCGACCCTGCCCATATACACTATTTGGCCCGATGGGCTTGGGTGGGCCGGCCCGAGCCCGGCCCATTGACACCTCTAGTTTCATCACACGCAAGCTTATCAGCGCTGACATTACCCTCTCTATAATTGTGAGTGCAAACGAAGTTCATTTGTATAGTCAAGTATAAACAATTATTCCATCTATTTTTAAGTTTCCAATGAACTACTTTGCAACTATTGAAAGCAGAAACCACTAGATAAGAATCACATTCTAACTACAAAAACTTGCAAGGTCCAACATTTATCAAATGCAATCACTATAGGCAACATATATAGCCCAAATGGTTTCGGCATGAAGCGTATAATTGTTGCCAATGGAGGAAGAGAAATAACCAAGGATAGCAACACTTTTGTCTCTAAAAATACAACCACAAGTAGCTAGACCAGGAAAACCTTTACCAACACCATATGTATTGCACTTTATCGTGTAAGGAGCAGGGGGTCTAAATAACCTCTCTGATGTTTGAAGAATTTCTGTAATTACCAATGACATTGAAGTCTCCTATAATCATAAACTCAAAACAGAGGAAAACATTGTAGATTTAGAAATATTATCTGCTAAAGCCACATTGGAAATAATTATATTGATAGCCGAGTGTAAGAGGATCACATGATTATCAAATCTAGCATGATTCCTATAGTACCAAATTGCCCAAAAAAATGTTAACAATTGCATCAGAGACAATATCACTCAATTGGGGGCTCCCACCATGAGAAGTCGAGACTAAAAAACTCTAAAAGAATAAGTATCAATATGGATACTCACAATACCTCCAAGTCAATTCCAAATATGTTTGCAAAAAGGGAAGAAAAGGAAGAGGTGTTCAGAAGTCTCTATATTACAAACACTACAAATAGAAACAGTGGTGCAACCTCTAATCCAAACGTGATCATTTGTTGGCATTTTTTATGGAGCGCCCTCCAAAGAATAAATAATTTTAGAAGGCTGAATATAATTCTTCCAAATTGTCTTGGTCTATGGAACCACCTGTCCAACAAGATTGTGGAAGAGAAAAGAATTCTTGAAAGTCAAGTCTCCTGAATTAGAACAACCCCACATCAGTTAATCCTCCATTGAAATAGTGGGAGTAACTATTTCCTAAATTTTAGAATGAAGCTAAGGGAAAATTAATGAGATCCGCAGGGATGGACCATCTACCCTTCACTATAAAATCAATCAGATTAGCTCTAAGAGCACTGTGCAAATTAGAATATAATACCAATAATATCCATAATACGCCTAGAAAGCGAATAATTAGTCCAAAAATGTATTCTAACACCATTCTCAAGCTTCCAAGTTGAATGCTCAAGAATCACAAAAAATACAATATTTAAATCCAAGCCAAATATTTTGTCAAAAAAAAAAAAATCCAAGCCAAATAGAAGAGGAGACATGACAATTCATCGGCTTATTATTTTTATAGGCTCTTGCTTTCAAAAGAAGAGCCAGTTGTAAGTTGGTAGAGATGAAATTCCACCCAAGCTTTAACATACCTGCCCTATTAATTGTTTTGATAGCCTCAGACACAATCCACTTTATTGGAACGGTTTGCACACCTTATTCCAAGCACCATTAATAATTTTCATGATATTTCTGACCACACAAAATTTCATCTAGGTGTCAACAGTATTGAGGAGATTAGCAGACAAAGCATAAATACGAAAGTTGTAAACCAACATACGCAAAATGACAAAATTTACCAGTTGGACTATACCCTAATTATTAGATAATAACGAACCTTTCAAGAAGGATAACTTAGCCTTAATTCTATCTGCAATAGGTAATAAATGAATTCTTTGAGGCTACTTTTTGAATAAAGAGACCAATGTTTTGAAAACCGAACCGGACATTGAACCGGTGAGACTATTTGTTGAGCGAATGGGACCACGCTAGTAGAGATGATATTAATCACAAAGCACAGCTCCAACCAAAGAATTATTCAGTGGCAGTCACCTTCTTAGGGTCATCTTAAATGCAATATAGATGCATCATTGTTCACTCATGATGGTTGCTTTTGGGTAGTGTCTTGTTCGTGATATAAATAGTTTATTGATCAAAGCCACAACCAAACTTAGCAGAGGTACATCAAATGAATTGAATTGCTTTTGGTAGAAATAAAACTATTTAAGGTTTAATTTTTTGGTCCAATGATATTTGTTTTACAAAATGGTCGAATCATCTTGATCTTATTTAAATATGAAGAATAGTTTTATGTGGAATTTGATATTCCAAAGTCTTAGGGGGCGGCGGCAGGTTTTGGTTTTCTTAGGCTCAAATTCAATAAATCATCTATCATTTGATTAAATTGTCCATTTAAATAAAGATTAGAAATAGACCGATACATGATTGTGGAGCATGCGTAGGAACCAATTTATTTGTAACCAAATCCATAAAAATAGAGGTTTATAATAAAGAAACCTCACCTTATAAACCTAGGAGTTAGCTGGCAAACCACATTCTAAGAATGCGTAGGAACCAATTTATTTGTAACCAAATCCATAAAAATAGAAGAAAGAGATAATGATGTCGTAATCAACAACCCAACAACAAATTCAATAATTGAAGAGAGCAACAAGATGGCGAGCGAATACTTTACGCAAAGTGGTTAGGCCATATAGACTTTTCTATTCAAGTTGTTTGTTTCTCTAGTTTTGTCTTTTTTCTTTTTATTGTGTTATTGGTGTAGATTATCTATGTCGTTGACTAATCTACATTGAAGAATTTGATTGGCGGTTTGTGTAATTCGAACCTAAAAATTTGGAATGAGATCTGAGTCTATTTACCACTCCAACCAACTCTGGTTGGTGGTTTGGACTTTGTTTCCCCGATGGAAAAGCAATGCATTATTTTTTTAAAAATTGAATTTTCTATTAAAAATTTAAAGAAAAAACCAGTATTATCAAACCCGTACCGACTCGGTCAGTTGGATTGGTTCACCCATGACTTGGAACTTGGGTCGGTTCAGTTTACATGTTGGATCACCTTTGACTCAATCAAATTCTCATCAATCTGCCTGGACTTCCCGCGCACTCGGTGGCCATATTGCGAGTTGTAAAAAACTAAGAGATTGGTGTAGAAAAATATGATAAAACTTTGTATTCTGTGTAAACTCTAAAAAAAAATTGACAGAGGGTTACTTTGCAAGGGCTAGTTAAAACCAAAAAAAAATTATAGGATCAAAATAAATAATTTTAAATTATACACAAATTATTTTTAAAAAATTATAGAGACCAAAATGAATATTCCTTATATTTTATATACGATATTGTGCACGCTACTTGTTGCAAAGAAAAATCATCAACTATGATGAGAAAAAACAGAAAAAAGAATAATGAAAAAAAATAAAAAAAGAAGAGGAAAAGTCGGAACAAACTACAAAGCATATAGGAAGAAGCAAAAAAAAAAAAGGTAAAGGTCAAATAAAGGCGAAACTAATTGATGTTAAGAATGCGTCAAAAAAAAAATTAATGTTAAGAAGATGACTGCAAAAACAGAATAAGTGGAAGAAGAGAGGAAGAAGAGGAGAAGAAGAAGGAGAAAGCTGAAGCCTGTTTCCTTTACTCTCTTATTACTATTCAACCACTCTCTGCTCTCTCTCTCTCTCTTCTCTGCTCTCTCTCTCTCTCTCTCTCTCTCTCTCTCTCTCTCTCTCTCTGAGGCTCAGCTGAGGTGGTTTGTGATTGAAGTTGAAGGGATGTTTGGTTGTAAGTGGTTTTGTTGGGATTGTATCCCTCAATTTCATGACGACTCTGATCCACTCCATTTCTCTCTCCCTTCACCTCTTCCACTATGGCCACAAGGTTTCTATATTTTATTTTACACATGTTTTGTTTTGTTATGAACTTTGATTGCATCTTCTACTTAATTTCCAAGCCTGTTCAGAAAATCTAGTAGCTGCCAACTGAACTGATTTTCTTTCTAGTTTCGATCCATTCCCATTAATTTGATTACACTATTTACCAGAGAAAATGTTCTTTTTTCCTTATTGGGTTGTAGATAGCATTAAACAACATTGCTCTTCCATTGAAAAATCATTTATTTATCACTAGGGTTTCCTAAATCAACTCAAAATAAAATACTCATTTGGCTTTGTTATTGTTATTGTTATTGCTTGATTAGGGTAATGTTTTACACAGCTCTTATTGCAGACATCAAATTTGACTTCTTGCTATGTATATTAAAATATTTGTTTTTGATTCTATTTGATCTTCTGTGGCTTAAATTAAATTAAATTATCTTATTTATCTACTAAGCCTGTGTGTGAGTGATCTCATCAGGTGGAGGTTTTGCCAGTGGAAGAATATGCCTTGGGGAAATAGAAGTCACAAAAGTAAACAAATTTGAGAGAGTTTGGAGATGCACAAATTTACATGGAAAGTCAAATGGTTTCACATTTTATAGACCTTTGGAGATTCCAAATGCTTTTTCCTGTCTTGGTTACTACTGTCAATCCAATGATCAGCCATTGAGAGGATACGTTCTTGTGGCTCGCCAAACTACTTCCAAACCTCGAGTCAATTGTTCGGATGGATCCGTGTTAGAATCACCGGCTCTAGCAAATCCACTTAACTACTCATTAATATGGAGCATAGATTCACATGATGAATGTGTTTACTTTTGGTTGCCAAACCCTCCAGCAGGTTATAAAGCCATGGGCATAGTAGTTACTACCAATCCAAATGAACCTGAAGTTGAACAAGTTAGATGCGTGCGAGCAGATCTAACGGAAACTTGCGAGACATCTGATCTGTTACTAACAATAAAGTCGAAGTTTTCGAAGAATTCTTTCCAGGTTTGGAAGACAGAACCTTGTGATAGAGGTATGCTGGCTAGAGGTGTATCTGTTGGGACATTCTTCTGTGGCACTTACTTTGATTCCCAACAAGTGGTGGACGTTGCGTGCTTGAAGAATCTCGACTCTTCATTGCACGCAATGCCAAATCTGAACCAGATTCATGCACTCATTGAGCATTACGGGCCTACTGTATATTTTCATCCTGATGAGATATACATGCCATCGTCGGTACCGTGGTTTTTTAAGAATGGAGCACTTTTGTATGCCGCGGGGAATGGGAAGGGTAAAGCTATTGATTATCATGGCTCAAATTTACCTAGTGGAGGAACTAATGATGGTGCCTTTTGGATTGATTTACCTAATGATAAAGATGGGGGAGATTATTTAAAGATGGGAAACTTAGAGAGTGCAGAACTCTATGTTCATGTAAAACCAGCATTGGGAGGAGCCTTTACTGATATTGTGATGTGGGTGTTTTGCCCCTTCAATGGACCTGCTACTCTTAAAGTAGCATTGGTGAACATTGAGATGAACAAGATAGGGGAACATGTCGGTGACTGGGAGCACTTCACGCTTCGTGTAAGCAACTTCACCGGAGAGCTTTGGTCTGTTTTTTTCTCTGAGCATAGCGGAGGCAAATGGGTAGATGCATTCGATTTGGAGTTTATTAAGGGGAACAAACCAGTTGTTTATTCATCAAAACATGGACATGCGAGCTACCCTCATCCGGGGAGTTACATTCAGGGATCATCCAAACTTGGAATAGGAGTACGCAACGATGCAGCTCGGAGTAAGTTTATTGTGGATTCAAGTGTTAAATATCGGATTGTTGCGGCCGAGTATCTTGGTGATGGAGTCATTACAGAACCATGTTGGTTGCAGTACATGAGAGAGTGGGGTCCTACCATTGTATATGATTCGCGTTCTGAAATAGAGAAGATAATTGATCTGCTTCCATTATTTGTTAGATTTTCTGTGGAGAATCTATTTGAATTATTTCCAACTGAGCTTTATGGTGAGGAAGGGCCAACTGGTCCAAAAGAGAAGGACAATTGGCTAGGAGATGAATTTTGCTAGTCCGGATACTGTTGCTTTTCCACTTACTCTAATGGGCAAGGAATCCAAACTGATAAGATATCATCTTTCTGTATTCATAATGGTAAGTTTTCAGTGAATCAGTGATGGTGGATTGACCAAGAGATCACATGATTTATCAACTGTATAGGAGGTGTGTGCCTTAGATAGTAGCAACTTATGCCATTCTTGGTGGCGTGAAAAGCGTTATAGCCTCTGTAGCACTGACATTTCTGGTTGAAGATGTGTCTGGTGTCCGACACGTATCGTGTCGAACACTGACACCGGAACTTCAATTACTTATATTTTTCAAATGAAAACTGGTGTCTGCGTGTCTGTATTGTGTTCGGTGTCAATGTTTGTGTCTGTCCTTCATAGGTTATAGCTCTGAATTGTGATATTGAAGTTGCTTAGAAAGATTAAGTATAAACATAGAAAACAAGCTAGGGAGGGTTATTGGTTGTGTATACACATTTCTGGTGTCACTGTAAGATAATATTGTTGCCAGTGCTTGATGAGTGAAATGAAAGGTTTTGCTAGTATTGCAAGTATTGTTGGTTATGGAGCAGGAATGTTGTTATATCACTTAATTTACTTGCTGTGTGATGTGGGGAAGGGGTATATGCTGTAAGGCAATAACTTCAGAACAAAACAATGTGTTCCTAGCTGTGTAACTAATAATATGTCATAATGTAGAAAAACTTATTAAAAGAATCTCAGTGTTCATAGGCATTGTCATATTCATCAAAACACAACTAACTTAAATATTCTTTTTATTCACTAGATCACGCAAGAAATACTATTTGGTTGTGTTTGTTTTTCCCTTAAGCCACTAGGTTTTCAGCCAAACTAGATTTATAAATCAGCAATTGTGTAACACCCTTTGACCTCTTTTTCATTTCTTCTAACCGAGATTGAAACTATAAAGTTTTATAGGCTGCATGAAAAACGACAATATATTAAGCTTTGCATGACTAAATGACCATAACTTCTAGTATCTTACACGTATCTTCACACCTTTTGGAAAATAGTTCTCCATAATTTGAAATTCCCCTCACGTATCTCACAATTCTATTTGTTGTCACCATATGAATATGCTTGGGATATTCCATAAATATGCTAATCAAGCCTCCACAAGCATTTTCATATAGTGTTACAATAAGCATTTTCATATAGTTATCAATTCGTAAATTGTATATGATATTTTAAATTAATCAATCACTGAAATTATAATTTTTAAACAATATAATTATTAAACAACTAATTGAAAAGTTAATTTAAATAAAAAATAAATTATATAGTACCAATATTCTAAAAATATATTTAAATAATAAAACTAATTTATGTGTTCTCAGTTAAATGTCATTATAGTATTTTTAAAAAAAGTCAAAGGTTTTTAATATTTAAACAATAATAAAAGTATACCAGCAACATGTAATATTTCTCCGTTGTAATTCAAAAGCAAAATATAAAATTAATTAATATGAAAACGTTTAATGTTTTTTATCTTGGCTAAAAAAAATCATTTATAAAATTAAAGGCATTCATGAAGAAAAGATATAAAAAATAAGTATTTCGTTAATGTGTAACGTCCCACCATAGGCATCAAAAATAACAAAATTAGACAAAAAAAATGTAATTTTTACACATTGAAACTCAAAAATAAAATATAACAAATATTAATTTCAACAACATCTAGTGTTTTCTCATCGGAACTCAAAAGCAAAACAATGAATTATAAAAAAAAATTCAATTATAATAATTAAAAATATTTATGAATCAATTATACAAAAATAGGTATACCAGTAATATGTAATTAATTTTCGTTGAGACTCAAGTAAAATAATCAATTATAAAAAATAAAGATATTCATGAAAATAAAATATTATTAGTCCGACAAAAAAATGGTAGTGATGTTTAATTAAAGAGATAGTAGGTGGATTTGATTAAATAGATAGTATATAGATTGAAAAAAAATTAAATGAGAATAGAGAAAATCACAATTGAAAGAGGTGACAAAAAATGGTATATGTGCAGTGGACCTCGTGAAAAGAACAATATATGTCAATAATTTTATAAATAAACAAATTTACTCTCAAATGAAATGAAGAGACAAAAAATAGAATAGTAATTTTGGTAATGGATTATTCGATTAAAAATAAAATATAATAAAAAGAGAGTAGAAGTAGATATTTGTGAAAATAAGATATTTTTTTATATATCTTATTTCTCTTCTCAGTCTTGTTTCTCTTTTTTTTTATATAAATTTGGGCACGTTGTATGTTTGAAAAAAAAAAGTAAAAGTAGATAACAATATAGTAGATAGTCAATTATAAAAAATGAAGATATTTGTGAAAATAAGACATTATTATTCTTACAAACATGTAATGAATAAAAAAGTGATTTTAGGAGTGGGTCTTTAATTAAAGAGATGATTTGATTAAATAAATAGTAGATAGATTGAAAAAAAAAAATTGAGAATAGATGGAATCACAATTGAAACGGGGGAGAATTTTTTTTTTTTGATAAATTTATGAAAAGCACAATATATTTGAATGATTTTATAAGTCAAGGTTGACTGGTTCGAGATTTAGTTTTCCAAAAAATTTTGGTGCTTTTGTTCTTAAAAAAATCGTAATTTACCTCTTCCCCGAGGAGTACACATGTGCATGCACATTGAATGTGTTCATCGTAACTCCTATTAAGGATTATTTTTTTTAGTACCCCCTCCCTCATCTCTCCCACTCCATACATGCCATTTTGGATAAAAATACCTCTAATTTAATAAAAATTTCCAGAAATACCTACAGTTTTGGGAAATCCGGTGGGGGGTTTTTGGATTCTTGGATTTACCAAAAATTACAAGTAAATCCGTTTCGTAATTTGTGAACCGAATTTACCTGTAATTTTTGGTAAATTCGGGAATCCAAAACCCCCCCACGCGTTCGTATCGTATTTTAAATCGTTTATCGTAACGCGCTCGTATCGTATTTTACTCGTATATCATAACGCGTAGAAATGGTTAATCAATTTATCTTAACGCGTAGAAATTAAAATACGGTAGAAACCGTTAATCAACTTATCTTTACTCGTATATCGTAACACGCTTGTACCGTATTTTAAATCATAACACATGCGCGTATCTTATTAAAAAAATATTTAAAAAAGGGGTTTTCCGAATTTACCTCATACGTAGGTAAAACTGGTTCAAAAAATATAAATCGGATTTACCTACCTATGAGGTAAATCCGGAATCCCAAATTTATTTATTTTTTTTAAAATTCATGAACCGAATTTACCAACAATAGAGGTAAATCCGAAAATATACATTTTTAGAAAAAATTTAAGGGTATTTTTGGGATAAATGGTATTATGGGGGTGTGGTGTAGAATGAAGGGGGTAGGAAAAAAATACCCTATATTTAATGCATTGATTTGATAGTTGTAAAAAATTTAGTTCTCTCTTTTTTTTGACAGCTAAGAAATTTAGTTTCAGTCAGTTTTATTATTTTCTTAAATGCATGCCATATCCAGCGGTTGGGATTTCGTTGGGGTCTGGAGAAATACAACTGATCAATATTTTCTAATGCTTCAACCATAGCCCCTCAACACCTCAAAGGAAAAAAGGAAAACATATCGATTTCGTTTTTTTAGGGAGGAACATTTCTATTTCATAAATATAAATTTAGAGCATCAGTATAATCCATTTACAAAAAAAAATATTGAATTACCCTAAATATGAACATTAAGATTATATCATCCTTCAAAAACCTTAGAACGATGTCAAAAATCTTGAGACTATGACATCCTTAATGTAGCTACGCTCCTATTTTTTACTCTTCAAGTCTTCCCATGTTATCTCCTGGGCACATTCCCCACAGACTGTACTTCTTTTTCCCTGACTTCTGAGTGTCAGCAAGTGAGCAAGGTTGGTACATTTCCGTGTTGTGAAACGATTCGCTAGCTTAGTTGGCAAAACGTAGGGCTTTTTTGATACATGGGGCTTTTCATTTGAAATTTCTGGCTTTTGATCAGGCATAGACTCACCAATCGGAACTCTCTGCACTTCTTCCCATTCCAGTGATTTGCGATAGACCTCCCAAGCCATATCTTGCTCCTCTTTTGATAGTTTTTCCTCTTCATTTTCTTGTAACAGAGTTTCATGTTCATGATAATTGGCAATCCACCTATTATCAAAAATTACATCAGCTGATGCCTGAACAGAGAGAAACTAAATAAAAAACATCTGTATTTTAGATTACCGACTCTACTACAAATTTGCAGGTCGATGTACTAGACTAACCAAATCATTTAGTTAATGTATCCTACTGCTACTAGCTGCTAGCATAGCACAAATCCAGCCACTCAAACAATTTGGTTTGACGAGGGTCCTAATCGCGCTAAACTCAAGATCCAGACAAATCTATTATAGGATTTAATACCATGTTGAAGCTATAGGAATTTAGATAAAGAGGAAAGAAATTATACATTTAGTTTGCAAAAATTGATAGATTATGATATAATACAAAAAAGAATAAACACCAGCCTTATTTAAATTAATGCAAGCCTCAAAAACATAGTTCCTACTTAAACAAAAAAATATGAAAACTAATATGAAGCCAAACTAATATGAAGCCTTTTAACGATTCAGACACGTAGAAGAACTAAAAAATGGTGGAAACTGGTGGAATCGCCGCCGAAAATCGTTTAATCTGAGGTGTTTTTGCGAGTTTGAGAGTGTTTTGCGGTTGTTCCTTCTTGGCTCTTGTTTAAGATGACTCTGATTGGTACTCTGATTGGTACTCGTTTCGTTTTTGTTTATAAAATTTTAGGGTTAGTTTTCAGGGTTAAAAATAAATTATCCTATGTAACTTTAACTGGCTGAAACGTGCCAGTGCATATTAAAAGAAACAAAGTGTCTCTGTTCGCGGGTGCTCCCTCCTTGTTCGCGACGCTGCATGTGCCTTTCTCCCTGTTCGTGATGTTGTGCCTCCTGTTTCGATTGTGACTCTACTTTTGTGCCTCCCCCTTGTCCATTCTCTAACATTTCCGTGACTATGCAGTGCTCTGTCTCTGTGGTTTAGGCCATATCTTTAAGCCAAACAATATGAACACCCTACACGCGGGCTTCGTGACACTTCTGAATGATTAGGAATTGAATTTAGACATCTTTTGATTGGGGTTTAGGAGTTCATGTCTTGTTATTTGGCAATAGCTTAATTTTGATTTGTGACTATGAGTTATTATTTATTATTTGTGTCTTGCGACTTATCAATTTTAACATTAACTAAAATTGATAAATAGATGGTTGAATCTAGAACTGGAACTTGCCGAGGAACTGAAATCTAGATTCAACTTGAAGTGTATGTATATATATATATATATAGTTGAATCTAGAACTGGAACTTGCCGAAGAAGTTTTAGTTTGGTTGTTCCCTTTCAATGGTGGCCGAGTCACTCACCCTATTTCTTCTTCTTATTCACATTGTTGTTGTTGGTTGGAGTGTTGGTTTTGAGTTGAAGGAACAACAACATGCAAAAAGTCACTGACCGAGTCAATGCTATCAGAGTTGACGAAGCTGTCATGTTGGAAGACCATAAAAGCTTAGATTTAATTGTGGGAAGGGATGGAAAGAAAGGAAGCTCTGCCAAAACAAAGCTAGGGATTTCGGGATTTAAATTTGAGGTTTTTTGAGATAACATCAAGGCCAAAAGATATGGTAATTTACCGATTCTAAAAAATTGGTTCCCAGTACTCCATAATTGTTACTAAATGGGATGGGCTGGCATTTTCAGAGAAATGGAATGGGCTTTTGACAATGGTTTAGCATAGTTTTTGTATGGTTCCAATTTACTGGTTTTTATGCACCCCCAACTGAGTGTGAGGGAGTGTGTTGAAGTCCCACGTCGACTAGAGATATGGTCTAAATAATCCTTATAAGGCTTGGAAAGTCCTCACCTAACAATTTCTGAGAGGCACACAGAACGTGTGCCTTCTATCTCAGACTTGCAGAGCCCTTCCTCAATCCAAGAGTGTATTGTGACAATCAGACTGCTGTTTCTCGAGCATATAATCAAGTGCTCAATGATGATTTTATTTCCACAAACTTAATCCTTTTATCAACAGGCACTAGCCTCAGTCTTAGAGTGAATGTGATGACGCCAGAGGTTCAATCCTCGTTTAGACCAACTATCCCTCACCATTATCTACATTATCTAGGTGCTTACACCTCTTATGTGCAAACTTACAAAAATTGCGTGCCACAGAACAAGTGTAGAAAAAGATAATAGAAAAATACAACTCAAACATGAAACTGTGATACTATTCAAAAGATCATGTTAACATGCAGGATTACCAAAGTCCAACTGAATAAGACATTATAATGATAAACGACTTAATGAAACAACAGTTCGAAGTCATGAGAACCTACCGGGGATGATGCTTGCTAAGCAAGCTTTCCATTAACTTATCAGAATAACTGCTTCCATTTGAGTGTGATATTGTATCTTTCAGTGAATCACGAGTAAGCCCATTTTCTTGACTCAGTTCGGCCAAAGTCTCAGGGTTCTCATCATCACCAAACGCAAAGAGGTGCAGCATTTCTTCTTTAGATATGGTCCTATGAACCTGTTGTCTGTCAACCACTCTAGCAGCAAGCCCCTCCTTTGTTACCTATTGAAACCATTTCCACATATCAGAAAACTTGACAAATGGAAGAATAGAAAAACGAATAGAAGCTATCATCTTGTATTACTTGGCGCTTGTATATTTTCTCCTCCATAGTTCCATGAGCCAGCAATCGATAAGCAAACACCGGCTTTTTCTGCCCGTACCTGCAAACATGAAAAGTTATTTAGATTTCAACCACAGTCGTTTGTCAAGTGATGCAAATCGTTATTTGTAAATGATCAATTACGAAATGTAGATCTTTTAATTTTTGAAGATCTTTCCAGAGAGAAAGCAGTCAAACAATTACAAACAAAGGGAATATCTGTATTTGTAAATATTGTGTATGGTGTATCATGAAGAACCTTAGATTTTTGCCATAATTGTAAAATATAGGCCGACCATAAATCAAAATCCACCCCCTACCCCCACTATCTAAAAACAAGAGAAATTAAGGGTTAAAACTTTTAGTCCCTATAAAATTTCTCTTATAGAAAAGAAGATTAAAACCAAAAGATAGGATGATAAAATATTCTTAAAAACAGAACATAAAATTGGGCAAAAAAAAAAAAAAACTAACTGCCCAAATCTATTGTGTCCTTTAACATATTTGTAAGAAGTCAGTTTGACACAAAAAGGATTCCCAAAGAATTCTCCTTAAAAGTGCATCCAATTGGAAATCTTTTCTTTACCAACACTCCTCTAAAATTTTATTCCTACTCTGATTGCTCAACCATCGATACCAAAATATATAATATGTAACTAATGCTTCCCCAAAAGAAAGCTTATTTTGACTTAGGGAAAATTAACTAGAGCTTACCTCCAAGATCGATAGATAGCCTGGAGATCATATGTTGGGTTCCAAGAACCATCAACTATAACAACACGGTTAGCTGCATGAAGATTAATACCCAAAGAGCCTGCTCTAGTTGAAATCAGTGTGCATTTTACCCTCCTATTCAAAGTGTCATTAAATTTCTCAACAAGCTTCTGTCTTTCTGAGCTCTCTGTCCTTCCATCCAGCCTGAGGTTTAATCACATCAGGAAAAAAATGAATCAAAAGAAAAATTAAATTAAATTAAATAAGATCCATCTTCGAAGTACTAAGATAACTGAGTTTCAACACAGCATCATATGTGCACTTCGATATAATATCAATACAATCCGGAAGAGATGATGAAACAGTAAAAGACAAAAAATTACAGAAGTCTTAAGTAGACAAACAATTTTATACATTGGTAAATGATCAATAGCCAGAGAAAAAAGAATCTAACGTGCAAAGAACATTTTAAACAAAATCACAAGGTATGATTTCACATTTCTTTTTTGAGGGATAAAAAAGATACTAGTTATTAGTATCTTATGATTCATGTGATTTCACAATTCGTGAATCTCGCTGAATCCCACAATACGAATCAGTCGTAGGTGCAGCCCAAAAAGAGATCAAATTGGTGACAATTAGATAATTGGTAAGTCAGCATCTACAACACTATGAAAGACATCTACAACTATGTGCCTAAAAATAACCAAAAAGAATGCAAAAAATTGCAAACTATCATTAATAACTTGTCATGCCAATATAACTATTGATAGAGAAAGGTATAAGAATGATGAAACATTGTTCTAAATAATTTTAAACAATAATGCCCACACATGCAATTTTCAAGAAAGAAAGCATATGATATCAAGCACAAAATACAAGTTAAAAGTAAAAACAGTAAATAAAATAAAAGAAAGACCGAAATTAAGAAGAGTAACAGCAAGTTGTACTTTTCTATAAGAAACTGAACCTACCTATACCAATCTTTTCCCTTCTTCCAACACTTCCCTCCTTTGCCATGTCTAGGTAGCCTTGATAGATAAAGTTCTATGAGGTCTAGGGTTGGTATGCTCTGACTAAAAACTAACACCTTATCACCCACAGCAGAACTCATCGTAAGTATATCTATCAACAAAACCATTTTGCCACTTTGATCGACCTCTTTATAAATTTTTCCATGAAGAAGATCTTTCCACCAATCCTGAAAAATTGTTTAAAAAGACACATCAACAATAAAACTCTAACAGCTTTATGTTAAAAGCATAATTTACCAAATGATTAAGCTTATGATTCATGCAAAGTGATATCACCATATCAGGAAATCACAAACAAAGCAGCTAACATATCTACTTCTGTTAGTATACTGACTTTCTGTTAGCAGCAGTTAGGGACTACCGCCTCCATATAAATACTTCATTCCATTGTTTTGTAAATTCAGTTGGTCATCAGATTAAACAAACCCTCTCATCCGTTTATCTCAAATTCTCTCAACAGTAACACTCTTCACTTTTATCGTTTTCTATTACTTGTAAACAAATTGAAAGGAACAATTAAAAAGTAAAAACAATAATTAATTTGATTTGTTTCTATTCTTAGTTCCTACTTACCTTTATGAAAAAGCCGTTACCATCCTTCCTTTGCAGAAAATCATTGGTATGCCTCAACTTCTCTGTAAGGTAATGAGTTGTCAAAAACACCACAAGGAATTAATTTCGTGATATGAAGAACAAATGACGTAATAATAAAGAAAACTCAAAATAGTCAACGGGTTAAGTATTACAATTTACAAGAAAGGTAACATATGTTTTATTACTATTCGATGAATGCCATGTGTGTTTTATCTTATTATTGAACAAACGGCCAAAAAAAAATTGTTCCTTTTACTGGTTAAAAATGAAAACTACCATAATCTCTCTCTCTTTCTCTCTCCCCAACAAATTCCCCCACCACCTTACCCTTAGTGTAATACCATTTATTTTTCTTCTCTTTTAATAAGCACGGGCCCTTATGGTTGCACTAATCTCCCTTCTCCTATACATGTGTTAATGACCTTTCCACCACAACAAACAAAACTAATGTACAACTTAAGCAGTTAAGTTACTTATATTTATACTTTAAGATGTCATGCAACATAGAACATAAGTTTTTAGACAATAAAGGAATCAGAATAGCAAACTATTTATAAGAATTGATAATGTAAATCCAAAAATACATCCCAAACTCAACATGTGGAGGAAACCTTCGATCAATTAATATTATCTTCAACAATAATAATGAGAAATAATTCAAGCATACAAGAGTAGGATCCTAAATATTCAAATGCGTGAAAACTACCTCCAGCAAGCACATTAGAATCAGAATTTTCTTCACTGGAGATATCATCAACAAGAAAATTCTCAACAGCATCTTCATGTCTTGCGTAGTCCTTGTCTTCTTTTGTCAATTGCAAGATCCCGGGATGGTTCCATATCTACTACAGACAATAAATTTTGTTATCATCATGATACACTAAAACAAGATAAGAAACAAGAATAGTTTAACAAATACGCAAGATTCATTACCATTCATTTTAAATTTTAAAGCTAAAACAGTTAAGAAAATCATACTAAAATTATACAAAATAACTGGGCTATTTTGACAAATGTTAGAAACCTGATAAGAAAAAAAGTAAATAGACATTGAACAGTTGGATAAGTAATTGATTATGTTGAAGTCCCACATTGACTAGCGATATGGTCTAAGTAATCTTTAAAGGCTTGGGCAGTCCTTTTACAAGCTAACTCTGTGAGGTAAGTTAGGCCCTAAGTCCAAATTTAAGATGGTATCATAACCTATTCTAGATCTATTATTGGGCCAAGGTCTCTATTATTCCACTCATGAGGAGTGAGTCTTCCACTAATTTGTCCACGCTCCAGATGCCCAGTCTTAAGTGTGAGGGTGTGTGTTGAGATCCCTGTTACTCCACCCACACAAATCCACGTGTCAGATGGCCAGTTATGAGCGTGAGGAGGGTATTAAAGTCACATATCGACTAGAGATGTGGCTAAGTAATCCTTATAAGGTTTGGGCAGTCTTCACTTTACAAGTCGGTTTTGTGACGATAAATCAACTATCAATATTGCTCATAATCATGTTCAATGTGACAGGACAAAACATATTGAAATAGAATAGACCAACACTTCATTAAAGAAAAGCTGGAAAGTAGATTGATCACAACTTCTACAACCCATCTTGGCACCAGCTAGGTGATGTTTTGACAAATGTCTTGCCAACAAAATAATTTAACCAACTTACTTGCGAGGGAATGATTGATATTTATTCACCAAATTGAGGAGAGAGTGTATATATTCATTTTAGGGTAGAATTCTATCTTAATTAATAGGAGAATAAGATCTGTAATTATGAACATTACTGTATTTCCTTATTTCTTAATTTAGCATTCATTAGAATTAGTCTATATATTCATATTAGAGATTGTACATTTCACTCATTCGATAATATTCAGAATTCTTTTCCCATATATTATAGAATGAAATAGCATACTTTGCAAAAAAATACAGTTATTTTTCAAAAAAAACGGTTTTCAATGAATTTCATAACCCATAAATCTTGACACCCTTCTAAAAGAAATAGCAATTGCCAGATAAAACTATCATCATTATTATAAAATAGTTGTTTATCCCGTTTACACACATCAAAAGCCGCTCTTTGAAAATAACATGCAGATGCATCAAGCCATCAACGGATAATAAATAGTAGATATACACAAACTAACTTATGCAAACATTTATATTTATCCAACTTTTAACCCAAATCAACTTGTAACGATATTACCCTAAAATATCGTTACCTCCAACAGCCACCATGTTTTTATTAAGAAATAAAAGAATCTTAGCTTGCCTCACTCCTATCCTTTCCCTCAAATCAAATTTGCTCAAATAATTGAATTGATTAGCAAGTTCTTGAAATCCATACTTACCCGAGCCAATGCCTGGTACCCAGCAAAAAAGCTTCTCTTTCTTAAATTTTCATGAGGCTCCCTAACATTTGTAAATCCGTGTACATCAAGGAATCTCTTGTAGAGTTTCCTTTGCAGGGGAGAAAGCTTGACTGTTATGACAAAGACAGTTTTAGGAGGTAGATCCTTCTTCACAACATTCATGTCCATTCTCTGGACAAAACCCTTTAACTGTTCATAGAGAATGTGAGATCTTTGGTTCATTATTTTCACATCAATCATAGTTGAATTGGTGTGTTGACCATTCTCTATAGGATTTTGGAAGCTGCACAAACAGGAAAATACTTTCAGAGAAACATATCTGATAGCAAAGTAAAAATCAGAACAGTGAGAGTAAACAAAGCCTTGCCGGTTTCTAAACTCATGACTGCTTCCAAGAAAACCTTCTCGTACAAAATCAACCATCTATTTCAGATAAAATGTGGATGAATCAGATTGTATTTTGTAGTTTAATGGTATCTATTTTACAACTTCAACACATACTTACACAGTAATATTCCATGAGATTGTTTTGAAGAGGCGATCCGGTAAGCGCAATTCTTCTCTGGCATTTTACTTGTTTCAAGGCATGGGTAACATCTGCCTTAGTATTTTTAATCATATGGGCTTCATCACACACAAGAATGTCAGGTCCATCCTGCAGAAACATGTAAACAACCTCAAAAAAATGCAATAACAAATGACACAAATTAGAATACAAGTTTTAGGAGCCTTAATCCAGTCATTATTCTACTATTGAGTTTCCAACATATGCAACTACAATGTCAGATGTACTCTCTTTTCACGCTGCTTTAGTTTCCATTGGCAATCTCAAATTTATAATTTAAAGTGTGCTTGTCTCTCCGCTCTTGCCTTTTCATGCCACATTGGCAATCCAATCCCACCACTGAAACCAGAAGGAATGGATCTATAGGACCTTAAAAGTCCAGTAACATGCTGACACTTTTTCCTACTATTTCTGGCCATCTCTTCTCCAGACCTGGATGACTTGCCCAATGTGGTCATAAATTACAATTAAGGCAGTCATTAATATGTGCAATGAATCAGCTCTATAATCAGTCCTAGATTAGCTCATATTAATAAAGACAGGATTATGCATAACTGCATAAGCTACCCACAAAATTTCTATCAAACATACCCTTCATTCCTATAACAACAATGCCCAAGGACGTGGATTTACGAATCATAAACAACCAGAATGATGGGAAGAAGTATAAACTAGCAACATGAAGAGATGCTATTTCAAGAACTTTACCTGTAAAGCATGGCGAATTTCTCTGGCCGTGTCCCGGTCTTTCACGTGCTTTCCAAAAGACAAATTCCGGAAAGCAGTATAGCCAATTAAGAATACACCACCTTTAGCTCTCCATTTGGCTAGCAATTGTGCCCTCCTATCTCTGGGAGAAAGGAAATTATGTCAGCAAGAGGATAAGTTAGCTGAAAAGTATGATGAAAGTGAAGGGGTCTATAGCTACATGGATCTTGCAGTTGCACTGTTGCCACCATAGGATTCATGTCTACTTGTAATAAGTAATATCATAAAATAGTAAAAAAGGAATATCTTCATATGTTTTCTCCTCTTTTGATAAATGAAGAATTAAAAGATAGAAATGAATTAAAAAGGAAGATAGAAAACCCACAAATAAATCCCAAAGAATGGAGGCAAACCATAGACTAAACAGTTTCTGATAGTTTGCTAGTTTTTGATCAGTTTTCTCAATTGGCTGCCGGTTTCTGTAATATCCAGTTGCAAGATTGTGTTGTACTGGCCACCCAACCAGTTTAATGAATTTTCGACTGAACTGGCCGATCTGGTCGGGTCTGGTCTAGTCCAGTTTTCAGTTTTGATTTAAAAAAAAAAAGACCAGTTTCTTAAATAGAACCATTTTACTAGCCAGCCTGATAAAGCATGATGAGACCCTCAAAGTTCTGCAACTCTAATTTTATTCTTTCTTCTAATAAACATACCAGTCACAGAATCTAGCCAGCCTGAAAATGATGAGCTCGGTAATTTGTTCTTATTAAGTCACAGAATCTGTTGCGTAGTTGGTGCAAACCGTTGCATATGATTTAAATAAAATCAGGCAACCATAGCTAACCACTCTGTCACAATCAGAAGGTAAGACAAGCTACCCATATACACTAACAAACTAACGATCCAACAGTTTAAGCCTCTGTAATTACTAAAAAGAAAATGATTATAGCTCTATCGTTTCCACAACTATGAAAATTCCAAGCTAGAGTAGTTGATAAAAATGTTAGTTGTAAATCATCATTTACTATATAGATCGATGTGTATATGGTAATATTTAGTTATGGGCCAAATATTGCAACTTGGCTTGGCTAGTATGTTATTACAGCTCTTATGGATGACACAATGATGACCAAACAAAATAATAAGCAAACCTCAATACATCTTCTAGCATGAAGATCCTGAGTGGCTTTAATTCTGATGGTGCCCATTTGATAAACTCCACCCGCCAATTATGTAGCACATTGACAGGTGTGACTATAAGTGCAGTTCTCAATCCCAAATCAACACTTCTCATTGCAGTGTACAAGAAAGCAATTACCTAAAAGTTCCAGCACATCCAGTAATCAGTACAAACCCGTCAAACAGCAAAATGAAAAAGAATCAGAAAAAAAGTAATAAATTATTCGTGTTGAGAGCCCCACGATGACTAGAGATTTGGGCTAATTAGTCCTTAAAAGTCTAGGCAATACTCACCTTACAAGTCAGTTTTATTGGATTTAGACCTCAGCCCAAATTCTAAGGTAGTACCAGCCTACCTGAATCTATCCTAAATTTTTTAATGAGCCAAATTTTTTGGTACTCAAACATATTTGTCCATGCATCATATGTCAAGTTCTAGGCGTGAGGAGGTGTGATGAGATCCCTATTCCCTAATATTTCACCCGCATCAGCCCACACTTCAGATGTCCAATCTTGAGCGTGCGGAGATGTGTCGACAGTCCCACATCGACAAGAGATATGACTTAGTAGTTAACAAGTCTTGGGCAATCCTCAAATTACATGGCGGTTTTGCGGAGCTGCATTAGGCCCTAAGCATGAATTCTCAACCATGTGCACAAAACCAGAATGAATCATCCTTTTAATCTTTAGATTTGTAATAGGATATAGTTTTTATTTTATCTCTTATCATTCCACATTGATCCTTTGGTTGATTATTTAATAATGGTTGAAATAAAACAAAGTATTCTTCTCTAATAGAATGGTTGGCTTGAAAAGCACAAAAATTGAGGTCAAAGTAGGGAATCAATCCCTTTATGTTATGGTATAGAAGTAAAGCATCATGCATGCACCCCTTCATGGCTTATTGAAAATTTATGAATATTTCATGAATTTTGAGTCATTTTTTAATCTCAGCATTTCCGTGAATTTTAAAAATGAAGCACGGACTCGGACACGGACACCGGACACGACACGGACACGGAGACGCCGACACCGCTAATGTCAAAAATACAAGACACCGACACCGCTGTATATATTAAATTATAATTAAATAAAATAAATATGAGCATTATTTATAAAATGTCTATCTTGAAAGCAAATGTATCCATCCAAATTGTCACTTCCTTTCAACTAAATAGTATCAGAAGTAAAATATAATAATAATAATAATAATAATAATAAAAAATATAATGCTCTAATCGGTTGTCGGTTTCTGCACTACAAAAGTATATATAACATGCTAAAGGTTCCATCTTGCAAGCGGTCATCTAAACAATACTAGTAATAGTATTACTCACCAACATAAATGCTATTTAAAGGAAAACAAAGCTCACCCGTTAGCAGATAATCTAAACGCAGAGCAGCACAGACGTTATAAACGCAGCAGCAAGCGGAACTGTGAAAGAAATCAGAACCCAAACCAACCACTACTGTGCTGACTGAAGAAGAAGTTGCGCCAGGAAGAAGATGAAACACCCCCGTCCTTTTTTTTAGGTTTGCGTACTAGAGAAGTTTTAGGAAACTAACTATTATTTTATTCAATTTTAAATTTTTCTATTCATAAAAACTCAGTTCCCGTGTCCCGCATTTCTTGCTCCGGTGTCCCACACAGTGTCCATGCCGTGTCAGTGCATTTTACAAAAAAAAAAAAAACAAGACACCTTTTTGGAGTGTCTGACACGTGTCGTACGGGTGTCGCGCGTGTGTCGGACACCGGGACACACTGGTTTTGAGCAGGGTCCGTGCTTCATAATTAACTATTTTAGGTTTATTGGTCCCAGAACTATGTGAGATTTCTATATAGGTACCTGAACTAAAAAATTTGAATTTGGGTTCATGAACTAGTCAATAATTTGCAATTGGGTCCCTGATTTTTAATCGGGTCCCTAAATCTTTAAATAATTTATAAACTGAAGCAATAGGGGTAGTTGCCAATTATGAACTTGCCAGGCCCAACTGAAGCAATAGGGGTAGTTGTTAAACTGGGAGGAGAGACCAACGAAATTACAGCTGGTAGTGGAGAATTGGTTGAAGTGCAGGAATTTGATAGAGAAATAGACTAGAATAAGGAAATCTGAATTTGTCAAAACTCAAAGCCTTAGACATGAAAACTTTTCCAAGGAAAGACATATATAACCTTTGGGGGATATAGAGTATCCGAGAAAGACACACTCTTGATATCTGAATTAAAGCCTGTGCTTATATGGTCTTGATATCTGAATTAACCCCTTAAGACCGGTTCACTAAACTACAGGCAATCACTTTGAGCTATCACTTTAGTAAAAAGTTTGGGAACTCTCCAACTTTTGGCCTCAACATAAGTACAACCAGAGTAAATCATACATGGACACACACGTACCACATCATTTTTTGGGAACCACCAACAGGAAAATGACAGAACATAAAATAAAAAATAAAAAACACCAAAACCGTATTATCTGGTATTTAGAATGAAAGATTCCACCCTCTATATCAACTACTTGCAAAAGGGAACTACTTGCCACGAAAACCATATATAGTAAAAGCAGGAGAAGAAAACAGAGAGTTGCCTCCTCCCTTTCTCCACCAGCTTCTGGCAAGTGCAGAGCTGCCACCGCATGCACCAATCACCAGTTCACCACCCAATTTGGTGACAAAAGCCCCTTTCGCCATTACTTATTCTTTTTTGGGTCTTCAAATATAACTTCAATTTGAAATAGATTAACAGCAAAAAAATTGGAGTTTTGAAAATTAAAGGTTGTGGCATTGTTATGGTGGTGGCAGAGACTATAATGAAAAGGACGATTTTTTTGTATTTTTCATTTTCACTTTAACTTTTTTTTATTGAAGCGCCACATTGTAATTTGTTTTTCCTAGATGTGACAGATTATATTTGTGACCAGGCAAGAATTTCTCGAACTATCATTACTGCCCATGCAACAACAACAACTGTAGTTAGGCATGAACCCATGTCTAGTAGGGGGCATATATATTCTAGCAGAAATAAAGAAAGGGTCTATTTAGTCAATGTATGTGGGTGTGTCAGGAGGTGAAGACTAAAAATCATACATACAATATTCTGAACAGAAGTGACAATATTGGATAATAATTGTTCAATTTAATCAAACTTCTATTCATAAAGAGCAGATTATCATGAATAGATATTGCAAAAGATTGGTAACGACAATTTTATAAAAAAATGACGGGAGAAAAAATAAACAAGAGAATACTCAAGCAAGTGCAGTACAATATCATTAATTTCATAAAAGATATGTAGATCTGTGACACGTATTTTCTAAAAATAAAAAACAAGAATTCAGTCTTCAACTATATATTATGCAATATAATAATCTCCAGAATGAGTACAATACCTGCAATGTTTTGCCAAGGCCCATGGTATGAGCAAGAATACAACCTAAACCTTTATCCCCAGACTTTACTTTTCGGATTGACTGTATTATATTTTCCCACATGAATCTTATTCCAGTAATCTGCAGATATGCAACTGTTAAGAATCCAGGAAAAGAATTGGAAAATTCGCGATCAGTTTTTACAGAAAGAAAGAATTGAAACGAAGAACACAACTTTATAGAAAGAATGAGAATAGGAGATACTACTATCCACCAAGGTTTACAATGTTTACAACACACTCCTAACAAAACAAACATAACTACATAAGCCTTAAAAAAATGTATTCCTCATTTTTCTTGGATAAAGAGTCTATCTAAAAGAGTTCAAACAAATAAACTCCAAAGAATGGGTAGTGTTCCACTCTTCCATGCTATACCAATTCCAGACAATCGCAAAATAACACTCACGAGAGAAAAGGGGGGAACATGTAGAGCTTCAAGAGTTCCCCAAAATCCCAAAAAGATGCTTAGAATCGACGAAAGATGGAATAAATGAGAAGAAGAAATGAAACGAAGAACAGGAAGGGAGAGGATATAAAGAATATGGGCTGTAGCCTGTAAGAAAATGAACAGGAGGGTAGCAGACGTTCTGAATTTTTTTATCTTTTTTTTTCTTTTCTTTTTCAATGTAACAGTTTGTTTCCCCATTACTCTAATTACTCTAATAATAGCAAATGACGGCATTTCAGCACAAGTATTCAGAACATCCTAAAATCACTGTCAGAACATCAGACAAAAAGTTGCCAGTCTGACTTATAGAACTGCCAAAATGACATGCAAATGCAATGCAGTTGAAAGTTCAAACAAGAACACCCAAAGTGGATCACAATAAGGTTTGTATCCCAAACTAAATGAAAGGAAATATCTTGATCAGCAAGGCATAAGCTAAATAAATAACTAAGTAGAATGAAAATACCAAGCAAGAAAGGGAAGTTAAATCCAAAGAAAGATATCAGGGGGGAAAGGGTAACTTCCAAAAATTTAAAAGGACCTGATGGGCCTTCAGTTTAGCTGAAATGCTAGGAGGAATTCTGACCGCTTGTTCACCTTTCTCCCTCACAACATTCACTATATAACCTGCCAGCGCATCACCAAGAATTTCAACACCTGCACCTTCAGATGAATTCCCATTACAGCCAGCAGAACTATCATCAATTGATGAGGCAGAAAACTGCCCTCTCAAAGACTTCAGGCGTTCCTGACGTTCCTACAAAAGTAGAGAGTACTGAATAATTTAGACTGCTAAGTCCAGTTTTGACAAAACAAAAACCTCTGTGAAAATGTCACCTTTTCGATTGCTATTTTCTTTTTCGTCTCCTCTCCTAATTCAGCATCATCAAGTATCCTCCTAATCTTCTTTTTGCGCCTTCGTTTAGAGCTGAGAAAAAAAATGACAACATCTGATGTCAAACACCTCTACAACTCAACTATAGAGACTATTGGTAACTAATTGTAAAGTCTATGCAACGACAAAAAACATTCTCGGGAATCAGGATCCCATGTTCAATATCCATTTCATATGAGACGGCTACACAAACTCCTATCAGGGAAGACTAGAAGAAAGAACCAGGAATGAAACAACACAAGACAAAATAATATTCTACAGAAACCCATATGAATGATCAAGTAATTTTCTCAAAATGAGGATTTGAGATATATGTTCCTAAAATCATGAGAAAACAGAAAGCTAAATGTTTTTCAAGCCAACTTTATTTCCATAACCATCACCAGAACATAATAATACAAGAATAACCAAATAGATAAAAATTTATAGATGCAATGCAAGCATCACGGACACTCAGCCGGTATCATTAAGTCCTAAGTCTCATTTCAGCTGTAAGAAAGAATATCAAAATCACAATTTATAAGCATACTTAATAGAAAAATCATAATGGGGATGTGGTTTAGATATTGTTGGTTAGCAATCAGATATGAAAAATGGAAGGAATTACATCCAAGCAATAGGAATTTGAACCGAAAGAGCACAGTGGGTGCAGCAATAAATTAAATCTATAATGATGAAGGACTTCACCTGATTGCAACATTTATCTCTGAACCCGAATCATCTGAATCATCTGAATCATCTGAATCGCTACCAGAATCATCCGAATCATGTGCATCATCATCACTGTTGATGATAACAGTCCGGCACTTTTTATTATCAGTATCTAGTTCATCATCATTTAGACGCTTGGTTCCTCTGTGCTCAATAACATCATCAAATGAAGATTTTGGTGGTTCTGACAATTCACCAGGTCTCATAGACATCTCTTTGTCAAAACTGACATCAAAACCTTTTATTTTATCAGCCTCCATATTCAGACTTGCAGTCTTGTTATTTTCAGACACAATTTCCACAGCATCACCAATTTCTTCCTGCATAACAGGGTTAAAATCACCAACAGATAAAGGCTTATGTATGTGGCTATCCATTGACAGGATAGTTGTGCTCATTTCTCAGAGTTAGAATCAAATTTAGCCATAAGATATGCTTATGTCTAAAGAACAAAAGCAAATCAACTGAATGAAGAACAAACCACATGGATTCCTACAATTATGTGCCAACACCAAACTATGAACATCAAGACTTTGCTGTCTACTCAAGTTATCGATTTATGTTACTGAAATTCCGTCCCATGCTGTCCTCAATAAATGTTGATATGCCAATACTGCCTCCGTTTTCATATATAAGCAAAAACATCAACAAAGTCATTTTATCAAATATAAGCAAGTCAAAGCTTTTTTTAGTAATTCTTGGTTTTCCAACTTTTCCTTTCTTTTTCACGGTGTTCAAGAAAAGTTAATAAGGATAATATAGGAATCACACTTCTTTTTCTAACTCTTCTTAATAGGCGTGCATAGCCATCTTTTGCTTATATATGAAAACGGATGGAGTACAACGTTATACGCCATGGACACACGTCAAACAAGTAATGGAGACCTTTATAAAAATAAATAAATAAATATCAATATGCTGTCAACACACTCTGGCACACACCAGTGTCAAACGCCGAAACTGGCTGGGTCCAAGAAACACAGGTGTTATCGGGTCAAGCACATTCAGAAACAAGAGAAGAAAACGATGTGGCAGATGTTAAAATAGAAGAAATAAGAAGCAAACACTCTTGGAGAGGCGCTGTATCTGCAAGGTGAGAGAGAGTTGGTGCATTCTGATGAAAAAAATTGTACCATTTTCATCTTTGGTAAGTATTTTGTTACATCATCATTATTATTTTTAATTTTTCATACATGTATTTTAACGTAGTGTATCCTAAAAAATTTCAAGGTATGATGTATCACTGTATCAGATATGAACTGTATCCGTTATCTGTATCGTATTTTTGCATCAAAGGTGTTAATAATACCCTAATAATCATTTGTAAGTGAGATTAGATTAAAACTACAAATAATAACATCCTTACAGAAGACATAAAAGTAATATCAGAAAGTTTCTGGGTCAAGCAAATGAAAAAAGAGAATCAAAGTCATAAAATTCACCTGTTTACTTTGCTTTCGGTGCCTCCGATGTTTCAAACGAATTTGAAGCTTCTTATCAACATTAGCATCATCCTCTTCTTTAAACTGACATCAAAATGCAGAAGAAAATGTAATCAACTTCGTAAACATAGGCAAACTTAATGACATGAGAATTCAAAAGACCAAGAGCTGTTTGGTTAATATTTTAAAAGTTAAGCTTCCAACAACATTTTTTACCGAAGAAAGTTTTCTTGCTTTGATTAGAATAGCTCTCCTCAAGGTAAAACAAACATGCCATAAATGCAAAAGCCATAACCAAATTGACAATTAAGAGGTAAGATAAGTGGGAAAAATACATGACAATTTTGTAGTCATACTCTCAAACTATAAAGACAATTTTGACGACACAGGATCTGGAGTAACAATAAGAAAGAACATGTTTATATAGAAGACAGTCTTCAGCATGAAGAAAAGCAAAGAAGGAGAATTAGGAGTCCTCCTAATGAAATGGTAACATAAATATTTACCTAGTACAGGGCAAGTTAAACCATACAAAAATGTAACATTAATTAATTAGTTCATTCCAAATAGGAAATATTCAATCACTACAAAAAACGTTTCCTACTGGGTGAGTTGGTTACGTGAATCAAACAATGCCATAATGTCTTAATTTAAATCATGTCTAGTAACACACCATTTAAATCTTAATACTTTTTAGGTCTCTCTCCTATGTAGCTTCACTAGCTTGGACATGGTTATAGAATACAATTATTTTTTAACATAGAAGATAAGTGTAACGGTACTCTAAGCCTGAACATTACACGTCTATCGCAAATAACAGAGCCCTCCCCCATTGCATCCACCTCACTTGAATCCTGTAGAATAAATCTAACTATGTCCACATCATTCTGCATGATTGACCAAGGTTATCAAAATTGAGCTCCTACTGCCTGAGCCACAATAACTAAAGAATTGTTCATTGGGCTGGGAATTAGAGTTCACAAGCACTTGCAGCTAAGTGGGTTTACGTGTAACGTTTAGCTTGAGAGGAAATGCTAGATCGCGCACTCACACACACACACACACACACATATATATACACACACACATACATACATACATATATATATATATATATATATATATATATATATATATATATATATTGATATCTTGATTGTATCTTAGAATTGGTTTCCATATTTCCGAATATATCATAATTTGTTTCCTTATTTAATAAGATTCGGAGTCTAGTATATTCATAAAAATAAGGAGCACTAAATAGGCAGTCAGACAATATATCTTGAAGAGATATTAGTTTCAGAAATGTCAATAATAAGCAATTAATAGTACTGAACTAATTTTACAGTTTAGTTCTTAAATAATTCAAACTTACTCCATGCTATACATCAAAACCCAAAAGTGAAAGCAAGGTCTAACATGGAATGAGTTGACGTAATTAAAGACTAAAATCGCACTTCATCATAATCAGGGACAGTTTGAAAATTTTCAACGACCAAAATGTAAATTTTTTTACTCGATAAATAACGAATAATGCAATAGCAATAGACCTTTTTAAACTGTCTCCTTTGCTCATCAGAAATATCTAGTTCTCTTTCATTTGCTATGGCAGCTGCAACAAATGGATCCGTAGAATTACTATCAACATCATCAATTTCCTCCACCTAATCAAAAGAAATTTCCAAAAAAGGTAACTGATAGTTAACATTCAACACTTAGGTGAACATGTAAGAGAGAACGGCTGCAACAATGCACCAAAATTTAGACAAAGACTGGAAATTAATGCATTGAAATTTGAAAAGATCAAAATGAAAAATCCAGATACCAAATTAATAAACTGATTTGCCATACAACAAAACCACACAAATGAGACATGGCAGTCATGGTATATAGCAGTAGCTTCTGTAATGTACTTGTATATAGCAGTAGACTTGAACAGGTATTCTAGGAAACTAGCAGCAGGGATGTCAGAGTATATAGCAGTAGCTTCTGTAATGTACTTGTATATTGTATTAGGTTTGTATTAGCCATAAACTGTCTGCGCATGCAACTCTTGTTCTTTTTAGATATTAATCTAGTGTTTTATATATATATATCAGTGCAATTATCCCATATTTTTTATATATCAGTGCAATAATGTCGTAGTTTCAATTGATTATTTTAGTTGATTAGTAGATGGTGGGAAAAGAAAGTCGGTGGGTTTGGTTTAAATTTTGAAATTTGAAAAAAGTAAGTAGGAGATAGTAGGAAAAAATTGGGAGTGAGATGAAAGTGTATTGGGAGAAAAGATTTGAAAAAAAAGTGTGATAGTAAATTACAAAGTTGCCCTTAGTTAGGTGAGTTGTCAAGTAAATAGAGATGTTAGTTTGGATACTTTAAGTGTGGTTTGTTTGAATAAATAGATAGATATTAGATTAGATTAGATATTTGTCACATGTGTTTGAAATATTAATTTTTTTTTTGACGCAATGTTTGAAATATTAATCAGTAGTTTAAATAATGATTAGGTCTTTTTTGCTTTTTTAGATATCAATCTTGTGTTTTTTATATTTCAGTGCAATTATCCGTATTTTTTTGTATATCAGTGCTATTATCTCGTAGCTTCAATTGATTATTTTAGTTCATTAGTAGATTATAGTAGATGGTGAGAAAAGAAAGTGCAGTTATCATGTGTTTTTTTATATATCAATGCATTGTTTTTTTTATATATCAATGTTGTTATCTCGTGTTTTTTTATATATCAGTGCAGCTATCCTGTGTTTTTATATATATCATTACAGTTATCCCGTATTTTTATATATCGATCACGATTATCCCGTGTTTTTTTATATATAAGTGCAGTTATCTCATAATTTCAATTGATTGTTTTAGTTGATTAGTAGATAGTAAAAGATAGATAATAGATTTTCAATGAGAAATATGTAACCCGTGTTTTATTATGTATCCACGACAACTATTTGTCTTTTTTTAGGTATTATTGACAAATATTTGTCACATGTGTTTTAAATATCATTTAGTTGTTTAAATATTGATTAAGTCTTCTTGTTCTTTTTAGATATTAATCTTGTTTTTTTTATATATCATTATCAGTGCAATTAGCCCATGTTTTTTTATATATCAGTGCAATTATGTCGTAGTTTCAATTGATTATTTTAGTTGATTAGTAGATGGTGGGAAAAGAAAGTGGGTGGATTTGGTTTAAATTTTGAAAAAAGTAAGTAGGAGAAAGTAGGAAAAAGTGGGAGTGAGAAGAAAGTGTATTGGGAGTAGAGATTTGAAAAAAAAATGTGATAGTAAATTACAAAGTTACCCTTAGTTAGGTGAGTTGTCAAATAAATAGAGATGTTAGTTTGGGTAATTTAAGTGTGGTTTGTTTGAATAAATAGATATTAGATTATATTATATACTATATATATATATATATATACTTTTTATATACTTCTGTACGGTGACTTCCACTTTTTATATACTTTTCTTCCACTTGTTTATAATCCATTCTACTTTTCTTCCACTTTTTATATACTTTTTATATACTCTGTTATTAATCTACTTTTCTCACCAAAAAAAAAATCTACTTTTCTTCTACTTATCTTCTATTTTTATTAATCTACTTTTTATATACTTTATATATTTGAGTATTTTTAATTTTGTTTGAGAATTTTCATACAAGTAGTATTTATCCTATATTTATGATTGATATTTCAAAATAGCGGTCATCCCGCTATCCGCTATACCGCTATAGCGTTTTTGGGGCGTTTTTGGGGCCGGCCGCTACACGCCGCTATCCGGGATTTAAAACACTGGGTGTGAGGAGGTTTTGAGACTCCCACGCCGGATGTGATATGGCTTGGAATGTATTTACAAGTAGGAGACATCTCTTACTTTACAAGTCGGTTTTGTAGGGTTGAGTTAGGCAACCCAAAATTCTAAGAATATTTTTATGCAAAATAAGAGAACAAATGAATCCCTAATGCCATTTTTTATTGGATTAAAAATAACATTGCTAGTGCCATATTTCTACAGAATAACATGTAGACCACATCATCAAGAATCCAAAATTCAGGGAGCCTCAAATTTAAGGAGAAGGGGAAAGAAGATGAACACAATAACCTAAAAAACAATAGCTAGCTCCAGTAATTATATCTTCTTTCCCTTCCTTTGATTCCTTTTACATGTGTGTCCAACTAAAAAACAGTAAGACAGTCAAAAAAATAGTTTGTTACCTCATTAACTCCGGGAAATTCGAGACCCATCATGGCAGCTTGCTGTGGAGTGCTGGCCAAGTAAACAGAAGCCCAGGTCTTACTGCCAAATGTAGGACCAATACCACTCCCATCAGAAACTATTTTATTGAAGACATCCCAGTCCCCCTCAATTTCCTTTTTTCCAGGCTCCTGGGTTTCCTCACAGAGTTTTTTTTGGAGAAAACCACTAGCACCCTCTTCCAGTAATTTGCCATGTCGCCTGAACCAACACCACAAACCTATATGAGATCACATTTGATTTTTGCCAGATTAAATGCCAAATAAGAACCATACCTTCTAACAGGTCTGTTTATCTGTAGATATTTCTCAGCATCAGAAATTGAAGAAGCAATATCCGCAGTTGCCTGAGTCCCAACCCAATGATTTCTCTTTTTCCATGCTTCAGTGCAACAACCATTGGGAGCTTCTCTTTCAATCCACTTATAAAGGCTTGGGAGCTCAATTCCAGCCCCATCAAGTTGTTCCTATTCAAAACAATATCAACAACAAAAAGAAGAAGAAAAATATAAGCACATTTCAACAAAGGCAGAACTTATCAGCTCCAGAAAACTCCCAATTTATATCATCCAAGCAAAAATGCCAACAGCTTGCAACAATAGGCTCTAGTGTGATTTAAAACACGCACAAATATATAACAGGTAGGATACCGCCAATATCAGTTACTACCACGCTGCTGAACCCTCCAAACTCATATTCCTATCCATACCTCTATTTGAAACATGATATTTAGAATGCAAAATTACTGAACAAAAGTATATGCTCAAATCACTAGCATTTAAAACTTAATAGCTGCTGCAAACCTATGGCATTAGCATGTTTAAAATCACAGCTCAAGCTTTCCCCAGTGATCTGAGTTATTTTGCAAATTTAGACATTTTACTATTGTATGAGTTTGTTTTCAAAGGCTATTTCTGTTTCATTTTTTAAATATCATAGCCAAAAAGAAGTGAATAACAAGACCAAAATTTGTAATGTAAAAAGCAGCTCAGGACAGATAAGACCAATTTCTAGAGACTGGCAACATGTAACAGCAGAAAGAAACAGAAAATTTTAAAAGAACTAATTAAAAACCATAACATTTAACGAAAATTGAAGATAAAATCAAACCAGTAAGTGGGCACTTTCAGTTTCAAGGTCATCCAGAACAGCTTCCCACTCTTCTTTAAAAGTAGCCATCTCATCAGCAACGGCAGCTTCGAGCTAAAAACAAGTAATGACAAATAAGTCGTAAGTAAGAAACAGAAATATGATAAAGCGAGGAATAGAGAGAGAAACCAACATCATCCCCTTGTAGAGTTTGCTTCAATTCTTGTCTAACTTCACTCTCCACTTTAGCAAGAGACTCCTCTTCCAGAGTTTCTTGGGCCTCTGCAGCCTAAAAAAACCTTAGAGAACCTCCGTTTGCATCTTTTAATAAATGTAGAAAATAAAAATATGTATGATTAATGTGGGTTTACATACCACATAAAATACTGCAAATTTTGAGTTAAATGATTTTCTGAGAGCCATTTATTAGTTCAATCTTAGTCTCCCATAGATACTAGATAGATTTTCTCGTCTTTAAGAAAAACTAGATGCTAGATATTTCAGTGTAAACTCTTGGGAGTTTATGTAAAATTTGGTAGACATGCATGTCTGGAACAACTTTTAAGTCATTTCAGAGGCCTTAAAAAATCGAAAGAGGGCAAATCCATGTAAGGTTTAACAATAGAGTTATGTGGTGTTTGTGATAAGAGAAAAATGCCACTATCACGGGATTAACTTTGGACTCCACAGTCTATATGTACTCATTAGTTTAGCGAGCTTTGTCCAGTTCATGTGTCTTTCTCTCCTCACCAGGCGAGTGATCTTTGTTTCTTTTATGATATCTATTCCTCTGCTGTTGTATTTCACTACTTTCCTTCTATATAATCACTTCTAAGATAAAAATAAATTAATTAATGTTGAATGATAAAATTATTGAGAGAAATTATGTTAATCGGGTATGCCTAGAATTGAATAGACTGGGTATTCAACCAAATAATTGGCTAATCAATATCTCAAAGCAATGCCAGATTCTATTTGACGTCTAAACCCTTCGGGATATTATTCCTGTTCAATGATAGAATTATTGAGAGAAATTGTGTTACTCGGTATGCCTAGCCTTGAACAGCCTGGGTACTCAACAACCTAATCAATATCTCAAAGTAACAGCAACGAAATTGTGTTATTCCGCCGTGTGGAAGAACAGTAAAAACATAAGCAAAACTACCTAAATGCACACTTATTAAGATATGTAGTTATTTACACGTATTTTTATAAACCCCCTCAAAAGTTTAACTTCATTACTTAAGTTACCCTTTGTTTCATTTAATTGCCTAAAAACAAGTCTCTAACTTTTCATGTTCAGCATTGAATGAAGGTCATTTTTGGAGTACTATCATTAAATAAGATTAAAAGAGTCGATTTTTGCTTAGATTCTGTTACAATTTAGAAGTCCCAAATTTGGTTATATTTTGTTACGTAGAGAGAACAAGATAACTAATTATATATACATATTACTTTCCAGAAAAAACTAAATAAACCAAAAATGATTACAATTTATC
This sequence comes from Oxytropis ochrocephala, assembly GCA_020916435.1. Lineage (NCBI taxonomy): Eukaryota > Viridiplantae > Streptophyta > Magnoliopsida > Fabales > Fabaceae > Oxytropis > Oxytropis ochrocephala. The sequence continues at coordinate 21,839,683 of CM037090.1, read as the reverse complement.
AAAAATTGGGAAATAAAGTTTGATAAATCGTAACTAAACATAAAGCCAACATATAACTTAAGATGCAAAACAATATCCAGAAAGAAATTGTGAAAGGCTTAGAGTGTGTGTGGGGGAGGGGGGGGGGGGGGTATCCATCTATCAGTGTTGCATGCTTATGTTCAGCGATGTAATGAAGTATAATACCTTACTCTCAACTTCTAACAACTCAGAAATAAGATCTTCTATTTCAGCCTCAGTTAGAGGTTCCTGCATGATGTACATAAAAACTGGAAAATAAAGAACACTAAAATTTACATTGGGAAAGTAAATACAGATAGCAGGGTTTTTACATGAGAATACAAAATTTTATGATCAAAAAGTTTACAAGGAAAGGTAGACAAAAGCAAAAGAGAAAACATATATGCAACTGACCTCAAGATGCATTTTGTCATCAATTTCAGAAGGCAGAGATCCCTCATCGTCTGAACTGTCATTGACAGAACCACCAGAAGCACTCTCAATATCAACCACCTCATCCTCAGTTGTTCTCTCCATCTCTTGTAAAAGTTACTGAAGAGGATAAACAACCATTCAAATTACATGTTAAATTGCATAAATTATATGTAATGCAGTACAACCTTCTCTGAGGATCAAAAAAGATCAACTAAATGGTCGAGAAAAAGTACACCAGTAGTGAATAATAAAGGCAAAATTATGTTTGGGGTCATTTAATTTAATTTCAAATTCCAAATTTGGTCATTTATCTTCCTTTTTACCAAATTAGTCTTTTATGTTTCAAATTGTTTGCACTGTGTCACTCTTTTTTGGATGTCAAGTTACCTTCCGCCAACAAAATGCATATGTGGTCGTTGCATGCCTGACTGAAAGTCGATGTGTCTTCATCTTCTTCCCAAGCATTACTTGATGATGTATTCATCTTCTTCCCCTTCCTCTAAAAAAATCTTAGATTTACAGTCACCAAATCTGTCACATCCATGGCTTCATTTCGCAACAATCCTTCAAATTTAGAGTTACAGACAGCTGCAAGAATTTGAAGGATTACTGCAAAATGAAGCCATGGATGCAACAGATTTAACGATCGTAAAATCTATGGTTTTGTTAGAGCAAGGGGATGAAGATGAATACACATCATCAAGTCATGAGGAAAGAAGAAGACATGTAGACATACAAGTCATGTATGCAACGCTCACATAGGCACTCTTTGTTAACAAAATGTTTAAAATAGGGCGATGGTGAAAACGATTTAAAACATAAAGGATCAATTCAAGGGAAAATAAATAAAGAGCAAATTCAAAACTTTAAATTAAGTTAAAAGACCTCGAGAGTAATTTGCCGATGATAAAACAAATAGTATCAAATGTTTTTTTGAAATAATACGATCACGGCTGGAGATATTCTTTCTCCCCCTAACAGATAAGCAAGATACATTAACCTAATGCATTTTGAACCCTTTTTTTCCCTACTGGTCTTGTTCTTTAAAAGGGACATGGCTGAAGTCACAGGTCAATTGACTTGTAACAAACAACATGACACTTTTAATCTTCATAGACCTAACCAAAGGCATTTTGAACCCTTTTTTCCCTACTGGCCTTGTTCTTCAAAAGGGACAAGGCTGAAGTCACAAGTCAATTGACTTGTCAACGAACAACATGACACTTTTAATCTTCATAGACCTAATCGACACATAAAAAAATCCTTTTACTATTTACTTATTTTGAGTCACACAGCCCAAAAATGAAAAAACAATATTCACAGTTTCAAACAAATACACCAAAAGTGGAGTAGTATACAATAACCTAAATGAGCTCTCGTGAAGAATCTAGGATTTATTTGTTTTGGTCATGTAACCCCAGTGCCCCCACAACCACAAATCCATAACTCGTGATATTACTAGAAAACATTTCAGAAAGGAATATATATATATATATATATATATATATATATATATATATATATTGCTTAATTGAGCATTCAAGTGTTTATGAACAAGGTTCGAGTCAATCTAACTATCTAATATACTAGGCATTCCTTAATTGATAAAAATCTATCAAGTACTCCAAAACTTATAAATTAGAATCAGAATATTCTATCATGTTCATCATGAATAGGCTCTATAAACATGTATTCACTAGCACAGAAAATATGGAACCTTTAATAAATAGCTTCACCTTGCTTTTAAGATCAATTTTAATGTTTTGTGCCAAATCCGCAAAATTACACAGCTCTTTTAAAACCAGCAAAGAAAATCTAAACAAAATGGAAGTATATCAAATATGAGTACTAGTACAGTCAATTGTCAAGTCAGCAGTAGCAGATAGCATTAGCAGTTTAGCACCCAAGGGAGACATTCAGGATGACTCTACAACTAGTAAAACAAAGACAATTGTTGATAACTAAGACATGCCAGAATCAATGACCAAAACCGAAGCAATGAGTGGCTGGTAAACGATAAATTTCATATAACTATATATAGTCACTATAATATAACCTTCATCAGAATTTAGTTCACCTCACTCAGCAATGAATGAAAAATAGTACAGAATTTAATAACAAAAATCGCCGTGTTCTGTATACACATGTTGGCAGTGACTTAGTTCAGTGATCGGAAGCAAATAGCAGAATTAATTAGGTTTTATTAACCTGAACAGCAATTAACTAACACTGCAACAATTTTTCATTCATACAATGACGTAACAGCAAACTAATTTGTTGAGAGAATCTACAATGCGTGAAATCAACCGCGAAGCAATTTTTCGATCAAAAGTAAAAATTCTTAATCGAAATAATAAGAATGAAACGCAGTACCTCAATCGCCGATAAGAAGCTACGGCTGTGGTTTGAAATAATAGCTTCTGGATCTTTAGGTTTTCGTAGAGATAAGAACTTCGATAGCAAGCTTCTTTCGAAACAACAAGGGCACTGAACAAAGGAGAATGAAATGATTGTATTGGTGGTATTTAAAGAGGTCTTCGTAACCCGCCTGAAATGGAAGGAGGGAGTGAGAGAGGCTACGCAAATCGTTACATAAGAGACGAAAATTGTTTTTGTTTTATTATAAATAAATATAAATAAATAAAGTTGCGTTGCGGTGTGTTCATACATACCGTCGCGTCGAACGAAACCTGCTCAGCTGAGAGTCTTGAGACTGATCCCAATGTATTTTTTTCCCTTCACAATATTTTTCAACAAGAGTTTTAATTTGTTTTCTTATTTTAGTCAAATTGAACATAAATAGTAAAAGATAATTTTATTTAAAAAAATTCCCTTTTCCTTAATTGACCCTTCTAAAAAATCTAGATTTTTCATTTTCCTTGAAAAAATTTAATTAAAAATAATTTAATCAAATTGAATATGATATACCTTTATTTCCTCCACAATATTTTGGTCAAGAATCAAGAAGGTTAATTTGTTTTCTTTTTCTGTCTTATTGAACATAAAAGGTAAAATATATATTTAATAAAATCTAATTTTTCCTTTTTCCTAAATATAACTTTTTAGAAAAAAATAAAAAAATTCTTTTATCTTTTTCCTTGAAAAAATTTAATAATAAATTTAATAAAATTGAGTACAATATACCTTTTTTCCTTCACGATATTTTGGTCAAGAGTGCTAATTTGTTTTATTTTTTTGTACTATTGAACATAAAAGTAAAAATTATATTTAAAAAAATCTAATTTTTCATTTTTCTTAAGAGCATTGCTAATAAGTATGAGAAGAAAGACACTGAGAAAGACCGGAATCTTTCTAGTTTAAAAATAAAAAATATATAACAACATTTATAGTAAAAAAACATGAATCATATGGTGTTGACGAATTTGTTTTCATTCTAACTAGCATAATTGTTTCCTAAATGTACCCTTTTAAAAAAATATTAATGAGAGAGAGCTTTGCCGCTCATTGTGGTCCTACTCGGCTCTCAAAAACTGTTTTTTAGTTTTCAAATAATTAAAGAAAATAGTGTTCTCAACAACAGTTTTTTAGTTTTCAAAAAATTTTAATGAACAATTTTGTTCTTTGTTAAATTTTAAAAACCAGAAAACAGTTTTAAAACTCAATTCAAACAGACTCTTAGTTTTCCTTTTTCGTTTTAACTTTTTCCTTGAAAATATTAAAGAAATTTTTTTAAAAATCAAATATAATATGTATTTTTTATTCATAATATTTTTGACAAGAATGTTAATTTGTTTTTTTTTTTTGTCTTGTTGAAAATGTAAAAATATATTTAGTTACATCAAATTTTTCATTTTTCCTAAATATTATATCCTATTAAAAAAATTATTTTTTCCTTTTACCCATTTCAGTAGTACTCTCGCCCAAACACGCTTGACTGCGGAGTTCTGATGAGATATGGTGCATTAGTATTGATATTATTGCACCTTAATCAAATCTAAATTTTGATATATATTATTTGGTTCCTGCTATTATTGCAGTTATCTAAAACATGTATGCGGCTTGGCATGCATGTTTAATTTGGGAGGAATAATTTTTTGGTCAATTGGCTTTCAATTTTTTGGCCAATTGGTTTTTTTTCGCATTTTTTACTTTTTTTGTTACTATCTCATTAGTGTGCAGTTTTCATCGGCTTTATAGATGACTAATGTACACTAGGGAAGTTGGTTGGCCACGAGTACTCAGTTTTGTCGGCGTGTGTGGTTATATCCTCCCAAGTCCCAACAGAGTTTTACCGATGACTAATCTACATTTTTTTTATATTTTTATATTTTAAAGTGGGATGCTAAATAGTGTGTTTTAATGTACTTGATGAGGACAAAATTATTTTGTAGCAAAACGTGTAACGTGAAATGTTAGATAATATGTTTTGAGTTACTTTAGTATTCAGAAATTTTTTTAACTATTGAAATACTTCGTTCGTCAATAATCTATTTGATGGAAAAACAATTTGATGGCAAAATACATAAATGTGATTCTAGACAGTGTGTTCTGGGGTACTTTAGAATCTTGAAAAAAAATTACATGTCCAAATTGGTATTTTCTTCTTTATTTAGATAATTTCACATCAATAAATATTAGAAGCATAATTAAATTGATAATTACTTTTAAATCAATCTCGTCATGAGACCTACGTACGTGTTTCACTTTTTAATTATGGTGTCTTCTTTTCTCTTTAATTATGAGTTAAGTTTTCATGTGTACATTTTTTTGGTATAAACTGAGTATCCTCTACGCGCAACTCTAGAGACTAATCACTCGAACCGGTAAGACGGTATTATGGGTTAAGTTTTTATGGTTACATTTGATGAATATGAATAATGATTATAGGTTGTTGTTTATTTTATAACTTTAAACTGATTGTGTTATGACATCATCTAGGTTATTAAGTACGTTATTCACCCTATGGACAATGCTTTCCTATGTCTAGGTTTAAGCATGGGTTGTTAACGTGTCATTTAACAACCACTCACCCACATTAACCCTTGAGATCGAATTATAAACCATGCATGAATCTAAAAATGTAAATATATTTAGTTGGCGAATCCTAAAATAAGTTGAAAGAAGTAGCACACAAGGATTAAAATGCAAACATCAAAACATTACAGTTGCACTATTAAAATTTAATTACAAAGCTTCAAGCATCCCAACTACAGAGAGTTTAGCTCATGATGAGCATCAACGAGAAAATATAAACAAAGATGGTAACGATATTCATATTACTAAAATACGAAAGAAAAGAAAATAATATAAGATATATACTACTCAAACTTCCTCTCATAAGCAGTCCAGTGATGTTGCAGTATTGAAGTGCATAATTTTTACTTTGATTATGAATGTTGCTTGAATGATAAAAATAGAGAGCAAAATTTTTCTAAGACTTTCTCTCTCTAAAACCAACAAGCTTCAAACACATAAGGTAGAGGTAGATTTTTCTTTTATCCAAAAAGGCTTCAAAAATGCGTGATGTGACATGCTACCAACCAAGAGTGATCTACCATTCGCAAGTGGACAAGTGTCCTATAAAGCCATTTCGTTGTTGGCTGAAACAACTATGAGACCCACTAGAGTTGCGTTGACTTGACATAAAGTAGAAGCGCCAAAGTTGTGCCTTTTACTTTTCTTTCTCTGGTGACGCACATCACATGCTACAACACTGAACAAACACATTAAAAACACCACAAGGGGCACCGAAGTGCCAAATGATCATCGGTCATCTCCCAACCCTATTTTTTGTCAAAAAAAGCTCCTAACCCCTCTTTTACTCTAAATAATAAATATTTACATAATTAAACAACAAAATTTCTTTAGAACTCACATTGATTTAAATCCAGAGAGTATAAATCACTCTTATAAATAAGAGTAATCCAACAACAATAACTTTCTTTTTCATAAGAAAATAGTAACTTGTAGGGTGTTGCTACGGTGAGGAATCAATTAAGTCTCTCAATACATAAACTAAAATTAACCGTAAGATATACTATAAAATCATAACTATATTAATTCACGAGTTGTACACCTAATCGTCCACATAGGACCAATCACAAAATGACACACACATATCCTGAAAAATATGTGGCACGCCAAGTGTCTTTTAACCAGCGACCGTTGATCTATTCGACGGTTCTCCTTCCATCACGTTTAATTATCATTGATCTAATCGATTTACAATTTCATGCCACGCATAGTAGACAAAGATCAAACAAAATTTTAATGATAATAACACACGGTAATTGAATCTTAATTACCTTACTAATGCGAAGGATCAAAATTAAAATCGAAATATATGCTTTTCAATTTCGAAGTAAATGCTCTTTAAGCCGGAGTATATGCCTTATTTGCCTTATTCTCGCTTCCCATTCTTCTTCGATCTAATCAAGAAAGACAAGGGTGAGTTTATTCTAATTCTATTTACTTCATTTCATTCTTTTCTTCTTCCTTATCTTCCAACACTATTTCTACGATAACATGCATTAATGTGTTTTTTTGTTCCCGCATAAGTAAAAGGAAGTATTGTTGAAGGAGTGTCTATGTTGAACCCATCGATTTTGGTATAGAAGTTTGCTTTTACTTCCTTTATTTTTTTCTTCTTAGTAATCATGTTATCCCTATTTTTCTTCTCTCTGTTAATTTTCCTTCTTTTTCCTTTGCTATATTCTGTGGAGGGAGTTTGATTATTTAGTTTTATTATTCCTTCTGTAACCATGTCTTTTCTACCACATCCGCATTTAACTTCTTTTTCGTTTGTTATGTTTACGCTTTTGAATCGATCAATGAGTTGTGCCTTTTCCCGATTATTTATGCTTTCTTTTATTATGTCATAGGAAACCAAAGCATTAATTACATGATATAAGCATATATTTACCAATGACTTGAAACTAGGCAAGATTTATTGAAATTAGATATAGAATATAAAATGGTAGCACACCAACCATTTGTAGTTCTTATGCTTTAGTCCTAATTTGAATGTAAGGTTGATTTTGCAACCGATTGCACACTTTTGATTTTGTGCGTGGAATTGTAATTTTTGTATCTACAATTTATCTAAATTAGGTTGCATGCACAATTATTTTTAAAGTATCAAAATTTTTGATTTATTTTATTGACTAAGTTTGTCTTCAATATTATGTTAAGCATGGTAGAGTGAAAAGAATTTTGAGAAGATTACATGCTATGCCTTAAAAATGGAAGATTTACATGTTTGTAATATTTAATGTAACCAACATTTTATGCATTATATATATATATATATATATATATATATATATATATATATATATATATATATATATATATATATATATATATATATATATATATACCTTGATTACTACTGGATTTTCTTATTGATTTATCTACATTTTTGTGGAATCCTTCGATATATGCTATGTAGATGTACTCATTGAAACCAACTTATTGGTATACTTAAATTTTAGAATGTTTGAATTGTTATGTGTCTTTCAAAAAAAAAAATTGGCTTCATCGGACTAGACTTCTTAGTAACTTAAATGTCTAGAATTCTCATTGAAAACAAGATGTATATTTTACCTCTTCCTCTAATTCTCAACCCTTAGCATTTAAAATGCATTATTTACTTCAAGTAATTCGCTTTTTAATATACGGTTGTTGTTACTGTGGGCCCCACGTGAGAGAAATAAGAGAGATCATCTTAGGGTTTAATGATAACCCCTAATTTGTTTAATTATATCTATCAAAACTCAAAACGCGCGACAATAGTTTGAACATTGCATTCCAAAGAATCCCAAATTTTCCGACATCCAAGAGATCATATGGACAGACTTCTTGGCATTTTGCAAATTTGAACTATTGTCTATATTAGATTACTATTATTCTAAAGTTGTTTCAATATGTACGTCAATGTTTCAATGAACAGAGAGAGTTTTTTTGGGTTGGATATAGCTCCCAATCGTGTGATGTGTTGGAAGGGCGTGGTTTCAGAAACGATATATCGCTCCCGGAGTTCTTAGAACTATTTTAATTAATGAGATAGTTTACTAATGGACTATATTTCCCGCGGGAGGAGGCTCCCATATTTTTCAAAAACTTAGAAGGGGGATTAGAGTGGTTTAAGCAATCTATCGTGTTCTTCGCTAAAGGCCTAAAAATTATAGAAGCACATACATTTTTGAGTTTCTTTTTTTCTTTTGCGGGGAGGAGGGGAAGGGGGATTAGAGTGGTTTAAGCCCGTGTAATCCAACTTCTTACTTACTTGCAGCTTGTGAAGGATAACGGGGCTCGCTACATACAGCTCCTGGCTTCCTGCTGTAACTGCTTCTTCAATTCAATGTCTATCTCTTCCTCCATCATCATTCCTCTTCTCTAAAACTCAACCCTTCTTCTAACTAACATGGACACCATTCTCTCTTCTCCACTTCACTCACAATCACCACCATTTCGAATTTCACCACACCCACCTTTCACCGCGTTTCGCCCCCTCCGAAATCAAAAATTCATCCCCAAAATATCCTTCAATTCAATCAACATCACTCCTCCAATTAGGTTCACCGCGAAATCCACACCTGCACCTTCAGAATTAACGAGGGAACAAAACGACAGCGTTTCGGCCTCCCAATGCTTAACGAAGCACCTTGTTAATGCGCTGTTTTGTTTCGCCGTTGGAGTTTCAGCGCTCGGAACGTTTCGAGTTGCTCCTGCATTCGCAACTGCAACTGTAACATCACCTTGGACTGTTTCCGAAAAGAAAAGAAACGAAAAAGGAAGAGTGGGGAGGAGTCATGAGTATTCTGATTGCACTGAAAGAGTGTTGGAGGCAGTGTCGGATTTGTTGAGGAGCATAGAAGAGGTTAGGAAAGGGGATGGGGATATGAACAAGGTGAAGCGAGCATTGAAGGCGGTGAAAGCGAAAAAGGAAGAATCCGAAACGGAGATTATGGCGAGGCTGTACCCAGAGTTGAGTGAATTGAGAGAAGAGAAGGGGAAGTTGGTGAAACGGGAATTGGAGATTGATGATCAGATACTGAAGGTGAAGAGGGAGTATGTTATGTTGAAGGAGGAGGAGGTTGTGAATGAGGAAAATAAGGTGAGGATGGAGAGGTTGGAACGGGTAATTGGAGAGCTGGATAAGAAGTACAATGAGGTATTGGAGAAAATCTATGATGTAGAGGATGAAATGTCGAGGAGGGAGACTGTGGCATTGAGCTATGGGATATTGGAAATCTCTTTCATAGAGAGGGAATGTGAGCAACTGATTGAGAAATTCGAACGAGAAATGAGACATAAGGAAATCAACAGGTCACATTACTAACTTGACATTGCATTCTTACATATATTGTCACATGTGTGTGTGTGTGTGTGTGTTCATTATTTGTGATTCCGGTTTTATCTTGTAGCTTTTTCTTTGTGTAATCAGATGGTGTGGAGATCAGGGCAGGAATGCACATGAGCAAGTTTTTTGTGTGACTTGAGTCAAGGTCAATAGTCAAGAATTGATGTTAGGATTTTTAGGCTGTGACTTGAGTCAAGGTCAATAGTCAAGAATTGATGTTAGGATTTTTAGGCTGTGACTTCTCGACCCTTTGGGATGTTTGCTTATTGTCCTTACTGTTGTTTATTTACTTGGAGGAAGGGCTTTAATTGTAGAAGGAAGTTGACTTTAGATTGGGTTTGGATCTTGTTTCTTGAGAGTTGAGATTATGCATGAATTGTCGAATCTTATAATTAAGGTCATATAATAATACTGTTGTTATCCTAATATATTAGACAGTAACAAAGTCAATTTTGGATGCAGCAGCTTTATTGGTTGCATAATGTTCTGTCATGCAAGATTGCAAGTTAGTTTTTGTATAATATCTTTGAAACTGTATTTGATTATGCAAACATTTGTCCCGTGGTTGCAGTTTGCCCTCAGGCTTAGTTACTAGACTCTCAAAATCTGTAATTCAGAAAGACTTGGAAACTGTGCAAAGGAAGCATTTAGAGCACATAATTCTTCCTAGCATTTTGGATGTCGAAGATCTTGAGCCATCCTTTCATCAAGAATCTATTGATTTTGCCAACCGTTTAAAAAAAAGTCTTAAAGACTCGAGGGAGCAGCAAAGGAATTTAGAGGCCCAGACAAGAAATAATGCGAAGTATGGCAAGGACAAGCGTCATTTTATTTACTCACCTGAAGAAGAGGTAGTTAAAGGTTTATCGATTTGTATTTTATTTGAAGGATTATTTGGAATTTAAGAAACACAGTCGTGTCATAAACACTGCCAACTTACTAGAATGGCGATTAAACAAATCTAATTGAGAAATGCAATTTGTTCCCTTTGATATCCATTACTACTAATCTATGTCTTGTTATTTAAATATCTTATACTAGTTCATATTTGATTTTCACGTGTCTTTTTTCTCTGCACATCAATGGTGAGGTGTTGATGATATATTATTTTTAAGCTAAGTTTTTGTGCATGTCGTTGAATTGAGCTTTTTATTCTTTTTATCATCAGGCATTACTGTGTTCCTCTCACTACTTACTACTTATCTGTTGCAGGAAAGGATTCTTTTGGACCGAGATAGAGTAGTGTCAAGGACTTGGTACAACAAAGAGAAAAATAGATGGGAGATGGATCCAGTGGCTGTCCCTTATGCTGTCTCAAAAGATCTCCTAGAGCATGCCCGAATAAGGCACGACTGGGGTGCCATGTATATAGCATTGAAGGGGGAGGACAAAAAATTTTATGTAGACATAAAGGTGTGTGTGTTTGTGTGTTCTATTCTTAATTTTCTTTTAAATGTCTTATATTGTGATTATTTGTATGGTTTCTTATTTCAGGAATTCGAAATACTTTTTAAAGATCTTGGCGGTTTTGATGGGCTGTATAAGAAAATGCTAGCTTGTGATATTCCGACAGCTGTTCATCTAATGTGGATTCCCTTCTCAGAGTTGGATTTGCGCCAAAGGTTTCTTGTGACATTAAGGTTGTTTCGTCGGTTTTTGAATGGTTTGTGGAATTATGAAGTTGTCTTGAATACGAGAAATTGGATCTTTATGACAATTAAGGATACAATTGATGACATAATGACGGTGATAGGTTTTCCTCTTGTGGAGCTTTTGATCCCTTACCCGGTATCCTTGAGCTCATACTTGCCATTTGCTAATTCTGGTTTAAGGTTTTGAGTAATAAATTTTTGAAACATTTGTTGTCATTATGATATAGGTGAAGCTGAAATTGGGGTTGGTAGAGGGAGGGGAAGTTGACTCCATGTGGTACATGCAATGGCAATTAACTGCGGAGACAAACTTTAAATCCAGACACACAGATGGTGATGTTTGGTGGTTTTTTTGGTTGTTCATTAGAGCTGCTATACCTGGATTTGTGTTGTTTCACGTGTTCAAGTTCATGAGGAGAAAAATTCCAAGACTTCTTGGTTACGGTCCTGTGCGGAAGAGTCCAAATAGGAGGAAATTTTGGCGAGTGGTACAAATATAATTTTGTTCTTGCATTTGACATATGTTCAATTTATACCTAGCTTTTTTATAGTTATCTTGGTCAAGTGAATTTCTATAGTCCTATTCTATATTTGTGTTCTACCACTTCTTTGAAGTTTGAGGTTGTACTGTATCATATTATGTTGTATTATATTGTGTTAGTGGTATGCTCAAGTTAAACTGTATGCTTGTAGAAGCCACAATCTTTTTGGAGGCTATTTCAGTTTAAACTCCTTGGAAGACATACTCCCTCCGTTACAAAATATAAGCAAAAACTAGTCAACAAAATCTGATGTATCCGGTCAAAAATTTGAACCAGATACATCAACTTCGGTTGACCAATTTTTGCTTATATTCTGTAACAAAGGGAGTACAACTTAGCCATGGGTCATGGGTTTTTAGAAGACATACAACAAAATGATTAAAAGAATAGAAGTAGTAGGGCAAGGGGAATTAAGCGATGAGAGTTAGTTATTCTTATGTGTAAGCTTTCTTGGAGAGAGAAGAGTGATGATAATCAGTTTTGGGAATTCTGTTGGTAGTGGATCTGATGCACTGCTGTGACTGTGGGTCTTGCAGATTTTCATCTCTGTAATACATTTATCTTCTTCAATAATACATCAATATCTTTGGTTTCTGACATTTGGTTCGACCCGTCGGATCCATTGCCATATGTGACGATGAAGTTCACACCCAAATGAAGTGGAGATGCTCCAATAACCATGGAAGGTCGTCTAAGCTCATTGGAGGTTGCCGTTAAGAATCTGGTTGAGACATGAGAAATGATAGCGCACCAGTTAGTAAGAGGGGCAAGCCCGTAATTTGGTGCGTCTATGAGAGAAGAAATAAGAAAATAAATAAGTAGTTAGTTATTGTGTGTAAGTTTGAATTTAAATAGTTAGTTGTTGGTTTGGGTGTGGGATTGATTATAAATATGTAGTTTGAATATTAGTTGATTATGTTTTGTGTTTTGTGGAAGTTATGGCCAGAAGTAACTACTTCTGAGAGGAGAGCAATGCTCTTGAATGCTATTGTAGTTCCTACTCTATTTCATATAGAATTCGCAAGCTTCCTACTCAATTTCCATTCAGCATAATTCTGTCCCCATTGTTACTGTAATATAATTCTGGTTTGCATCAAGAAATCCCAAGCAGAATTGCTAAATTTGATGAACAATATGATGGCTGATATGCAGCAAAGGAAATGGAGGTTTGGTTGTCCTGAAGTCCGGATGAGGATGATTCGCATCCGCATGAATCAGAAAACTTTGGAAGCACACATTTTATCTGAATTTCGTTCAACAGTGAAGGTGGAGCTTTTGAGTTTTGACAACACCAACCATATGGCATGGTTAATGAGAGTTGAAACTTAATTTGTATGGAGGGACCTACTGTTCACTGGTTTAGTTTCTGGTTGGAGAGTGAATCAAAACCATCTTGGGAAAATCTGAAAGTAGCATTGCTTTGGAGGTTCGGAGAAGTGATACTCTAGAATATTTGAGAGTCTTGCGGAGATACAACAGGATTGCGCAATGACCTCTTATACTGAGGAATTTGAGTATCTACCAGAGCAACAGTTCATAGCCTATTGAAGGCACAGTCTTAGCGCAGAAATTAGGAGAAAGGTCGGGACCATAAAACTAGCAACAAGGTCCTCAATGATCGAGCTTGCAAGGGTGATTGAAGCTGATTTGTGCGAGGAATCCTACTTGAAATGCTTCTACAAAAGGGGTTCTACTAGAGCTAATGGCTAGAATCGTACTCTGTTTCCATGAGTGTCTGGGACGTCAAAATGCTGGAGAAAGGCGATTTAGAGGTGAAAGGGATAATGGGGTGTGTCTTTTATCTTATGGAGAGTTAATGGAAAGGAAACAAAAGAGGTTTGTGCTTTAAAAGTTGTCAAATTTTCCATTCAATGCATCAATGTCCAGAGCGCCAATTAAGATTAATCATTGTAGATGAGGAACAGTTGGAAGGAGGAGAGCATGAAATGTTGGCTTTAGAGATGGAGGAGCAACGACCTAATGCTTGATTGTTCTCTCCTTAGTAGTTGTAAACTTGTAATGCAGAAAAAAAAAGTTTGTTTTTTCAACCATAACCATGAAGGTACAAGGGACGGTTAAGGGTGTTCCCATGATAATTTTTATTGATAGTGGGTGGAGCTTCACATAACTTAGGGTTGCAGGCTCTTTGGGGCTGGATTACGAGCAGACCACAACTACAAGTCTACAAGTATAACATTGGAGGATTGTAACAAAAAAATCTTAGGGACGTTGCAAATGGGTATTGGTGGAGTTGATGAGTTTCAAATAGTCATTGGTTCCTATTCGGCTATACCGGTTATAGAGAAACTACTTGGTGATTTGAATGGGGCCTCTTATTTCTCCAAGCTAAATTTGAAGTTAGGGTACTTCTAAATTCGAGTAAGAGAAGAATATAGTCCTAAAACAACTCTTAGCATACACAAATGGCAATTATGAATATCTTATGACGCCTTTTGGGTTGATGAATGCAATGGTCTCCTTTCAATTCTTTGACCAATGATTAGGCACTGTCTGTGGAATGTATTAGTGTTTTTGAATGATATATCGGTGTACAACATTGACTAGGAGTCTAATCTCATATCTAACATATGGGGCATGTTCTGTCTTTGTTTAAAAGAACATGGTTTGATAGTGTTGAGAAACCCACATCGACTAGAGATATGACTTGAGTAATAATGCTTATAAGGCTCGGCAGTCCTCACCTCATGAGCCGGTTTTATATGGGGTTAAGATCAAAATCTAACATGGTATTAGAGCCTATTCTTGATTTGTTATTGGGCCGAGATTTCTATTATTCTATCCCATTAGTCCATGCTCCAAAAAAGCCATCCTTGGTGTGAGGGTGTGTGTATTGAGATGGCTATTACTCCTCTCCACCTGCAATAGTCCACACTTCAGATGTCTAATAATGAGCGTTACAATGTGTGTTGAGTCTCATATTGATTAAATATATAGCTTCAATAGCGCTTATAAGGCTTGACAGTCCTCATCATGCGCTATGTAATTAATCTCAAATAGCGGCACAGCGGTCGACATCGAAACTGGGATAACGATGTAGCAGGTACCAAGCTCAATCCCCATCTGGATTACTGCAGCCTCTGGATGTATCGGTGCAGATTTGGGAAGATGTGAGCCTGAATTTTATTACTTTTCTTCCCAAGTCCCAGGGGCTTGAACCTTTATACTATCCTGGTGGTGGTTGGCTCTTTTAAGTATGCTCATTTTATTCCCCTTAGGCATCCATTTACAGCTAAAACAGTGGCTGATTTGTTTGTGAGGGAGGTGGTAAAATTATATGGTGTTCCTAAGGCTAGTCAGTGCTGAGATCCCCTCTTTCTCAGCCATTTTCCGACTCAATTGCTCAAATCACAGGGCACCAAACTGAGGATGAGCTCTTCTTATCACCCTGAAGCTGATGGCTAAACTGAAATTATTAATCAGTGTTTGGGAAATTATTTCAGTTGTTTTTGCTCTGAACAACCTAAGACTTGGACTAGTTGGTTGCATTGTGCAGAGTGGTGGAACAGAACCACTTTTCCCCGTATTTCTTCTATTTATTTTTTGCCTTACTGTTGGAGGGTGCCTTGTCCTCTTGAGTATTTAACTTGTGTTAGAGATTTAATATCACAAGTTGGCCTGTTCAGGTCCATGCTTCAACCCAGAGGACTTTTGTGTGAAGGGGAATGTTAGAGGCATAAAATCATTTCTAAGGCTAAACCAAATATGGTATCAAATGTCCTCTTTTTTGAGAGATAGCTAGTATAGTTTGTAGTTGCTGATTTTATTTATCTGTATCTTTTTCTTGTTTTAGATTGAATGATTTACACAGTTTTTTGCCTACACACATGTATTGATAGAGAGATAGATCTTACGAGACTATTGTGCAACTTCTAACTAGGCATTATAATTATCTTATTTTGCTATTTTTCAGGCGTATTACTATTCTCAAAAATGGATAAAAATTAGGAATAAGAGACGGGGAGGCGTTGATCCCATAAAAACAGCTTTTGAACTGATGAAGGTTAAAACTTGGCAATTAGTTATTTTCTGTTTCAGTACTGTACTATTCTCATCTAGGAAAAAACTGTAAGACTTTTTCACTGTCTTGCAGAGGGTGAAGAAACCACCAATACCATTGAAGAGCTTTGCTAGCATTGACTCTATGGAAGAGGAAATCAATGAAGTTGTGGCATTTTTACAAAATCCAAGGGCATTTCAAGAGATGGGTGCTCGGGCACCTCGGGTATGATTTGGCATCGAGATTTTTCAATATACCCAGGCGTTATTGTATTTTTTCTTTCTCTTTATATATATATAAATATAGTTTGCAAAAGAGTTCTCTTTTTTTTTTCTTCAATCAAAGAAACCTTGAAATTATTAAGACATGCTTACCCTATTTGTTTGGTTCAATTGGGTAGGAAAAACTATGGGATTTTACCTCAATAATTTGCCTTTTACCCTACTACTTCCCTTTCCTCTAATTAGAAATGGAAAAAATTGCGGCACCTTCTTCCATCCTTTGCTCTATGCTTCATTCATGCACAGCATCTATTTCTTGTGTTTTTCCAATGAATTTCAGTAATTAGTCATTTATTATTCATTTAAAGGTAAAATAGATTGGTATAGCATTTGATTCGGAGGTTCCCTGCTTTCAGTTAATTCCTTTAAGCTCTCCACTTTGAGTCCATAAATACCATTCCTGATGTGACATATGTCTAGTTTCACAAACATAACACTCTGGATGTTCAATCGAAGTATGAGGAGTTAAGATCTCGAATCGGCTAGATACATGGCCAAAATACTCCGTATAGTGACTTAGATCTTAGACAATACTTTCCCTTGTGTTAGCTTAGCTTCAAGGGTTGAGTTTAGGCCAAATCTATTCTCAATTATGACAATCTCAGACCAAAGTAACTTGTAATTGAATGTCTTTCCAAATCCTTTCATCCTATGGCAACTGATTAATGCACCATGGTTTGAAAATGTTTATATCAACTGCTAAGATCAACACTTGGGAACTCTTTGTATTGCAGGGTGTTCTTATTGTAGGCGAGAGGGGTACGGGCAAGACATCTCTAGCATTGGCTATAGCTGCAGAAGCCAGGGTGCCTGTTGTTGAAATTAAGGCCCAA
Organism: Oxytropis ochrocephala; assembly: GCA_020916435.1. Taxonomy (NCBI): domain Eukaryota; kingdom Viridiplantae; phylum Streptophyta; class Magnoliopsida; order Fabales; family Fabaceae; genus Oxytropis; species Oxytropis ochrocephala. Next base: position 21,822,597 of record CM037090.1, on the reverse strand, counting down.
CAATTGGAGCCTGGGTTGTGGGTTGGACAAAGCGCATCCAATGTTCGTGAATTGTTTCAAACAGCAAGAGATTTGGTTATCCTCTTTAAACTACCTTAATATCTATTATTTCTGTCTTTACATTTATTTGAATCAAAGAAGTAAATATATAGTCCATGATAGGACTCCTAGTAAGGCTGAAAATGTGCTAGTGGGCCAAAACAATGAAAAGCCCACAATTTGGACGTGTATGAGCATAGGAAGAAGAAAGAAGAGAAGGTATCTTCTGAGCTGGCAGTTAGTTAGTAGTGGAGGGTATATATGTGTGTGTAGCAATAGGAATGATTACTCGTTCTGTTGCAATCACTAGTGTAAGGCAGAGAGAGATGATAGGTACCAGAATTATCTTCAATAAAACTGTATTTGATGGAATCTAAGACTGAATCCGTGATAACAATGGAGGTGTGCAGAAAATACAAAGAAAGTAACAGTTCTAGCACTTCAAGAAGCTAGGGTCTCCCAAGTCTAATCCCAGTTCTTGCTTACCTTCTAATTTCCCCCACTCCTACCTCTCACAATTTCCCTCCAATTTGCCACATTAGCAAGTTGGTTACAATCATTTCCCTCTCTAAGCTTTAATCCCCTACATCTTACGCATTTATTCCCTCCCCATACACTTTATTTATTTCAGGATCCTATCAAGAGACGTTTTCTCTCTTCTGAGTATGAGCAAAGGAAAAAGAGAGGAGAGAAGGTATCTGCTGAGCTGGCAGTTAGTTAGTAGTGGAGGGTATATATGTGTGTGTAACAATAGGAATGATTACTCGTTCTGTTGTAATCACTAGTGTAAGGCAGAGAGAGACGTTTTCTCTCTACTGAGGAGCTGCTGCTATGGTATTTTGTAGCCACAACTTGACGTTTCATCTTCCAAGTAGTAATATACAGTTTTATTTGGGGTTTACTGTTCTATTACTGCTTCCTTTCCCTGCTCTATCAGTCCACAAGAAAACCATTTTGACTGTGAATCAATTCTCCCTGATTTAAGGCATGTTTGATTACACTTTTTAAAAACAGTTTTCTGTTTTTAAAAGTTAGTCAAGAACAAAATTTGTTCTTTCTTAATTTTTTAAAAACAGAAAACTGTTTTTAAAAAGCTAATCAAACACACCTTTAATGTCCTGTAATCTTTTGGTTTTCTAAACTTGTGTCCTAGATTATCTCTCTCCCGTTTTCCTGATTTATTGGTTGCTTTTTGTAGGCTCCTGTGATATTATTTGTGGAGGATTTTGATCTTTTTGCTGGTGTACGTGGCACGTTTATCCATACTGAAAATCAGGATCACGAAGCTTTCATTAATCAACTGCTTGTGGAGCTTGATGGGTATCTATAGTTTTCGGTTCTTTTGACAATCTGAGAATGAACATATGCTCATATGTAAACAACTGCTGAACACTGGTTGTCATACTATGCAGATTTGAGAAACAAGATGGGGTTGTTTTGATGGCTACTACAACAAATCTCAAGCAAATCGACGAGGCCTTGCAGAGGCCAGGTCGCATGGATAGAATATTTCATCTTCAAAGACCAACACAGGTGGAGAGAGAAAAGATATTGTACTCAGCGGCAAAGGAAACAATGGATGATCAGCTTATTGATTATGTAGACTGGAAAAAGGTTTATCCTAAATTGTCTTTTTATAAAAGAAATGCATATATTATCAACAGTGGACAGAAAAAGTTCAGCTAGGGGGATTATAAGATTCCCAAAACAGAAAAGCAAGATACAACGAAGAACCAAAAAAATATTGAATAATGCAAGACCACCCAGTCTCTGTGCATATTGGAAATGGTGATTCTACTGAAACAGCTGTGAGTAAAGCTCCAAATAAAAGCAATAAAACAATACATACTGTAACTAGTGCAAGGGAAAAGAGCTGCTGTTGGAAGTGTGTGCATTTTGCTCCAACTAAATACACTGAAGAACTGCATAAACTTTACACTAAGAAAAGATTTTAGCTTAGACATGGGGACACACCCAGTAAGCACCAAGAAGCCCAGTATTTTTTTCAAGCAACTAGTTGCCTTCACTGTGGAAAATGTGGTTTGCTGTCTTTGATTCCCATCCACACTCAAATTCTATTTTATGATGAAAACAGATTGTGTCAAACTCAAGTTCTTAGATAGTATTAAAGCCTATCGAAATCTGTTGAGCCACCTGTAGATGTCCAGTCATGCAAACTTCACGCTCTAGATGTCCAACCCTAGGCGTGAGGGGATGTGTTAGAGTCCTACATTGGATAGTGATATGGCATCGATATTCGATAGTGGTTATAAGTGAGTGATATCTCTCACCCCACAAGCTAAAAACAAATATCGAGGACATAAAGAACATTTCAACATGTACTTTCAAAGCCAAATAGCTTATTGAATTTAAGTGCTTACAGCACAAGTTTTCATTCAGTAAGTACTTATTGAATAAACGTTTAATTTAGCTATCTAACCAAATATCCTTATGTGGAATGTGGATAGCTTATAGAATGAGATTTCTTCAATTGATCCCATAAACACAACTAAAAAATTAAAAGAAAATGAGAAATGCTGATAATGGAGGATATAAAACAGAAGAACTTGTCTGGGTTCATAACTGATAACTAGTATTTTAATAGTTTAACCCAATAAATAAATAAATTAATCCATCAAAATATAATCCTGATGTAATAAAATTATGTTTACTAGTTTCTCTGTACTTGGTTAGACTGATGTTTGCTCCTACCTATGGACTCAAAAAGCTACTCATATTCAGGTTGCTGAGAAGACGTCTCTCTTACGACCTATTGAGTTAAAACTTGTTCCTGTGGCTTTGGAAGGAAGTGCCTTCCGGAGCAAAGTTCTTGATACAGATGAATTGATGAGCTACTGTAGTTTCTTTGCGGTAAGAGTTAGCAGGTTATGGTACTTTATTTCCACAGTACTCCCTCCGGACCTAAATATAAGCAAAAAAGTGTGTTGTTTTGGTGGACTCAAATTTAAGCAAATGTTAACTAACCTACTCATATTTAATACTATTTTTCCACAACTACCCTTAAATTAATTTATTAATGTTGTGAAAAGATGACTATTAATTAAGGATAGTTTAGTAAATCTATTTGATTTTTCCATGAATTCGAGAAAAGTAAATGCATAAAACCACTATCCTTAATATGTGTGAAAGTAGGTATTTTTGCTTATAATTAGGTCCGGAGGGAGTAAGATAGTAAGATAAAGAGGAAATTATAGCTTTTTTGTCATTGGGTTTATCACCATGGATTAGTTTTTTCTCTCCCTTCCCTAAAACCCTCCCATATCGAGCTAAAGCTGGATATGATTTTAAGTATATGTGCTACCAATTGCAAATGACTTCACCAATCAAGCCTGCTGACTCCTTATTTAAGTAATATGCTCATTGCTCATATTTGTGTATATATTACTTATCATTTATGGTTAGACATATAGTCAGAATTTATTTTGATGACTGCCTTCAACAAAAATTACATTTCCCCTAAAATACCTTTTCAAATTAAAAGGAATGACTATTGTGTTTGTTTCTAGCAATGAGGTAATGACTCATGTTTCATTTGAAGAGTTATTTTTTCTGCTTACTTTGCAAGTTTTCATTTATCAAGAATTATAATGAATAAGCAGATTGAAGAACCCTATTGCACATCATTGTTCTTTCTACTTTTGTCATCATTAGACTGTTATAAATCTGTTTCTTTGGCAACGTGCTTTACATATCTTTTTCAAGTAGTTTTTCTGTAGGAAATTGAACATATTTATTTCCTTTGCGTAGACTCTCAGTTCTGCGATGCCCCAATGGATGCGGACTACGAAAATTTTCAAGAAATTAAGCAAAGTGTTGGTGAATCACCTGGGACTGACATTAACAAAAGAAGATATCCAAAATGTTGTTGATTTGATGGAACCATATGGCCAGATAAGCAATGGGATAGAGCTTTTGAGCCCTCCACTTGATGTAAGAAACCATTTCTCCATCTCCATAATGCTTATATACAGATTCGCCTTGTACAATATCATCTAATGTGTAATCACTTACTTTCTTCTTACATTTCTTTAATGTGAACATAGTTGTAATTAATTTACGTCTGTTGCTACAAAAAAAATAACTGAATGAAGTTTTTTTGTTGTTTAGTGGACAAGGGAAACTAAGTATCCACATGCTGTTTGGGCTGCTGGTCGTGGTCTTATTGCTCATTTATTACCAAATTTTGATGTTGCTGATAATCTTTGGCTTGAACCTCTGTCCTGGCAGGTTAGTCACAATCTTCCTGGCCTGCTTTATATAACCCTAACAATGCTCTACTTGCGAGCAGATATTTTGTGCCTGTGCCATAGCTTTCAGTGGCTTCATACATCTCTTGAGACTATTTGAGTGGGCTACTGTATAATATACAAGCAGGACTGTCATTTAATGTTTTTGCACTGCTATTAAAGAAATTGGAGCCTGGCTTAAATGTTAATTGTATGTATGAAAAGATACTAATTACATAACCCTGCAATGATGATCAACTTCCTAGATGAACAAGAAAGGTAGTAGCTTTCGCCTTTACTTAACAGGACTGCAATTAATAACCTCTACACAGAACTGCATTTGACCTTTTATGTGGTGTTTTAGGCAAAAATGAAATTCTTACTATTGATATTTAGGTTGAGCAGTTCCGTACAACAAAGGCAATACCTCTGAAAACAGAACTCTTAGTGATAAGAAAAGGAAAAAAGACTGTCGCACAGCTTGTTTAGTCCACCCCCTCAAAACCTCTATTTTTCCATGTAATTTTATTCACAGTTTTCCACATTGAATCCTGAATCTCCTGCACCATTCTCCACATGCCATCTGTCTCTATTCCGTTATTATTTTCCTTCCTATCAAACTTTTGCACACACATGTTCTCTCTAAGACAATAGCTAAATTATTGTTGACTTTTTTATTTGTGTTAAAAAACAGGCTTGTTATGTTTACTTGAAAAATTGTAAATTCACAATACTTTTTAATACAGGGAATTGGATGTACAAAGATCACGAAAGCAAGAAATGAAGGTTCCATTAATGGGAATCTAGAATCAAGATCATACCTTGAAAAGAAGCTTGTGTTTTGTTTTGGTTCTTATATTGCATCCCAAATGTTAATTCCTTTTGGGGAAGAAAACTTGCTGTCTTCATCTGAGACACAGCAGGCTCAAGAGGTTTGCTGATATTTTATTTGATACAACTAAAATATTTGCTTTTTTTTTTGAAAATAAAAAAAATGACCTCTGATTGATGTTTTACGACAGATAGCTACACAAATGGTCATTCAATATGGATGGGGGCCTGATGATAGTCCTGCAATTTATTACTGTAGTAATGCGGTATAGACCTTTCTTACATGCATCATCTCAACTGTCATCAAATAGATGAAAATAAATGTCCTACATATTTTTCAAATAGATGAAAATATTAACCTACTTTATTGTCGTTTATATTTTCCAAAATTTGTCATGTAACACATGGACATGACATGATAGTCCATTATAACTGAACCGTATTGACAAAAATCACTTTATTATTGGATGGTATAAGTGTTTCATTTGGTATTCCAGTGTCAATTGTTCCTCTCAAACACAACTAATAACCATTGAGCTGTGAACCACTCAGCTATTGGTTTGGCAAGTAGTCCAGTTGTCAGAGTGGAATACCGATCGAGGCCATGCTTCTTTAACCTGTTAATTTTTATTTTTAAATTTTTTGGAGAGTAATAAAGCTTTCTTCTTTCTGAATATGATAAACGAAACTATTATTTACCCTAGGGAGTTACGATCAATGAACTAATGGAAGATATCTGTGGAAACTGCTTTAGAAACGCAAAATGTTTGTTTTTGGATTTTTAATTTAGAATTTATAATGTTAATATGTCAGCATATTCTAAACCTCTTCTTTTTTGCTGGTATAGGTTTCTGCATTAAGCATGGGAGATGACCATGAATTTGTGGTAGCAGCTAAAGTTGAAAAGGTAGCCATATGTTAGTAAAAGTTTAACTTGTATAAGAAAACATCTAATGTAATTTTTTTGATTTTCGTAGATGTTTGATCTGGCCTATCTCAAAGCAAGAGAAATGCTGCAGAGAAATCGCCTGGTACTAGAAAAGATTGTAGAGGAATTACTTGAATTTGAAATTTTGACTGGAAAGGTAAATTATTAGTGTCTGAGATGCCAAGTTTGATATTTTGTTCATTTTTTTTTGCTACTTCTCATAAACATTTAGGTGCACGTGTCCCAAAATCTTTTGACATCTGAAGGAACGTGAGTGTGTATTCCAAATACTGTTGAAGATGCCTAATTTTGTTGGAAATTCAGTAACTTGGGAAAAGTACCCATTTAGAAATCTAATCTCTTGATCGCACATGATTTTGCATTCTCTTATCCACTTTTTAAATCTATTTACGGGGCTTTCAAATATGGTGTGGTAGTTAGTTAGATTTTATGTTTGCTAAGTCCACTTTGTTTATATTTTGACGGCCTGGGAGTAGTTATCAACCCTGTATTATTTATGTGAGACATTCTTGTCTATTTTTTTTTGATAGGCAACATTCTTGTTTATTTAATCTGAGTATTTTTAATTAACTACAGAAGATGCTTAAATGTTTGCTTAAAGAACTTGGCCAGCTGCATTTGTGCAGTTATCTCAGATTTTCACTGTATTTCTTGATAGAAGTTCATTTAACGCTGATTATGTACTTGTGCTTGGAATACTAAAGTAGTAGTATATTCTATCATAATTCCAGTATTATATTGAAGTGTTAGTGCATTGAGCTCATTTGTGGTTGTCTAAGTAAGGATGCATGCCACCTACTGTTTTCGCCCACATTTTTCTTTGGTAATATGTTCTTCGGTTGGTCAAAATTATTTTTGCACTTCGCAACATGATTACTCATCCTTTTGCAGGACGTAGAGAGAATCACTGAAGCAAATGGTGGAACCAGGGAGAAAGAGCCGTTTACTCTTTTCGAAGTTCAAACTAATGAGGTATATGAGTATTATCTTTAAATAAGGGTTGTGAGAATTTATTCTTTTGGAGGAAAAAATAAAATATCAAAGTACATTTTCGAGAATGCTAGAATTTGGGCCGGGCGTAGCTCAACCCTACAAAACTGGCTTGTAAGGTGAGGGATTTCATTATATACTCTTTTGAGACCATATCTCTAGACTTGAGTTTCTCCCAATACATCCCCTCACGCTAGCACTATTGGGCTTGGTGCGTGAATAATAATGGTGGGTGGTTCGAAAGAACTAGAATTAGCTCTGATACCATCTTAGAATGAGGTTTGGGCCTAACTCAACCCTACAAAACTGACTTATAAAGTGAGGGATGCCTCCCACTAAAAATGTCTTTTGAGACTATATCTCTAGTCTATCTGAGACTTTTTCCAAATAGAGAATTATATTCTGAATGCTCTGGATCTTCTAATTATTTTGGCATTCTTAATAAAGTGGTTCTTGTTTTCTTAATTGACCTCGTAATTGTTAAGAGTCTCACATTGGATGTGATATGGCCTAAAAAGAGTATATAAGTGGGAGACATCCCTCACATTTCAAGCCGGTTTTGTGGGGTTGAGTTAGGCCGAATCCATATTCTAAGATGCTATCAAAGCCAATTCAAGATCCGCTGGGCCACCCTCTATTGAGCCACTCGGGTCACGCTCCAGTTGTCCAGTCCTGGCGTGAGGGGTGTGTGTTAAGAGTCCCACATCGGATGTGATATGACCTGAAAAAGAGTATCTAAGTGGGAGACATCCTTCACTTTACAAGTCGGTTTTGTAGGGTTGAGTTAGACCTAATCCACGTTCTAAGAGTAACTTTTTACGAAGGGGAACCAATATTAATTTTCATGGATCGAGTTACATGTCAACCGAGTTTGTAAACTGATAGTTTTTGGCTTTTACATGTATATATTGTTTGTGATGGGTGCTATTACATGTATAATTCAAGTCAAATCGGTATCACAAACTCCCAGTACATCTATCTATGGACCAATCTCACTGTTCGTGTCACTGTTTTTCAGCCAACATCTGTCAACCTCCTTGAAAGAGGAAATGCATCAGAAGGTGCTCTACTGGCATCCTAGATCAATGGGATACTACCGGGAGTGTACATCTTGAGGTAGTATTTAAATATTTTTGTGGTGGTGATCGATGGTGGTGGGTCAGATTGTTCATTTGTACTTGGATAAGCATGTATAGTTTATGATGTAACATGTTGTACCATTATATTATCATACTGGTGTTGGTCGGAAGAATGAGAAGAGATAGCAGTTTTCCTTCTCGGTCTTCGTTTCTTCATATAAGCAAGATCCAACCAGCTTTTGCTTAGGATTGTAACTTTTTTTTTTGTCAAGCTTAGGATTGCAACTTTTTTTTTTGTCAAGCTTAGGATTGTAACTTAAATTCTTTATTTTTGTAGTTATTGGACATGTTATCCCACACTTCAGAAAGTTATGTAACTTTGCAATATTTTCTTTTATTTAGAAATTTATACAATTCCAAGCTATGTGCAGCTTAATTTTTGTCATGGAATTGTTTCATGTTACGCTGCCACATTGACAATGGGGCATTGGGAGGCTTCAAAGTCGTTCCTCCCTGCATTTACTGAAGGTGGCATAACTGGACAGAGCTGCTGAAGAATTCTCAGTTGAGAACGGATGGAGATAGTAGTCAATTGTTGTAAACATGTAGTTATGTTGTATTAGCAATATTTGTATTAAGCCTGTTAATCAGTTATGTTAGGTATGACTTGTCTATATATTTAAGATTAGTGCTTGTAATCAGATACAATTGAAATAATATTCAGAATACATTTTCTATATAGTATCACGAGCTAGATCTTGAGACTCGTTTCGGAATAGAACCTTTGTCTTCCCTCTTTTCTTTGTTGCCTCCATTGCGGCAACTTGCCTTTTTTTGTTGCCTTCGTTGCAACAGCTTGCCTTTTTTTTTCCCCACTCTACTTTATCGTTCATCGACTAGAACGTCCTTTACCAATGTCCTCTTTCACTGAATTGCCTCCGCCACCCCACACCATTATTTACTACCATTTTTTGACCACCTGCAAGTTGACTTACTTGCAAGACAACAAAGAGCTTCCAAGAGATTGTTAAGCTAACTTCTTGAGAATGATAGATATCAATTCACCAGTTAAACTAACTTGAGGGTGAGTGTTGTTAATATGTAGTTATCTTATAATTATTAGTGTTCATTCTTTTAGGCTTATTAATCAGACCAATTAGGTATAATTTTATGATTAATGCTCATAATTAGACACAATTGAAATAATATTTAGAATACTTTTTCTACATCAATTGTGAAAAAGAAACTTGCTTTCAATATAGAATCCTTATGTGCATTTTAGATAACCTTTGTTGTTGATGCATTGATTGTGGTTCTGAAACCTTCGTTTCTTCTTCAATCAAAAAACAAAATATATAACAAAACCTTACAGAAATACATGTATTTACCATCTGCAAAGCATACATCCGAATTTAGAGACTAAATGAAGTCATCATATCATATTGAACTAAACAACATGTTGCTACAAAAGACTTGCAACTGGGGAGGTGGTACTAAAAACTGTTGCCTTTTCCCTGCTACTCTCTTGTCTCCCATTATGGCAAATGCTTTTCCTTCTTGGCTTCGCCTCTCCAAGCATTGTGATGATGTCTCTCATGGATGGTCTTTCTTTAGGAAGCTTTGCAGTACATAGAAGTGCAATCCTGAGTACAAGAAGCATTTCTTCTTGGACATGTTTGCACTGACCTGCTATTGTGGGATCTAATACTTCTAACAACACTTTGTTGTTTCTCTTCTTTCGTATCCATTCTACTATATCCACAGATTCTTCAAATGCAGAGTCTAAAGGCATTTTCCCAGTTAAGAGCTCCAAAAGTACCACTCCATAACTGTATATGTCAATCTTCTCATCAACCTTCAAAGTGTATCCATATTCTGAAAATAAAATAAAATGATGTCAATCATTTATGACCTCTCTCTTTCACTTGTTTGAGCTAGGAAGTTATTATGAAACAAAAAAATGGGCACATGGTAATAGGCTTTTGGTTGCCACACTTGAGCAGATTTTTTTTAGACGAATCGAAGCGATAATGGTCTGAATCTCAGTGAATCGTGACAGCAGTGATACTCTGCCACTTACAATACTCTGTCGCGTATTTATTGCATAATGCATAAAGAAAATACTAAATGATGAGTACTACTACTAAGTACTAACCTGGTGCAATATAACCATAGGATCCAGCCACCATAGTAACTGGTCTCATTCTTCTGAATCATCATCCTCGCCAACCCGAAATCTGCTATCCTTGCCTCTAAATTCGCGTCAAGGAGTATGTTATTAGACTTAATATCTCTGTGAATAATCGGTGGATAACAATCATGGTGGAGGTAGTTCAGCCCTTGTGCAACTCCAAGAGCTATGTTGTACCTTGAAACCCAATCTACAAGCAACCTTGTAGATTGTTCACCATGCAGTGCTGTTCCAAGATTCCCATTAGGCATGTACTCACAAACCATCATCACATTTCTTTCATTGTGTACATATCCCAGTACTCTTACAATATTCCTATGCCTTAGTCTCCCCAAGAGTTCCACTTCTCTTAACACATCATTCCCATCTTCTACGTCGGTTCGCGACCTCCAGAGTTTCTTCACTGCTACGGTCACATGAGGTTTATGGATTTCAGCTTTGTAAACAATGCCAGTGCCACCCATGCCTATGACATTTGATTCCTTAATGCAAGTTAGTATATCAGTACTAGTGAAACTTATCCTTTGGAATGCTACTAACCTCCAAGGCCAATCTTCATTGTTTTGTTTGAACCAATGATGAATGAAATTGTTATACATGTAGGATCTATTGTATAACCATTTGCCTCCAAAATATGCTGCACTAAGAGATAAAATCACTGAAATGCCAGTCACAAAACCAATTATAATGTGTCTCATGTGTGAGCTTATTTTTTTCTGGCTTGTCATAGTCAAACTATGAGAACATGGAGGGAGAATGCCTCCACAAAGACCGGCATTACCGATAAGATCATTCGGATTAATTGTCACTAGAATCCCATTTGAAGGTACTGGACCCTCAAGTCTGTTATAGGAAATGTTCAGTGTTTCTAGAGCTGGGGAGTTGCCAAAGTTTTCAGGTATCCTACCAGTTAGTGAATTGTTGGACAGATCAAGAACAGATAAGGTGGGCATATTTGTCATTTGCTTGGGGATTTCACCTGTCAAATGGTTGTTTCTAAGGTTAAGATTAACTAATCTTTGACAAGAAGCAATGCTTTCAGGGATTGTGCCGGAGATATTTGCGTTGGAAAGATCTAGCACAGAGAGAGATGGACAGTCCATGAACTCATCTGGGATAGTTCCTCCAATGTTATTGTGAGAGGCAATGAAGGTTTGAAGACTTGGAATAGAAAGAATTTCTGAAGGTAAAGATGACTCAAGGTGATTCCAAGATACATCAATGAAGGAAAGTGATGTGGATGAGGTAATATCTATAGGAATTTGCCCACCAAGATTGTTCTTTGCCAACTCCAGCCTCTGAAGGCTTGCAAGGTTCCCTAGACCAACCGGAATAGTCCCGGAAAGAAGATTGTTCTGAATCCGAACACGAACCAACGACGAACAATTTGAAAGGCCACTTGGAATAGGACCAGAAAAAGAGTTGTTGAAGAGAATTAGTTTAGTGAGATTGCCTTTAGTACACAAACCAGAAGGAATCTCACCAGACAATGAGTTAGAAGACACATCTAACCACTGCAAAGGAGAATTTTTTCCAAGGTTCTGTGGCAAAGAACCTTCTAAAGAATTTTTCCATAGCTCAAGTACCTGCAAGTTTTTCAATTCACCAAACTTCTCTGGTACATGACCAGTTAGTTTATTGCTCATCAAATTCAAGAGCTGCAGATTTTCCAACTTAGTAAGTTCTTCTGGAATCTCTCCTGAAATCTGATTATCAGAAAGGTCTAGAAATTCTAGTGACATAATGTTTCCAAGTTGAGGTGGAATTTTCCCTGTGAAGTTATTTCTGTATAAGAAAACTGTAGTGAGTTTCTTCAGCTTACCTAATTCATATGGAATTTGTCCACTCAGACTGCTCACAGCCAAGTCAAGATATTGAAGACTTGTCAGATTACCAAACTCTGAAGGAATCTCACCTTCAAATTCATTGTATCCAAGAATCAATGTCTCCAGAGAATTGAGTTCTCCAAGATATTCTGGTATCCTCCCTGTGAAGTTATTGCCAGAAAGGCCTAGAAATTTCAGCTTTTGCAAATTGCTAAAACTTCTAGGAATTGGACTTACAAAGTAGCTCCCTCGAAAATCAAGGCTTTTGAGAAATGTCGCATTTCCGATATCCTCGGGAAGAAGACCCGAGAAATCGTTGCTTGATGCATTAATTGATCTCAAACCTGCAGCTCTTCCAAGACCAGTTGGAAAACTTCCAGTGAAGTAGTTTTGGCTCACATCAAAGCTCTTCAAAGAAGTGAGGTTGGATAGTGATTTTGGAAGTGTTGAAGCAAAGTTGTTACAACTTATGTTGAAATAAGCTAGACTTGAAAGTGATTGAATGTGATCTGAAACATGACCACTTAGGTTCATGTTGTAGAGGTTAAAACTTTCTACAAAACTGTTAGAGTTGCAGCTAACTCCAGTCCAGTTACAATGAAGCCAACCTCGCCGTGTCGTGTTGCTCGGTTTCCAATCCTTCAGATGATTCATTGGATCAATGAGACTAGATTTTATAGAGAGCAGAGTTGATAATTCATCAGATTCTGCTGCAACTTGAGCTCCCTCTACAAAAACTAGAGAGAGACCAATGTAACAGTAGAAGAGAAGCAAGTGGAATTGCATTTTTGTGATTGTTTGTTCTCTTCTGCTTTTGTTCCTCTTAATCTTGTTGCATATTTGAGAGCAGGGAACAAAGAACTAAGGGGAGGGCTAAGGAAAGTTATAGGAAATTCTTGTGAGAGACAAAACAGTTTATAGTTTAAGGTAATTGGTGAATGGTGATAGATAACATAATATTGATCAGTAAATGGATAATTAGTTTATTGGATATACTACGTGGGTACTTGGGATGTGGACCAGGTAATCATGTGCAGCTAATGACTGTCAATCTTTGGACTCTTTTGGAATATCTTAGACATTAGAACATGCACAGAATGTGTTTCAGAATTGCTTATATATTAAGGTCAACCACAAACAAGTGAGTAATTTAACTTGTCATAATTAATGTGTTTCAAAAATTTCAGCTCAAGTAGATACTTAAAGTAGGTTTTAAGATACAATCATCAAAGAATGTTGTTCATAATGTCTTACACCTCAACTGAAAATACAATCATTATAATAGTGCATTTTTTTACCATATTATTGATGCACAGTATCTATCGGCTTTGACGATGACTAATCTACGTTAGATAATCTGGTTGGCCACATGTTTACTACTCGACTTTGTTGGTGAGTGTAGTTCTTCCTTTCCAATAGAGATTTAATTTGTCATACTCAAGATTCGAACTCGAGACTTAAGATTAGGATGGGATCTAACCTTTGTTGGTAGTGATAGTATATTTTAATCACCTTAAAAAAGTGGTTAGCTCAAAATAAGGGACATAACTCAATTAAGAAATGGTTTGTTTTACCAGTCATTGTTATATGACAATCATTGTCTGTACCTACCAAAACCCATTCCCTATCATAAAGCAAATATGTAGTACTATTCTGTGTGGCCACCACATGGGCACATCTGGCTCTATGCAATTATTTTAGATATATATTATTATTATGAATATGAATATGAATATGAATGAAAGCATAACATGAAAGGAGATTGTATTATTAATGTATTATATATATTTATTTTACTAGTTATTATTTTCAATCAAATATTAATAATTGGAGCCATAAAGAATGAAAGGAAAAGGGTTGGAAGGCATGTGAAATGGGCAAGTTCCGGAATTCTTCATGATTGGAACTAGTTTCAACATACAAAAAGAAAAGGAAACTGCTAACGACTTTGTGAACTGCTAGTAGTAATATTATCTTCTACCTATTTTTGGAATCAATCAACCAAAGGCTGAAAGAAAGCTTAGCTTCCCCCACATGGTTCTCTGCCAATCACTTGGGTCCACCACACCGCCTTTCATCATTTCTTCACTTCATTGTAGATAGAATAGAATAGAATAGATACTCATTCACTCTTTCACGGTTTAACTTTCGTAGCTAGCTAGAGGTTACATATCTATATAATAACTAGAAATTCATCCTCGGGTTATAGTTATTATATATATATATATATATATATATATTATATTCTTAGTCATTTAATTTATATTTATCTATTTTAATCAGATTTGAAATTCATCCTCAAGATCCGCCATCGATTATGTTATATTATTTTTCGCCTGCATATCATATGATTATATATATATATATATATATATATATATATATATATATATATATATATGATTAAATTGCTTAGAATAATAATTCAGTTCAATATAATGATTAATTATTATTTTTTAAATATGAGACAACAAAATAACATCCTTAAAAAAATAAAAATAAAAAGTTAAATAAGAGAAATCATTTAATATAAACGATAAAAAAGAATGCAAGAGATCAAATGGTAGTGCATGTTTTACAAAAAACGATAGCACGTGTTAGTAATCATTTGGGCTTGTGATGGGTACTTAAATTTTTTTTTCAAAAGCACCGTGTTTTACATATTTTGTCACAAAATTATTATTTGTTGGCGTAAATTAGTTATTGAGGAACGAAGTTCGTGTATTTGAATAGTTAATTTTTTTCTGAACCTTAATTTACCCCAAAACACATTGTATAGCGCCTTACACTTTACATATTATGTCATGAAATTATTATTTTTTTCACCAAATCGATTATTGAGAAACAAACTTTGTGTATTTAAATAATTAAATTTTTTTCAAACCCTAAAGTATCCCAAAACAATTTGCTTGGGATCACATTTTATGTATTTTGTCACGAAATTCATTTTTTTCCATCGAAACAATTATTGAGGAACAAATTTCACGTATCTAAACATCTAATTTTTTTTTGAATTCTAAAGTACTAAAACACACTATTTAGTGTCACACTTACGTATTTTCTCACGAAATTATTTTTTGATTTCACTAAACTGATTATTGAGAACAAACTTTGCGTATTTGAACGACTAATTTTTTTTCTAGACCCTACTGCAAAACATTGCTTTGCATCACACTTTACGTTTATTATCACATAAATTATTTTTTAGAGAGTTGTAATGTTACCAAAATAATTTGTAAAGTATGGTGGATCAGACTTACAATGATTGCATTTTTTGTTTTGTAAATCAAGTAAAACTTAGTTGAAAAAAAAGAAGGCAAGTTGGCACCTAAAGTTGCTTAACATGCGATTCAGCTTTTAGATTTAAAGATGAGTTAATAAATTTAGATAACTTCAATACATCATTGTAATTGTGGTTTAGAGCTTTCAATACATCATTGCTTATAAAAAAATTAAAATTAATCCAATCAAACTTAATTTTCGTGGTCATGGAATTCATGACATATTATAGAAGTACTATTCAAAATGAGAATAATAAGAGATTAAGAGTATAAGACAAAATAATAAGTGTCGCCTGAAATTCACACACATAATTGCGAAGTCTCGAATTCAAACATAAGTGATGATATCTAATCTATCAATTTCAATATTTATCAGTTAAAACTAGGTCATACTGATGTTCCCGCTAAAAAGTCTTTTTTTTAGTAAAGAGGCACACAGTAACAGCAAAGTTGAGCAGATGATTGAAATTAATTATGGCAAAAAAAAAAAAAAAAAAATCAGGCATAAGAAATAAATAGAAATTATTTACCAAAAAAAAAAAAGAAATAGAAATTACTACCACCCAGCACACTAAAGGCTAAGGCTAAAACTAAAATACATTGAAAACATGGGGGATCTAAGAAACTTTGATATATCAGATCATTCAAACGATACATGTCACTAATTTGTGATACGTTGAGGCAAATCAACATGAAGACTAGATGAACATAGTAAATTATTAAAGGAGAGAATCTAAAAACTTCTATAGCAATGTTCTAATAAGTAGGAAAAAACATTCTTATAATGTAAGAGGTTAGACTTGCCGGGTAACAACTCCGCTATTTCATTTCATTAGTTCATATTTAGTCATTACTTTGTCTAAATGCAGTCGGCAGTGGTGACCGTGGAATGCATTTCTCTCTGATAACGTCTCAGAACTTAGAAGCCATATGTGCTCCTTCATAGGATTCATATTCATATATGTTGAGAATCTAAAAACTTCTATAGCAATGTTCTAATAAGTAGGAAAAAAACATTCTTATAATGTAGATCGTATCGTAGGAGTTCTTCAGCGATGCAGAAAGGTCACGTACCAGATATTCGATCCCTTGAAAAATCACTTTAACTTTTTTCTTCCAAAATATATATAATCTCTTTCTTTGTACTTTTCGAGACCAATTTGCGGGCAGAGTAACCTTTGGTATTCTTCAAAACGTCAGGAAATTATTGTAAAAATAAATTCCCATTTTGCTATATTTCCCTGGCCCTGCTGCTTAACATATATATTCTTTCAATAATGCTATTTTGACAAAAAGTGCTACAAGAATTTTGACAAATATACTGTGGGACCCAGTCTGAAGAATTTACTTTACAATAAAAATAATAAAAAAGTAACTATGGGAGATACGGTGTATGTGTATCAGTATATTTGTAACATTTTTTGTCACATTTCTGGGCTATATAGCATTGTTGATATTCTTTTCAAACAGTTCATGATAAGTATATAATTTTGTCAATACTTCCTCAAAATTATATACTTATTATGATATTAAAATTTAATCATAATTATTAAAGTTTGTTGGAGAAAATGATATTATATTCATTGATAGTATACTATAATTGATAATATAACCACTTTTATCGTAAATATTATATATATATATATATATTCATTATTTTCATCTTTGTATAAAACAACTAAGCCAACTTATTTCTAAAATTAAAATATCACCTCTAGTTAATTCCATTTCTTACAGTTGTTTCTATTCATTCTATTTTTTTGACAGGAAGTTTCTAGTAATAATTCTAGTAATTAGTAAGACATAATATGATATTTTTTCGATCCTAGACATTCTTATAGAAGGTAAAATTCGGATTATGATTCTCGGCAGTCAGTTTTCTCTGCAGTCACTACAGTCTTCTGATTTTAACCACTAGATATACTTAACATTCAATCCATGCCTTTAATTATTTTTGTTTTAAAAAATAAATAAATAAAAGAGGAGAGATGTAGATACAAGCCAACTGTTGAGGATTCAAGTCTGTAAAATTCAAGGGTAAAAATTCCTATACCTTTTTGGGCACATCCGGACTTGAGCTTCTAACTACCTTCTCCATTGTATTGTGTATTGATTCCACGTATAAAACCAACTGGTATAGGTATTCGTTGGTTGAGATTGTCGGTGTAACCTCAACTAAAAGGACTTTCTCTGTTGCATTTGCTTATGACGAGGGGGAGAATGGAGCAAATAATTGGATGATTGTACCAGATATAGGGTATCTGATCACTAAAAGATACAGGGTCATACTGACTTGTTTGTCTATTAAGGGGTCTTTCACAATTTCTCTCTTTCATATTGCACCAATATCCAGAAGTCCTTGTATGTTCAACATCTGCTATACACGCAACCAATTTGTACAGGTATGTCAACCACAAATTATAAGTCATTTATACATTGTGAAAGGTTAGTATATACTAGTAGGATACCCGTGCATACGCACGGGTTCTGTCATGTTCTTTTTATGAATGAATTTAGACAGTATTTAAATAGTCTGAGCATTACGCTGTAAAAATAAAGATAAATTTAAAGTAGATAAAAAGGGAGTTTCAAATAAAAAATAGATAAATATTAAAATCTAAAACTGTAAAAGTATAATTGAAAAACAATTGTACATTTATCCCGCGTTTATATATCAGTGTTGTTATCAAGTGTTTTTATATATATATATCAGTGTAGGTATCCCGTGTTTTTTGTATTAGTACAGTTATCTATAGTTTCAATTGATTATTTGAGTTGATTAGTAGATTATAGTAAATAGTAAAAGATAGAGAGTAGATTATCAATAAAAATATTTATCTTGTGTTTTTTATATATCAGTGACAATTATTTGTCCTTTTTTAGGTGTTAGTGACAAATATTTGTCACGTGTATTTTAAATATTAATCAGTTTAAATAGTCATTAAAGCTTTTTTTTATAGATAGTAGGTTTATGGTAGTCTTCAAAAATTATAATTATCACTGGCAAATTTTAATCCCGTGTTTTTCTACATATCGCTGCAGTTATCCCGTGTTTTTTTATATATTAGTGCAATTATCTCGTAGTTTGAATTGATTATTTTAGTTGATTAGTATATTATAGTAGATAGAAAAAGAGAGATAGTAGATTATCAATAAGAAACATCTATATTAAATTTTAATCAGTAGTTTAAATAGTCATTAAATCATCTTATTTTTTAGATAGTAGGTTTATAATAATCTTCAAAAAAATTAACTGTCAATGATAAATATTAATGTTGTGTTTTATTATATATATCAGTGCAGTTATCTTGTGTTTTTTTATATATCAGTGGCAATTATTTGTCCTTTTTAAGTATTAGTGACAAATATTTGTCACGTGTGTTTTAAATATTAATCAGTTTAAATAGTCATTAAAGCTTCTTTTTTTAGATAGTAGGTTTATAGTAGTAGTCTTCAAAAATTATAATTATCAAAGACAAATATTCATCCAGATATATATATATATATATATATATATATATATATATATATATATATATATATATATATATATATATATATATATATGATTGTCCACCTAGGCATCCATGTCAATAATGACATCAAAGACAATTTTAATCCACCTCAGCATGTTATTTCAAAATATATCACAAAAAAAGCAGAAGCGTGTTCGGGGATCAAACCCATTCCCCACGCCACCTCATAACGCCGACCATTTGAGCTACCACAATTTTATGTTAGTAAGGCATATTACATAATGTTTATCCTATTATTTCTTTTATTGCAAAACTTTTTACCTACTTTTTATATCTATTTATTATTTATTTTGATACATGTATATTTGTTATTATATATTACATTTATATATTATATTTATTTACCATCTAATATTTGGTATCACATTCCATAGATTTTATTCTATATATTTACTAACTAGAATATTATTAAATATGAGTTTTTTTTAACAAACGGACAGATTGCCCAAATTTATTAATAAAAAAAGGAAAAAAAGCAGAGAGAAAAGCGAAGGGGACTAGACCAAAATCCTTGCCAAATGAAAAATATCAATATTAAATATGAGTAATTTTATCCATTTCAACCTTTTTTAATTCTCATCTTATAAATAATGTTATATATTAAAAATGTTTGTCACATATTTTTGTATTCAACTTGATGCACATACAATTAGAATCAATATACAACTTTGATCGATTAGTATATTTGTAGTTTACAACGTTTGTGCTTAATATTCTTCTATTCACTACGCTGCACTTAGAAAACAAGTAGAGAGAATAAACAAGATGACAGAGAACATTGATCCTACAGTTGTCAACGTTAATCAGCTTAGTCAAAAGCAAACTACATGTCCTTATGCAAAGGTATATTTGCTATATATTTGTAAGTTACTATTTACTAATACTATTTTAGACCGTATAATACTTATAAGTAATTCCTGTTGTCATAACATCTCAATATAAAAATACCCACAAATTATATACATCATGCGTTGTCACTACTAAAGTATTATTTGATTAGTACTTATGTAGTTGTTAAAGTATTTTTATTTATGGGTTGTCACTACTAAGGTATTATTTGATTTCACGGGATCTCAAAATTATAATATATAATTATATATATATATATATAAATCTAAATTTAATTTTCTACTATTATACAAATATTTAAAATAGTTGAAGTAATTGATAACTCATATTTATATGAGTTATTTATGCTCTTGATAACTCATATTTATATGAGTTATTTATACTCATTCAAAGAATAAGTCATGTAAGTTTTCTAGTAATGCAAGGAATATTTAATTAAGTTTTATATAATTTATGAGTCTTTAGTAAATAAATAGATGAAGTGGTGAATATGTGCATTTAGGCACCATTTGGTGCCCTTGAGAGCGTTTTGATGCTTTTTGTGCGTGTGCAGGAATTTCAGTGCTGAACGT
Source organism: Oxytropis ochrocephala (assembly GCA_020916435.1). Taxonomy (NCBI): domain Eukaryota; kingdom Viridiplantae; phylum Streptophyta; class Magnoliopsida; order Fabales; family Fabaceae; genus Oxytropis; species Oxytropis ochrocephala. The sequence goes on along the minus strand of CM037090.1, from coordinate 21,802,207 downwards.
TACCACGTCCCTCACCACGTCTACTAAAGTGTAGCAGCAAAAGGGTGAAAAGATCTTCATTTTGGCGCGCGAAGCATTGATAAGTCAAAGATATAAAAGTCAGAAGATTTTCTGTTCCCCATGAGCTGACGCACAGAAGCACTGTAGCGCTGAACAGTGTCAAGAAAAATAGAAGAAACAGATATGGTAGGTGGGCAAGTGACATCGCGACGCTGTAAGCAAGGAGGCTATTTAAAGCTCACTTCACTTCTCTCAAGATCATCATCTCTTCCACCAACCTCAGAATCACTTCATCTTCATCATCCCACCGTCCCTCCATTAAACTTAGAACTAGTTTTGTAAAGAAGATCTGGAAACAGACTTCTATATTTGACTATTCTGAACTTAGTTTTTATTCTGCATAAGTGTAAGGTTCGGGCGTTGTAACGCCTATACAAACGTACATGCTAAGAAGTTACTTGGGTGTATCTTTTGCACTTGAGTTCTTTTCTCGTATGTATGGTATTAGGATTTCACATCCTTTTCATTCTGTAATGATGCTCAGCATGAGCTAAACACTTTGTAGTTGAGTTGTTGTTTTGCTATTAATGAATTTCTAGTTAATGTTATGAAGTGTTAGCGTTGTCCGTTTTAAATCTTTGCATAATAATATTTTCAAAACTTGTTTTGAGGCTCAGCCTCTTAAAATAGGTAGATTCATAGAGTGCAGACATGGTCTATGAAAAGAAATCAAAGATTTATATGAATGAACAATGCACTAAAGACATTTAGGCATCTTTATCTAAGTCTAGACATAGAATGGATAATAGTTCATAGAACATTCTTTGTGGGTACTTAATATACGAGGAGTGGGCCTATTTAGAACCTAGACATAGGATTTCTTGTACTTGAAACTCGGCGTTTTGTCTTTGAAAAGCACGACTCTTTTCAACAGCGTTCAAACGTGGCCACGTCTGCACAGATTAACATTTGAACGTTATAACGTCTAAACGTTATGACGTCTGGCTAGGAAGGATTTAACTGCATGCAACAACTCAACTCCTCTCTCATCCATATTCACAACCAACTTTTATTTCCTTGTTTTGTTTAAATCTTTAGCTTTAGAACCAACTCTTATTGTCGATTTGTCACTTGATTCTCTTGTGTTTTGAAACTTGAGCATTGAAAGCATATCAATCTTCGTGGGAACGATCTCTTACTCTAATCCACTTTATTACTTGTACGATGTGTATACTTGCACTGATTTGCGAATTCTATACTATTACACAAGCGCGAACAAGTTTTTGGCGCCGTTGCCGGGGATTGTAAAACTTTTATTGTTCAAAAGTATTAAAAGCACAAGTTGAAAGGATTTTACTGTGTTGTTTGCTGTTTCTGTGTTTGAACAGGTAGACGTTACAGCGTATGCTTAGTTCGACTCAAGCTCTAGTTCAACTGAACCAAGTAGTGAATCAAACTCGAGTTTGATCCGAACTCAAAGAACTTTTAGGCAGCTAAGGAGACAACAAAGGTTAAGAAGAAGACAGCAGCAACAAGAGCAACACCCAACCATGTCCGAGCATAACACCTGGTTCTAGAGGTGGACATACACCAAGAGAGTCGAGAGGACGGTCTTGGGCCACAAACTCATACAAAAACAATAGTTGTTGATGATGAACATTACCAAAGGCAAAGAACTCATCAATGCGGGACCACAAGACATGGTCATAGACGGGGATAGGCCTATGCGTGACTATGCCGTGGCTTAACCCCGCTCATCTACAAACAGGCATTGCTAGACCAACCCTTCGTGATCGGGTCACTTTGAGTTCAAGCCAATGATGTTCCAAATGTTGCGATCGCAGTCAATTTGGAGGTTTCCTCGAAGAAGATCCATATTCTCATCCGAGACAATTTACGGATGTGTGCAAAGAACTTTATCATTCCCGAGTTTCAGAGGGCGCCTTTAGATTGAAGCTCTTCCCATACTCACTCAAGGATAAGGCTAAAAATTGGCTAAACTCCTTAGAGCCAAATTCCATTCATACTTGGGATGAGCTAGGTGAGAAGTTTCTTGCCAAATACTTCCTCCCAACAAAAATGCTAAGCTAAGAAATGATATCACCTCCTTCAAACAAAGGGAAGGGAATCATTATTTGAAGCTTGGGAGAGGTGGAAAGAATTACTAAGAATGTGCCCTCACCATGGCATTCTGTGGTGATCCAAATGGAAACGTTTTACAATGGCCTAGATCACCCACAATATTGATACTTGATGCCTCATCGGTGGTGTCATTCTTAACATGTCATTTTCTCGAGGCATGCAAGCTCATTGATGAAATAGCCACCCACAACTCTCATTGGCCATCGATAGATTTACTCCTGGGAAGAAGAAGGCGGTGTTCATGAGATAAGTGAAGTCATCGCTCTTTACGCTCAAGTGGCTACCCCGACCAACATGATCAAAACTCGAGTACTTCAAACGTGGCCCACGTCGAGAAGCGCATCATTGCGATGAGTTGAACCTACCCATCCGGTGGAAAGGTGTGTGTTTATTGTGAGGAAGGGCATGTGTATGAGGAGTGCCCCTACAACCCTCAATCAGTAAACTTTGTCTCTCGAAACAAAGGAAATGGTCCCTATTCCAATTCCTACAATTCAAACTGAGGAATCATCCAAATTTCGATTGGAGAAACAATAATGCATTGAATGCCAACAATACTACTCTGCAATACCTCCGTGATTCCTCCTCAACAACAGAGGCGGTTTTGCGAAACAACAACAATAGCAACTTGGAGGCCATGATGAAAAGCTTCATAAGTGATTGTAAGACTACTTTGCAAACCCATGAGTCTTCAATCAAAACTCGGAAAATCAAATTGGACAAATAGCTTGACATTTCTCACTCAAAGACGTAATGGATCTCTTCCTTCTACAAATGAAACACCATCATCATCAACCCCTAATGGTAATAATGGGGTAAATGGCCGTAAATGCAATTTCTTTAAGAAGTGGTACTGAATATCCCGAACCAATTATGCCTGTGGAAAAGAATTACGGGAGAAGCAAAAAGAAGTACCAAAGAAAGGGAAAGAAGCAAGCACAAGTGGTGAGAATGATAGTCCGGGCGTTACAACGTCTAATTTTGAACCAGAATCAAGATCAGTATTTAGGCTTGTACACGAGTATCCTCCTCCACCATACCCTCAAAGATTGAAGAAGGCTCATGAAGATAAACAGTTTAAAGAAGTTCATGGAAATGTTAAAGCGATTTACACATCAACCTTCCTTTGGTTGATGCTTTACAACAGATGCCAAATTATGCCAAGTTCTTGAAAGACATCATCACCAAAAGGAGAAGGCTAGGGGAGTTTGAAATCGTTGCTTTAATCAAGAATGTAGTTTAATTATGCGAGAATAAACTCCCTAGAAAACTCAAGGATCCTGGCGACTTTACTATACCATGCTCCATTGGAGATTTTTATATTGGAAAAGCATTATGTGACTTGGGAGCAAGTATCAACTTGATGCCCAAGTCCATTTATGACAAACTTGGTATAGGACCGCTGTGCCTACTTCTTTAAGCTTAACTTTAGCCGATAAAAGCGAGTTTATCCGAAGGCATATTAGAATATGTTTTGATTAAAGTTGACAAGTTTGTGTTTCCGGTGGATTTTGTTATTTTGGATTTTGATGCGGATAAAGAAGTTCCCATCATTCCAGGGAGACCATTCTTAGCTCTTTGGAAGGACAATCATTGATGTGCGAAAGGAGAATTAATCATGAGAGTCAATGACCAAGAAGTCAAGTTCAACGTCCTCAATGCACTTAAGTATCCGGAACCAAATACGAGGAGTGTTCTTATGTGGTTGCCATTGATCATATGGTCCAAAAGCAGTTCAACAAGGACAATAATCATTTGGAGAAGCTTCGGGAATAATGAAATACAAGAATTGTTAGCGAAGAAGAAGTTGTTCCTCTGAGACGTTGTAACGTCTCGCCGCAGATGTGGCCACGTCCCGAGCCCCCGCACCAAAGTCATGGACAAGGAGGTATGAATCTTTAGGGCAAGAGGAGTCAAATCGAAGAAGAATGTGCCTTCCATTAAAGAGCCACCCACCTTAGAGCTAAAGGTGTTACTGATCATTTAAAGTATGTCTTCTTAGGGAAAATGATTCTTTGCGGTGATCATTTCTTCCAAGCTCAATCAAGAGCGGGAAGATGATCTCATTACTACTGAAGAGACATAAAAGGCAATTGGTTGGCAAATGGCGGACATCAAAGGTATCAGTCCCACAATCTGCATGCATAGAATAGTCTTGGAGGAGAATGCCAAGAATAGCATTGAAGGGCGAGAGGAGATTGAACCCCATAATGAAGGAGGTGGTGAAGAAAGAAATCATCAAATGGTTGGATGCGAGAATCATCTACCCTATCGGTGATAGCTCCTGGGTAAGTCCATTCGGTGTGTACCCAAGAAAGGAGGGGTTCTTGTAATACAAAATGAAAAGATGAGCTAATTCCAACAAGGACGATGCGAGTTGGAGGATATGCATGGATTACGAAAAGTTAAACAAAGCAACTAAGAAGGATCATTTCCTCTTCCATTCATTGATCAAATGCTAGACAGGCTCGCGAGGGAAAGATTTCTATTGTTTCCTTGATGGTTATTCGAGTTACAACCAGATAGCCATAGCACTTTGAAGATCAAGAGAAGACAACATTCACTTGCCCTATGGTACCTTTGCTTTGAAGGATGCCATTTGGGCTATGTAATGCTCTGCAACATTTCGGAGGTGCATGATGGCCTTATTTTCTGATTTCATTGAGAACTCCATGGAAGTTTTTATGGACGATTTCTCGATCTATGGAGATTCGTACAAAAGGATGCCCGGATAATTTGGAAGGAGTTCGATAAGGTGTGAAGAAACCAACCTAGTGCTCAATTGGGAAAAATGCCATTTCATGGTACAAGAAGGAATAGTGTTGGGGCACGAATATCAAAGAAAGGTTTAGAGGTGGACAGAGCAAAGATTGATGTTATTGACAAGTCGCCTCCACCTACAACTATCAAAGGAGTCGAAGTTTCTTAGGACATGCGGGGTTTTACTGAAAGATTCATCAAGGATTTCTCAAAGATTTCAAAGCCGCGTATGCATTTGTTGCAACGTGACCACGTCTTCAATTTTGATGAGCATGTCATGAAGCTTTTAACAAATGAAGACCGCTTGCGTGTAGCGACTCGATAATAGTCACTCCAGTTGGTCCAAGCCATTTGAGTTGATGTGTGATGCAAGTGATTATGCCGTGGGAGCCGTATTGGGGCAAAGGTATGGAAAAATTTTTCATTCTATTTATTATGCCAAGAAAACCTTAGATGATGCCCAATTGAATTATCTGTGGATGAAAAAGAACTTTTGGGCCATTGTATTTGCATTTGATAAGTTCGATCTTACTTAGTTGGTGCAAAAGTTATTGTTTTTATTGATCATTCACCATTAAGTACTTAATTTCTAAAAAGATGCAAAGCCAAGACTTATTAGATGGGTTCTCCTCCTCCAAGAATTTGACTTGGAAATTCGTGACAAAAAGGGGGTGGAGAACCAAGTTCTTGATCATCTTTCTAGGCTTGAAAATGTTGGTGCAGTGCAATGAAGAAGATATACAAGAAAAATTTCACGATGAGAGACTATTGTTAGTAGCCTCGATGGCGAAGACGTGGCCACGCCTATGACACTTTCGTCCAAACGTCATAACGTCGATACTCTTCGCTCCATGGTATCTTGACATAGTCAACTTCCTTGTTAGCAAAATTGTGCTGTAGAATTCAACCATCGCCAGGAAGAAGAGGTTCTTCCACACGATAAAGCAATATTTCTGGATGAACCATATCTGTACAAATTGTGCCCGGATCGATTACTAAGAAGATGCCTTCTTGAGGAAGAAGCAACCCCATGTCTTTGCAAACAATGTCATTCAAAGACCTTATGGTGGACATTTTGGAGGTACTAAAACAAATTGCAAAGGTCCTACAATCAAAGCTACTCTTGCCAACATTATTCGAGAGATGCACATGAGCTTTGGTTAGGAGATGTGACAAGTGCCAAAGAACAGAAACATATCAAGCAAGCAAGAGATGCCACTCACAAACATTCGAAGTAGAGTTGTTTGATGTATGGGAATGGACTTCATGGGACCATTTCCTATGTCCCATGGAAATCTCTACATTCGTAGCCGTGGATTACGTATCAAAATGGGTTGAAGCAATGGCATTACCAAACAATGAAGCCAAATCATTAGCAAGTTCTGAAAAAGAATATATTCACAAGATTTGGTACTCCAAGAGCCATAATCGATGATGAAGGCTCTCATTTTTGCAATAAATTGATTGAGAACCTCTTGGCTAAATATGGAGTAAAACACGAGAATTGCTACAAACTTATCACCTCAAACCAGTGGCAGTGAGAAATATCCAACGGGAGATCAAAAGAATACTTGAGAAGATGGTTGGTCCCAACAGAAAAGAGTGGTCATTACACCTAGATGATGCACTATGGGCCTACAGAACAGCATACAAAACACCATTGGGCATGTCTCCGTACAAGCTAGTTTATGGAAAGGCTTGTCACCTGCCAATTGAGCTCCAACATAAAGCTTATTGGGCAATAAAGCAAATAAATTTGGATCATGCAAAGGCTGGTGAGGCAAGATTGTTACAATTGAATGAGCTAGAAGAGTTTAGACACCATGCCATGAGAGCTCGCAATGTATAAAGAAAAGACCAAGAAGTGGCACGATCAAAGAATTCAAAGGAGAGAGCTAGCAGAAGGACAACAGGTATTGCTATTTAATTCAAGGCTTAAGCTGTTTCCAGGAAAGTTGAAGTCAAGGTGGTCAGGTCCATTCAAACTAATGAAGATCTATCCTCATGGTGCTGTGGATTTATTTGATGAAAAGACAAACACCATATTCAAAGTTAATGGCCAACGTGTGAAACAATATCATGGAGAACATGTGGAAAGGACAAGATTCAAATGTCCTTCAACAATTCTTGAATAAAAGAGACAAAAGTCCGTGAAGACTCTTAAAGCAAGCGCTCTTGGGAGGCAACCCAAGGATTTTTAATTTTGTGTGTCTTTTTAATTTTTTGTTTTGCGGGAATAAGAGTTGAAAGAAAAAGTGAAAGATGGTAGGCGTCGTAACGTCTCGGACTTACGGGCGTGGGCACGTGCGGGCGATCAAGCGGTTTAAATTAAGTCAAGGGCGTAAGTGATGGCGTGGCGAAATGATTTCCCTCTGCAAAAGCGAGCGTGGTAACCCGACCACGACGTCACCCCTCACTTAACATGTCTAATCAATCGGTTACTTTCTCCATTACTCCACTCTTCCATTTCTCAACTCCCCATAACCTCTTCCCCATAAAAATCTAACCACTCACCACCATTCCACCTCCCGAAATCTCTTTCTAGTTTCCTTCTTTACGAAAACCCAATTCTCCCATCCCTTTTACTCGAAAACCTAAAATTTCCGAAATCCCCATTTCCTTCCAAACATTTTCTGCACAAAACCATGACTAAAGCAAAGCAATCCGCCACCAAATCCTCTCGGAAAGGAAAGCATGTTGACCTAAGTTCCTCCTCACCCCCATCCACAAACACCAAACCCATCTAAGAAGAAAGCCTGCTTCCACGAAAGGGGTTTCATCAAGAAAACCCCAATCCTAATTTTCTCTGCAAAGCCGTCGCGGCGTTAGGATGGCGTAAATTTGTTATGCATGAGAAAAGAGTATATTGCCACTCTGGTTCATGATTTCTACAAGGGAATCGTGGAGAGCTCAAGGAGAGCCATCCATCGCCTCAAAGGTAAGAGGAGAGGAAGTCAAGTTTGGGGTAAGGGTCATTAATGACTATTTTGGATTAGGATACTATGGCAAAGCTGCTGAGACCAAACAGGAAGAACTATGGGTTGGTGAGAGATGGATGCCATTAAGGAGAGGATATGTGTTGAAGGTGCTTTATGCAGGAAAGAAGAGGAGAGCATGGAAGCGAGTTCAAAATAATGAAGAAATACCTTTGTGATGAAGCCAATACCGGTTCCATTTTATAAGGCCTTTGCTTAATCCCTACATCTCACACATCATGGGTTGACAAGGAGAGAATGATTGTAATTGATGCAATCATGTCCGGAGAGATAAAGTGGAGGTTGGGAAGGCGATCAATCGTGAGCTCAACAAATGGAAGAAACAGGAAGGACGGCTATTTGTACTTCCTCTTGTGTTCCCGGGTGTATTAGCAATTACGAGAACCGCCATCAGCGACAATTGGACTGCGGCCCGGCCCGTCTCGATCGGCCCATACGCGCTTGCCGCTTGGAGCGCACTCGCGCCGTAGAAAATCTCGCTAACGGTCGGACCTCGCGATATATATCGCCATTCGCATATGGCATCAGTGCGTTCTCTAACCTTGTGCTATCTCGCGGCGACCTCTCACTAGATCGTCGGAGTGTCTTTGCGTACCACCCGAGGTGCTCAACGCGTGAAGCCGGGACCTGGTCCTTTCACTCCTTCAACGGCCGGCCCCGTAGGCGAATCAATCAACACTTCAACACTTCATTGGTCAAGGTACGATCAATCGGCGACCACGGTGGGAGCCCGTGCGCTATCCTACCTCTTTCATGGCTCCACGCGCCGCCCCCCGGGACGCGGGCCGCTTCCGACTCAATCCTCCGGGCGAGAATCGAAGCAACGACCCGGGCGTGGCGTGCGTCCGCGATCCCACGAATCTCAAGGCCTTCCACGGCGAGAACCTTCGGTGCACAACGGTGCGTGGGCCGGTCCTCCAGCCAGATCCATCCGCCGTTCTCGGAGACCTACCGCCCGAGCCGGGTTGAAGCGGGCATTCGAGAACCTCTACCGAGATCATGTCACTCAAGCCGTTTTGCGGCTCTGCCGCAAAACAAAAATCAAGTGATCGCAGATCGAGAGAGGCGCCATCTCTCGAGACGAGAGAGGTTCGATTCGGGCGCCCACGGGCGAAGAGCGGAGAAACCTTCGCTCGCCGCCGGCCGCGCGAAGACACCGCTCCCTCCTCGAAGGAGCACTTCTCCGCCAGAGACGCTACTCATCGCTCCCTGGCAAGAAGCGCAGGGCACACAGTCGCCCCAGTGTAGAGCGAGCGTGAGACGCCGCTCCATGTCCTATGACTATGAAGATTCTAGCTACCGCCGACGACACGGCCGCCGCCTACCGTGTATTCCTCCAATGAGTCGTCCGGGTCACGCTCGGTCGAGCGAGATCCTGGGATTCTCGTGAAGAGTGGAAGATTACGAAATGGAAGAATTAGGGGCGTTTACGCATCGGCCAAGGAGAGGCCAAAGCGAAGCGACCCGAAGGGCCTCCACCACTTCCACCAACCGCCCGTCCGAGGATTCTATGGAATGCCGGCAACGAGGCGTGCCTCGCAATGCAACCTTTTTGGGTCGAACGGCATTCGAGCGAGCACGCGCCCGTTCTCCGGGGAGATCGGCGTTACAAAATTCCGAGAGATCTCATGGCCGCCCAATCTCAACAAGTTTGACGGTAGGGGATCGGACAAAGCATCTTCGGTATTTTAATAATTACTGCTATTACAGGAGAGGGGACCCGACCATGAAGTGCGGACTCTTTCCACGATCGCCGAGGAACGAGCAGCTTTGGAGTGGTGGGGAGCTACCGCCCCAACACCATCTCGTCTTGGGACGGCTCGGTTAGAACATTCTTGGCCAACTACACGGCCAACGGATGCCTAAAGCGGCATGAAGAGCACTTGGATACGATTATCCAAGAGGACAACGAATCATTGAGACGGTACATAGAGCGCGATTCAACGCCGAGGCCGAGCAGTCGCGCGACGGCGAGATAGAGACAAACCGGAAGTATCTCAGCGTGGGATCGAGGCGGGACCACGGCTTTGCAAAAGAGTTCGGCTAAATCGTTACATGGATCTCACCATGTTCCTGCCAAAGGCCAACGATCATATGGCCTATGAAGAAGCACTATTCGCTAGAAAGGTTGCGTCGGCGCGCCCGAGAAGAAGCGAGACAAGTCACTTGAAGAACAAGACAAATCCTCGTGATAATAGAAACGTACTAACGATCTATGAATAAATGTCGCGCGCTTTTTTCCGACCGTGGTTTTACGAGGGCCCGACCTTTAAAAGTCGTACTTTGTAATCTATTTCGCATGCAAGAATGTATGATTGGTAGCTCGCCGTGCGAGTAGCGGCAGAAACAAGTGTAGGCCCGGCGGTCTACAATCGAGCGCCATCGAAGTGGCCCAAGGGTCGAAGGACCCACAAACAGAGTAGGCCCCGCGCTCTACAATCGAGTGCCATCGAAATGGCCCAAGGGTCGAAAAGACCCACCAACGAGAGTAGGCCCGAAGCGGTCTACATCGTAGGCCCCGAGCGGTCTACAATCGAGCGCCATCGAAGTGGCCCGGCGGTCGGAAGGACCCACAAAGCAGTAGTAGCCCCGGCGGTCTACAATCGAGTGCCATCGAAATGGCCCAGGGTCGAAAAGACCCACCAATGCAGTAGTAGCCCCGGCGGTCTACATCGTAGCCCCGGCGGTCTACAATCGAGCGCCATCGAAGTGGCCCAAGGGTCGAAGGACCCACTAACAAGAGTAGGCCCCGGCGGTCTACAATCGAGTGCCATCGAAATGGCCCAAGGGTCGAAGGACCCACCAACAAGTGTAGGCCCCGGCGGTCTACAATCGAGCGCCATCGAAGTGGCCCAGTCGGTCGAAGGACCCACCAACAAGAGTAGGCCCCCGAGCGGTCTACAATCGAGTGCCATCGAAATGGCCCAAGGGTCGGAAGGACCCACCAACAAGTGTAGGCCCCGGCGGTCTACAATCGAGCGCCATCGAAGTGGCCCAAGGGTCGAAGGACCCACAAACGCAGTAGGCCCGGCGGTCTACAATCGAGTGCCATCGAAATGGCCCGGTCGAAAAGACCCACCAACAGAGTAGGCCCCGGCGGTCTACATCGTAGGCCCCGAGCGGTCTACATCGAGTGCCACCGAGTTGGCCCAATCGAATGTCACAAATTGACCTCGTCTAGTGCCACCGAGAGTTGGCACAACCATCGATGTCATCGAATGACCGAGGTCAAGCAATGACCCAATAACGAGCATTGATCGCCGAACACGGCGGAAAGAGACCGGCTACGATGAGGGCCGTCTAACCTAGTAAGCCCATTGCCAAAAATCGCAAAGCGCGTCGAACAAGTCCGCTCTGGCGGCCCGCCGAGGTCCCAATCGAAATTTGTTTCCAAAACGAAATAGGCAATGAGTGGCGGCGCTTGAACGAATTTGAGCGACCCGAATGATCGCACCTCCTAAAACGAGCAAGATCCAAGTAGACTTCGTAAGTTAAGGAGGCGGCGCCGAGTCCCGACCAATTGGATCGCTCTCCCAAAGCGAAGGGTAGCATCCACACCTCGACAGTGGCAGCGTCCACATCCCAACCAAGTGCCATCGAACGGTCCAAGAGTCAAGGATTGACCCGCGAACAAGCACGGACCTTGAGCGGTCTGCAGCGAGAGCAGGACGTCGAACGACCTACAACAAAGGCAGCCAACGAATGGCCTCCAACCGCCGTTTCTGACGCTCGCTCCGTGGGAGCGGCCGCGAGGCTAGACAGGGGGGGCAACATATCGAGCCTCGAATTGGCGCGCGCTGACCCCGCGGGGCAGCGACCTCAGGGCAAGATCCGGTCCCGAGCGACCCAGTGCCTAGACTACAAGACAGATCGCGACTGGCTGTGGCAGCGACCACACACTTCAAGGGATGGAGATCGACTGCGGAATGCAACCCGGCCGCTTACAACCTTACTTGAAGGCAACGATTCAAGCCTCGGCCGCTCTTAGCGACCTGAGGCTTGGGGGCAATCGTTCTGGGTGTATTAGCAATTACGAATCGCCAGCAAAGAATTGGACTGCGGCCCGACCCGTCTCGATCGGCCCATACGCGGCTGCTTGGGCGCGCACTCGCCGGCCGAAAATCTCGCTAACGGTCGGACCTCGCGATATATATCGCCATTCGCATATGGCATCGTGCGTTCTCTAACCTTGTGCTATCTGCCGGCGACCTCTCACTAGATCGTCGAGAGTGTCTTTGCGGTACCACCCGAGGTGCTCAACGCGTGAAGCCGGGACCGGTCCTTTCACTCCTTCAACGGCCCGCCCATGTAGGCGAATCAATCAACACTTCAACACTTCATTGGTCAAGAATGCGATCACCTTGTTTGATAAGCGACTTGTGCATGGAGGCGGGTGGAGATAGAGGCTTGAGCTTAGGAGCAACCTCGAGGCCCCTTCTCAACAAAATTTCAGCCTAGAGTGAAGATCGCGAGTCTTTGCTAGTTCTGCGATGCTCGACGTTACAACGTGCGGAGGAAAGCGCGAAATTCCACGCCAAATTTATTAAGGAGCAATTTGAGTGGCAAAAGAAGGTATTTGCCTGTGTGTCCAAAGGGAAGAAAGCAATTGTAGAGCCTACATTGCGAATGGATGCAAGAAGAAGAAGATGATGAAGTGCCCTGTCTACAATCCAAAGAAGAGGCTGTGAAGAAGGAAAGAGCAAAGCGAGCAAGAAGCCCACCAAAGAGGCAAAGCCCAAAAGAAACAAAAAAGAGGTAAGTAGTGAGGAAGATTTTAATTACGATGATTTAGATGATATTTCGAATGTGATGCAGAGGAATCCAAAAGGTGAGCATGGAAGTGATCGGTGAAGAAGAGGAAGAAGGGAGAGCCACGAAGAAAAAGGGAGTTCGAGTGAAAGGATTGAAAGTGAGTCCCCAAAGAATTCAATCAACCAAACAACCCGAAATTTCAAGAAAAATCCAAATCACCTAGCCCCAAAGCACCATCCCCACAACCACCACCTTCACACCCCAAGAACCTCCACACACGCACCAAAACACCCCAAATACCCCACAATCAAAGCGAGGACCAAACCATTCCACAACCACCCCCACCCCAACTGAACCTCAAAAACAACCATCACACGGAAGCGGGCGTGGCGGCGTCTCGAGCCAACAATCACAGAAGCAACCCACAATCCCAAACCATTTCCCCACCCAAAAAGACCGAGTCAAAATCGCGCGGCATACAATCCATTTGGAAGGAAAAAGAGACATCGGATAGCCTGCTTGAGTCAAATCAAGCTCAAGGAGCGAGAGAAAAGAGGAAATAACACCCACCACAACACTCGGTGCGTGCACGTAAAAAAAAAGTCAAAGTCTTTGCGGGGCGGCTGCTCTCGCTACTAGTGGTGCATTCGTTGCCACTCATCAAGCTACGAAGTGCCACTTCTGCTATTCTTTGAAGAAGCGCTGCAGACGTTGTAACGTCTGGCTGAAAAAAAAGAGGTCTGCAGCCAAACTTGCGAGAAATGCAAGTCATCAATGAACGCGAGGTGCATTGGAAAAGGTCAAACAATGAAGCAATGGAGGAGGCTACGAAACTAGCGAGCACTTGTTGAAGCAAGCCCGGGGATCGATTCTTTGGGCTGGAGTATCATCATCGAGGCGTGGCGGCGTCTAAAGAGCCGCAGGTGGAAAAAGCCCGGTGATCCCAGGTGAACCAATGCAAGTTAACCTGCGACCTAGCAATGAGAATGTGGGAGGAGGCGAAAAGGATTCTTTGAAGCATCAATGCTGGCTGGTGGAAGTATTGGAGCAAGTACAAAAGAAAAGAATCGATGAAACAACAACAACCACCACCACTGAGCAAGGAGGAGTGAAGGTCAAGAAAGAGAAAAAGGAGAAGAAAGAAAGGAGAAGAAGGGCAGTGGCAGTTCCCACCGGACAAAGCGGAAGGCTAAGATGCAGTGCATCAAACAAGTAAGTACCCCCATCAATGTCAATTGTAGTTTAGTTTTTTTTTTTTAATTTTAGGTTGAAATTTGCTAGTTTGTAGTTCTGAATGAGACCCCCCCCCCCTCTGCTAAAAAAAAAGAAAAAAAAATGCTATTTCCCTTTAAGCAGTGAGGACACTGCTCAACTTTAAGTGTGGGGGGAAATCTCAAATGTTTTGATGTTTTAAGTCTTTGTACATGAAATCAAATGCAAAAGTAGCTTCTGTTCTTACTCTGTCAAGCATGAAAATAATTCTCTTCGGGCTAAGGATAAGTGAAAATGTGTGTGTGAGTAACCTATGCATGATTAGATATAAAGAATTGATTGTTGCTCCTACACAAACTCTGTTTTTAAAAGAGAATCTAATTAGCTAAGGAATATTTTGTCTTTGAAGCTAGTTTTGGTAAACTTTGGTGAAAATAAAACTTGATTAAAAACCTAGAATAGCGATGAGAAGCTAAGTTTGGGGGTAAATCAAGTCGCACTAAAGTGGGTGCAAAGACCGTAGGATGGTTAAGTGCGGTGTAGTGTGAGTGCAACGTTGTAACGCTTACCCGTAACGTTATAACGTCTGCCGTGTGTGTTGTGTAGTGTATTCGGACGTTGCAACGTCCACCCATAAACGCGTTGTAACGTCTATCCCCAAAATTACCAAAAAGAGTGTGTTGTTACAAATAAGTGGAAAATCCACATGTGTGCTTTGTTCCCTGTAATACCCTGAAACAAATGCTTTGAAGCACTCCAAAATGTGAAAAAAAAAAAAAAAAAAAAAAAAAAAGAAAAAACCCAAAGGGAAGTAAAATAAAGAGAGTTGCTAAGTAATGAGGGGGTTCTGATCTTTTTTTGCGTGTGTGAGTCAGTAAATTAGTTGCACTAATCCAGTCCTAGCACCCACTTAAGACCCTTTGTCATGCTTAAAATGAACCCCCATGTCTTATGTGAAAATGTTAGCCTATTCTTTGTTTTGAAAGATGTTTTACTGTCACTATTTGGGAAGCCACTCTTTCATAAGTCAAAACTGTTTCTGAACTAGCTAGAGGGAGATTTAAAAGCAGAGATCACACACTCACTTTGAGCTTTAATGAATCTGGAATTTAATCATGCAAGTGGTGTGTGAGTGTGTGAGAGAATTAGCCCTTGAGAATGAATTTTTGATCTATTGATTTAGTAAGAGCATAACTTTGCTAGTGTAGTTGATTTCATGTTTTGTTTTGCTTTGTTATCTTGATTGCTTGAGGACAAGCAATGACTTAAGTTTGGGGGTGTGATAACTCATATTTATATGAGTTATTTATACTCATTCAAAGAATAAGTCATGTAAGTTTTCTAGTAATGCAAGGAATATTTAATTAAGTTTTATATAATTTCTGAGTCTTTAGTAAATAAATAGATGAAGTGGTGAATATGTGCATTTAGGCACCATTCGGTGCCCTTGAGAGCGTTTTGATGCTTTTTGTGCGTGTGCGAGAATTTCGATCTTTGAACGTTACCACGTCCCTCACCACGCCTACTAAAGTGTAGCAGCGAAAAGGTGAAAAGATCTTCATTTTGGCGCGAAGCATTGATAAGTCAAAGATATAAAAGTCGAAGATTTTACTTCCCCATGAGCCGACCTTACGTAAGCAACATGTAGTGGCTGAGCGATGTCGTCGGGAAAAATAGAAGAAAGCAGATATGGTAGGTGGGCAAGTGACATCGAAGACGCTGTAAGCAAGGAGGCTATTTAAAGCTCACTTCGACTCTCTCTCAAGATCATCATCTCTTCCACCAACCTCGAGATCACTTCATCTTCATCATCCCACCGTCCCTCCATTAAACTTAGAACTAGTTTTGTAAAGAAGATCCGGAAACAGACTTCTATATTTGACTATTCCGAACTTAGTTTTTATTCTGCATAAGTGTAAGGTTGGGACGTTGTAACGCCTATACACATGTACATGCTAAGAAGTTACTTGGGTGTATCTTTTGCACTTGAGTTCTTTTACATTATGTATGGTATTAGGATTTCACATCCTTTTCATTCTGTAATGATGCTCGGCATGAGCTAAACACTTTGTAGTTGAGTTGTTGTTTTGCTATTAATGAATTTCTAGTTAATGTTATGAAGTGTTAGCGTTGTCAGTTTTAAATCTTTGCATAATAATATTTTCAAAACTTGTTTTGAGGTGGCCTCTTAAAATAGGTAGATTCATAGAATGCAGGACATGGTCTATGAAAAGAAATCAAAGATTTATATGAATGAACAATGCACTAAAGATATTTAGGCATCTTTATCTAAGTCTAGACATAGAATGGATAATAGTTCATAGAACATTCTTTGTGGGTACTTAATATACGAGGAGTGGGCCTATTTAGAACCTAGACATAGGATTTCTTGTACTTGAAACTCGGCGTTTTGTCTTTGAAAAGCCTGACTCTTTTTTCAACACGTTCAAACGTGGCCACATCTGCCGCAGTTAACATTTGAACGTTATAACGTCTAAACGTTATGACGTCCGCTAGGAAGGATTTAATCGCATGCAACAACTCAACTCCTCTCTCATCCATATTCACAACCAACTTTTATTTCCTTGTTTTGTTTAAATCTTTAGCTTTAGAACCAACTCTTATTGTCGATTTGTCACTTGATTCTCTTGTGTTTTGAAACTTGAGCATTGAAAGCATATCAATCTTCGTGGGAACGATCTCTTACTCTAATCCACTTTATTACTTGTACGATGTGTATACTTGCACTGATTTGCGAATTCTATACTATTACACAAGCGCGAACAGCTCTTATTACTTAACTTAATTCAAGTTCTTAAGTAATATTGTTGTTTAATTAAGTAAATATATGTTGTTTATTGTAAAAGAGGGTTAGGAACTGATTATATGACAAATTGGCACTTTTGGTGCTTTCTTGTTATTTTTAATGTGTTTGTTCAGTTTACAGCATTAGGCGCTATAGCGGCAGACGCTATAGCGTTGGATTCTGCAGCTGATGAGAGAGAAAACGGAAAAGCAATTTCTGCAGTTTCCAAAGCGTGTCAGATCACTATAGAGCCGTCAGAGACAGTTCCTGCATCAGCCACCCACCTTTTGCTTTATAGGACACTTGTCTATTTTGTAATGGTAGTTGGTAATTGTTGGTGGGATGGCTTTTCACCTTTTTTGAGAGATATTTTCTTTATATTGAAGTCTTAAAACTTCATCTTCAAGCTTGTTTTTACTGGTTCAGAAGAGAGGAGAGTTAGAAATAACTCTTAAACTCCATTTTCGTCCAAGCTCCATTTTCACAATAAAGAGTAGATTTTCTGCGGTCTTTGCGAGAGACGCTTATAAGCGGCAAGCGCTATAAGCGGCACGGGAGTGTCATCATTTGGAGTGTTTTCCACCTCTTGGTGATTTCAGTTTTATGGCTTTAGGTAACACTTTTATGTTGTATTTCTTGTGTTGTTGCTCATCATGAGCTAATTCTCTTGTAGTTGGATGCTTAAAGCTTTGTAATGAACCTTTAGTATCGCGTATATAATATTTCACGTTTTATGTTTCAATCTTTGTGTGTTACTTCTTTCAAACTTGTTTTAGAAATGATCGACTAAAATAGGTATATTCATGGAGTACAGACATGGTCCATGATTCGAACTCAAAGATTGATATGAGCGAAAGGTTGTTTAAAGACATTTAACCAATGTTTGCTAAATCTAGACATAGAAAGGCAATAGTTCATAGGGCAAAAGTCATGGGTTCTTTATTATACAGGGTGAACTTATTTAGAACCTAAACATATGCATCTTGTAATGAAACCACAGCGTTAGTGGTGAAAAGCACAAAATCATTTGCAACAGTAGCTTGACGCTATAGCGTGAGACGCTATAGCGCCTTACTTCTGGGAAATTACTTAGCAAAGAGCATTCCAACTACTCTCACTCTGAATTTCTACTTATAATCTATCTTATTTGCTTTTGTACCTTTATGTTGATAACATTAATGATTTGACAACTTGTTATTGTTATTTATGTACTCACTAGCTAAATTACTAATTTAAATATAGAAGTAAACTCAACAATCATCGTGGGAACGATCTTTACTTATCATTATATTACTTATTGCGATTGTGTACACTTGCACATCACCTTTTCGCACAACAAGTTTTTGGCGCCGTTGCCGGGGATTGTGAAAGTTAATTTCTATTATTTAGTTAGTAAGTTTAGTTAGTTTTTTTTTTGTGTGTTCTGTTTTTCAGCAATTTTTTTTTAATTTGCATTGTGCTTTGTGTTTGTAATGTATTCTCTTTGTTGTTATTAGTGTTACTATTTGTTTTTAGTGTTTTGTGAAAAAAAAAAACCACTTTATGCCATGGACCATTGGAGTTTTGACTTTATGCAAGAAATGAATGAATTGAATGATCAACAACAATGTTTCAATTATGATTTCCATGAGAGTGAACATAAAAGGGGCTATTATGAGACAAATTTCATGCCCATGACAGCCCAAAATATGGATTATAGCATGGGAAATGTTGTGTATGAGCAAGATTCATATTCTCAAGCTCAAACCGAAGGACTACATGAGGACAACTTTGAATTGAAAGAACTCTTAGCTCAATTCCTTGAGGATATCAAAGTGGATAGAGACAACTCTCAAGTGTCATGCAATAATATGGAAGAGAGTTGTATTGAAGAGGTGGTTGAGCAAAATGAAGAAAATTTCAAAGAACTCTTAGCTCCTTTCATTGAATATATGAAGGTGTATCATGACAACTTTGAAGCTTCATGTAAGAATATAGAGGCTCACATTAAGACAATTATGGAGCATCTAAAAGAAGAGAGTTGTGTTGAGGAAGTGGTTGAGCTAGAAGAAAAGAGTTGTATAGAATATGTGGTTGAGCAAGAGGAAGAAAAAGAGAGTCTAGAGTGTGAACTTGAATGTGGTCATTTGGAAGTAGTGGTAGAAAACCAAAAAAAATTGTGTAGTTGTAGAAAAACAAAAATTCAAAAATAGTGACAAGAAAGAAATCCAAGGTTGAGGTATGAAGAGAGTCAGGTGAAAATTGAGATTCAACTTTTGGTAATTGAAGAGAAGATCCCTCCGCAAAATGAGCTTCAAAATTTTCAAGAAAGGGGAAATTCCTATCCCAAATGCTTGTTGGTTGGTGCATGGGAACACTTGCTTCCATATGCCAAATACATGGGATTTCTGACCAAAAAGAGAAAGCGGAAGGATGATATTTTCTTCTTGTCTTATTATCCACCCTAACTTGGGGTTTGAATTCCAAGTCCGGTGAGGACTCTTAAACAGCGCGCTCTTTGGGAGGCAACCCGAATTTTTATTCTAATATTTGTTGTTTTTGTTTCTATTTTGATGTTGCGGTGACCAATTGCATTGATGAAGTGAACTTTAATTGTGAAGCGCTATAGCACTGGACGCTATAAGCGTCAATCGCTACTAACAATTTGGCCCAACAAGAAAAGAAGCGTGTTTTGTTCACCAACCAGTAACTCTTCCTCTTGTGTTGTGTTGTGTTGTGTTATTTTGTGTTGTGGTGTTAATTGTTTCCAAATAAACTTGTTGGATGTTGTAGCATTTGTAATAACATCTAGCAATTGTGTATGATTTCAAAAAGTATGTTGTGTTAAATGTTTTTAATTTCAGTATTGTAGTGTCCAAAAGGCCTCTCCCATTAGAATTGCATGAGAAAGTAAAGACACTGTTGAGTCTTAAGTTTGGGGGAGGACCTTAAATGTGTTTAATGTTATGTGTAAAATGTTAATATTATGTGTTTAATATTATGTTTGTTGAATAGAAAGCATGATCGATTGCAATTCCTAGTCTTTCAATAATAGAATGTGTATCTTCTTGGGCTAAATTTAATGATGATTAAGTGTATATGTGTAGTGTAGCCTTGTTTGATTGATGACTAGTCTTATTGCTGTTGCTACACAAAATCTTTGTGCTTAAGTAGAAACTTAGTTAGCTAAGGACTATCTGATGCTTAAGTTAGTCCTGGTTAACCAAGGTGGAATCAAATCTTGAATAAAAACCTTGAAGAGCTTTTGAAACTAAGTTTGGGGGTGCACAAGTTATATAAAGGCTAGGTATCAAGATCCTAGGGTGGTTAGTGAATTAGGACTTCATTGTACTCATATGTATTAGAGATACTTTTGTAATGGCTGTAACTACCCGAAACAAAAGTTGAGCTGTTCCAAAAAGCAAATGTATATATCAAAAAAAAAAGAAAAAAAAGAAGAATAAATGCTAAAGGAGCTCAAGAATGAGGGTTGCGATCAAGAATTATGTTCATCAAAGTTCCAATATAGCATCAAACGTTATAACGTTCTTTGATTTATATTCAATAGTTAGAATCATCGACCATAGATCTGAAATACCTAATCAAGCCCTTTGTCATGCTTGAAATCCCTCATTTCTTGTGTGAAGTTGTTAGTCTATTAACTGTTTTGAAAAAGTCTTTGATTTCACCAAAAAAAAACCATTCTTTCCGAGGCTAAGAGAAATCTAAATCTAGCTAGGAATTGAGATGAGTCAGAGATCACATACTCACAAATGAGCAATAATAATTCTAGATGTTGTGAAAAACAATGGTGCGTGTGTGTGTGTGGGTGTGAATTTAAAAGTTTGGCCCATTAAGAACATTTTTGGAAAAAGCTGTTTGATTTAGGAAGCAACCGGTTTTGCCTTTCTATCTTGTCATTGTTCTGCTTTTCTATTAGTTGTTTGTCTTTGTAAATAGTCATTACTTGGGGACAAGCAATGGTTTAAGTTTGGGGGAGTGATAACTCTTATCAATAAGAGTTATTCATGCTTTCAAGACTTAAAAAAATGTGAGTTCTAAAGTAATAATTTTTTTTTTTAGAGAGATATTGTTATTGTGTTGTTTGTGCAGCTAATTTATGTCATTGTTTCTTTGATGTTGTGTTGTTTGTTCTTTGTCAAGCGTCATTACTTGAGGACAAGCAATGGTTTAAGTTTGGGGTGTGATAACTCATATTTATATGAGTTATTTATGCTCTTATTACTTAACTTAATTCAAGTTCTTAAGTAATATTGTTGTTTAATTAAGTAAATATATGTTGTTTAGTGTAAAAGAGGTTAGGAACTGATTATATGACAAATTGGCACTTTTGGTGCTTTCTTGTTATTTTTAATGTGTTTGTTCGATTTACGACATTAGGCGCTATAGCGAGACGCTATAGCGTTGGATTCTGCGTGATGAGAGAAAAGCGAAAGCGATTTCTGCGGTTTCAAAGCGTGTCGATCATCAACGTAGAGCGATCGAGAGACAGTTCTGCATCGACCACCCACCTTTTGCTTTATAGGACACTTGTCTATTTTGTAATGGTAGTTGGTAATAGTTGGTGCGATGGCTTTTCACCTTTTTTGAGAGATATTTTCTTTATATTGAAGTCTTAAAACTTCATCTTCAAGCTTGTTTTTACTGGTTCAGAAGAGAGGAGAGTTAGAAATAACTCTTAAACTCCATTTTCGTCCAAGCTCCATTTTCACAATAAATAGTAGATTTTACTGCGGTCTTTGCGAGAGACGCTATAGCGGCAAGCGCTATAAGCGGCACGAGGCCGTCATCATTTGGAGTGTTTTCCACCTCTTGGTGATTTCGGTTTTATGGCTTTAGGTAACACTTTTATGCTGTATTTCTTGTGTTGTTGCTCATCATGAGCTAATTCTCTTGTAGTTGGATGCTTAAAGCTTTGTAATGAACCTATCGCGTATATAATATTTCACGTTTTGCGTTTCAATCTTTGTGTGTTACTTCTTTCAAACTTGTTTTAGAAATGATCAGCTAAAATAGGTATATTCATGGGTACAGACATGGTCCATGATTCGAACTCAAAGATTGATATGAACGAAAGGTTGTTTAAAGACATTTAACCAATGTTTGCTAAATCTAGACATAGAAAGGCAATAGTTCATAGGGCAAAAGTTGTGGGTTCTTTATTATGCAGGGGTGAACTTATTTAGAACCTAAACATATGCATCTTGTAATGAAACCCTGGCGTTAGTGACTGAAAAGCACAAAATCATTTGCAACAGCGCTTGACGCTATAGCGTGAGACGTTATAGCGCCTTACTTTTGGGAAATTACTTAGCAAAGAGCATTCCAACTACTCTCACTCTGAATTTCTACTTATAATCTATCTTATTTGCTTTTGTACCTTTATGTTGATAACATTAATGATTTGACAACTTGTTATTGTTATTTATGTACTCACTAGCTAAATTACTAATTTAAATATATATAGAAGTAAACTCAACAATCATCGTGGGAACGATCTTTACTTATCATTATATTACTTATTGCGATTGTGTACACTTGCACATCACCTTTTCGCACAACAGTAATTATCTTACGGTGTCTAAACAAATGAATTTAGACCGTCTTCTTTGTACAGATTAATTATACTAGTATATATATATATATATATATATATATATATATATATATATATATATATATATATATATATATATATATATATATATATCGATGTAGTTATCTCGTAGTTTCAATTGATTATTTTAGTTGATTAGTAGATTAAAGTAGATTGTAAAAATTAGATAGTAATTAATTATCAATAAGAAATATTTGTTTTATATTAATTAGTAGTTTAAATAGCTATTAAGTCTTCTTTTTTTTAGATAGTAGGTTTATACTTTATATTAGTCTTCAAAAATTATAATTATCAATGGCAAATATTAATCCCGTGTTTTTTATATATCACTGCAGTTATCTCGTGTTTTTTATATATCAATGTAGTTCTTGTCAAAAAAATATATCAATGTAGTTGTCTCGTACGTAGTGTCAATTGATTATTTTAGTTGATTAATATATTATAGTAGATAGTAAAAGAAAGATAGTAGATTATCAATAAGAAATATGTGTATTAAATTTTAATCAGTAGTTTAAATAGTCATTAAATATTCTTGTTTTTTAGATAGTAGGTTTATAGTAATCTTCAAAAAATTTAAGGCTTAAATATATGTTACCCACTGCAAATATACTCATTATCCATTTACCCCTGTAAAAATAAAACTCTTAAAAAAGACCTTGTAAATATAAATTATTTCTAGTTACCCCCCTGCGGTTAGATTTTGTTAACAACGTTAAGTATAAATATATGTTACCCCCCCTTGCAAATATGTTCATTATCCATTTATCCCCTGTGTAAATATATGTTACCCCCTGCAAATATTATCATTATTCATTTACCCCCTGCAAATATGCTCATTATCCATTTACCCTCTGCAAATAATAAATATTTCAACATACACTTAACGTTGTTAACAAAATCTAACAGTAGGGGGGTAACTAGAAATAATTTATATTTGCAATGTCTTTTTTAAGAGTTTTATTTTTACAGGGGGGTAAATGGATAATGGGTATATTTGCAGGGGATAACATATATTTAAGCCAAAATTTAATTATCAATGACAAATATTAATGTATTATATATATATATATATATATATCAGTGCAGTTATCCAGTGATGTTTTATATATCAGTGATAATTATTTGTCCATTTTTAGGTATTAGTGACATATATTTGTCAAGTGTGTTTTAAATATTAATAAGTTTAAATAGTCAGTAAACCTTCTTGTTTTTTTAGATTGTAGGTTTATAGTAGTCTTCAAAAATTATAATTATCTTCCGTCAAAAAAATTATTGTTATCAATGGCAAATATTCATCCCGTGTTTATTTATATCTCTCTACAATTATCTCTTGTTTTTTATATATCAGTGCAATTATCTCGTAGTTTCAATTGATTATTTTAGTTGATTATAATAGATAATAAAATATAGATAGTAGATTATCAATAAGAGTGTAAACAGATGTCGAAGAGAAAAGAGAATATAATTTTAGTAGAGTAGTGTTTGTATAAATTTAGAAATTTAGGTAAAAAAAATAAAGTGAGGTGATAAGAGAAATAGAAGAATTGTTTATGTGAAAAATAAAAGTAAAGTAAAAAGAAAAAAATGAAGAAAGAGAGTGTTAGAGAAAAGTGAAAAGGAGGAAAGAGAGTGTAAGAAGAAAGAGAGAAAAAGTAAGAAAGAGAGTGTAAGAGAAAAGTGAAAAGGAGGAAAGAGAGTGTAAGAAGAAAGAGAGTATAAGAAAGTGTGGGAAAAGTAAATAAATTTACATTTTTGCCTTCAAAGATTTGAGGTGTCTTTTAGATAGAATGAGAGTATTGGTAAAATCATAGGTGGTTTAGATGTATAATATAGTGTAGATCAGTGTAGTTATCTCGTAGTTTCAATTGATTATTTTAGTTGATTAATATATTATAGTAGATAGAAAAATATAGATAGTAGATTATCAATAAGAGTGCAAACAGATTTCGAAGAGAAAATAGAAGATAATTTTAATAGAGTAGTGTTTGTATAAATTTAAAAATTTAGGTAAAAAAATAAAGTGAAGTGATAAGAGAAATAGAAGAATTGTTTATGTGAAAAATAAAAGTAAAGTAAAAAGAAAAAAAAATGAAGAAAGAGAGTGTTAGAGAAAAGTGAAAAGGAGAAAACGAGTGTAAGAAGAAATATAGTATAAGAAAGTGCGGGAAAAGTAAATTTACATTTTTGCCCTCAAAGATTTGAGGAGTCTTTTAGATAGAATGAGGGTATTGGTAAAATCATAGGTGGTTTAGAATGAAGTCGAATTCCCCGACCGGTGTGATATGAATTATTAACAGGGCAGCCATAGCCAAGGATTGGGTCACACTATTTACGGGTGGCATGCAACAGTAGATGTAATTGCTAATAGAGATAGAAATCCCCAGCTCATGTAGACTTAACTAAGGATTGATAGGATTAATCTTTAGTAGAATATTTTGTTGGATTTGTATTTGAATTTGTATTAAAACAACACTTTTTTCATATACTTTTTCAATTTGTATTCAAATATTTACCACGTTTTTAATTGAATACCAAGTTTGGTTAATTGACTATTAAGTTTGGAAACAGAAACCATTGTTGATCAATCTGTCTTAGCAGTATTAGTGGAGTACGGTACATTACAACCGAACAAGTTCGGTCCTTTGATACCAGACATGCATAAACATACCAGACATGGACCGATTCGATTTTAATGTACCATACCCCAATTTTTGTTAACACGACACCAATGTACCATGCCAGTTTGGTGCTTAAATAGTGTATCAGTGTAAAATGTGGGTTTCACATGAGGATAATTTTAGAATGTTTGAGATTTGGGGGTGTGTGGTGAGCAGGGGGAGTGGAATAAGGCCAACTTTAGTTGTTTTGGTTTGGGCTTCGTTCGATTTTATCTAATCAGTCCAACTTGAACAAAAAAAATGGCGTTTGCTTTTCCCACACCCCCTCCTACTCAAAACACACCCCATAAGGGTGTGAAAAGACCAAAAGGCCAGCCAAAACCTCTTTTTTTTCACGAAATTTCACCTTTTCGAACACGGGTCTTCGAACAGGTTCGAATGACATCGTTCGTGTGTGTTAAATCTTGACTTCACACCCTCTTTGGGCGTTTTTCACCTGTTCGAGTGAGGTCATGCGAACCTGTTCGCATAA
This sequence comes from Oxytropis ochrocephala, assembly GCA_020916435.1. Classification (NCBI taxonomy): domain Eukaryota; kingdom Viridiplantae; phylum Streptophyta; class Magnoliopsida; order Fabales; family Fabaceae; genus Oxytropis; species Oxytropis ochrocephala. The sequence continues at coordinate 21,776,772 of CM037090.1, read as the reverse complement.
CCTTGTTCGAACCCGTTCGAACGACATCGTTCGAGTGTGTTAAATATTGACTTCACACCCTCTTGTGCGTAATTTCACCTGTTCGAACGAGTCGTTCGAGCGTGTTGAAACAGTCGTCGTTGACGATAGTTAAACACGTCCTCACAGCGTTTCACGCGAGGTTATTTTTGGAATAAAATTTGTTAAGGGGTGTGAAAGAGTAGGAGGGGGTGTGGGAATATGGCCAAAAAAATTAAATTTATAAATACACCCCCCTAAAGGAAGTTATCCGTATTCTTTTTTGGCCACCATGCAAATGGAAACTTGAAATCACCGCGGAGGAGGCATCGTATTACAGAGGATCAGAGGTGTCTGCGTTCAGGGAGGAGTGTGTGTGTGTGGGAAAATTCAAATCCCTTGAATCATTTGCCAAAAGCGATTTTTCTCGAGAGAATGAAAGAATGGTTATGGTTGATAATTTTGTTGATTTCAGTTCATTCACGAGTTTGTTTAGGATCAGAGTCCCAGAGAACAGACGTGGCATACACGAGTCTGTTGTACGGAGATGAATTCTTGTTGGGCATTAGGGTTCTTGGGAAATCCATACGAGACACTGGATCCAATAAGGATATGGTCGTTTTGGTTTCAGACGGCGTTTCTGATTTTGCCAATAACCTTCTTCAGGTTCATACTTCATTCTCCTTTCCAATTTCCAATTCATCCCTTCAACCCTAATATGATTATGCAACGAAATCCAATAACAATGCAAAACAGAATTGGTGACTAGTGTAGTGTAGTGTAGTGTAGTGAGTGACTAGTGACACATCATAGCAGAAGCAATGCTTCTAGAACCTTCTGATTCTGATTACACTCTACTGGATATTTAGGAATCAATTCCTTGAGCTACATTGTTTCTCTTGGCCTTGGTTTGAAGAGATGGATAGAGTATCATGATTTTGGATCATAACAGATTATGGATTTGTTTATTTTGTATGTGTAGGCTGATGGGTGGATAGTTGAGAAGATTAGTTTACTGGAAAATCCTAATCAAGTGCGTCCAAAGAGATTCTGGGGTGTCTATACCAAGCTGAAAATATTCAACATGACTGACTACAAGAAAGGTATACTGGTTATTATAGAAATTATGGAACAACTCCTTGGATATTTACGTTGTAATTTATTGGCTATCTTGACTTATACATGCAGTTATATACCTTGATGCCGACACTATTGTTGTTAAGAATATTGAAGAGCTTTTCAAATGTGGCAAGTTCTGTGCTAATTTGAAGCATTCTGAGAGGTTGAATTCAGGAGTTATGGTGGTGCAGCCATCTACAGCCCTTTTTAATGATATGATGAGCAAAGTAAAAACCCTGCCATCTTACACTGGAGGTGTGAAGATTTCTGCTGTTATTTTATTCATTTTAGTTTCCTGGTTTGAAGCATCTTATGTTAGATGTTGACACACAACCCAATTGGTTTTAGAATAATTGTCATTTCCTGCTTTCCCAGGGGATCAGGGATTTCTCAATTCATACTATTCCGGGTTTCCCAATGCACATGTTTTTGAGCCAAATTTGAGCCCAGAAATATTAAATAGTAGACCAGTTCCTGAAATGGAGCGACTTTCCACACTCTATAATGCAGATGTTGGTCTTTACATGCTGGCTAACAAGGTACTGGAATATAGGTAATAAGAGGATAGTTCTTTCCTTTTAACTAACTAGGGGGAATCCATGAATGATACATTCCCGGTTTGTTTCTTTCCTTCTTAACTTAATTATGCTTGATCTTCTCAATTGAGTTTTGGGCTTTCTGGTTTTGAGTTCAGACTTCAGATGGATGTCTGTTTAGATGGTTTTCTTTTGTTCGAATTAATGATGAAGGAATTATTTAGTGCTGCCATAGGATTCAAATTTTACTGCGGCCAACATGGCAATTATAACTGTTAGAATCAGCTCTTTTTAATCTAGATATATGGATGGGGAAAGGTGTAATGCATGAGGAAAACCTCAGGTTTTTCCATCACAGGATGTTTTCATCTGGCTTTATGATAGCTCGCATCCTATTGTAACTAGAATATATAGAAGAAATAGAGGGAATTAAAGGGCAATTATGTAATTTCCTACTCTGCACTTGTGTATAAATAAACCTGTAACTGATACATTGAAGGCAGTTAGTGAAATAAACAGAAAATTGTTACATGCAGTTATGCATAGTTGCTGGACGAATAACCAGAGTGTTGTATCATCTCTTTTTCTCTGATTTCCTTTCAATTCATCCCTTAATTCCAGTTGAACCTTTCAACTGGTATCAAAGCGAGACGATTCTTGGTGAATGACGCGGAGGAAAGCTGCCATGGAAGCGAGAATCGACGAGGTGGAGCGAAGGCTTCAAGAAATGGAGGTGCGAACCAAATTGCAACTCGACGAACATGCTGCGCGCGCATGGAGCGGTCGTTGCGATACTCTGCTGAGAAGCGGCGCCGGATATGGGCAACCCGAGAACCCGACCCGAGCACAACGAAACCAAAACGAAGGGGAGCGACGCCTGAGAAAGATTGATCTTCCGGTATTCAATGGCGAGGATGCGACGGGGTGGTTAACCAAGATTGAGAGGTTCTTCAAGGTACGACGTATCGAGGAAGACGAAAAGTTAGACGCGGCGATGATGGCAGTAGAGGGGGAAGCGCTATCGTGGCTTCAATGGTGGAAGCTAAGCGCAGAGGAGTTGACTTGGGGCGCTACCGGGGATGCAATACTAAGACGCGTTTTCAACCCACTAATCACGAACGCATTTGAAATCTTGATGTGCATGAAACAAGAAGGCTCGGTGAGAGAATATCGCAAGAATTTCGAAACCGTATCAAGCCACGTAAAGGTGAAGGATCAAGAATTGTTCGTTGGGTTGTTTTCCAATGGGTTAAGAGAAGACATAAGGGCTGGGGTAAGATTGCATCGTCCCAAGGATTTAGCAGAGATGATGGATGTGGCGTTACTAGCGGAGGAGAAGATTGGAGCAGTAGGAAGGTATGGAGGGCAAAACAAGCAATCTTGGAGCAATAAGGGATACACTAATAGCAAGAATTGGCGCCAAGACGTAATGACCAAGGCAAACACTGATCAGGCAACCATGAAAACAGAAACTAAGGGCCAAGAAACAGGGAAAACCGATCAACCACACGGTGCAAGATCAATTGGAAGCAAGGAGATTGATGAGAAACGAAGGAAGGGATTGTGCTTCACATGTGATGAAAGATATACAGCAGGGCATGTCTGCAAGAATAAAATGATCAGAATCCTCTATGTGGAGGAAGATGGTGAAGAACAGAATAAGAAGGTGGATGAAGAGGAAGATATTGTGTGGGGTGGTGATGTGAAGAGTCTTCTCCTATGTAGCATGGCAGGCCTGTCATCAAAAAGTTCATTCATGATCAAGGCCACCATAGGAACACTAGAAGTGATTGTATTAGTTGACTGTGGTGCTACTCATAACTTCGTGTCAATGAAGTTGGTAACTGCTCATAACTGGAAAGTGGAAGACACACCACCATGTTGGGTGAAGGTGGGAATGGCCAGAGAATTCGACCGCAGGTGTTTGCGAGAGGGGTTGAAATTTGGTTTGCAAGGAATGAAGATACAGGTGGATCGCTTTGTGTTCCTCTGTAGATGGTGAAGACATAGTTTTGGGGATTGATTGGTTGAGAAGTTGGGAAACATCGCGCTAACTTCGAGGACATGACTTTGAAGGTGAAGTTGGGAGAGAAGACCGTGGTGTTAAGAGGGGACCCTTCTCTATCAAAACGGGAAGCTACTGCTAAGGAACTTGTAGCAGAATTGCAGAGCACTCAGGAGGTATACTTGATAGAATGCAGAGTCCTCCAGACCTCCGAACCAGAACAACAGCCTACACCCGAGGTAATCCTACAAGTCCTAGCTGAGTTTGAAACTCTGTTCTTAGAAAACAGTAGCTTACCTCCTAGTAGAGAAGTAGATCATGCTATTGTGTTAAAGGAAGGTGCAACCATACCCAATTTGAGACCTTATAGATACCCTCACTACCAAAAGAATGAAATAGAGAAATTGGTAGGAGATATGTTAAAGACTGGAATTATAAGGCCAAGTACTAGCCCTTACTCAAGCCCTATTATACTTGTTAGAAAGAAAGATGGAAGCTGGCGCTTTTGTGTGGACTATAGGGCCTTGAATAAGCTAACCATACCCAATAAATTCCCAATTCCACTGATAGATGAACTGTTGGATGAGCTAAATGGTGCTATGATTTTTACTAAGCTTGATCCAAAATCGGATACCACCAAATCGAATGAAAACCAAGACATTCCAAAACGGCATTTAGAACCCATGAGGACACTATGAGTATCTAGTAATGCCTTTCGGGTGACTCAATGCACCCTCCACCTTTCAAGCATTAATGAATGAAATTCTCAAACCTTATTTGAGAAAGTTTGCATTGGTATTCTTTGATGACATTCTAATCTATAGTAAGAATGAGGAGGAGCATGCCAAACATCTTAGACAAGTATTCATGGTTTTGAGAGATAACTCATTAGTGGTTAACAAAAGAAATGTGATTTTCTTTGTACACAAAGTGGAATATCTAGGTCATGTAGTTTCAAAGAGAAGGAGTTTCTGCAGATCCTCGAAAATAGTCATATGACAGATGCCAACTCAAAGAGATATGAAGGGGTTGAGAGGGGGTTCCTCGGGCCGACAGGTAGGTATTATAGGAGGTTTGTACAAGGATATGGTGTGATGGCGAGGCCTTTGACAGACTACTCAAGCGCGACAAGTTTGCATGGAACCCGTAGGTTCGAATCGCCTTCTTCCAACCATCAAACAAACTATGTCTACACTGCTTTTAGCAATGCCAAATTTTTCTAAGGTGTTTGTGATAGAGACCGATCGTCCCAGCCGAGGGGATAGAGGGCCATCCCTTATGCGGGGAAAGACCTTTAGCCTACTTCACTGTAAATCACAACCAGGCCCAACAAAAATCAGCATATGAAAGGGAGTTAATGGCTATGGTATTAGCAATTCAAAAGTGGCGACACTTACTGCTTTGAGACAACACTTTATAGTAAGAATCCGACCAACAAAGCTTGCGATGATTGATCGACTGAATTTGTTGTGGGTGAACAAATTAAATGGATCGCTAAACTACTCGGGTTTGATTTTGAAGTACAAGATAAACACGGAAGTGCGAATAAAGTGGTGATGCTCATCACGCCAAATGATTTTCTTTGCAATCTCAAGCATAACACCGCCAGCGAGTGGTGCGAATGGGAAGAAGAGATCGAAATCGCCTGCAAGTTACAAGAACTACGCAATGCATTGTTCTAAAACTGCAGATCGAAAACACTACTCGACCAAACATGGACTCGCCTACAAGAGGAAACGACTTAGTCTTACTAGAATTTTTCCGAATTCTGTTATCCTGCATGAGTTTCACACTACTCTGCAGGGAGGACATTCAGGTTTTTTTAGAACATTTAAAAGGATAGCTGCTGTGTTTGATTGGACAGGTATGAAACAAGACATCAAAGAGTATATCATGAAGTGTCAACAATGCCAACAGAGTAAGATGGAAACCCTAGCACCTGCTGGTCTTCTTCATCCTCTTCCAATTCCATCAAAGGTGTGGAATGACATATCAATGGACTTTATTGGAGGGTTACCGAGAGTGGGCAAGAATGATACCATATTGGTAGTGGTTGATAGGCTCACAAAGAGTGCTCACTTCCTATTATTAGGACACCCCTACACAGCTAGTGAGGTAGCTCAATGCTTCATTTCTGGGATTGTTAAGTTACATGGATTCCCAGAAACAATTGTTTCGGACAGAGACAAGATTTTTCTAAGTAATTTCTGGAAAACGCTTCTTAAGCAAGTTGGAACACGGTTGAAGTATAGCACATCATTCCATCCTCAAACAGATGGCCAAACAGAGGTTGTTAATAGATGCTTGGAGGTGTACTTAAGATGCTTTGTAGGTGAAAATCCTAGATCATGGACTAAATGGCTCTGTTGGGCAGAACTTTGGTTCAATACCAACTTCAATGTGTCTATTGGAATGACCCTTACAAAGCTTTGTATGGAAGAGACCTAATCCGATCATTAGAGGGCTGCTATCCCATCCAATGTTGAGGAAGTGAACCACATGTATGAAGCTCGTGATTCATTGCTAGCACACCTCCTCCATGACAACCTCCGCAAGCAGCGCAACAGAGGATGAAAAACAAGCAGATAAAAAAAGAAGGGATGTGACCCTCTCGGTAGGTGATTGGGTGTACTTGAAGGCCACTCCATATAGATGGAAGTCCCTAGCTACTCGAAGGAATGAAAAACTAAGTCCTAGATACTATGGTCCTTACAAAATCATTGAGCAAATAGCACGCGTGGCCTTTCTGAAGCTGTAGCTACACTGGCGATTGCAAAATCCACCCTGTCTTCCATGTAAGCAAACTGAAGAAAGCTATCACAGGCAACCACACTCCTCAACCAATCCCTGCAGCTCTAACTGAAGAAGGAATTCTACAACCAGACCTGGAAGACTTACTAGAGCTCAGATACAACTCTCAAGGCATTGCTGAAGTACTTGTCAAGTGGAAGCACCTCCCTCCCTGTGAGAATAGCTGGGAGTTGCTGGATAAAGTGAAAACAGCTTTTCCCACTTTTCCCCTTGAGGACAAGGTGAAAGCTTTAGGGGGGGTATTGATAGCTCGCATCCTATTGTAACTAGAATATATAGAAGAAATAGAGGGAATTAAAGGGCAATTATGTAATTTCCTACTCTGCACTTGTGTATAAATAAACCTGTAACTGATACATTGAAGGCAGTTAGTGAAATAAACAGAAAATTGTTACATGCAGTTATGCATAGTTGCTGGACGAATAACCAGAGTGTTGTATCATCTCTTTTTCTCTGATTTCCTTTCAATTCATCCCTTAATTCCAGTTGAACCTTTCACTTTACTTCTTTCTAGAAACTTTTTTTTTAGATTGCATGGTCTGTAGGAAACCTTTGCCAATTAATTGGAAACGTTCTTGCTGACTTTTAGAATGGTGGGAGGTGGATGAGCATAATTTCAATTAGAATTGTGCAACTCTGAATCTCTTTGTTTATTTTTTGCCTAGCCTATGTTATCTGCAAGAATATTTCACAGTGCATACTTCACACACTCTCTTCATAGATACTAAATTTATGCATTTAATTGTCCGAGTGTTCCTGTTCAATCATCTAACTATGCTTCCCGACTTATTCAGTGGATGGTAGATGAGAATGAACTCAGTGTGATTCATTATACGCTCGGTCCTCTTAAGCCATGGGACTGGTGGACATCTTGGCTTTTGAAACCTGTTGATGTTTGGCAGGTATTTGTGCAACTTGCTATCCTATTTTGGATATACCTAAAAAATTTGTCTTCCACTAATTTTTAATAAGTCAATCTTGATGTTTGGGACGAACGTATGTTGACTTTGCTTATTTGTTTCTTATGTTGTTGGTGCTGTAGAATGTAAGGGATAAGCTACAGGAATCCCTTCCAGGAACTGGAGGGGGCCGAAATCCTAAAGATGATTTTCTTGTGAAGTTTCTTTTTCTGCTACCAATTTGTGCTGTACTCTTCTGCTGTTATCGTTCATTTCTAAAGGTCTGCTATCATGGATCATGGATTGATATTATTCTAAAAGCTTCGAGAATTCACAATAAGTGTTATAATATTGTATTTTGTATTTTTTGTAGAATCAAGTGTACTTCAGTTCCTGCGGTAGAAGCATATTATGTGATAATGTCAGACACCTTTATTATAGGATTAAATCAGGCAGCCCACTTTCATATACTAGCATTTCTTCTTCTATCAATTCCACCCATCAGGTTAGTTTTTTTTTTTAATTATTTTTTTTTATCTTTTAGTTTTTGGATTCGAATTCTTTCATGTGAGGCCCTTGCACAACCAATTCATTTGATGAAGGAGATTGATCCTTCCACAATTTCTGTTAGCAATAGATGTAGTTGTTTAGCAACTTAAGAGTTTGTTAGGACAGCTGTCACTATGCAGTTAGTTTATGACAGTGCTTCAAGCATCAAAGCCTATGTATAAGTACTTGTATGAACTCTACTGAATTAATCAATGAAAACATAAATCAGTATTACAAAACAGTTTCAGATTCTCTGATTTCTAATAGAGATGGGCACAATCCCCTACGTAGACAGGCGTAAAAAGTTCCCAAGCTTAACTCTGTGTATCTTTTTCATCAGATGATTGAGTCACGTGATGGCCTCACGAAAAGATGCTAATCCTGTGGTTGGATTGGATGCATATTGCATTACTGCTCAAGTGCTCATGCTTATCTATTACTAAGATTATTTTTTTGACATTAAACAGCTCTTAAATGGTACTCAAAACAAGGTGCCTGCATATTTGGGTGGTGTTTCTGTTTGTGTGTGTTTTATGGCTGCAGTGGTGTCTCTTGGACTAGGTCTCTTGATAGTACCCCGGCAAGTAACTCCATGGACTGGTTTGATTTTGATGTATGAATGGACATTCGCAATCTACTTTATAGTATTTGGAGGTTATCTCAATTTGATTTACCATTGGGGGAAGATCACGGCCTCACGATCTCCTTCCTCTTTGTCTCATGATGATGATTCTGCCAAAGGTATGTTCTCCAAGAGTAGAGCTTATTCTGGGGGATATGTTTTCCATTTAACTGTGTCCTCAAGTTCCATTTTCTTTTTTCTTTTTAGTTGTCATCATAAATTCCATGTCATTTGTATTCACAGTCCATCAGCGTCAGATATCATCTTGTGATGCTGCTACATGGTTCTATGGATTAGGGATAGCCTTCTTGGCCATTGTTGCTCCATCTCTGCCTTGTCTTTTTGGAATTACCGCCTTGTTTCTACGGTAATTTTCATTGGAAGTTATTAGTATGGATATCATTTGAAACATGCATAGTTGCCTTCATATTGGTATATTTAAATACTGCCTATTTATTTTAGGTGAAAGTTCACCTTCCATCTTTGCGGTTTTTAAAATAGCTCTTTGTTTCCATCAAGTTTTTGTTATCCTTTTATCTCTCCCGTAATTCTGAGTAGTGTTTGATGTGTGAGCATGTGTTGGTTGCATTTTTCTCGAATCTTTCTTTGAGTTTACACTTACAATTTGGTTGATATTTCTAAACAGGTTAGGTTTAATGGTTGTTGGGTTAATAATATTAACATCTTTCATGACATACGCCTCTGAACATCTTGCTATCAGATCGTTTCTGAAAGGCCTTGAAGAGAGGGATATTGCACGAAATGGGAGCTTCTGCTTCTGTTGATTGAGTTTTAGAAGTTGTGTAAACTAAGGTCTTAGATTGTTCTCATTGATCCACCTAAGGAGTAAGGATTAGGATAAGTAGGCATATACACAACCCTCTTATTTGATCAGGGCTTGGACTGGGTATGCAAAGATTGGCGACTACAAAGCATTTAACATTAGGCCACTAATGAAATTTAGATTTTGATAAAAGCCAGTGATGTTTGATTATGTAACTTATCCCATAGACAGAGAGATTTGGAGGTTGTTATTATTGCCTTCAACTAAACATGTAGCATTGTTCTAGAGGCTAATGTAAGTACTGATCTTTTTTGAAATTTTGTCTATCACGCATATTGTAATTTTTCCAGTATTTTCCATTGCAACATTATTATTACTTTTAATGCAATTGCTTCATTGAAATTAACAATTGATTGAATGATTGATTCACAAATTAATAAACGTGTTTTTCTGAGAACGTGCTTGGTTGATTCACAAATTAATAAACGTGTTTTTATGTATTTTAAGAGAGAGTGATAGAGAGTGTAAAGAATGATGGAGAGATAGTTGCATGAGAGGATTCAAATCCATCAGAGGCACGTTTGTGATTAATAAATCATGTTCATTTAATTTTCGCGAGGACAAAGAAGAGAATGCAACTTTCGTAATTGCCACGATACCATACTACTGTTGATGTTCAGTTTCTTTTAGGTCAAGGATGAATGATGCTGGTGGTGGCTCTAGCACAGGGCTCGAGTTAGTTTCACGGCACAGAATCAGTTCAACACAATATGATGATGATAATGAAAATAGGCCGAACAAATCCAATAGATAACCACAAACCGAACTAACTCAAATCAAAAATCGTAAAAAATCGATATTGGATTTATTTGTTTTTTGGTCAACCGCGCGGTTCAGTTTGTCCCACGGTTTGTGTTTCACCAACCGAACCAAACTCAAATTGCAAGTAAACCTTTGAGTTATGACTTACAATCTTGCTTGATTGACTTACTATTTGGGCTTCAGCTTACATCTGAACTCTCACTCACGAAGCTTCTTTTGTTTAGATAAAAAAGTAGTAATATTTGGATTTAAGATTAAAGTTAATCTTTCCTTTTGTCATTTCCTTTCTTTTCACCTTTGCTTTTTTCAACAAAGAAAGCCGATTTGTATCTTTCAGTAATACTTTTCTTTTGGTCGTGTCTTCTTTTGTATGTGATCAACTTTATGCGAGATGGGATTGGGAAAACTCATGAACTTGGAAAATTCGACAAGACCATAATATTGTTCAAAATCATGGTTAACAATTATAAACTTATTATTTGCGTCAAAAAAAAAATTATAAACTTATTACACTAAGATGGGAAAATTCATTAACTATAGACTTCATTAACGATAATTTTGAACGTAATTAATAAGTATAAGTGGTGTGAAGTTTTCAACATAATTTTGTCTCTTGAAATAAAAACAAAAGAGTGGAAAATATCGAAAAGGTAGAAAAATAGTAATCGTACAAAGTTGGAAGCTGGTGGATTGTTTCTAATGAAACAAAGTAGTGTTCGGTTTGATGAGTCATAAACCAATAAAAGTTTAATTGTTTATTAATCAACCAGGTGTTGGTGCACAACTGCATGCACATCACTTTCCTACAGGTGGGACACTTGGACTCTAGCTCATATTTTTAATCAAGAAAAATTAAGTACAATATTAATGGACAAATGGATGTAATTAATTATCATGCTTATCCTTAATTAAGTAAAGTGTTGTAGATAATAATTAAGCTATTGGATAAAACTACAGATCTGTGTCCTTAATTTGGATTTACACTGGAAAAGTAACTACCTAGCCTAATTAACATCTACCTACTACAAACAAACACAACTGTCATGAATAAAAGGTTCATTAGAAAAACTAAAACTAATTCGCATATTTAACATTTTGAATAATAATTATATTTACATATATATATATATATATATATATATATATAGAGAGGTGATTTGTCTTCAATAACTAAATATTTACTTCTTAATTTGCTTTTCATTTTCGCTGCCCATATATAATGGAGATAATAAAGATTTAGGTCAAAATGAAGATAATAAAGATGAAACTATAGTCTATTTGATTTATTATTGGAGTAAGTCACAATTTCATTTACTATTATTCCCTCCCTCACGCTTTTACACACTCATACATAGACTGCAATTTGTTGTCGCAAGTGAAGTGGCTGTTACTTTTAAATAATGTAATAAATAAATAAAGCCAGAAAAGATCACGTGGTTTTATTCTCATAGCAAAGCAATTAGCCAGAGGAGCTTTGATATTACTAATTACTTTGCAGAAAAACAGTAAGCTGTAGCTGTTGCAGTTTCAGCTATGATCAATGCAGTAAATTAAGAAGTGAAGAATAAATTAAACTGCTTCTTCTGATTCAAACAAGTACTGTAGTAGTAATACAAATTTAAATTAATGCATGCATGCATGCATGCAGCTCTATGACATAGCAGACAGACAAAGAAGGCTACATTCATACATAATACATTATCATCTCAATCTCAGCTGGGAAAGGAAAGGGGATCGATCGATCGATGTTGGTTTTTTGGTGGCCGAATTCAGATATATATATATATATATATATATATATATATATATATATATATATATATATATATATATATATATATATATATATATATAGTGAAAATAATAGATCATAACTAACTTGTAACACATCATCTAATTAACACATACATAAGTACTTATTTGATTCTCAAATTAAAAAGGCACAGCAACAAGAGAAAGAGATGGAGTGAGGTGAAAAGCCAAGCATCAGACTTGCCTAGAGGGCATAGTTTAGTTGAAATATTTGAGGTGACTCAAAAGTCCTCCTCCTCTTCAGGTTTGTGGCTCCTTATCATTTGGCCATGGCTCCACCAACACCAACTTGGACCAAGCTGGTGCACTTCTTCTCAGCACTAGCAGAAGACTCATTCTGCTGAGAAGATGAAGATGAAGAAAGGATGGAGTTGTTACTTGTTCTTATAATGGGAGCTAGCGCTAGCTCTTTACCTGCCTAGTTAGTTCCTCATGTCTTGGATTCTATTGGATTTATTCATATACTAATACGTACACAAGGAATATTCTATTTTCTGGATCTTCTTTCTACTAATATATTAATTAATTATAGTGGGAATCTCTTGTATATCAAGAGTAAACAAATTATTAATGTTGAGGAATACTTTCGTCAGTTAGGGACATTGTTAGTGGAAAAACGTCGGTGTACGGGATTTGAACCCCCCGGTCCCCCCTCCCCTCTAACAACTAACACACTAATTACTAACCATCTTGCCTATAAAATGAAAAAAAAAGGAATACTTTCGTTTTTTGTGTCATTTGCATAGAGCATTCAAGTTGAAAGGACAAAGTTGAAGGGGTTTCATTTATTTTATTTTACCATCTTTGACCTTATATATGGGCATGGCCCCATATATGACAAAAATATAGTTTTAGGTTTACTGAATAGATTACATACATTAGTTATTCAATGAACCTATACATAATTGCATTTTTCTTTTATATATAGGCTAGAGAAAGAATTTTTGAAAATGAAGGAATTTCATTTATGGAGTAACATTATTCAATTATAATTCTGAATTATTATTGATGAATGCATGGATAATTAATATCAAGGCATTCATCAATTGATGGATTTGTATTGGAACTTTGTTCTTAACAATGGATTTTGATGAGTTGGGTTATTCATTTGATTTTTTAAGCAACGAAAGATATATATAGAATAAATTTAGAGTACAGGGGTATTCAAATCCACTTATCCAACACGAGGAATTAATCTCTGCAGTTGTGCGCAGAGGATATTCGATTTATACCAAAAAAACTCGCGTACATAATAATATCATGATTAGAGAAGCCCTACAAATACTCTTAGAATTGTTGAGTTTGGTAATCCAAACTATCAACAACCTAGTTGCAAACTACCTCAGCATACAATCAAACAAAGAGGTAGTTTACATGTGACACAAAGAAATTATCCTAACTACTTTTTACATAAAAGTTTCTATTACAAAATTAGTTAAGACAGTTTCTGTTGTAACCCTATCTTAGGCGGTTTATTTAGTTAGAAAGCAGTTAGCTATTCCAACGGCTCTCCAACTAACATGTCCGCATTATATGTGCCTACTTGTGTATATATACTAGCTTAGTTCTACAATCAATGTACAGTTTTTACGTACACAATCAATAAAAGTTTACAAGTTTTCGTTTACATTCTATTCTACACTAAGTTCTATTCTATACTTTATGTTTCTTTACGTTTGCTCCTTAATTTTCTTTGAGTTTCTGGGTTTGGTGAGTTGCAGTGAGTGTGATTGTACCTCGCAAGAAAGAAAAGAAAGAGATTAGGGTTACATTCATTGATTGAATAAGCAAGAGATTGAAAAAGGAAGAAGAATAGAAGAGGGTTTACCTTGGTGAGAACCTGAGAGAGGTTTTTGGGTAAGTTGTAAGGCTGTGTTCACTCCAAGAACTCAGTTGAAGGTGCATGCAACAAAACAGATACAAGAAGAAATTAGGGTTTTGCGAAATAGCTAAGAGATTAGGGAAAAATCACAGAGGTGTTGTGATTTTTACCTGATTGAAGTATTTGGAACCTTAATCGTTTATCTTCGTACCTGAAATTGCAAGAAAGAAAGAAAGAATTAGGGTTAGGGTTCAGAAAACTCTAATTTGTGAAATTGAACCAGAAGAAAGGTTCAATAGTGGTTGCTCTACCTTTGATTCAAGCTTGATTGTGAAGATCAAACATAGTTTCAAAGGTTACAGCAAGATTCAACATCGCGAGGTGAGAAGTGTTTGTCGAAGCTTCAGATCGAGGTGACTCAGTTGCAAATCACTGGGATTTGCATCATCATCGTCAAAGATCATCATCAGCATCAAAACCGTAGAGAATTGCAGCTTGACTGACATGAAGTGATATGAATCCAAACGAAACAATGAGTTTCACCTTCACCTTTAATGGATGCTCCCTCTCTCTCCTTTTGTTCTTGCAAATGGTGAGCTGGTTTCTGGTTTTCAGAAAACACACATTTGAAGAAGACATCCAGGGACTAATTTGTCTTGAATTGTGCAAGGACTAATATGTCACTTTTTTAAAATTACTGAATAGGGGAAGCTAAGGACTAATTTGAGTTGAAATAACGTATGGCGTGTTATTTAACGTGACAGACGTGGCGTGTAGAAGACGTTAGCTGACATCTTTAACAGTTGATGGATGGAGGGACTAACTCGTCCCATTTTGAAAATATGAGGGACTAAAGTGTCCTGAATAAATTGTAAGAGGCGAATTTGTCCCACCAAAAAATTGTCAGAGACTAATTTGGATCTTCGCTCTTCTATTTTTATTAGTATGTATTTTTTTAAAAAAAAATGCATTCTATGGACGAAAATTTAAACAACCACCCATTAATTGTTTTCAATAAGTAGGTCAAGGAAGGTGGTTGTTTTCTCCTTCATGAAAAAGTAAAGTAAAGCTTTAGAGAAAGTATGAAAGGTTGATAGCAGATGATTTTTCCCATGATTTTGATGCATGCTTTCCAATTTCTTCTATCATACTCAACCATTTATCTTGTAGATTGGAAAAAGTGATCATTTCCCCAATTGATAAGCCATATTTTGGGTCCAAAACGGCATTTCTATCTTTCTTTGAAAATAAAGTAGACTTTTGAAAAAAATTTGAAACTAAGAGCACTCAATCCCCCCCCCCTCCAAAAAGGATGGCCTATCTTCTACTATATACTCCACTTTCATGGCATCACTTTGGTGGCTCTAGAGAGCCCGCAACTCGACTATCTTGGCTCACGAGGATCTTTCCCCCTTCCAGCTTCGCAGGAATATTTACTCCTATGCGTCCTTGTTGGTGGTTTGTTTCCTGAATGCCCCCTCTGCTACCGAATCTCGTCGTGTTACTTGGCACCCTTCTAATGAGCCAATTATGGTGTTGAATGTTGACGGTAGTAGTTTGGGAATCATGTCTCTTCGAGATTTGGTGGGCTACTTCGCAACAACGATGGAGCCTGGATCTCGGGTTTCTCGACCACATTGGTTTTACAGATAATCTTCATGTCGAGCTGCGCTTTGTATCATGGTCTCTCTTTGGCGTGGGAAAATGGTACACGCCACCTTCAGTGCTACTCTGATTCTCTCCAGGCCATCTCTCTAGTGTCTACCCCCTTGGAACTGTGGCATCAATATGCAGCTATTATTCAGAGTATCAAGGATTTGATTGGTAGAAATTGGCTTATTCGCGTCTCTCATACGCTCAGGGGGGTAATGTTTGTGCAGACTTCTTGGCAAAGCTTGGTGTTTCTTTGACCTCTTTTTGGACTGCTTTGGATCAGCCTACTTCGGGCCTGTTGAGTGCTCTATTAGCAGATGCTAGTAAAGTCTTTTTTTCTAGATTGTAGTTCTTTTTCTTGCTTTTCTTTTTTCCCTTTACTCGCCTATTGGTTACCCAAAATAATACCCCCCCCCCTCCAAAAATGGATATCAATCTCTTGCTCCGGCTGAATGGGGACCGTAAAATCTAGAGAGCTCTCTAGATCTAACAGTCCCCACTGACGCAACACCATTATGCGCGCAGCAGAGGATCCCAGCTCTCCAAATATAGTGTACATTTTTTTTTGGTATTTTGGCAACACAAAAAAAAAAAAAAAAAAAGGTATGTGTTAAGCCTCGTCACCGTTGCCAAAATACCAAAAAGAATAACCATTTTAAGTTGTGACATAAGATTAGTAGTGCATATGAGAGTCTTTTATGTTAGACAAAAAAGAATAATCATTTTTTATAGTAAATTGACAAAAATACCCATAGACTCTTAGAATGTGGTTTTAGGCCTAACTCAACCCCACAAAACCGGCTTGTAAGGTGAGGGATGCCACCCACTTATAAAGTCTTTTTCAGGCCATATCTCATCCGATGTAGGACTCTTAACATAAATCACTGCAAATTTCGATTAAGTATAGTATAAATTAGCATTGAGTGGAAATGATAATGGATTGTTTTGCATATAACTAGTAGCACACCCGTGCATACGCACGGTGCTGCCATATTCTTTTCATGAACGAACTTAGACATATTTAAAAGACAAATTTAAAGTAGTTAAAAAATGAGTCTCATAAAAAATTAGATAAATATTAAAATCTAAAAATGTAAAAGTATTATTTAAAAACAATCTGTGCATTTTTCCTGTGTTCTTTTATATATTAGTGTCAGTGTCGTTATCCCGTATTTTTTTTATATATCAGTGCAGCTATATCGTGTTTTTACATACATCATTGCAATTATCTCGTGTTTTTTTATATTTCAATAAAGTTATCACGTGTTTTTTAATATATTATTGAAGTTATCTCATAGTTTTGATTGATTATTTTTCGTTGATTAATAGATTATAGTAGACAGTAACAGATAGATGGTAGATTATCAAATATTTCTATGACATGTTTTTTATATATCAATGCAGTTATCCCGTGTTTTTATACATATCATTGCAGTTATCTCGTGTTTTTTTTACATATTAGTATAGTTATCCCATGTTTTTTTTATATATCAGTGCAGTTTTCATAGTTTCAATTGATTATTTTAGTTGATTAGTACATTATAGTAGATAGTAAAAGATAGATAGTAGATTATCAAATATATCAGTGCAGTTATCCCTTGTTCTTTAATTTATCAGTATAGTTATCCCGTGTTTTTTATATATCAGTACAGTTATCCCGTGTTTTAAATATATATCAGTAGTTGAAATAGTCATTAAGTTTTCCTTTTTTTTGATATATTAATATCGTGTTTTTTATATATCAGTGAAGTTATCCCGTGTTTTTATATATTAGTGCAGTTATCTCGTAGTTTAGAATGATTATTTTAGTTTATTAGTAGATTTGCTTTGATTTGAATTTCGAAATTTGAAGAAAAAAAGAGGGGAAAGTTAAAAAAAAAGGGAGTGAGAAGAAAGTGCATTGGGAGAAGAAATTTGAAAAAGAATGTGATAGTAAATTACAATGTTACCTTTAGTTAGATGAGTTGTCAAATAAATAGGGAAACTTGTCTGAGTAATTTAAGTATGACTTGTTTGTATAAATAGATATTAGATTAGTAGATAGTGGGTAAAGAAAGTTGGTGAGTTTAATTTGAATTTTGAAAAAAAAAAGTAAGAGAAAGTTGGAAAAAAGTGGGAGTAAGAAGAAAATCCATTGAGAGAATTTTTTTGATAAAAGTATGATACTAAATTATGTTGTCATTCTTCGGATGAATTAATCAGTAAAAATAGAGAGAGCACTGTTTGAGTAATTTAAATGTTGTTTGTTTGTATAAAGAGATTAAGTGTGGTTTGTTTGTATAAATAGATAAATAGATATTAGTAAATAGGAGTAAATTGTAGATTATTTAATATTAATTTAAATATATAAGATTATATAGTGGATTAAAAAAAATTGGAAAAGAAATATTTTAAATAAAGATTGTGGGGCCACTAATAATAGATGTGTAAGAAGTAGGAAATATTGGGAAATGTGAGATTAAAAGAGAGTGAGTGAGAAATGAAGAGAATATAGAATTAAAAAATGATAAATAAAATAAAAGTGGTGATGTGTCAAAAAAATAAGATGTCTAAAATTGTAATTTTGTAAGTTATTTGTTTGTATAAATAGATATTAGATACAGAATTGACAACCTTGTGGTAATTAACTAATTTGGAAAGTGCAGGTATTTTTAAATGTTTAGTTTAATGAAAATCGATTATGGTAGAGCACTTGCCAAGTGCTGATTGCTAATCTTCCCAAACTGAATTATTGAGGCACTCAACACAACACGACACGTGTAAATACTTTATTACCAATTTAATAAAGTCCATAACCAACAACATGAATGGTTAGTGCGACTACTCCTACAATAGGTACCGACCAAACTTGTACGTACACAACAACCCCTTATAATGCTTTTTTTTTTTAATAAATAAAAGGGGGGAAATACACTTCATTTTGAATAATAACGTGAATAACTAGTATATTTGTGGCATACATAGGAAATTAATTCCCCGTATGAAAAACAACTTATACAAATAAATAATATTTTATGTATTATTTATAAGCATGTTAAGGTAGTTTACAGAATAACAACTTATGAGAGATATAACTTTTGTTAGTGAGAATTTTATGAGTTAACAGAAACCCTTACTTATTTGCATAAGTTGTTTTTCATAAATGAAGACATAGCAACACCTTAATCATTAATCAAGTTATGGAATTGTTATTCATCATCAGTAGCTCTGGCTTGAATATTATAGAACTAACTAATTATTCCTAACTCTTGAGCTTCTCTATATGCAACGCGCTTAAGTGTTGTAAATGAAAAACTGAATGCAAATTGTTAACTGAGATAATGATACATTATATACGCTTTATGTTGCATGCTTTTGCTCCTTATTTAAACAAGGCCAAGAAATTGAATTAGGTTCTGGTATCATGTACTCCTTCGGTTCCTGTGTATAAGAAGAAAAAAATACAGTTTTAGGTTAATTGAATAACTGATGTTATTGAAACAGAGCGAGTAGTTGAGAACAAATTGCAATTAGTGCTAATAATTAATACTTGAGTTAAGTAGGGCCAAGAGTTGCTTTGGAAATAAGTATGTTTAGGTTAATTGAATAGCTGATGTTATTGAAACAGAGTGAGTAGTTGAGAACAAATTGCAATTAGTGCTAAATAATTAATACTTGAGTTAAGTAGGGCCAAGAGTTGCTTTGGAAATAAGTATGTGGACTATTTGTTAAACTGACTCTCTTGAAGTTGTGAAATTATTCAAGCACTCATTATCATTCTCATCATAACAATTATCTCCGTATGTGTTTTGTGTGTGCGCAGGTGAGCGAGGGAGAGAATATTAGTTTTCAAAATTTAAACCGTGGATTTCCTTCTTCAAACTCCTTCATGCCCTTAACTTGCTAATTGAGCTACATTGGAATAACATATACTCTTAATTAATCTAGGGGTGTAGTGAAAAAATGTTTAATTATACATTAGCTTTCTAAAACAACTAAAGTTGGTACAGAAATGAAATTTTAGAAAAGGAGTCTAAAAAGAGAGAGATAAAGTCAAATATGCATGAAAAGATAGCTAACGACAAAATCTATATAAGTGGGGTCTGAGAAAGTGAAAAGTAAAAAATAGAAAATAATAATACTAATATGAAAAGTTTGTTATAAAAAATAATGATTTCCTAAATTTATATAAGTGGGGTGTGCACTTATTTTTATACTTTTTTGACCTTATCTATGTGTAATATGTGTATTCTTTTCTTGCGCAATGTCATTTGTCACTAGGATGCCACAACACATTAGGTGGTGTATCACGTACTAATTTTCTAAACGCTTCTTTGGAATGAAAACTATTTTTTTATAAGAAAAGTAGTTAGGAATTAGTGTATTAGTTGTTAGAAGGCAGAGGAAGCGGAATTTGAATCCCATACGCTTACATTTTTCCTATATTAATAAACTTGCAATAAAAAAATAAAAAAAAACTACTTTAAATATATAGGTACCTTCTGTGACAAAAGTTACAAAATCATACTATTATTCATTTATATGAAGTATTTAAATTCTCCTTTCGTTTCTGTAAGTAGCTTACAGTTTACCAGGAATGACTTTTTAATGTAGGTCCCTTCTGTGACAAAAGTTACAAAATCATACTGGAATCGATTAGAGCCACAAATCTAGAACAAAGCTGCCAAAAATCATTTAACAAAAACAATAATTAGAGGAGTCCACTGAAATAAAGATGAACATTTCCCCTTCTGCATTGATAAATGATCAAGGAGTCAACTGAAAATACACAGGATCTCTGCCGAATCCTTAAAAATATGGAACAGCAATAGCCTACAAAATACAAGTACAACACTTCAAAGTCTGAATTGATGTCTTGATCTAACAAGCATTTGAAATATCGCTGTCTGAAATTTCTCATTCCTGGCAAGATTAAGGGGAAAGATGATATCAATAATAGGGAACAAACAGATGCGTCAAAGAAACGCTGGAGAAATTTCCAGGAAATCGTAGATAAGATACCCTGATTACAGCATCCATTAATCAGAATGACGCCATATCTCTGAATTGCAACATCCTGTAAGAGAAATAAGAGACAGCAGAAAATCTGGCCGCTTATAAAATTAGCCACCTGCTTGTGTATTTGTATTGCACTATATTTTTTTTTTTTTCTTTTAGCCTAGCATGAATTTGGGTGCATGAGATACAATAACACTAGCAACCCAAAACAAAAGCATGCACTTCAGCCCAACTAGAGACTGTGTAAAGTGTACCAGATAAACCTTTCCAATTAGAAGAGCTTCCTTCAATGTATTCTTTCTGTTTCTTAACCAAGCCAGAAAACAATGGGACAAATGAAATACCAAATTGCGTCCCTACTGTCCTAAGGCTTGAACTTGAACCAATCACAATTCCTACATCTGCTTCGAGCAGACAAAGTAAATCACCCACTGAGTCTCCAATGTAGACAGTTAATTTCTTTTTGTCATCATTGCAACTTTTCAATATATTACGAAAAGCTTGGACCTTGTCAATGGGAGACTCCACCTTCTTAACAATATCACCCGTTGAAACAGATCCCTCATAAGCGAACTCATTAGCATGAACATTCAACTCATTCAAATCAGCTGCCCCAAAATTAGAAAAGTAAATTTATAAGACAGTAGGAAACTAAAATAATATCAATCGCTAGCTTGGCAAATTCTCAGCAAAAATTACAGATAACAATAATATAATACGTAAACAAAAGATAAATCACTTGAAAGTAACCAATAAAGACATCAACAAATATTAAAAACATAGAAAACCAATGAAGGTTTGGTTAACACAATCTATGCTAGGAAACAAGTGAGCAATTACGATAAGCACCCAAGTACCTGGGGAACCCTCCCATTAAAGGTAGCTATTAAGGGAGAAACCAAGCCACTTAAGTACTCCAACGAGCATCACATGCTTCTCAATGTGGGACTTCAGCATCCCATCATATTCAAGTCCATATCATATCACCGCCCTTGAGAGTCGACGTCCTCGGCAGCTACACTCAATGACACTTTACTCACCTACCTTGTTGGTCAGAACCCTCTATGGATAGCCTTCTTAGAGGCAACGACAATCAGCTCCGACACCAATTGATTAAAACACAACCACTTGAGGAACCTCCCTTAAAGGCTAGCTAATAAGGAGGAAGAACCAACGCACTTAAGTACCCCACTGATCCCATACTACTCGATGTATGTGGGACATAGACACCCCAAAATGCCCAAGTTTTTATCAAATTATTTCAACAGAAAATCACAGATATGCACAAAGCAGATAACAGAAAGAGGGCAAGAAGTCTATAGGGTGTCAACCCAATGACAAGAGCTTGGCCTTGAAACCCCTAGATACATGGATGGATTCCCCATATCCATATGTAATATGACCAATGTGCCTCCCTATTGCCAAAAAAATAGAAAGAGGGAGAGACCGTGATAGCTAAAATCGCGAGTTGGGTAGTAGGATCGGCCATAATCACGATCTTGCAGGGCTAGGGCGAGTTTGTCCCAATGCATAATTGCAATCAGCATGCCAATTGTGGGATCGTGTGGGAACGCCATGAAACTCACAAAAATGTAGCGCTCCTATGTGTTTTCCGAGCTCACATCGAGCCGGGTCGTGGGGATCGTGTGGGAACGCCATGAAACTCACAAAAATGTAGCGCTCCTATGTGTTTTGCGAGCTCACATCGAGCCGGGTCGTGGGTCTGGAATTCGACCCGTTTCATCAATGAAATGCTTCGGGGGTAAAAAAATCTTAATTTTACCGCGTTTAAGGGTTAATTAAAAGTCACTTACATGCGTTTTAAACCCAAACGATAAGCTACGCAAGACTCTGTTTTCAAGCAGAGACTGTTTGTCTTCTCCACAAAGATGTCTTCTTCTCTACGCAAGCGAGCTTAGTTCCAAACAAAAATAAGACACCGTGAAGCGAGCTCTGTTCGATAAGAAACCAAATTCATCTTCTTAACGCACGTGAGCTCTGCTTCAGGCAAGCCTCTCTATCGCCAAACTTTTATCCTCTGTTTTCTTTCTTTCTTAGAAATATATTAAGCCTCTACCATTATCGATATGTCTAGGATCACTATTTTGTTTTTGTATATCCATATATCCATTTGCTATCCTCTCCTTTGTTCTATTATAAATATATTTTTAGTGCTTCTGTTTTATTAACTTCTTTCTAATTTTAGAGACAGATGGCTTCAAGTTCAACTCCTAATCATGTTGCTGGAGCCTCCAATGTTGCTGCTCCAACAACTGTGGGCAGAGTCATGAGAAGATACTGCCAAAAAACACTGCGGGTAATAAAACTGATGTTGGTTGGAAGTATGACATTTCTGTTGAAGGAAATGTTAGGAAACTCAAGTGCAAGTTTTGCGAAAAAATAGTTACTGAAAGTATTTCCCCAATGAAACAACATTTGGCGGGAACTCAGAAAGATGTTAGAGCATGTCATGTTGTTACCGAAGAAGAAAAGAAAGAAATGTTGATAAATGTTACTATTGCAACATAATGCTACCAACAAAGCAAAAAAACAAGAGGATGAGATTATAGAAGCTGGTGATTGAAGTTTATTAACTATATGTGGTATGTTTTGAAAAAATTTCACTTAGATGGTGTGTGTGTGTGTATATATGTTATTATTTTGTGTTACGATCCCTCTCCCACGAGCTACGATCCTATGAGCCTTCTCTGATCCCAGGTAGGATCTCGAGTTTGACTACCTTGGGCAAGACAAACAGGAATAAAGAACTCATGGTGATTCAATTCATTTGCATAAACCATTCTAATGATACAAAAGTTATGTTTTGCCATGTCAAGCATATAACAACATAATTGGACAAGCAATAGCAACTTGTTACATGATAAAAGTTGAAATGTAGCCTTAATTATATCTTAGAAAGTTATGAAATAAACAAAGTGCAGAGAAAGCAGCAAGCTAAGTGGCTCAAAATTCAAGTTTTCTAATTTCTTTGCATAACAGTGAATCAAATATTCCCTCTTAACAAACAAAGGATGAGACGAGCTAAAAGATTCTATCTCTACAAATCTAAGGATAAAAAAAACTTTGAAAGCATAGTCATACTCCCTCCAGTCTCATTTATAAGCAAAAAAGCACTTTTCAGGTTCATTGAGTAATTGATGTATCTGGTCTATAATATAGACCAAATACAGATGAACTTAGAAAGTGTTTTTTAGCTTATAAATGAGACCGGAGGGAGTACTCTCCAACAACATATAAGAAATTTGCATAAACCTCACAATGAAATTAGCTGCTTATAACTGCCAAAACTTAGAAAAACATTATAGGAAAAGCTCCAAAGTGAAAGCAGACGCGTGTTCACCAACAACCCAAGGTTTTTTTAATACCCACCATGATAAGCACCATTCCTAGAGTGCGGAATGGACTCAATAATTGATTCAGATAGAAGTGTCCTATTATTTGATTCAACAAGCTTAAGTTTTTGAAAATAAACATTTATGATCCATGTATCAGCAAAGAGACGAAATTACAGCTCAAGGTAAGGAATATCTACCTGAAGAGAAAGCAGACCTAATAAGGTCACCACACCAGCAGTATGAAAGAACATGCACATTGGCATTCAAATTTTCATTCTTAACAATTCTTTGAAAAAAGTCGGTGCAACCATCTTGAAGGATCAAACGTTCTCCAGCACGCTTAATATCTTCTAGATTTATACCCTTGAGAACCCCCGATTCAATAACCCTATTATTTGCCGCGTTTTCAAATTTTGAGAGTTGCTCTAATGCCATAGACAGTTCTTTATAATCAAAATATTCCACTGCAAATCACACAAGGTAAAAGCCAATTAACAAAATCTAAGCAAAACATATGTTCTTCCTAAGCCAGTTAAGACTATTGTAGAGAATGCTGAAAATCATCATACATATATTGGTAGGCATTATGCTTGCTATGCATTGCTCGTACTCCTCTGTATACTGTTTGGATAGAAAACCCCATGTATTCCTGAGGTCGGAAGACAACATTCGAACAATGTGATCTTCAGACTGATCAGACTTTGGTGCAATCACTATAGCAATTTCTGCCAAGATGGCAGATGAATCAACAACGGTGCATGTTAAATCGAAATCAGAAAAAATCATGAGATGATCTTCTGCAGGGTTATGTCCTCCAATCAAGGGTACTATAGTTGGCTGAAAGAGCGGCTGAGCAGTGAAGAAGTCTATTTCAAGCTTCAAGGCTTGGTAATAAAGCTTTTCAATAACATCAAGTTCTTCACCAGTCAATGAGACGCTCAATTTGTCAAGCAAATCTTCGGTTTGCAGAGCAGAAGCCTAAATAAAATATAAAAATAACTGAGAAGTTGGGGCACAAGAATGCCATGACTACATGTATATTTGAACAAAATTCAAAACGGTATCCAAGCAACCACAGGAACTATATGGTATGGCTCTACTGTCAACATGACAAACCTGGAAATCATCGGAGGAATAGTTGTCGATCCACTTGCTAAATGGGTGAGTAGTTTCGTTGGAGTCCAGAAGTTCCTTGAACTTTTTGCCAAGAAAGGCATAAAGCCTCATGCAAGGGCTCATGGCACTTAAAGTATACGCAGCAATTTTTGTTTTCTCAAATGGTGTTGCAAGTTTACCAGAACTTTTCAGCCCTTCAATCTTCCCAGAGGCAGTAGCCAACAGGAAGTCTGTATACTTTACTGTTGCAGAATTAATACTGTGCTCTTTGGCAAGGTCCAATCCCCATTCCTACACACCATTAGCATAAAACCATAATAATATAGGCTGTATAGATGAAAAGGGGGATGAAAAGGGGGAAAATTACAATAATGTAAAGTATGTATTGACAGTTCGAGATGAGATGCATTTTGTTTATTTACCTTTGAGGATTGATATAGTCTTAAAAACAACAACAACAACAAGTGGGATTTAGGCAAAACACATTTTTCCTCTCCATATAAATAATCTATAAGTGCTCTACTCTTTCACATGTTCCAGAGGAATGGATGTTCCTCAGGGTCATAATCCAACCACATAAAGTGATAAAACTTCATAGTATGCATACAAATCGTTCAAGTTTTTCAAACATTGAAAAGGGGTCCAAAATAAGCATTTAGCATAGGTTATCTCCTCTGCTATTTATATACAAGTTATACAACCCTTATTAAGCTTGGAAAACCCAAAACGACCATTATTTTGAAACTTTTCACTTTTGCTTAAACGGCCATATTTTTGATACGGAAGGAGTATTTTGGACCCATCCCATTCACAAGTAGAAAATTCTGACAACGGCATTCCTACCCTTGAATACATCATAATTCTAGTCATGATTCACAAGTATAAATTATAATAGAATATATAAAAGCCTCCTCGAATTCAGGCCTACGTTACAAGGGAAAATGTTTCACCTGTACCAGCGAGTCATGCATCTTCAGCTCCTCTAAAACTGCCTTCCTCAACTCAGAGAGTCCAAGTTTGGCATCATCGTCGTCAGCACACTCTTCAGCCAACTCATACCTATGAAATTACCAAAATTCAAAGAAGAAACTCAAACAACTAAATTACAAGCCATAATAATCTATTAATAGTTTTTTCCTTTGAGAAGACAGAAAAAGGAGATTGGGGGAGAGGGGTATGTCTTGCACAGTATTCTAGATTTCAAAGACCAAAACTCACCTCAAGCAATGCATTATACAATATCACCAAATAATCTAACTCTCCAGTTTTGGTTGCTGAGAAAACTGACAAACATAAGAAGAAAAATAACATAAAATAAAATAAAATTTCAAACACATGAATTAGTTGCACTCACTTCCAAAAATCAAAAACTTAGTTGCACCTACTTACTTTCAAATCACATGAATTCAGTCAAGAGAACATTTCATTCTCTATATAGCTGTCTACTCTACTGAGATCAAAAATTCTAATATCTACCCAGCTGTCTAGTGAGATCAAAAATTAAAATCAAAATTCAATAATCTACTGCTTTATTTCTCTACTCGCTTTTTACAAACTTTCTCAGCAACCAAAACTTGAAGAAAACATTACTTTTAGGGTTAAGTAAACATAAGATATAATAGTAATGCATGAAAGAGACTCACGCTTGAGCAAAAGCGCGAAGAAAATGGACATCTTGTGCGATGTAGTGGCGGAAGGAATCAATCTTCAAGTTACCAGAGGCCAAGGAGATTGTAAAAGGAGTGTACATGGCGAAAATGGATTCGCGATTGAACTTTATCCAGAAACGCCTCGCAAGTCCAGCTTCACTGTTGTTGTGGATGGCTGCCATCGGAATTCGGATTCTGGCTGACGATCTCGCACTCGGCGAGTGAGGAACGAGACGTAAACCTCGAAATGAGATTGAACGGATGATATTGGTACTCAGATTGAAGGTCAGAGGGGTTTTGATAGGGTTTCGGAGGAACCACCGCATGCGCGTAAAATAGAAATTACACAGACGGCGATGCCTCTCTTTCTCTCTCTATTACTCCGTCTTTGGCTGCCTGTTGTTTTGCAATCTACACAGAAAGAGAGAGAGAGGAGAAGGAGAGAGAAAGATACGAGGTGGAGTGCTGGCTGGTTTCTTCGCTTGTGGGCGGGCTATGATGGTGAGGGCTCTAGATTTGGGCCAAGCCTTGCATAAGGGCCCATTCTTATAACACACCCTTCACTACTCTCCCACACTCCCCTGCCTCTTCGCCAGTTCACCTTCCCACTCCCCCACTCTCTCAAACTCTGACATCTCACCCTCACTAACCACTTCGCGCCCGCCTCTCTTCTGTCGCACCATCAAACAATCATAGTGAGTGTTCCTTCTTCTTCGCGTTCTAAATTTTTTTTTGAATTTGTCTATCGTTCGGTACCTTAGCATCGAACACTTTCAGTACTTTGTTACCGTATGTAGCATTTGTGAACACATTCAAAAAAAATAATAGTCAGTGTTCCTTCTTCTTTGCGTTCTAGTTTTTTCCTGAATTTGTCTATCGTTCGGTACCTTAATATTGAACACTTTCAGTACTTTGTTACTATATGTAGCATTTGTGACACATTCAAAAAAAACTACCGATACTAAGATATCGAACGATTTCAGTATCTAAGTACCAGACGTGTTTTTCCTGCTTATTTAAAATTACAACACATGGTACCAAAGTACTGAGGTATTTCGGTACCAAGGTACCGTAATTGTTGTTTCGATTTTTTCCTTTTTTTCTTTTGAGTATTGTTTTGCCTTTTAACATTGTTTTTCACTACTTTGTTACAAGTATGGTCAAGACTAGGGGTGGTGGATCTTACAAGCCACAACCATGTGATGAGCCCCTGGTGCTTTGGTATGTCATAAGAGGACGCCTGGTCAAACCGAATCGATTCCCGAGGAGGAGGTACCATGTGAGGAGCAACATCATGCTCCTACTAACACTGAGCATGATGAGCATGCTTCTATTGCTGATACTGAGCATGCTACTACGGTTGGGCCTTCATCATCCAACTTGTATCCATACCCAAGCAATCCAAATGATAGATGGATTATTACCTGTTATGGAGGCCGTGTAGGTAGGGACATATGGGAGGGTCAAGTGAGTCAGTCATAGCTTATGTTTATTTTTATTATTAAGTTTTTTAATAGTTGAGTCTCACTAACGGAAACCACGACAGTGCAGGACCATGGGACGCTACGCATTGTATCCCACACTTAGACTAGGAATATGAATGAGTCATTTGACGAGATTCATATCAATGTGAAGCGCTTTGGCCTTCTCCCCCTTGTCTGCCTAGGGTACAAACAGGTGGACAAGGGCATTATTAATGCATTTATGGAGTGCTACAGTAAGACACCCTCATGTTCCACCTACTTATGGGAGAGATGACGATCACGTTGAACGATGTGTCTCAACTCTCCACATTCCCATTGTTCGCCAATTCTTCAACCCCAAGCTTAAGCGTGTGAAGAAGCAAGCTTTTACTATGTGAGGAATGTTGGTGAAAGTTGGTGTGAAAGAAAATGGGGGTAAGTGTGTATGTCTATAGCGGGTGAAGTATGGTTGGGTGTCCATATTGGCAGTTGATCAAAATTGTGGGCGATAAATCTGGATCGTCGAAATTCTATATGTTGAAGCACATTTATCACAACAAATGTCATCTACTCTTTTTCTGACACAAAGGATGGAGATTCCAATGACTCCATTAAAGTACTTTGACTGAATCTAGGTCGTTGATCAAGATTGTTGGTGAAATGTACAAATTTGATACCAAGGTACCAAATGTTTGAGGATGTGTATTTCATGATTAACACACTCGGTACCTTAATACTGGATAGATTCAATACCTTGGTGTCGAACATGTAGCATGCAAACAATTTTAACTAGCGTGTATCTTGATATCGTATTACTTTTGTATTATGGTATCATTTCTAGTGAAAGTGTGGGGAAAATTGACAAACAGAGTTGAATTTTTTTTTTGGGTATAGTTTAGGAGAGTCCGACTTATGATACTAAACAATTGTTTAGTAATTGTTACTAAATGAGCATTATAGTAATTTCATCATAAACGAAAAAATCCAATGACCACACCATAATTTATTGTGGCAAACATATACTAATCAGTGTTTTCATTTACCTGCTCACTCACCACACAAAAATAAATTGTGATTGTACTAACCGTTTGATTGTTGTATAATAGTTACCAAGAAAGAAACCATTGATTACAAGAATGGTTTCTTGGAGTACCTGAGAAAGAGAAAGCTAAAGATCACGAACTTGAGCAAGAAGTCATTGATATGGATCCTTGAAATCAAGGTCTTCAACAATAAGTTTTTCAAGAAACCATTGGTAGTCTTGTCAGCACGCAGAAACATCTTTTGCTACATCTTCTTGGTCATACATGCTTCAAATAGAAGGTTTAAAGAAACATATTTTGCTGTGACAATTTCTATTTATACTCATTATGATTTTAATTATTTTTCTTGTAATTTCAATTTGACATGTTGCATCATGTTTGATAGATTAAACATAATCCTTGAAATCATGCATGGGACATTTTTGATGTATTTGTGATTCAAATATTAATTAAATGTTACCACCTCAGCTATTTTCCACGTGAGGTGGGAATTGAACCTGATGGGAACTGTTTGTTTGGTTAGCTGACTTGCAGGAGGAGATGACATAACAATATATTTCAACTTAAAATGGTGAGGCTTGAAGATGTTATGAGGGCTGGCTGGGGTTAGAGAAGTTTAGTGCTTCAAATTGAGGTGCGGTTACCATGAACTAGTCTTGCTGCTAGAACTTGTTTTTTGTTTTGAAATCCTCAACAACAACTGTTATGTTCGTTTTAGGGGAAAATACGAAACACAAGCAAGCACGGTAGCGGCACCTATGGAAGCTTTTCTACTAGGTCCATGGTTCAAAGATCACTGGCTGCTGCTACCATGTGTGAACAATTGTCTCTCTGGTATCCTCCTTGTTTATTTGATATAATAATGTGCGAGAACTATAATTTTACTGATACTGATTAGTGTCATTTATAATATGTGCAACAGTACAAGGTATAGGCAATTGCAACATTGTTTATTTACATCAATCTCTGTTGTGAATTTCTAAATTAGTATCTGATTCTGTTTCGAAAAAAAGATATCTGGTTCTGTCTTAATTGCAGACAAACATAAAACCACCTCTGTGGTAAGCTGTTAAATATTAAGATGGTTGCATGATTAACTAGTTCATTACATTAAAAAATGATTTGATTCAGAACACATTTTTGAGAATTTTTAAACTTCCTAGCTCCTTCTGTAATATAATATAAGTCGCTGTGCATAATGAACTTTTGTTGCCACATATTCCGTGTCAATGACTCCATTCCTTGTTATACTCGGGGTGAAGTTCCTATCCTTCTAGATACATAATCTTATTCTAAGCTAAAACAATGTGCCAAGAAAACAAGATTAAACAAAAAGGATAGTTTCACGGAAAAAGGCTATTCTTTTCACTCCAGTCTCCAGCCTCGAACAGCAACTTGCACAAAGGAGTGATATGCATTGTGTCAAGTAAATTTGGTAAGTTGAATACAGTGACTTGTTTCTGACACAACCAAAGTCAACAATTCAGTATTCCGGGAAAACATCGAACTGATGAATGATACTTGATATCTCCATGGAGGTGTGTAAGAATACCGGGCAATCAATTCTACAACAAATATTCTCAATCTGGGCGGGGCAACAAAAAGCTAAAGCCAGAGTTTTCACGGATTAGTGGCGGAGGTTCTATATCTGAGATATCTATCGGTTCCCTTGACTTTGATATGTCGTCAACAGAAAACGGAATGCTGCAAAATAGATGCTTTCAAATGGTTAATGACTTAATGTTACATATACATATATTCAAGAGGATATATTGACAGCCACAAGCTGTCAAACTAGCACTGCTCTTTCATTTATGTGTCTTTGGATTAGGTTATCTTGCAACCGGAAAAGGTTTTATTTGGCAGTTTTCAGAGGGTTTTATTTTGAAAATAAACTTCACGGAAAAGGTCTTTCCCCGTGAATGTAAATTTAGCCAAATGAATGTGGTTATAGTACATAGCAACGTGGCAAATTTTTCTATACTCTTGTGTGTGTGTTATTCTGGAATGAGAGCATGAGGATGAAACATAATTCACCCAGTTATTGCACTGCCAACATTTAGAGTCAAGTTCCTTAGATATACTGTGAACTGATGCCAAGAAGTTGACTTTTGAGAAGTTGAAGTCAGGGATCATGGCTTTCAGAATAGCCCAAAACCTCGGGGCTGCCAAGAGCACATTTCAGCTATTATTTTTATTTTGTACAAAAGTGTCAAGTATCATATCTGAAACTAATTATTAAGAATTTGGTAAAAACACCAATAATATGCGAGTAGAACCAACTTTTGGTAAGTGTCTAAATAAACAAGAGGAAAGCCTTAACAATTATCGAATGGGCCAATGATATCAGGCTTACCTTGAATCATCATCCAGCAAGAAAGAGTTACTAACTGCATTATTTGAATCTTCAGTCATTAACACTCTCATATTGGATATGACCTAGAAAAAAACATTGCCGGGAAAGCTCAACACCAGTTTTTCTGTATGTCCTATATTTGATTTTATCATACTGCTCTCTCAAATATATGACTTTAAACATGGTTTAATTAAAGATTTTTCTATAAGAACTTACATCAGGGGATACACTGTGTGTTCCATATTTGTCATCCCAGTACATGGTGCTAATCCGATATAGCTGCTGAATACTAAGGACCTGTGCATAGAGAACTAAGACTGGTAACTATTCTGTTAAGTGAGTATTCAATGATGAGAAATTTCTTTCACTTACTGGGCACAAGTCATGGCTTATTTCATCCAGCGTTTTTTTTGGTTTCTGATGAATGACCTAAATAAAGGTAAGGAAAAATTAGTTTACCATATTTTCCCATCTCTGACCATTAGAAGGAAAAAAATCGCAGTTAAGACTTAGGACAGAAGAGAATGGAAAATTAGTTATAGATGGTTAGAGAAAAATTAGCCAGTTAGTTAGAAGGGATTAGTTAGAAAAATACATCAAGGGGTGTTAAGGCAGAGGTATACAGATTTCTTACCATTGAAAAACCTGATCAAATGCTCTGTTGTAAGGGGAAACCCCTAATAAATAATTGTTTCTAATAATCTAAATTATTAAATAAATTGTTCCTAATCTATGTTTTTACCATTTTTATATTCCTCTCTAGGTTTTCCTAACATGTGCAAGACGGTATGTAGCCAAGAATAAAAATACCAGAAATCCAATAGCTTGTCGAATATGTTTGAGCTCATCCCAGGCTGAACCTGCGTACTGCATTTTGTTTATTTTGGAGAAAGGAGGAGGAAGGGTTAGTATCCATCTATTAAAAGAACTGCAGATAACAACAGCAGTGTTAAGTTCATGCACCTCATCTGTTGCCTTAAAACACCAATCTTCTAATTCTGCCAAACCAGCTTTGACATATTCTCCATTACTAAATGAGCAGCACTCCCGTCTTAAAAGAAGACTGAATACAAAAATGGATACATGGGGTGATGAAAAGTGAGGATCGGATTTATAGAACATAAAACACACCCTAAAACCGGAAATTAGAAGTGCAGAATTAACTAACCTATTGAATAATTGTACATTGATGAAAGAAAAAATTTGTGTGAACACCTTACGAACCAAAAATGGGGGAACCTGCCAAAATAAGGTATTAGTGGGAGAAATCAGAACATGGCATGATAGGGAGCTTGGTTAGAATATTTTAGATGTAGAATTTAAATTAGTTAGGCTTTTACTTTAGTTGTTCTAATTGGGCTTTTACCCTTTTTTTTTTGGGGCAAACAACGGGGGCAAAGCCCCAGGGCTTTTTATTTCTATTATCACTATATGTAGTCTCTTTTAGAATTGAGACATTTTCTAATCAACCCAATCAATGAAAAGTCATTTAATTTCTTTATCTCATCTCCTTTTACTATATGTAGTCTCTTTTAGAATTGAGACATTTTCTAATCAACCCAATCAATGGCAACGCTACATAAATGAAAACATAACAACTTGCCAAACAAAGGGAAATAAATCAATGTAAGAAGAATATAATACTTAAACCTCACTAAGGTTGGAGAAAATTATGTAGACCATCCTACTTGTTCTTAAATTAATATAAACCTAGCTTTTTTAATAACATAAATCCTTAAAATTTAAAACCAAAAATAAAACTGTAGAAATAATAAGGGATTTCATGTATCTTTATCATATGTCAAGAGTAAGTATAATTAATTTATTATAATCAAATACCCAATAGGAGAGACTCAAATATATGCTAGGAAGAAAAACCATAGAAAGGTGTTAGGAAGTTCTACTAACATGATTTGCTTTCAAAGTGTTTAAAAATATTCCTAGGCTCTTCACTATCCCCTGCCAGTGAGCAATCAAAGCGCGCTGGGCATCAGTGCTTGCAACAGAACGTGATGATCCCTTAACCAAGCTTGCTCTGGATGTTCTTGGTGCCTATCTCGCCACACAAAAAGAGTATGTTTCAAATGAGTCAATTTCAAGGGAAACGTATCAAATGGGGAAAAAATGATTCTTAAAATTGGGCTTAAGCCCAACTCAACCTCACAAAACCGGCTTGTAAAGTGAGGAGTTCCCTAGTTTTTTAAACAATTCTTTGGCCACATATCTAGGCGATATGAGACTAAACACACCCGTCATTCCCAGTAGAATTAAGGTGTTGAAGCTGCAATGAAGGCAGCCCAAAATTGCCGCAATAAAGGCGGCTAGAGGCAACCCAATAAAGGTGGCTAGGGGCAACCTCAATTAAGGTGGATTCTCTAACAATGATTATTTATGCAAGCATGTGCCCCAGATCAGCTCATAGGAGCTTTACTAGAGAGTAATGAAGAAAATACCATACCTGGATGCATAATCCAAGCAAGGGAGAAATTTCTTTCTTCAAGTTATCACGGATCATTCCATATATCTTTTCCACATATGCTGTAAGCTGCTGTTTGAAAAGCAGAGCTGGGTACTTGGCTTCAACTTGTCTCAACGTATCTACTCCTCTGCTTGTGCTACCATTGATTAGGGAAAGATTGACTCCAGCTGGACTTCCACGAAAACTCTGTAAAAATTGAGTATGCTTATCTGAAAAAATGAAAGCTTTTCAACACCGATTAATCTATTCAAACCAAAACCTATGTTTACCTGAGTCATCCTTCCAAACAGAGTTGCTGATGAAGAACGACGGTGGCGTTGTGGAACCATCCCAGCAGCACCACTCGCTTTGAGTGTGTGCTGGAGTAACAAGAGAAGTGTAGAGGCATTGGATAACCAATAAGCCAAGACATCATTGTTATCCTGGGTCTGAAGTTCAAATGGAAATATCAGTGATTTGAAAGCAATATGTTGGGACAGAGGACCAACTAAAAGAAAGCATTAGCATAAGCAAGAGTGCTTTTCATACCTCAATTGCATGGCCAATAGTTTGGATGATACGATCAAAAACACTAGTACGCTCAACTTCAAATGATCTCCAATGCAAGAGGCATTTGTATATGATACAGGCGGCAATTGGTCTATTCCCAGAAAAGCCTAGATGTTGTGCAATACATCTAATGAGCAACTCTTGGTTCTCCTGTTGTTTCTCATTTAGTGACTTCTGTGGTCTATCGTCCACTTCAGAGGATTCTCTAATGATCATTGATGGGCTATGCAGTTCCTGATAACCCATTAGGTGACCAAGAAAAAAGTAAAATTCACAGAGAAATACCCAAACCAATGACACTCAATTTAAAATAGGTTTAGTTACCAAATGAGTCTTCGCCTCCATTCCAATATGACCACTTTCAGCAGCTCTCTACCAACAGAGACATGAAAAAAAATTAAACCAATGTCAAGCTTTATATTGTTTTCATGCACATAATATTCAGTATGAGGAGTACCTGGATGATTGATCTAGAGCGTCCTGGAAGGAACTTATTAGGTGCCATGGACACAGCTTGTTGACGCAGAACCTGATTCTCTTGTTCTAAATTAGTTATCTTCTCTTCTAGCCTGATAATAGAATTATGAGATGTCATTCATTCAAGAAAAAGAAAATCTCCACAGCAAGAAATTTGGAAATCGGGAATTTAAACCCTTCATTTAATATTCCCAGAGGAAGTCATCATTGATTCTCATGAGAAGACAACTAATCATGGCTTTTTGTGCATTATATATATATATACCTGGTTAATGATTCTTGGAGCTGACGAACTTTCTTCTCAGTGTCTTCTAATTTTTTACCTCTTTCTTCACTACAAACTTGGGCTTCAGTATATTTTCTTTCGAAGTCATTGGCTTTCTGTTTCTCTGACTCGAGTGAAGTCTGTGAAGATAAAGCCAAGAAAATATCACTTACGATGATATCATCATGACATACTGCTGACAAAAGCTTAGGTATATCACCACCATAAGCTTAAGAGGAAATTGCACTCCTTGCTCACTTTTGTGATAAACTAATTCAAAGGCGTGTTCAAAAACTAAAACATTTTACTTCAATCATTTATGCATTCTTTATAACCTGTCAAATTAAATTATACAATTCATGTGCCTCCACCTAGCCACTTAGATTTTGAAATGATTTGTTCCTAACATGCTGACATGGTATGAAAGTCTTCATGATGGTCAAGAGTTCAATCTTGATCCTTGCCATCCTCACTCTTCATTTGTATTAATAAATTAATAACCAAGATAAGCTTCAGGCTTTCAGCCTGAGGAAAAGTGAACTTGCATATTGTCCATAATTCAAGCCCAAAGAGCTTTCTGTCCAGGAAGGACTGATTGAACTCAACCCATCGTATTACTGAGGTCTATGAAAGAAGGAGAAATAGGGGCGATGCACAGAATCAGAACTGGGAAAAAGAAAGTAAGTAACTCTGGAGTTGGAGGGTGTGAATAGTGGGAGGGGCGAAAAGAGGTGTGGGTGTAATTGGGTATTGACTTATTGAGGGAGAGAATAGGAGAGTGAAGGGCAGGCCTATGGGAGGAGACTAGGCCTCTGGAATTGCCTAGGCTATCATTTTTTTTTTTTTGCATTTTCATTTTTTACTTCTGATATCATCTGATAGTACAGATGTGATATTTCCCTTTCAGTACCATAATACAAATACATTCATATTACAGTTTCTGGGGACATTACCAGACAACAATTGGCATTAACTATACTTTTCATCAGTTATGAAACCGTGATTTAATTGCAGTACTCCCTCTGGTCCACAATATAAGAGAAAAAACACAACATTACACAAACCAATGAATGACATTGAAATTATATCATTTAATAAGGCTAAAAAAGTTTATCTACTTTCCAATATTGCCCTTTACATTAAATGATAATTTACATTCCTAATTAATGACATCATTTTTAACTACACCACTTAAAAAGGGGTAATTTTGAGATAGATCATTTAATGCACTTTAAAAAATGTTTTATTTCTTATATTGTGGACCACCAAAACTCAATATTTTTCTCTTATACTGTGGACCGGAGGAGGGAGTATTTATTTAGAGAATTGTTACAATATAATGTAAATAAGTGGTTATGGTTTAATAGAAATATGTAAATATAGAAAATGTGGTAGCTTTAATATTTTTTTATTTATTACAATAGAAAAGACATTTGTACACCTGAAAAAGTCGACACCTACAACGCCTGGTTAATAATGTTCAAAATCATGGTTAATGCGTATTGAATTTGGTTAAGGATACACCAAGATTAGGTAATTCATTAAGTATCCACCGAGCTTCATTAACCACCGTTTTAGCACACTATTAACCAAGTTTTCTGTCAACGAAGCTCAGTGGATAGTTAATAAGTTACTAAATCTTACGTCACTAACTAGGGTTGCAGTTGTAAAATTTACAGGTGTACATATATCATTTCTGTTATTACAATGCATTATATTAACAGAAGCATTATATACATATAGAGATGCATCCTTGAAATAAGGTTCACCAAACAGAAAAGTATGTCTAACTTTACCTGAAGATTTTCAACTTCCATTCTTAGTGTCTCGATCTTCTGTGTATCTTCAACAACAACCTTCGTTTCTTTAATGACAGGAGGTGCTTCTTCAATAGCTTTCTTTGCATTCTCTCGCTCCTTGAGGAGCAGAGCATTAGTTTCATCAACTTTGCTCTGCATCTCCTGCAACGAATTCTGTAGTTTCGCTATCTCCTGTGCTTTCGATTCTTCTAGATTGGTCTGCACATGATTCCAGAGGTTTACTTTAGGTTTCCCCATTGAAAGGATAATTGGTAACTTACAGGGATTGGCCTTTTACCCTTTTTTTATGGTTTAAATATGTTTTGGTTCCCATAATATATCTGGCTTTTTGTTTTGGTCCCTGATTTTTTTCTTTCACAGTAGTCTCTGTAAAAAAATGTTTCATTTGGTCTTTGTTGTTTTATTATAGTCCCTGTAATACACTTTTTTTCCGTCTTAGTCCTGGTAATATACCTTTTTTCATGTTAGTCCATGTAATATACTATCATAAAGGGACTAATTGAACACTACCTAAAATTTTATGGGGGCTAAAACAAAATACAATATAGGGGATAAAACAAAACAAGGGCTAAAATGAAATGCATTAATTTTTCTTAGAACAATTCGAAGCAAAGAAAAAATTCAAGGACCAAAACAAAAGTTGGGTACAGCACACGCACCAAAAACATATTAAAACCTAATTTTGTGCTTTGTGCAAAAATGTTTCACAGTGCACAATTATGTAATGTAATAGATCAGAACAACAACATACTTCCAAGTTTATCTATCTACAAAACTTGTGTCTCACCCTTAAACCTTTTTCTAGTTGGAGACGCCAGGTGAGTTCCTCAATCCGTTTTTCAAGCTTATTCTTTGCTTCTTGAAGTGCCCCAGTTTCTCTTGCAGCCTAAAAAAATGGAAACAGATGTTAACTTAGATGAGATAAAATAAAAAAGATATAATGAAACGGGGAAACTAAATGAAATTAAGGTTTATGCCACTTAAATATTACAAAATGAGTCATGAATAAGCAGCTTAATCAGTTAGAAAAATGTGGGGTTAGTTTTAGATTTGATCCTTCATAAAACCACCAAAGAAAAGAAAGAGATCAGGGGACAGAGAACTATTGCATGACTCTGAATACAGGATCAATACAAATGAAATAATCATTTTTGTAAATCTCTCCAGGGTTTTTAATTTTTTATCTGCATCACTTCTATCTATCACAGTCAAGATCTGACAATGGATTAAGAAATCTAGATTGAAAACAGAAAGAGAACTAAACTTTGGCTTCTGTAATCACGTGAAAATTTAAAGCCATTTTCAACTTTTCAGACCACAAGACTATTTTTATTTTCTTATATTGTTTTTGCCTTCACAAAGATAATGACGACAATGAAACAAAAACTAGGAATGGAGTGTGTATATAATTTATGATATGAGCATAATCTTACAATAAAAAAAAATCATCAGATAGCATCTTTTACCTAGTGTGCCTCAAGTTATGCATGTTGAATGCAATACATATTTAGTCATAGACTTCTGAAGGTTCTACTTAATGTATAAATCATGGTAAACATAGAAAGATACCATTTTCAGCTTCTTAAGTTCTCTCCTGGCTACACGCCCCCTCCATCTGCATTGTGAAACTATTGCCCCTTTTTTTAGTCTCTTATAATATACTGCAGCTTTGTGGCACTGCCACCGAGCCTGCAAATTTTTTGGGAGAAAGAATTTAAAATATTGAACATTAATGACCCTGGTAGTCATATATAATCAAAATCAATATAGTTCTTAACCAAAACCTGAATAATGATGGAAGCTTTAGTCTGTTTCCTAAGCCTGAACTCCTTGCGAGCAGCAATTGCCCTTAACGCAGTTTGCAATATTAATGCTGCCACATGAAGTTCTTTATAAGCCTTCCTAGCTTCATATCTGCGTATATTCTTTTGAATTTTCTTAGCAGCAGCCTCCTTTCTAATTTTCTCGTAGAGTTTGCATGCAAGTCTTCCTACAAAAAATGTACTGTATATATTAAAATATGTAGAGAAAGGAGAGTGATTGAGCTTATGAGGCCTCCTACTGCCTGCTGCTTTGAGATACATTGTTCTGATTATGGATGCCCATACTTGCAAAAATACAATTACATCTATCCTAACAAATGAATTAAGGTATTTCACCTCTCCACCGGGACTGTACATATATGGCCTTCTTTCGCAATGCTAGATAATGTTTCCGAGCTTGATGGGTTCTTATGCGTCGTTGGATAACTTTTGCTGCATTACCAAGTACTTGAGCTCTCCGAGCATCTAGTTCAGCCATTTGACCTGCTCTCAAGAATACCTTTGTTTTTCCAATCTACAACATTTGAAAGGCAGTCAAACCAATTTTTTGACCATGTGTGTAGGAAACAAATGTTATACACAGATGCATGTTATAAGACTAAACAAGACCCCTGTTGATATTAGATACTTAAATCTGAAAAAGGTCTTATAAATGAATGGACAATGTGCTCGAGTTATATTTTCTGCTAAGGCCTTAAGATCTTTATTATAGAAAGTATGGAGAGAACACAAAAACAGCAACTATTTTGGTGAAACATTTCAAATTACCTGATATCCTTTAAGCCCCATCTTTTCCAGAATCTTTTGGCAAGCAGTCTTTTCATCACGGCTGCTCATAGGTGAAATAACTTTACAAATTAGCAGTATGCCCAAGTTTGGTCCAAAATATTTGAACACATCAAATCAAAACTTGCTTCCTCCAAGGCATAGAAGATAAGAGTGCTTACTTTGCTTCAATGGCCTCTGGGGCAAGAAGGCCAAATCTGTTTACAAATTCAAAGAAAGCGCGGCGAGTAGGGTAGCCAGCACAACTGATTCTGATAGCCTCCAACACACCCTGTAAGGGCAAGCGTTAGGGACATCTGAAGACAGGTTGAAGACTCAAAGAAACCATCGATATACTTTTGTATGAACCTTCATTCAATGAATGAAATATAGTAATTAGGAAGAACATAAAAGTATACTCACACCGCAACGAAGTTGCTGCATAATGTTGACATTCTCGAATATTGCAGGCTTGAGGAGGTTGTTTGGTTTCACACATCTAATGTAGTGGGGTTCAGTAGAATTTAATGTCTCCATTAGTTGCTGTAGTTGTAGCTGCACCATTCAGAATTACTTTGTTAGCTTTCTTATAATAAAAATGCCGATAATTTTTTGTGAACAAGAGCTTGTTTGTAATTTGTTAGTTGAGGCAAACTCCACAACCATGGCAGTGAAGATTAGGATAAAAAAAGATACCTTAAAACGAGCACCTATTGAAGAAAATTTGGAAGATTTTGATGTCTCTTCCGGAAGTGGTGGAAAAAGGCCAGATACAAAAGGACATTTTGAAGCACTCAATAAATCCTGATGTTCAGGAACCACATAATCCTTGTTTTTGTCTAAAAATTGGTCAGACATGTATGTCACCTACAGATTTATGAGGGTAAAAATGAATAACAAATAAATTTCTGCAGCAGCCAATTTGATGAGAGCTAGTCATACCTCCCCTGCATAATGAGCAATGGTGAAATTTGTTCGAGACAATTTTGGCTTAATAAAGCGCTTGTTTTTGTTAAATGTTTGATAAAGCTTGTTTGCAAATGTTTCATGTGTTGACTTTGGAAACATGCTGAAAGACAAAAAAGAACAAAGGAAGTAGTAAAATAATCTAGCAAGCACTTAAAAGGAAGTAGTATATGGAGAGTAACAGTATTTTACCAAGCTTCATCAAGGAGAGCAATGATTCCTCCGGGTTTCTGCAAAAGTAAAATCAAGGTAAAAGAATAGTAAAAGGGG
Source organism: Oxytropis ochrocephala (assembly GCA_020916435.1). Lineage (NCBI taxonomy): Eukaryota > Viridiplantae > Streptophyta > Magnoliopsida > Fabales > Fabaceae > Oxytropis > Oxytropis ochrocephala. The sequence continues at coordinate 21,735,946 of CM037090.1, read as the reverse complement.
GGAGAACAAAAGAGAAGGAAAAGCCTAATTATGCATTGTATTAGGCAATAAAATAAGCCCAAAATAATAACCCAGTGGAAGACTACTCGGATATATAGCATCCTTAACTGTAAATGCATACTCGATTGGGATAGATATGAAGCACGTTCTTCAGATATTGTTTAGGATTTGATAGACTTGTATTGATGTATATAATGTATTCATTCCTAGCTTCCTTAATTGGTTAATTCTAATCCCTAAGCTTTAGTTATTGATTCAGCTAACCTCGTGTATAATAATTGTACATATTATTCATTATTCAACACAAAATTATCATTGTCTGGTGCAAAAGTCTCCCTATCACTGTCACCACTAAGTGGTTTCTAACTGCATGAAAATAAACCAGAATGACCCTCTACCTAGTCCCATACATCCTTTATTACAATATAAAAAACAGCCTATTGTTTTAGATTGTGATAGAATTGGTTTTAAAAAAAGTTTAAAAGAATTGATTTGTGTTTGGTAATGACATTTTAAATGTGGGTTCAAAAGAATTGATTTCATTTGGATGATAAAAGTAGAATTACTTTTGATGCACACCTAGAATTGATTTTATTCAACGGAAAAGCTAGGAGTTCTTGCTTCCATTAGAATCAATTCTAGCCACTACGGAAGCAATTTTTTTCACCAAAATTTTGGTACCCAAACACCATAATATTAGTTTTCAATTCTTTTGACCTTGTTTTTTCTCCTAGAATTGATTCTAGGCCATCTAGAATCTTAACCAAACATACTTTGTCCCACTTTTCCTTTCTTTTTCTTTCTCTCTCATACACTCTCCAAATCTTGGGCTTATCATGCCCTAAGCCCACTAATACACACAAGGCTTATCATTGGTCCTTTCTTGTTTGAATGTCAGCTGTCCAAGGCAACATGCTGCCGTCCAGTTCGGGTCGTCAGCCCTTCCCGGGTTCGTTTGAGACCATTCTCAGCTAGCGAGCTTCTCATTAGAGGTGTGTTCCAGTTCCATTTTGGTGTTGTTTGGTTTCGTCACTGTTGCTCTAACTTATTGTTTTCTAGCTAGTTCATTATGGAAAAGACTCCTAAAATTGAACCAATGGCTGAATCTTCAAAAAAGGGTTTGATCTCTTTTGCCTTTTCAGACTCGTCCACTGTCATCAATGAAAATTTGAATGGAAAAAATACTTGGACTTCTATACTTCTATTGAGATGTGGTATTTAGGCCAAAGTATCCTGGATCATCTTACTAAAAGGCTTCAAATAGTGATGTTGGGGAAGGAGGTTTACGATAGAAAGCTGATTATGAACTTGTATCCTTATAATGACATTCAGTTGGTCCCATATTGTGGTGCAGTTTTGTCCATATAAGACATGTAATGATGTTTGGAAAAGGCTTGGAACATTTATGCTAATAATATCCAGAGATTGTAGAAGTTTGTTCATAGTTTTGGAACCATTTCAGATGACTAATCGTGATTTTCATTTTAATGTGATTTGAGCTCAAACCATCATTGTTGATGAACTCAAACTAACGTTGGTATTTGACAATCTTCAATAGGTTTGAGCAAGCTCGATAATATGTTTATGATTTTTATCCGTCACAATCTCCATAAGGCCTATGGATCTGTATAGGACCATACTCTAACAAATCCCAGCATTCCTACAGTGAAAGAGTTGATCGATTGTCTAATTCAAATTCCTTCACTAGGTAGGTGTTGATTCCCAAATAGCACCTAACCTAAGTCATCTACCTTTATCTCTGTTGGAAGTCTCACATTGTATAGTGACATAGCTTAATTAGTGGTTATAAGTGGGGGAAACCCTCATCCCATGAATTAGCTTTTGGGGTTTAGTTAGGCCTAAACCCAATTTTTCACATGGCATCAAAGCTGTCTTAGATCCATTGCTAGGCCACCCAATATCGAGCTACTCGTCTCACGCTCCAAATGTTCAGTCCTAAGTGTGAGGGAGAGTGTTGGAAGTTCCACATGGGATAGTGACATGACCTGATTAGTGGTTATTAATGGGGTGCAACCCACACACACCCCATGAGCTAGCTTTTTGGGTTGAGCTAGGCTAAAACCCAAATTCTAAGAATATTAATTCCAGTGCTCGTGGAGGCCAACTCCAAATGAATTAAGTAATCTCAATGCCTAAAAGAAAATGAAATGGAGAAAGAAAACCTTTTCAATAAGGTCCAGAACATCTTGGTTGTCAACAAATTCAATGTAGCTCCAATTAATCTGCTCCTTTGTATATTCTTCTTGTTCCATTTTGAACACGTGCTGAAATTTCGTTATCAAGATTCAAAACCATATTAAATATGGAAATGAAAAAGGAATTTGAAGTGCATAATTCAGTTTGAAAATTTGCCTGGTTGAAATGCTGCTGCAACTTCTCATTTGTGAAATTAATGCAGAACTGCTCAAAACTGCAGAGCACGACAAACTGAAAATAAGTTGCAAAAGAATGAAATTTGTAAACAAGCATAGGTGGTTGCTTTCAATATTGTCAGTAATGCAAGCTTGTGGAATTACAGGTACAGAGAGAAATATTTATACTTCTAAACTATTATATTACCTGTTCAATTTAAAGCTTTCAAAACCATAGATATCAAGGACCCCAATCAAAGATTTAGAATTGGGGTCTTGTCCGATTGAATTATTAATCTTGTCCACCAGCCTGTTACAGCACACACAAATGCACCGGGAATCAAAACCAGAATTGTGTCCTTAACTTCAGCACTTTTTGTACTAATTAGACATTATAGAGGTCTAAATATGGATTTGTTTCCATTTTCAGTACCCTACCAGTCAAATAGCCGAGAATAAATTGTTTTTGCCAACCCATCTCTACTGACTGTTGCACTCTGTGGGTCAAGGCTCCGTTTTATAACTTCTTCAGGGGTGATCATGACACGCTTACATAGTGCATCCTCCAAACCATCAGAATCACACCTGATCAAATGTTGAAAATCATATTGAAAGGCAGTTGAATATCATGTGGTCAGAAGTGATAATACAAAAGCATCCATACATTAGAAGCTCGGCAACTGTTTTCAGGTGGAATTTGGCTTGGTCATCTTTTGGAATTGACGAGTCAACTTCCTTTCCTTTGCCAAAATCAATATTACCAATATGAAGAATTGCAGCAACAACTCTAAAAATGGCTTCCTGAAATAAAGAAAATCCATGAAAGTGGAAAGATAGAAAGCGAACATGCTCTATTGTAGAAAGAACAGAGCGAAATTCATGCTTGTGAAAAAATACCTGCTCTTTTTGGCTTATTCCAACAATATCCATGGCTCTACGGGTGGCAAGATACTCACGAGCATCACTGATATCAGCCAGTTCGTAGCATTTTGATTGATTGAGGTAGTGAAACGATTTAGGATTTCCTAATTTGTATTTCTCAACTTCCTGTCAGTAGAATTTGTGATGAGTTTATATAATTGAATAAGTCAACAATAGTAGATTGCAGACAGAAATCCACCTCCTGAGGTGCAGCACAAAGAAGATAAAAGCAGTGGTAGTTTCGTTCAGGATCACTAATTTGGCAAACCCGAGATCTCTCTAGAAGGTATGTTCGGATTGCTGCTCCTGATATTCTTCCACTTTTATCAAATTGGATCTCAACAAATTTACCAAAACGACTGCACCATTAACACAAGGAGAATTTGAAACAAACTCTTTGGCAATGGCTTAGATGTTAAGTATAATGTAACGATTTATCTTAGCAAAAACATTTCCTTTCTGGAAAGAAAATTTGATGAAAAGTCACCATTCTAACTGTCCATATTAACTTCAAAATGCCTTTGTGGCAATATGACGGGGTACTAAGGGAATAAATGAAAAAACTAAAGAGAAATCCTTTACTTCCAACATGTAAGAAAGACTTACCTAGAATTGTTATTCCTGACAGTTTTAGCATTGCCAAATGCTTCCAAAACTGGATTTGACTGCATTCAAGTCAATTAATTTAAAAGTTTCAAATGTTTTCATACTAAAAGAAAATAAAATAGAATGCTATTCGTAATCATACTTCAAGAACTTGTTGTTCAACTGTTCTTCCTTCAGTAGCAGCTCTACCGCCTAAGAAAGCTAGGTATTGCATAAGCATTTTTGTAGTTTCAGTTTTACCAGCTCCACTTTCCCCACTGACCAGAATAGAATTGCTTTTTCCTTCATTAATCATCGCCCTAATATTAATAAAACCATCAATTAATATTTGCTTCAATGATCGAAATGAGACAGGATCACAGTAAGAAATTTAGGATGACCTGTATGCAACATCAGCTACTGCAAATACATGAGGGCTTAATTCACCAAATGGTGCTCCCTTGTATTGTTGCATCATGTGGGCACCATAAATATGAGGCAGCCTTTGGAATGGATTTATTGCAATCAGAATATTTCCAGTATAAGTCTGCCACAGCAATGAAGAGTATAGGTAATAACTTAGACACTAATAAACTTTGATGGGTCTCGTGACAAAAGGAAAGAAAACCCTTACATATATTTCATTCAATTCATATCTAATTTTTAAGTTCTGCAGGACTCCAGGCTCATGCAAATAGGACAGTTTAGTCATATCATCCACTCCTCCTGGAGAAGCTTCCATATCCTTCGGAAATATTTGTGATAAATTTGCAACAACCTTGAAATAGACAAAATAGAAATACAGGTAACAGCTCAGAAGTCATCTTTGGCTTGATACGATACTTTGCACATTTTGCACTTAGAAATACAAGCATAAGAAAGAACAAGACCTGCACCAAGCAATGAAGAAAAATGCCTCTAGAAGTAATGAAATAATAATCATTTTCCTACGGTTGAGTTCAGTTAGCAAAGAAAGGGAAGGAATACAAGAGACAAAGATTGCGATAAATTTGTTAAAATACTCCAATAATTTTGACAGTAGATTCACAGGATGTTAAACATTGTTAATTATTTTTCCATGGGAAGGTCAACAATGAAAGAAAAAACGACTGTTATGCTCGTCTGCCGTAAATACTATAAAATAATTTGTCAAAAAAAGAAATACTATAAAATAATTTGTCAAAAAAAGAAATACTATAAAATAAGGAAACTTGTTGCGGGCAGTCTACAAACCTTTTTTCCATTGGTAGTTTCAATTTCAGCATCCTTTCCATTGATTTTTAATACCTGCCCATCAATCCAGGCTACCTCTGGGTCTTCAATCCAGACATGAGAACCCACAATAATATTCACTGGAGTCCCCTGCAGATGGAGATGTGGAATCATCATTTTTTTATTAGAATAATCTACGTGGGATCTTACTTAAGTTCTAAATACTGATTCTTTAAATCATCTTCTCAGCAAGAAAAGCTAGCAAAAAGTTCACATATGCTTGTCCTATGATGGATGTCTTGAAAGATCTATAAATTCTAAGTAAACTAATGTCTTGAAAGATCTATAAATTCTAAGTAAACTAAAATATGTCTTGTATTTTCTTCCTTCAAATTATAAAGAACCCGTGATGCTAATGTCCTAACAAAATATATCAATCTTCTACCATAATTCCCACGAATAGTATAGCGGCTAGCCTAATAACCAACTGAATACTGCATTGCAGAAAAGTCGTGTTTTATCACAAGTTGTCTCTCAATTCATCCTTTTGTGTACTAAAGGGGAGACAATTTGAGTTTTTCAATCTTGAAAAAACAGCAAAAACTCATGTACTACGACAGCAGATCAGAATCTACAAGTCTAACAATGCTATTCAGAAGTGGAAATTGATGTTTAAATAAAGAACAATCAGGAGTCACAATCCGGATATCTTGAGCTCAATATTGGTTTGAAGCTAATTAATGTATCATCAACTAAATAAATATTTCTTCTACCCATCACTAAGGAAAAGAAAAGGAGGAAACAATATCCCTTTACCAAAACATGTCCATCCACTTCACACAAAACCAAATTTCGATTTGTGCTATCCATTGAATATTCCATCACACTTTTTGTTTCTTATTTTGTGGCATCATCAATTCATCCTCAGTATCCCAAATTTGATCTCAACACAACATCCTCTCTAATTGCTCCATTGCTTTCAAATTTGAAATTGCACATTGATCATGGAGGATCACTATATTAAACAGTTGCACATTGACTAAGCTAGTTGGTTTCCTAAAACAACTAATAGTTCCATTCCATGATTCCATCATTCACGTTATAATTTTCAAATCCAATTCCGTAAAACATTATACATATACATACATGTAAGCCGTAAGCGAAAGCAAAATACAGTGAAATTCAAAATTAGCGAATGTACCATTATAGAGGTCTACGTTGGATGCTTTAGGAGGCCTCTGCGAGTTTGTTCATGAAGAGAAGGAAATCGGTGACGGTTAGGGATGTGATGGCTTGTGGTTGAACTGTGAATAATGAAAGGCGTTAAGATTAATGTGAAAAAAATTGAAGGTGAAAGGGAAACGCCATTTTTTTTAATTTTTGGGAGAAACTGAAATTGAAGGAGAGAGAAAGGAAGAAAGAAGGAGAGAAGTGAAAGTGAATGTTGATGAAGGTTCAGTAGGTGTGGCTCTGAGAAGGGACATTCTTCACTCTGTCCTTCAACTTCGGCACCTTCTTCTTCTTCTTCTTCTTCCCTTTGCTTTCGCGCCATCTCGTGGCTACGAATCACCCTTCTCTCTCTTTCTCACTCTTGTATAAGTATTGGACAGGCTGAGAGCAAATATGGAACGGAGAGAGTGGCAAATGTGACATTTCCTTCTTCTGTTTTTTTGGTGTGGCATTTCATTTTCTACATAGTGGGAGTAGGGGAAAAAAATTAGGCACTTATGTTTTTTAGATTCGGACCATTGTTATACTACTTACGACCAACACTTTCAATAAAAAATTAATCTTTGCTAATCAAATTTTATACCGGTTAATACTGAGTTTATCGACTGCGCGAATTGAACCTGGGAGCACTAAGTTGATCCTCGTGTTTTAGGATAAATTAAACCACTGGGCCAATGGTGTTGGCTAAAACATGTTTTTATTTTTAGAAAATTAAGAAAGATCAACTTTTTTTGGTTAAACCAAAGTATCCTCTGCACACGCAATTGCAGAGACTAATCCCCGAAGTACTAAGATCCATTTAAGGGGTTGACCAAATAATTAAAGAGAGTATTTACCACTTGTGTTGTACTACCATTTAAGAAAGATCAATTTTATTGTTAGTTGATTTTGTGAAATCAAGCAAGCCCTAATTAATTATTTGCCAGAGAGTCTACAAGAATATCCCTATGGTTAGGTCTTTTTGGTTGATTAAGAGATTATTAACTTTCAGTTCGAGAAATTGGGTAGGATTTTAAGTCTTGATTCTTAGTCTTTCTTTTTCCTCACCCCACTAAGGTGATTCCACAAAAAAAAAAAAACTTTCGATTCGAGAAATTAAATATGTCTTTTCTTAGTCTTTCTTTCTATGAAGGTGATTCCACAAAAATTCTAAGGGTTAAATATGTTTTTAGTTCCTATAATTACAGCGAGTTTTGTTTTTAGTTCCTATTAAAAAATTTTGGGCACTTTTGGTCCCTACTTTATTTTCTGTTAACACTTTTAGTCTTTGCCGCTAGTTTTCACTAACGGCGCTGATGTGACAGGACTTATGTGGCAATTTTAAATGTGTTGGTACGCTGAGTTGGATTCCACACCAGTTAAATATTCCACTTGTACATGTATGAAATTAAAAAAAAATAAAAAATTGGCAGCATTCTTCTTCATGTGACATGCAACATGCCTAAACCTAAACCAGTTTCTCCCACCCTCATGTTTTCACCCAACAAGCCATGGTTAGCTCCCAAATTCAACATTCTCACTCAAAATCACTTGCTGCACACGATTATACCATCTGTTTTTGTAATCGAGGTACCTTTACGAGCTTTCTCGCAAACCCAGCCATGGTTACGACCTTGGAACCTTGATTCAGCAACCATTGTGTTGTAGCTCCCCAAATCGCGACGACACCACCATGTGTGTGTGTGTGTGTGTTGTGTGTGTGTGTGTGCGTGTGTGTGTGTGTGTGAAATGGAAGAAAGAATAGAGCAGTGTTGTTTTAAATTTTAATTTATGTTTTCTAACTTTTTTAATTTGTTTTATCATTTTCCAACGTGTCAGCTTATGTGTAACATCTAAATGATGTGGAATACAGCCTAAAATGCCAACACATTAAAAAATGCGACATAAGACTTGTCATGTTAGCACTGTTAGTGAAAACTAACAGCAGGGACTAAAAGTGCTAACGAAAAATAAATTAGGGACCAAAAGTGGTCAAAAAATTTAATAGGGACTAAAAACAAAACTCGGTGTAATTATAGGGACCAAAAACATATTTAACCCAAATTCTAATAATATATGACATATCGACATAGGGTTTTTTTTTGGTACCCCCACCCCATCCCCATAAACCCCCACCCACACTGAAAACCCCAAAATGCCCTTCTGAAAACGTATTTTTTTTTACAAATTTTTGACCAATCGTATATACACACAGGGTATATATACGACCTATGCATTTAGACATCGTATATACACCCCAAGGCGTATATACGATTGGAAAACCTCACCTTAATCGTATATACGCCTTGGGAGGTGTATATACGATGCCTAATGCATAGGGTCGTCGTATATATACCCCAGTGTATATATACGACTTTCATTGTATTTTTTTAAATTTTTTTAAGTCAAATAAAAATTATATGAGTCCTCGAAAATAGGTTTTGTGTGTAGTTCGTTAAAAAGCGTGGCGATGTTATCGTCGAACGAATAATTTAAGCTAAAAAATCGGTTTTAGCAACATACTCCGATCGTAATGAAACCACGACCATTAGAAGCGAAAAAATCAAGAATCAAGACTCCTAGAAGGGACTTCTTACGGGACTACGGCCTCAAAATCCCAAATTCCATCGTTTACTATTTTTTACGATTTTTTTAATTTTTCATTGTCTCCAAAAATCTAAAAAAATTTGTATAGCCTTATTTTGGTTTTGTTAGATTTTTAGTGGTGTTTTTATAATTTTTGGAGTAATTTTGACTATTTAACGAATTTTTAGTAGCCTTTTTAGTAATAAAAATTAAAACAAATTATTAAAAATTAAAAAACCATCGTATATACCCTTTGAGTGCGTATATACGACCCTATTTTTTTTGTCGTATATACACCCCCAAGGCGTATATACGTTTATGGTGAGGGTTTGCCAATCGTATATACGCTTGGGGGTGTATATCGATGGGCAAAAATAAGTCGTATATATATCGTCTTCAAAAGGTATATACGATAGACTAAAAATTAAAAAAAAAAATACGTTTTCAAAGGGCATTTTGGGGTTTTAAATTTGGGTGGGGGTTTTTGGGGATGGGGTGGGGGTCCAAAAAAAAAAACCCATCGACATATTGGGAAGTTTCTGTGTGATTTCTTAAAGCAACAAATATGGTAGGAAGTGTGATGCATGCGTTCAATCTAAACTAAATAAAAATCTTGTTTGATTTACAACATAACCCAATTAGATCACTTATATAAGTGTCATGTGAGACCGCTTGCAAGAGACTGCAGTGACATCTCAAGAGCACTTGTGAGTATCGAGTGTGCACATGGCCTCTTAGCAGAAATGTGAATGTATAGTGTGATCGAATATCGATAGACATCTAACACACAAAGTGGGTTCATATTGCTTAGCTACACCAATTCATTATGTGTTAGTTTGGCTATATAGTTCCAAGCAGACCCTAAATGTTTTCTTTTTTATTTTTGAAATATGCGTGGGTATGGTGTATTTTTCTGGTATTTCAAAAGGAGAAAGTCTCATAATACCTAGCCCTTGTTTGTTTTGCAGGTTTATTGTGTTCTTCTTGTTCATGCTTTGTTGCTAGCCATTTTATTTTATTTTACAACAGACAATATGCTGAGCTTTACCCGACTTTATTTGCATGATTTCAAACAGAACTTATCCAAAAATTGCTTAGCACAGAAGAGAATGAATACTAATACTAATCATGAACAACTACTATGTAAAATCCAATATTATTGTCATTTCCTTTCACATGATGAGTTAAGGTTGTGCTTGTTGTGACACCAAACCACAAAATTCCAACCGTCACCGTTCAGCATATAACCTTCTCACATGCCAGATGAGGGATGATAAACCAACTTTTGACCTTGACATAGAGCAACCTCATTTTATGACTGAAAGAAACTTTGCACAAGAAAATAAAACATGCATCATGTTACTAGTACTACTGCAGAAACATTAAGCCAATGATTTGATTGTTTTTGTTTGTTTGCCTTCCAACATAAGATAAACAAACATGACATCTAAGAAGCAAGTTTTTCCTTCTCCTACTTCAAATGTTCATTGCCTAATTCTTCCAACTAAAACACTAAAAGCCCAAAAATTTAACCATTCTTGCTATAGCTAATTCCCATCACCGGAAGTTTTCAGGTAAAGGGTTTCACCAGCATCACCAGAGCTTCCTCCTCGGCCTTCAGTCGAGCCTCCAACTTCTCGCTTCACATTACCATGCAAGCCATCCCCTGCAGAGCTGCGCCCGAAATCCGGAAACCCTCCTCCGGTACCTATAATTGCATTGCCTCCAACATTAGTGGCTTCACTTTGCAACATGTGAAGGCCTGCACTTCCGCTGGAACTCATACCGAGTTGGCCGTGCAAAGCTTGCTGCTGTTGAAGTGCTGAGTAAGGCTGCTGCGAATACAAAAGGGAGGAGCGTGCAGCCAGTAGTTGTTGTTGTGACATCTGCTGTGCCTGTTGAGGTTGCATGTAGTGTCCTCCCTGTTGCATCATTCCACTAGAAGGATACTGCAATGTTATCCAAAAAATTGTGAGACCAAATGATTTGGTAGTAGCTCTTTAGCACCGACACTTCAGGTTAAAGACGTGTCTGGAGTCCATTTTTCAAATTAAAACTACTGTTTATCCGTGTCAGTGTCTTGTTCAGTGTCTGTGTCTGTGCTTGATAGAGTAGTAGTGATAAAGCTTATATGGATCTTAGCTATTCCACAAAACATAATGTAACCAATGTATGTTCTCAAGTTAACTGCTATCTAAGTGATCACTGAAACTAATCAACATTCTGAAAATAGTCATGTACCTGACCAGGCATGGCAGGTGGTTGGGGTTGAGAATCAGCTATTGCAGCTAGGTACATGAGATTCCTCTGCAGCCTTGATTGGTTCCTGAAACAATTATTATAATTATAATTGTTTAGCAATAAATTCAAGATTTCTAACACTTTGTCTTAGTCTTAGATTTAGTAGTTTATAACAATAAATACGTAATGGTAAGTAAACTGTCATATACTGAAGGAACTAGGAAGTTTTAAAATTCTCAATAATGTCATCGGAATATAAATCATTTTTAAATGTCATGAACTAGTTGATCATGCATGTATCTTAATCTTAATATTTAACAGCTTACCACAGAGAGGGGTTTTAAAATTGGCCTGCAATTAAGACAGACAACCAGATGCTTTTTTTAATAGATAGAGAGAATCAGATACTTACTAATATAGAAATTCACAACAGAGATTGATGTAAATAAATAATATTGCAAGTACCTATACCTTGTACCGTTGCACATATTATAAATGACACTAACTCAACCATATTATTATATACACAATAAATTTGAAATACTGACACAATGGATAGTACAATTTCAAAGTCTTCTCCAGTGGTACATATGGTTGAATTTTAACATAGAGTATGATGATAGGATCCAAAAATTCTATGGTGTTGAATTATTTATAGCTGGCAAATGCATTCATAGTTTGGTGGAGCCTAGATATGTTGTGGAAGTGGAGATTGGATGCCTTTAAGTCGGGGAAGGCACCATGCCTTTACCTTTTTTTATCTATCTCTCGTCAATTGTTTTATCTCCCGACTTTCTCCCTCCAAAAAAAAACCTAAAGTTATCAAAGGACCGACTAATAAAGGCACTCAATCCAAATCCGTGGAAGAATCAACACCTATCAGTATTTTCAACCAGGCAACAAATTATGGGAACATGCTTGTTAAAAATTTAAGAAATGAGAAAACCAATTCTTTCTTACTCGGCACACTCGCTGAGCTTGCCAGAATTCTGGCTTTCAACAATCTTGAGAATTAAAGACTTGTTCTCATCCAGGTACTGCTTGATAAGAGGAAAACAATAGTTAGATGAAAATCAATAACAATATCAAACAAGATACAGGAAAAATTGTCTAGTAAATGAGAGTGTTGCTTGAAGATCTTAATATATTTCAGAAAATATGCAGATTGCTGAGAATTTATCATAGCTAGCTGAAATTACTAAACAAAGTATTAACATTACTGACATGCAACTTCCTCTCTTCTCAAACTCCTAATAAAGGTCCATTTAATTTGCAAACAGGTAAGTAAAGTGATTTTGTGAGAGACTGGAATTTGTCGAGTCCCTAACCTAGAGCCCTCTAGCCTAGGAGTGTCTAGTACCATGAATAGTTTTCGAATCAAACAGGTACAAGAACCAGAGTTTTCTTGTCTATGAGCAAATCAAACGCACCATAAGTTCACGTGTTATTTAAAGCAAGCAATTAGAAGTTATGAGGGTAGAGTTTGTTCTATGTTAAACATATCTATCTAGTGTATGATAAAATGCTTGTTAGAAAACCAAACATGTAGAAGTGTCTAATCAAAGAATGAGTCCGGTTATTATCAATATCATCTGAGTAAGAGTTTAGGGTTTAAATAGCATATTTCCAAAAGGCAAAGAAATAAAGAATCCCCAATACCATCGACACACACAGAGATTAGCTAGCTAGCCAGTGTAGAAAGAAAGTGAGAGAAGGAACCTGTTGAATGTGATCAGAGGTGACGTTGTTAGGGTAGTAAGCTGCCATCATTGGCTGCATTTGCATCAGGTGCTGCTGCATATTATTTCTCTTTTCGATTGCAGGCTAAACAGTTTATTATATATGCGTGTATATCTCTGGAAGGTGAAGTGAAGAGAAGAGTGCAACGTGCCGGGAAAGAGTGAGAAACAAAAGTCTGAGTTTGCTGCTTTTCTATGTTGCTGGTTTCCCTGATGCTATGCTACACCGAGAAAGATAATAGTACTAGTTATTGGACAGAGAAGAATAGCGTTTTGCTTTGAGTTTGAGTTTGAGTGAGCAAACCTGTCTGCTTCGTTTTGGCTCTTTCCTTCTTCTCTGCAACTACAAATGCAAAATGGGGTCGCCTTCTTCTAGGATTGCGTGCGTCTCTCTTTCTCTCTCCTAATTCCCAAAAGTAACTCACGTGATCATCATAGATAAGAATCAGAATCAGATACACACACATTAACAACACTTTTTTTTTTTCAATGACAATGATAATCCATTAGTTTATAGCGAATAGTTTGTACATCTATAAACCCTAAACCCTATTGTTAAGATGGGTGGCGTAAAAGTAAGTTGGGTTGGGACAGTCCAATTATCATTTGGGCTGTGTATTATGTAGCCCAAAACACTAGGACATAGACAGACTCGCTGATCGATCTAACTTTAACAAAGGAAATTAAAAAAAATTGTGCAAAGTTCCGGATTGCGATTTTTGTACCCCCGACACCAATCTAACATATAGTGTGTTTCCGAAATCAAAAAAACCACTCCGAATTTATCTCTTAATGCTTTGGGACAGGTGAAATTTTGGGGGTGCAAAGTAATTTTTTGTGAAAATTAGAGGGGTATTTTGGTATTAAATTCAATTAGGGGGATATGGGGTCTAAGAAGGGGGTACGAAAATCGCAACCCAAAAGTAGGTTTGGTTTGGCCCATGGGCTGGACCAAATTGGTCTGGCTCGATCATGGGCCCCTATTTAAAGAGCTCAACCCATCCCAAAATGTTGGGCCTTGGGCCGGCCCGCTGGACTGGGCCAAAATTGACAGATCTACGTGTTTCACAGACTAGTTTATAATCTTTGTACTCTTAGCCTTTTATATTTGTTCAAAAACAATGGTTCTGATACCTTTCTCGGCCTTTTGGCTAAGATCAAGTGTATGTTCTTTTAAAATTCAGAGTATAATATACTAGCTTTTTCCAAGTACTAGTGTGGTGACCCGTCCGATGGACGGGACCAATGCTTCAAGTTCTATAGATAGTGAGCAATGGTTTAGCGTCACACTTTACATATTTTGGCCCAAAAATAATTTTAAATTTTGTTACAAAATTAACTTTTTTTTTAAATAAAATTCATTATTAAGGAATAAACTATATTTAAACAATTAAATTTTTTCACACACTAAAGTACCCAAAAAGTATATTGCATAGTGTTACACTTTATATAATTTGTTATGAAATTAATGTTCGATTCTGTTTCTAATAAATAAACTTTGCATATTTAAGCAATTAAATTTTTTCAGACAGTACCGAAAAGGTACACTATATAGCGTTACATTTTTTATAATTTGTTACAAAATTAATGTTCGATTCCAAAAATTTGATTATGAAAGTACATTTTCTATTTAATCGTAAAGTACCACTAAAATATAAAACATGAAAGAAGAGAGTGAGAGATGAGAAAAGGGAAATAAAAATATGAAGTGGAAAAAGGAAGAAAAAAAATGGGGAGAAAAAGTTTGGAGAAAAAAAGGGGGGGTAGGGGAGAGGGGGGGGGGAGAGAAGGGGGTTTGAAGGGAAAGAGAGAATGAGAGAATTTTGGAGGAAATTTATGTAGGTCTCACAATGGGGAGACTCACTAGGATGTATATTACTAGATATCTTTTATATTTATTGAGTTTATTAGAGTCCGAAAATATGGATTAATTGTTCCAAAACTCTTTTTCTTTGAATTTAATTATCCCAAAACAATTTCAAAGAATGCATTTTAGTATTTAACTAATACAAATTAATGGTGCCTTAATTTGTGTGTGACAAGCCAACAACACCAAAGATTAGGATTTTCAAATAGGGTTTCATTTTTCTCTAATTTTTACTTTTACTATTTTAATTAAATTTCTCATTTATCATTTGTTAAATGAACTTTCTCTCTCACTTTTTTAAGTGTTAATTTTTGGCATTTATGTTTATAAGTTTGTTCATCTATTGCTTTTACTAAATACTTAAGCCTTTGTTTGGAAAAAATGAGTACATAGCAGATAATGTAAGATTCTGGCTAAAATGCTCTTGAGACTCTTAACTTAATTTTAAGTAACGATTTAGTCATTTATCCGTTTTTTGTCCTAAAGCAATCATTTATTTATCTTTTAAATTTTGAGCAAGGTTACTCTTTTCTGTTAAAATAACCTCCTCCAAACTATGTTAAAACTGCCTATGTCATTTTGAGCAAGGTTACTCTTTTCTTTTCTGTTAACCTCCGCCAAACTATGTTAAAACTGCCTATGCTCTGGGGACCCTTAACAATGTTGATATGTTATAGTTCAGGTCATTTTTAATTGTTTTTCTACTGACATGTCATTTTTTATTAAAAATAAAAGAAAAAACATTGAGATGAAACACATAAAGCCATAACGAAAGCCAAAAACGAAACTCAACTGAATTCTGGGTTCGATCTTGGTTTCAGCAAAACGCGTTGGACTGATTCATTTTCGTTTTATCTCTTCATTGATGATTTCAGTAAAACGCGTTTGATCTGGGTTTTATTTCAGCCGAACGCATTTGATATGGGTTTCGTTTCAGCAAAACACGTTGAGTCCTGAAGGAGAATTGAATTTTGGGTTTCGTTTTGTGATTTCATTCCATCGCCATGTGATGGAGGGGTGAGATCTGAATTCTGATTTTAGTTGTAATAAAAAAATGTATTTTAAATATCTTATCTACTTATTACTCCCCATGTCCCAAATTGTTTGTTGTTTTAGCAAAATCCATTTTTCCCAAATTAATTGTTATTTTATATTTCCAATAAAACTTTTAATGTTCTTTTAAACTTATACCCCTATTAATTATGACAACCTTTTACCTCCAATAAAATATTCTCATTTATCTAGGTAGAGAGATAAAGGGTTATATGGTAAATTAGACAACACTTTTTAAAGACTCTAGACTTCTAATCATTTTTGTGTTATATGCTAAAACATCAAAATGAAAAAATAAGAAATGGAGAATGAGTTTAGTATGGAATAGCTTAAAACTATTGGTTTTTTTTGGGTCTCACGTTTGGGGTGGTTTTCTGTTTTGAAATTTTCAAAAACAAAAATCAATTTTTGTTTCGAGTTTTAAAAATTTCAAAAACAAGAACCAGTTTTCAGTTAAAAAATTTTCAAAAATCAAAATCACTTTCAAACATGAACATAAAAACAAAAATTCATCATAAGCTTATTTTATTTAAAACAATATATAACATTAAGTTTGAAAAAATTAAAATAATACAACTATATAATGATCAGAGTGGTTGTGGGTGGTGATTGACGGTGGCCAGAATGGTGGTCGGTGGTGGTGGTTGCTAGCGGTGGTCAGAGTGGTGGTTGACAGTGGTCAGAGTGGTGGTTGATGGTGGTCAAAGTGGTCGGTGGTGGTTGGCGGTGGTCGGAGTGGTGTTGGTGGTGGTAAAAGTGGTGGTTGACATTGGTCAGAGTGGTGGTTAGATATATTGATGATCAGAGGTGGATGAAACAAAAACAGAAACAAAAATTATAAAACCTATTTTTTTGGTTTTTGAGTTTTGATTGAAAATTGTTTTAAAATTAATGAAAAAACCAACTCAGCTACATTTTACACGAACATATTTTTATTTTGAAATTGACTTTTAAAATCAAAAACAAAAAAACTCAGAACCACATGTAACGGGCCTAATGTTTTATGATGACGTTGGAGTTGTGTAAGAGATTTTCTCATCTTGCACCAATCCCATCCATCGTATCACGCGCTCGCCGCTACTCATCCCTGCCATTTAATCTCGACCTTCGTGCAAATTATTTACTTACAATATTATAAGATACTTTTGACCTATACTGCTATAAAAAAAATAGCCAAAGCAATTAATTAACATTAATGTTGTCAAAAAATAAAATTATCATACTAATCATCGTGAATTTTCATATTAAGGATATTTTGTAAAAAAATGTTTATTCATCTAACAAATTAAAAAGTAACGTATAAAAAAATATATTGTTAAATTTTTTATGTATAACCGTTGAGAAAGTATTGTTTTTGGAAAATTTCAGTATGATTCCATTGAGATACTATATTTTATATTTTATTTATGTTTCATCAATTTCGCGAGTTATAACCCCACATGGTTGGCCTACAAGAGCATGGCAAAATTTGCATTATTAAGGGTTTTGGATTCAAATCTCTACTAATCATTTTGATGTAAGGTAAATGTAATTATTTTGTAAGGTTCAAAGAACTCGAATGTCTTTTGTCTCTTAGATTGAGGCAATATCCTCTCACCCAAATTTTTTTTATACCAAAATAAAATAGCGGGTTATGGGCGAGAAACAACTACTCCTATCGTAGCCATGAGGATTAAAGAAAAAGTAGGATTATAATTGTTTTTTTTTTTGACAATAGGATTATAGTTGTTCTTGAGTTCTTATGTGGAGTTTTTCATATTAAGTACTCCATTTGTTTTTGAATATTAGCAAAAGATGGTTCCACACGGTTTTTAAGAAATGCTAAAAAACGAAATGAATTTCTCAAAGTAATATTTCAATTTTTTATTGAAAAAAATCTTTTAGGAAAAAGAAATGAAAAATTGAAATATTAAAATATATTTTTTGTATTGATAAAAACAAAAGTAGATTAATGAATAGGGGTAAGTTTTATATAGTAGGAGAAAAAAAATGACTTGCTTATACAGTATTTTGTAACTTGACTTTATAGATATATTTGGTTATATTTGAAAATAGAGGGAGTATTGTTCACTACGTATTCTAAGTTAGCAACTTTTTTTTATAGAAGTTAGCAACTCTTGTCACTATGTTTTGTCAAAGAATAAATGTGTTAAAAAAATTAAAAGAATAAAGTCATTTTCATCAAAATAAAAGAATATATATATATATATATATATATAAAATTGTTTATTTATTACATTAGAATATGTTTAAACTCGAATTTTAAAACTAAACGATTTTTATTGATTCATTTTTGTTACTACAATTTTTTTATTAATTTTTTAATCAATACGCTTATCATGCTGCTTAGCTAGACCCACTTAAAAACACTTTGGATGAGATGGTAAGAGTCTCTTCCAGCTTAACTAAAGTCTTAGGTTTGAATCCAAAATTCGGCATGCAACAATATTAAATCTCTTGAAGGAGAGTTTTGCCACCTATTGTAGTTCTATTTGGTCTGAAAAATTAGTCTCTACAATTATGTGGAAGACACCCAATTTCTAAAAAAAAAAAACTAAGCTAAACCCAAAATATGTAATTCTAGTTGACGGAAAAAACATAATAGTGAAAATCCTACTCCCTCCGTGCAAAATTATTTGTTGTTTTAGCAAGATCAATTTGTTCAAAACTGATCGTTGTTTTAGATTTTCAATGAAACTTTTAACGTTCTTTTCCACTTATAATCCTATTAATTATGACAATTTTTATATTTAATAATAATTCACATTTTAGCAAGATCAATTTTTATGTCAGCATTTCTCGTTTTTCACCCTCAATATTTAAAAATTTTACGAATTTCTCGTTTTTTTTTCTTATCTAAAAAAAAGAACAACATTTTTTTACCTAAGAATTATTATCACCAACAATATAAAATACTAAATTGTCGAGGAGAATATACTCTCTCGACTCTCGGTCATTTTCTCGTCATTAGGGCTGAAAATGAGTCGAGCTGAGTCGAACTTGGTTCAGCTGATCGACTCGACTCGATAAGAATCGGCTCAGCTCGTAGTTCGGCTCAAGTTCGACATGAACTTTTTTCCCAGCTTGACTAGACTCGACTCAAGCTCGCGAGCAACTCGGTTCAGCTTGTTAGCTCGGCTCGTGAGATCAAAAAGTTAAAAAAAATCTCTTTTTTTTTTTGAAAAATAACAAAAAATTCTAGACTTTTGACATTTTTTATAACAATTTACTAATAGTTTTGAATGAAATAATTACCTAGATGAAAATATAAATATAATTATAGTTTTTTGTTTATCTATCTCGTGATTTTAATAAAAAATATAAACAACTATAATATAAAATAATTATAGAATTGTAGAATGATATAATAATTAGTGTTAAAAAACTACACCAACTAATAAATTAAAAACCTTAGCTCTAGAAACACAAAATGCATAACAAAGTTCATATTAAAATAGAAATAGTGGAGTAATGTGGAGTAATATATATATATATATATATATATATATATATATATATATATATATATATATATATATATATATATATATATATATATATATATATATATATATATAGGGATGTATAAGGTGAGAGGAGTGTTTATTATGAGAGATGAGAGGAGTAAATCTGGACCCTATAACACAACATGTGGGTGGTTGTGATTAGAAAGTGGGTAGTTATCACGTTGACTTTTTGTTTTAATCTCAAGCATTCTTGATTTGATCTATGGTCATGATTGGTTCCTCTCACCCTCTCATCATAAAAGTCCTCTCTCATAATATACGTTCTCTATATATATATATATATATATATATATATATATATATATATATATATATATATATATGTATATATATACATATATATATATATATGAATGTATAAGGTGAGAGGAGTGTTTATTATGAGAGATGAGAGAAAGAAATCTCTAATTCTATAACACAACATGGGTGGTTGTGATTAGAAAGTGTTGCATCTCTTCCTTTATAATTGTTTGAGACTATTTTATAATTAACACAAAATAAA
Organism: Oxytropis ochrocephala; assembly: GCA_020916435.1. Lineage (NCBI taxonomy): Eukaryota > Viridiplantae > Streptophyta > Magnoliopsida > Fabales > Fabaceae > Oxytropis > Oxytropis ochrocephala. The sequence goes on along the minus strand of CM037090.1, from coordinate 21,716,132 downwards.
ATAATATTAAAACTGAAAAGGGTTGCATCTCTTCCTTTCATGGTCGGCGCACACAAATCTACGGAGTATCTACTATCTACTACCACCTCTGTCCCATTTTTATATGTGTTTAAAAAGTACTTTAAATTATCATTTAACCATTTATCTCTATACAGAGATAAACGTGAATCATTTATTAAATGTAAAAAGTTGTCATGATTAATAAAGACAATAGTAGAAAAACATGTTAGATGATTTCTTGAAAATGTAAAATAACAATTAATTTGAGACAAATTGATTTTGCTAAAACAACTTATAAAATGGGACAGAGGTAGTATAATTCTATACAATCAATCCACTACCAAAAATATTAAATTATTGCTCACTTTTATCTCAATTTTAAGGATAAAAATGTAATTTTAAATTATTTCCTCTCACTTTTTTTTTCTCACTCACTTTTATCATTGGTCTCACTCTCACATCATCTTTTAATTTTATATTTCACTTTAAAACCTACTTTTCTCTTTATTTTCTCTCATTATTTTCACTTATCTCTACTATCAATTACTGATATATGCTCACTTATTATATGCTAGTTTATCTATTATATACATTTTATTACTAAATAGAACCTAAAACTAATGAAAAAAACATGAGAACTAACTATAGATAAAGTTGTTTTTTTGAAATACTTTCTCCGTCTCATATTAAGTGTCGTTTAAGGTTATACGTGGGTATTAAGAAAATGATTGGTTATGCTAACTTTTATAGTAAAAAGATGTGGCGGGACTAAAATACCCTTACACTTTTCTTGATTGAATCAATGACACGGTTATTGATATTCTAAAGTAAGGATATTGTTGGAAAGTACTCCCTCCGTCTCATATTAAGTGTCCTATTTAGAATTTTTCTTTGTCTCAAATTATCTATCACTTTAGAATCTCAATACTACATTTATTATTACTTTCTAGCAATACCCTTACTTTAGAATATTAATAACCGTGCATCTGATTTAATCAAGAAAAGTGTAAGTGTATTTTAGTCCTACCACATTTTTTACCATAAAAGTTAGCATAACAAATAATTTTCTTAATACCCGCGTATAACCTTATACAACACTTAATATGAGACGGAGTGAATAATAATAAATATTGTATTGAGATTCTAAAGTGACAGATAATTTGAGACACAGAAAAATGCTAAAACTGACGTTTAATATGAGACGGAAGGAGCAGTAAAACTAAAAAAAAGCCAAATTAATCTTGTAGCTTCAAATACATATTTAACCATTTTAAATAATACATGTTGTGTTCATGGAGTCAAATCTCAAAAAGCAAGATAGGTGGTGTTTATGTCATCCGTCCTGAAACATGATGGGTGGTTAGGGTGCCTCCATTGATTTGATTTGTTGTTGTGAGTATAAATTCCAATCCTGTCTTTTCAGCCATCTGATAACTTTGTACGTCTCTCAGACTCTCACACCCTTTTTACTAAGGAATCAATACTACTACTATACTAGTATCACTTACGCGCTCACCCCTCTCTCCCTCTCCCATTTCTCAATTAGTAGAAGTAGGGCTGGACATCGGGCGGGTACGGGCGGTTACGGGCCCAAAATGGACAACCGCCCAAAACCACGGTTGACATAGCCAGACCCAATTCCGCCCAATTGTAACTTTGGTTAGCGCGGGTTCGGTTTATCGGATAGGGCGGGTATACTGGGTGGTTAGACTCGGGTTGGGCCACAACATGCCCAAATTTCGTTTTTTAAATTTTAAAAAAACCTCATTGCCTTTTGACCAAAAAACTAAACAAAAATGTTCTAAAAATCATCAATAAAAATAATGACCTTTACACATTCAATTGCCCAAATTGAATTTTCAATGCTCTAAAAATAATGGGTTGTACACATTCAATCAACTTCATATTTTCATAGTAAATTGTTTTTATATTCAATCAAAATCGATAAATCTGCTTTCAATCACCATTTGAGTGTCTCATTAAACAATATAACACCTAGTAGTGGCTATATAATTAAACATTCCATAAGCCAATGTCTAGTACTATATACTTAATGATCATTTAGCGATAGATTTGAAGCCATAAACCAAGTCTAAGTGAAACAAATTTGTCCCAAATATCTAATTACAACCCAATAGTTAATTACAAAAACCAAAGTGAAGTTCAAAAACAAATTTAAACATCATAGATTAGACACAACCAAATATGTGAATCCTTCATGTGTGAACCATGATACATCCAACATTCCTTTCTTCCACCCTCCCGAAAAATGCATAGATTAACAATATTAGAATATCCTAAAATCACCAAACCAATAATACTAGTTGCAGATGCGGGACTTTAAAAACAAATACCAAAGCAGGGAATCGGAAGCAATTTTATGGGATCGCTATTTCATTTCCACCAAAATGAAGCATCAACCAACCGAACATAATAACAAAAAGCAGATTTATAATAGCAAACAAAGATCACAAAATGTAATAGATTTGAGAGACTAGTAAGAAGTACATATTGAATATACACACCAGCAAGAGAATCAAAAGGTAGCTTAAGGGATCCTCTTTCATTTCCACCAAAGTGAAGCACCAACCAACTGAACATAATCATAAAACAGATTTTTAATAGCAATTAAAAACAATCGTAATCGAAAAACATAATAGAGATGAAGTATAAAACCAGAAAATTAGTAAGAGAACTAAATAAGTAGAACAGAACCAAAACTAGAATCAGAATTGAAGGGTTGTGTCATATATGTCTTTGAGCTGCAATATTAGGCATGGTTTTGAATTTGGGTCACACCGAGTCATGACAGACTCCAAAAAAGCAAAATGTGGTAACTCGAAAACAAATAAAGAACTCTCATCCACGGCCCGATGGCGGTGGTTGAGATGATGATCCAAAGAGCCCTCCTCCAAACACACCATATTTGCAGATCCGATTTCAAATTCTATATGATAAATAAAAATAAGAATTATATTAAAATGAATAAAGACATTGATATCAAACTAATTCAGCCAAAAAATACAAGAAAATTACCATTTACAAGATTTTTCGATATTTCATACTCTTCATCAAGTTGAAGATCTTTGAATTGGCAAATGGAAGGCCTCAACCAATTTTGAGTACTGAGATCAAAGCCTCACCATTTCAGTGTTTAAGGCAACTTCTATAGTGTCTTCACAACTCTCCCACCCGTACTAAATGCGCTTTTCGGAGCAATAAAGTGGAAACAGTGTGGCCATGAGGTCTTTGACTAGAGTGGAAAGTATTGGATAACGAGTGCATTATGTTTCCACCAAACCGAATATGAAATTTCTCATCAACAATATTTTGTTCACTAAGATACCTCTCAAGCTCATTCATCTTGTCAATTGAATCTTTGTCTTGAAGATGTTGCATAAATGATGCTGCCCTGGCTTGTGGTGAAGAAATTTCAGCAACTACAGGGGTTGTATCTTGTGAAACAGGAATTGGTGGAGTAGGAGATGACTGGCCAGGGTGCTTTTTCTCATAAACTAGGCTATAATGCCTAAACAAGTTAACCAAATTCTTTTCTAAAGAGATGAGTAACTCTTTTGCAAAAGAAGATGATTCACCATACAAGTCCTTAAATGACCACTCTATATATCTTAACTTATATCGAGGATCAAAGATAACACCAAAATAAAGATATGGGTTTATGTTTTCAACTCTTCCCCAATACTTATCGTATTTTTTTTTCATTTCAACACCCATGGTTGCCAAAACAGTGTTTAGATTCATTCTAGCATTATTCAGCTCACTATGGACAGAAGATAGTTGGTGGAATGCAGTGTGCAAACTCACCTCTTGTGATGAAGAAAAAATCTTTGTTGCATCAAAGAAAATTTTCAAGAAACTACTAAATGCCCTAACATTTTCCCAATCGTAACTTGTTGGGATACCATCCGGTCCAAACCACTCCTTATAACTAGTTTCCTCATCTTCCAACTTATCAAAGACAAATTTCATACTTTTCAAAGAATGAAAGCATCAAATAGGTAGAGTTCCACTTTGTTTGAACATCAAGACACAATAGTTTTTACAAACAATTCCGAAAAACTCTACAAACTCCTTAAACTTGGTTGTCCTATGGGATGAAGACCTAACATATCTCACAAAGATTCCTAATGTTAGATATGGATTGATGCATTTCTCTTAAGCCATCATTAACAACCAAGTTTAGGACATGGGCGCAACACCTCACATGAAGGAACTGCTCATCAAGAAGTAACCCACCCATGTTCTTCAACTTTCTTTTTAGGTATAAAATAGCAACATCGTTCGACGATGCATTATCTACAGTTATGGTGGAAACATTCCTAAGTCCCCAATCCATTAAAACCTCCTCAATCTTCTTACCAACAGTCTCACCTTTGTGATTTGGGATTACAACAAAGCTTATTATCCGTTTTTGATAATTCCAAGCATTGTCTATGAAATGAGCGAAGGAGGTTAAGTAGCTAAGATTCGGATAGAAGTCCAAATCGGTTGTGAGTGCTACCTAGAACAATCGGACTTAAAGAAGGCTTTTAGTCTCTCGTTTTCATGAAAGTGCATCTCTAGGCAATCTCTAGCAACAGTACGCCTAGAAGGGAGAGTGAATTGAGGCTGCAAATGTCTAACAAAGTGTTTAAACCCCTCACCTTCTACCACTCTAAAAGGCTGCTCATCAACTATAACAAAGGTGGCTAAAGCTTTCCTAAAAGCTTTAACATTAAACCTAGTGCTTGCTGATATCATATTAGATCCCTCCCCCACACTAGTAAAAGCAAGTGCGCTTTGTTTGGGGTCTTTAGAGATAGCACTTGGAATCCCAGGACAAACTTTTATGTGGTGTTTCATATTGGTGGTACCATGTGTCCTAGAGTCACACAAATACCTTACGTGACAATTTTTGCATGCCGCAGTAGGCACTGGTTCATCAAGAAGTATATTGAAATGGTCCCATGCAATAGAGGTTCGCCTTGGACCATTTGCATTGGCCCTTCTCTTTTTAGGAAGAGGAGGAAGAGGGTCAGGGGCATTAGAAACATTACCATCAGCTATTTGTCCTGTGGCGTGCAAGATTGTTTTCAAAGAAGAGCTTCATTGTTAAGAGTATTATTGGTCTAGAAGGATCCATCCCTGAAAAAATTATCAACAAAAGAGTATAATAATTATCAACAAAAGAGTAATATAATTATAATTATCAACAAAAGAGTACTAAGTAAACAATAACGAGAAAGAACCGGTATTCAAAAGGAATTGGTGAAAATATGTGAAAACAACATTCAATTACAAACCACATTCAATTACTAAATCAAAACCGGATATTCAACCTCCATTTTTATGCTTAGATTAGTTAATTGAAAAGCAACAAAAATGCCTTGACATATTTAGACAAAACTTGAATTAGGAGCGATTCATTTACATTGAGATGAAAATATGTGAAAATAGAACTGTAGTCTTGACAAAAGCTTTGAAGGAACACCAAAAATTGTCAAACTAGAAAAAACAACAGTTAATGTGCTAATTAATCAACACTACCAGTTCTTTAAATGGGAGAGCACAACAAAAGAACTTGCACAAAACACAATACAGAACAACAAATCAACAAAAGAACTTGCACAAAACACAATTTTTGTTTACATCTACTCATTATACATGTGTATGCATACATGGTTTGATCAAAGTGAGCATAACATAAGAATCCTCAAAATCAACTTACAAAAGGAAGCACACTAGTCAAGAAGTAAACACAAATAAACCAAAATAAATACACATACCAGCAAATTGTTACAAGTCCTTTTTAGTTGTTGTAGAAGTCCTTTGATCCACAAGTCGTGACCAATTATTTGTTTCACAACTCAAAGAACTCTCCAAGATACATCAAAATATAACAGAAAAAAGAGTTAGTCAACATTAAACATCAACATAGCCTAATTAAAAAAACGTAACCAAGAACCCTAATTTTAAAAACCCAAATCGTAAATCGCAACAACCCCAATCTCAAAAACGAAGAGAAGTCAGAATCTTCAAGAGAAACTTCAAAAACGAAGAGAAACTTCAAAAACATCATAACTAACGAAGAGAAACTTCAAAAACGAAAACCCTAAACTTCAAAAATGAAAACCCTAAGAAAAACTTCGATTTAAACAACCCCAATCTCAAAAAAATGAAGAGAAATCAGAACATTGAGCTAAGATTATGAAATAATGAGAAGATAACAAAACCCTAACAGAGAAATAAGGATCCTTACCATTGTTGAAGCTTTCATCCATGATCCATGACAAACGACGACAAGATGATGATGAAGTTTGACGAGATGAGATGATGAAGATTGGAATGAAACGGAGCAGTGACGGTGAGGTTGAAACGGCGTTGTGCTAGGGTTTGAAAAGAGAAACGTGTGTGAGACTGAGAGTGTGAAGTGAGAAAAGAAAAAGGCTTAAGTAGTGAGAAAAGAGGAACGTGTGTGAGCTTAAGTGAGAAATTATATAATTATTTGTTTCACAACAATTGGCATTGCTATCATCAGATCATGGCATCATGCTATGCGATGCTTTACTTATTATATTTACACGGGCGGGTCTGGTTATTTTCGGTGATTTTTTGTTCACCCGGACCCGCCCAATTTAACCCAATTAAAACCATTTGGACCCATTTTTGGACTCGGTTTTTTTCGGGCCTACGGGTATTTTTGCGGGCCGGGTTTTTTGTCCAGGCCTAAGTAGAAGTAAGTGAAGGAAGTAATTCAAGTTTTTCCCTTTCTCATATAATAATGGTAATTGAGAGAAAATAAATAAATGCATCCTAATAAAATAACTAAATTACACACTATATTTTGTGGTGTCCAATAAAGTACTTCAGTTGTCGAGTTAAAAGATATGACTAAGTTGCAAAAAGTGTTGAAACTGTTGAATTTTTCAAGGCTGGATTTGATCCCAGGACCTTGGTTAAGCTGGAAGAGACTCTTATCATCTCATTCAAGTGCTATTGGGTATCATATCTGATATTTTAACAGATATTAATAAATATTAATTGATATGATAAATATATTCTAACACTCACATCGGCTATGAATGAACTATATGAATGATATATAAGATATGTGAGTGATGTGACCCATATCTGACGCCTTAAGGTTTTGGGTGAAAATGTGACGTCCAAATCTCTTGATAACCCAGTTCATTAGCTAACTCCAGGGGCGATTTTAGGGCCCAGCTAGCCCGGGCACGCGCCCGGGCTCAACTTCTACTTTGTTTGTAAAGCCCCCAACCTAATAGCTGATTTTCTCTATTAAGGATATATAATATATATCTCGTTTGCAAGATGTTTCACAACAAATGGGTCAGCGCAGCGGTAAGATGTTCATTGTTTTGTATTTGTGTTGTATTCGGAGTCGTGAGTTCGAACCTCAGCTTTCTTAAATTTTGCAATGCTTCATTTTTTATTTTTTTTTATATATAGTGGCGCCGAGGTGGGATGTATGTGTGTTGCAATCAAAATGTTTTTACAATATTTGTTAATTGTTTTGCATTTATTTTTGGTGACAATATATATTTTCATAGTATAAAATAAATTCAATCGTATTTATGATTAAAAAAATCAAAGTTACCTTTTTGAAAAACACAAATTTTTAATTTATTAACCAAGGCACTATATTTTGTCAAAAATTGAGTATTTATTGTCCAATTAAAATATGATTTTCGAAAACTAATTTTGTTTGTAAATTTAATATTTCTATTATATTATTTGATTACTTTTGGCTCCCCACTAATAATTCATTCAAGTTCTGCCACTGTGTGGAGATGGATCGCCGGTTTAGTGAAGGAAGTAACAATGTTCTGAATTGCTTCTCATGTCTTGAAAGTTTGGCTATGAAGATGGTTCAAACTCAGAAACATTTGGTATTTCCATTGGTCTACAAACTCATTGAGTTGGCTTTCTTTATTCTTAGGGATCGACGAAGATCCGTTGAAAAGAGCTTTTTCAAAGAATGAAGATTATCAAGTCTAAATTACGCAACAAGATCAACGATGAGTGGTTCAATGACTTGATGATATGTTACACCCAGGCACGGATCTATGTAGAACATATTGGGGTCATTTGACCCCACTCTTTCTTTATTTTTTCTACCAATAATAGGGATATTATAATATAGTGACCTCACTTTATTTTTATGTTGACCCCACATAGATGAAAAGGAAATACTATTGTGTGGAAAATGAAAAGTTTATCCTTATAATACCTATTCATTTCCTTAAAAACCTTTACGCCAATCACTAGCTACAACAGAACACCACAATGTCTCAACCAAAAAAAATAATGACTCAACTAAAAAAAATAACCACACCATAATCACAATAAAAAAAAAAAGTTAAGCTATTTTACTTTGGGGCAATACTTCATAGTACGACTTTCAAGTTACTTAGTGGATACTCCATCACTCTCAAAATTCCCAAAATAGCTCTCTTCTAATATAATTGCGGATAGGTTCAGACCACGCTAATCCAAACTGGTTAGGACTACGCTAATCTAAATCTCTTCTAATATAACTGAAAGAAAAAGGGGTGTTTTTACGCGTTTACCTCTTGGTTGAACCATGCTAATCCGAATTGGTTCGGACCACGCTAATTTGAACCTATTCTAATATAACTGGAAGGAAAACGGGGTGTGTCTGTGCATTGTTTACTAGTTCGGACCACGCTAATCCGAACTATTGTAAATCTAAAAAAAAAATATAAGCGCAAAAATATTCATAGTAAATAATTTTGCCCCCACAAATTGAAATTCCTGGATCCGTCCCTGGTTACACCGAGCGGGAGATATTCAAGTCACTTCAAGATGTTGATATTATGCGAACATTCACTCGAAAGAAGTCTCGGAAAGGGCATTTACCTTCTAATTTTATTTAACACTCTATTGACAGGTTATATTTCATCTCTCCTATTTAAAGACACTTTTATGATTATTTATATATTATGCCATATGTCAATTGGCGGAAATTTTCTCGCCTGCGCCTAGAAAAAATCGGGCACACCACTCCGCTAACTTCGGTGTTGTCTAGTGCTCCTCAGAGACTCAGGGTGACTCACACTTGGGGGGAGATGTTGGAAATTCAAGTGTGAGATGTTGGAAATTCAAGTCTCTTGATGACCCGATTCATTAGTTAATTCATTATTGATTCCAGAGCTCCGACACTAGATTTTGCGGTGACAACTAACTATGAGCGAGGACGTGTTGATGAAACGCTTGAACGCGTTTCATGTTGCTTTGCAATGTCAACAAACAAGACCACAGGCAGAGAGAGGCTTATGCATTAGTTACAACGTACTTGCGTGAAGCTCCCATCATTGTCCAGTCATGAGACCATAGACCAAGCAAGCTCTTTGGTTTGAATGACTTTGGCTTTTATGTTCAGTACTCTACTACTGTTGTTGTTATTGTTGTTTTTCTCCCCCACCTTTGTCCTTTTGCCAGTCCCATGTGACTTTATACAAATACCCCACATAGCTACCTTTGTCATTTTCTCCGCATTCATATTTCATACTACCATGAAATGAGCTAGTTCGACAACTAACTTATATTTAAGTATATAAAAACAAGAAGAAAATAATTAAGGTTGGAGAATGTGAGAGGATAACTAATATACAAAAAAAAGTTAATTTCACCTTCCATTTTATAGGATTCCATTTGAGTGGTGAGAATTTAACCCCATGAGAGTTTGTTTGTTTGTTTGTTTGTTTAAGATTACTTAAAAGCTTTTGAGTAGCTCAAAATCAATTCTGAGATAAAAAAATCAATATAATTGAAAATCACTATTTTTATATTTAACCGACAAAATTGATTCTGATGGAAACAAAATTTCTAACTTTTGGGTTGAATGGTGCTTGGATCCACATCAGATTTCCTACTTTTCGCGTCCAGAGACACGATTGGGTAGAAGCTATAACTTGGAGTGTTGATATGAACGTAAGTCTGGTATTTTCTACCGTGAAAACAAACATACACTAAAATCAATTCAAAGTGTGAGGCTCACAAAGTTCTTTATATTTACACATCAAAAGTGATTCTACTCTTATCATCTAAACGAAATCAATTATTTCTAAACCCACTATTGAAATATCATTACCAAACACAAATCAATTTTTCAATCTCTATTCTACACTTGTGTTGATAAGCTTGTCGGGCATGGTATTAACACAAATTCTTTTGTCTGGTGGGACATTCCTCCTAGCTTCATTGTTGAGAATTTCTTCAAAATATGTTAGGTTTGTCTAACTACAGGTTCTGCTCACATTCTGTTAGATGGTTTCAATCTCATTCTGGCCTTTTTGGCATGTCTTCTGAAATGATTCTTTAGTGACTTTAGTGCCAACAACAGATTGGGATGAGTCGTTATAGTGATGCTTTTAACTTTTTTTGCATAGATTCCTTTTAATAGGAATTTTATAGTCCCCCATGCCTTTTGTATATTTTCCACTTTTTATTAATAAATTGTAGGGGTACTATTTCCTTCTTGATCGTTTTTCCCTAATGAGGGTTTTTCATCAGAAGGTTTTGAGCTCATTTGTTACGACTTATTTTTTAAAAAAATCACTTTTTTTATTTTTAAAAAGTCACTTATGATGACATGTTGTCCGTTTGTTACATATTCTTAAAAAAATGAAAAGCTGAAAATAATCTAAAAACTGCTTCATATGAGAAACTGTTTTGAGCAGCTTATCATAAAAATCAGTTTTTTAAAAATGATTTTTTTATAAAAAAATAAGTGATTTTCAGTACGTTACACAAACACAAAACAATTTCTCATTTTCTTAAAAATCTCTAAAAACTAATCTCTAAATTATTTAACAACAAAATCACTTATTTTTTAATCCTTAACAAACTGGCTCTTAAACGAAACTCTATAATTCATTCTTTTGTTAATAAAAAAAAAAAACAACTGCTTGTAAGTCTTGATGGAGCAGGCTCAATATGAAATTGATGGATAAGTTTCGGTTAGATCTACAAAAAAAAAATCAAACTCAATTTTTTCAAAATTAATTCTTCAGACTCAATTCTATCATAATTTAGACCAAAAATTGATCTAAAAGGGAGATGAGGTATTATGTCTGTTGGTATTATAACCTCGAATACTCAAATGAGTAATCGTCTCGGTTGGAATTCAACTCTTTCTAAGTAAATGTGTCAAGTAAAAGTAAAAGAGAGAATCAAACATACAAAATATTAATAATTATTATTACATTTATTAATTTATTGTGTGTGCAACTATCTCTCCTACTTGACACAACAATTACTTGAGTTGAGAATATTCAAATTCACTTGGTTGAGAGATTTTGAATAAGTATTTAATTTTAAATTAACTTTTTTTTACGATTTTTTTAAAATTAACTTAGTTTTATAAAATAAATTTATATTCAAATTTTTGGCTTCATTGAAATTTTGGTCCCCCTATTTTAGGGCGTTTAAGATTTTACACTGTGTTTGGATGTGGGGAAAAATAAAGGAAAGATATGTTGAGGTAAAATTCCTATGATGAGTGTTGATGCAAACAATTTTTTTTATTCATATGTTTTCTAATAAGTTTTCTTGAGTGTCAAATTAGTAGAGATATTAAAACACCAAGATTCAAGATGACTATGTGCTAGGATAACATTCTTGAAGAAAGTTGAATGAAGTTTAGAAGTCAAAAATGGAAGTATAAAACTTATGAGAAGACTAAAGAACCAAGTCAAACAAGTAGCTTCTAATTTTTTTTTTTGATATACAATGTTAGTGAGGAGGGAGGAATGTTAGTTTTCAGAGTTTGAATCCGAGAACTCCTTCTAAAGTTAATAAGGTTGAGACAAGTAGCTTCTCAGAATTCAAGAAGATAAGTACAAGTAGCTTGTCAAGATTATAAGATCAACAACCTACAACCTTTTTTTTTGACCAAATCTCGTCTACCAAACACAATAACATATGCTAATGCTTGTTAGCTAGCCGCCCACCTCTTTTAAAACTTTTTACTCTCAAAGTTGACCTTGAAAAGTTACCAATTCACAATTTCACAAAATGGAAATTTGACACTTACTATATTATAACATAAAGTCAACACATCTTTAATACTACTTTAGTAGCGAACCCATTGTCAATGATTTTTTAAGAGTCTGTTTGATGATGTGTTTTTTTAGGGTAATGTAATTTTTAGGTCAATTGAAATATTTTAACTTAAAATTTTAATGCAAAATATTTCAATTTACTCTATCTAAGCACACTAATAAAAAAAATTATTGCCAAATCTCAGTCTAGATCATGTGTCATCAATTATATAATAAACATGGTATGTACACTAATTTCTAACCACTTTACCTATAAAAAAAAATATGGCATGCACGCATAATAACCTTCAAATTTGACGATATGGAAATAAAGACTACGACAATTCGACAAACAAAAATCAATGGAAAAAAACTACCTTAAGCAAATATAGTTAAAGTGAGAAAGGCAGAGAAATTTAAAGAAAGAATGAAGTTGATTTATTTCAGTTGAACTGAAACATTATAGCCTAGTGCCTACATATAAAAAAAAAATACATTATACGTATATTTTCTATATACACAAACTTTGATTCAATGATAGAAAAACACGAGCCTAATTTTTGGGGGCCCCACTATGTAGCGTTACTGGAAAATGTTTCAAACTTGACACCTAACGGTGGTGGTGGTGGTGGTGGATGAGGAACATGGCTGCCGGCGAAGTTCATTTGAGTTAAAGTGCAACGTCCACGACTTCTCCCTGGAATGGTGGAGCATGGGTTTTTCTGAGAAACTTTTACGGGTCCTCTTTGAAGGGACTGTATTACTAGAATGTTCTTCTGCTCCTCTTTTAATGGCCTTATTGCCAATATTTGCTGTGACCCCAATAGCATAACTATTGTCATGAACACTAACATTTTGGTGTAGCAACCCATTGTTGATATTCAAAAGAGCTAAGAGAAACTTGGAATATTGGGACTATGATGATGATATTGAAGGTGTATGATGAATTTATATATGTTTTGAGGAGTAAATTGATGAAGTACGTCGTGGTTTAAGTTGTTGAATGTTTGTGTTGACCCAAAGGCCGCGGCTTGAAGATTTGGAGAAGTAGTAATAATAATATATATAAATTAAAAATCCACGAAATTTCCTTTCAAATGCTTTTAGTTGAATGAGTCCTCGATCTTGTTATTCAGTTTATTCATTCATGTTTTCAAACTTCAAACATTTCTACTTTTCCGAAGCTTTTCACTAACTTGTCGTGCAACTACTTTTATCATGCCGACAATGTCAACTAGCCAGCGTATGTCACTTTTCCCCCCGGCAACCGGCAACATAAGCTGAGTTGGGCTTCTACTTGGGCTTTTTTTGTGACAGCCCTTTTGCTTTTTGCAGACGTTTTAATCTTATACACCCCTCCATACAAAATAATTGTTTCTAAAATTTCCCTTTTCGAAATCTTGTTTTCAAAAGTAGTGTTGATATTTTCTTGCAGTTGGAACATAATTTCGAGGTACAACTATATTCATATTCACGAATGAGCAAAATTCAAATCTTTTTCAAAATTGAGAATGAGAGGGCGTATTTGTATCCTTGTTATAAGAATGGCAGATAACCTTAGCAAGTGTTTGGTTGGGCAGTGGCATTATCAAAATTGTTCACTCAATCCAAATCCTTTGATTTAGATTTAGATGTGGTCAACTCAAATCAATCCAACAGTACCATTCAAATCAAATGTGATGCAATGCTTTAATGATAGATTACATTTTTTCTCCTATCCTGCTATATGTTAGCAGTAGAAAATATATAAAATTTGGTTAAAATAACATTTTCTCTCCGTAGCTCTAGTGACTCTCATTCTACTAAATGATACAATAGGGTAACACCCTCTATGTTAAGTTACTATCAAAATTTTGCAGTTGTCCAAAAATGAGAACGGACCTATAAGAATCACCAAATTAATGGGTTCAACTAAGTGCTATTTAGGTAGGATTCCCAGCCAAGTTTTTCTAATTTATCTCCTTTCTTCAAGACGCTTTCTTTTTGGTCTTCTTGATATTGGCTCATCCTGCAAGGCATTATAATTGGCAAATCAATAATAAGTGGAAAGTCAAAGAATACTTTTACTTATTATTTTTTGTGAATTTCAATTCAAAGAAATGATACACCACAAAAGAGAGGGGAGAGGGGAAAACCTTGACAGGAGATCCTCATTGGCAACACCCAACATCCTCACTGCCAAAAGACCAGCATTAGTTGCATTATTAACTGCAACAGTGGCAACTGGGACACCTCTTGGCATCTGCACAGCCAATAATAATACAATATTCATCAAATACATATTATTATCTCATCTCTCATCATTACAAAGGCGATCCTAGGAAACATCAAAAACTATTATACCTGAACAATCGACAATAGTGAATCAATTCCATCCAGGGAAGAACCACGGACAGGAACACCAATTACAGGCAAGGGAGTAAGAGCTGCAACCATACCTGAGATTTGAAAGTTTAATCAATAATTAAGGCCAATAACATAGCTGGTCTTTGAGGAAATTATACAGAGCAAAATTGAAGTAATTTATTCACCTGGCAAGTGAGCTGCGCCACCAGCACCAGCAATAATAACTTGTATGCCTCGCTCATGAGCAGAAGAGGCATAAGAAAACATCATATCTGGAGTTCGGTGTGCTGAAACTATCCTTACCTGAAATTTGATACATGTATATATCAAGGTAAGGATAAAAAACTTGAAACAGGACAGCCCCTCACTTAGGAAATTAAAACAAATTTACCTCATGGGGCACACCAAACATCTCCAAGATTTCAGCAGCACTTTTCATAACAGGCAGATCAGAATCAGAACCCATTATGATCCCCACACGCGGAGTAACTACATTTAATGAACAGCCGTCTTTCTTAATTGTTCAAGTAACATAGGATCAATAACAACAAAGATATACTATGAGGGAAGAGAAGTTTGTGGCAATAACCTGCAATCTTGTCATCTATTCTTTTCCCTTCAACCATTATTGCAAGATTGCTTTCAATATTGCTTAGGGAAGGCCCAACAATAGTTATATGGCCCATCTTGCGTTGTTTTCTCATCTCTGTAAATGATGTCATTTATTTAGTCTAAAAAAACTCATCAAACAGCAACAAGCCGGAGGGGAGTGAGCAACCTAAACTTGTTGCTTAACCAGAAGTTTACCTGGCTTATCATACCAATGTACAGTAGCACCAGGGATGGTCAACGCCCTCTTGATCAATTGATGAGCCAATTTAAAACCAAGCTCCCCCTGGAATCATAAAGAAGACTTGACAACTAGAGTCTGAGACAAAGGTAACTGAATAAAATGATCTTCTTAGTTCTTTAAAGAAGTAAGTGAACTAAAGGAAGCGCTCGATAGCCTTTAAAGTGTACGACTCCCATCCAACTATGAACCAAGATAAAAACGGGAAAAAAGTCAACCATTTTTTACAGGTTCGTGACAGCAGGAATATTTTTCATCTAATTTGATGCTCTTACATTCTAACAAGCATTAAATTTACTGCTGTGTTATTTCACATGAATATAACAATTAACTAAGCTGCTTTCATCTTTTTACATTTTCAGCATATATAATAAGAGAACCGGTTCACTGCTATTTGCACCACTCTCTCCAACAGTTGCAACTAGCGGTGATTATCGTGATGATGAGGATGAAACATAATAAATCCCAAGTAAATACAATTGCGTCACTTCAACAAGAATAGGAGAAAACCAAACCTCATATAGATTTACAACAGAGAAGGTAAGCAAAAAGGAAAATGGATAATGATACCTCTTCTTCGCCTAATAAATTGTACATGATAGCAGCTGCAGTTTTCATTGAGGGATCACCAAGAGGAAGACCTACGACAGCCCGCAAGTGTTGCTCATATTGCGAGGTGTAACAAGACTCAATTGTGTGATGCCCGCTATTATGAGGTCTAGGTGCGACTTCATTTAATAAAATCTGTCCAGAAACAGAGGCATAATCACTCATGGGATTAACAAATAAAATGATGCATTTACAGCCGCAGAAAGAAACCTTAATAGTCAAAAGAAACCAATATAGAATTTTAAAAGAATAAAACATTGAGGCAAGTCCAAAGTTAAATCAAAACCTGTCCATCTTCAGTCAAGAACAATTCAACTGCGAACACACCAGCACCTTCTAGAGAGTTCACAGCATTGAAAGCAACTTCAGTGGCACACTCCCTAATCTTCAATTTCACATTAGCCGGAGCCTTAACTATGTGACATATGTTTTCCCTAGAACATAACATATATCCTTAAGCATATGCACCAGGAAGCTGAAATGGTAAATTGCTGATTTATTTTACCATAATCTAAATTTTGAATTTGGTTTGAGATAAACACCGATTTTAAATATTCCATGTCAATAGCATGCAAGTGTTCTGCACGTTACCTGTGAATAGTTTCAACGACAGGATAGCATGAAATCGTGTTGTCTCTTCCTCTTGCCACAATGACAGCTAGTTCCTGCCATTAATTTAGGAGCAAAAATGTTAGAGAATGCATATAACCAATAGTTTTACAAAACTCTATAAATTGGTCGCAATACACATAAGTTCAAGATGCATTGGCTCAATGCCAGCAATATTAGTTTCCCTCATACAATTTGTGAATTGTGAACAGGAAAAACACCATTAGCATTCAACGACATGATTTTGATACTGACCTTGACAAAAGGTGCCCATTTTTCAGCATACAAACCACGACCAAATCCTCCAAGAGCTGCAAAGTTGGGGAAAGTTAAAACAAGAAACAAAATAAAACAAAGACAAGTTTTTACTGTTCTCACTTTCTCAAAGAAAGAACAAACATGCATAAGGTTAAAACTAATTACCATCCACAGCAGAAGAAAGTTCCTGTTCACTTTTAGCAACTGCATTTCCTCGCCCATCATAAGCTAATCTCCTACTCTTGATCATTAGAGGATAGCCAAAGAGTTCGCCTACTTTCTTAGCACCTTCAAGATCATCTATCTGTTCAATGTGTTTTTCATGCATCTTCAATTAGAATCCTAAAGATGAATTTTCAAACACTGAGATAAACAGTACTAACCTGTTTAAAATCGGGAAGTGGAATGCCATGTTGAGAGAAGTGAAGCTTTTGCTGATACTTATCCTGCAATGTGTTAGTATCAAAGAAATCATTCAGAAGATTTCAGACAGCAGCATTACTCTCATCTTCAAAAATATTTCAACTAGCATGTCTATGAGTGCTAAAAAAATGAACCAACTTCAAAGGCTAACAATATTTAGTTGTTTCTCAGTTAATGCGACAAGTAGAAGCGAAAGCTAGAAAAGTTCTAACAATATGCCAATATAATACCTGAATAATTCGTACAGTAGAGGCTTTGGGTTGACAATCAACTCCTTGTTTCTCAAGTTTTTCCAATGTATCAACATTGACATGTTCAATCTCAAAAGTTAAAACTCCACATCTGAATACCATTTCAAACAAGCAGCACATATAGGAAATGAGTAAAGTGAGAAATTCAAAGTAACATCTAGTCAAGTCTAGCAATTAAAAGTTAAACCTTTTAGCGAATTCCTCAATTGTAATGCTGTCATCAAAGTTTCCAAGCATGTGATGATAAGATAGAGAACTTGCAGGACAATTCTCCTGTGGATCTAAAATCATGACCTTAATTGCCATCTTAGAAGCAGCTTGACATAACATGCGACCCAGTTGACCTCCCCCCAAAACCCCAACAATCACTTCGGATAGTCCATGAACAGGTGATTCTTCATTCCTACACACATGCGAAATTATAGTTTCAGAAATCTCAATAATGTAAAAATTTAATATAAAAATATTTATCAGTGGCAAGTGGGAGAAAAATCAAAATTGAACCTTAGAGAAAGCGCGTCTTGTTGCTGTGATGCTTGACAAGTGAGGTTGGGCCTGTGACAATGCTTTAGCTTTAAAGATAAAAGAGGTGGTTGCTCCATGGAGAAGCCAAGTGAAGAACTTATCTTGTTTGAAAGATGAGAAGGTCTCAAGGCAAAAGCTGAAACGCCGGTGTGCGGTGAAGACACGGTGCCTGCACCGTGAAGCATAACTTCAGTTTTTTTTTTCTTTTCCGGTGAACACCTTAGTAGCTAGCAAGTGAGTAACGCCTTGTTTTAGGTTATGAATGGCTTTTGAATATATAAACAACACAAATACAAAAGACGTTTAGCTTATAGAGAAAGCTAAACAGGGATTCCTTCCGAACAATAAGGACTTTTTTGATTCCTTCGGATACAATTCAAAAAAGCAAGCATCACATTCGTTTTCTGCTCGCTCTCTAGGCAATGGAAGACGCGAGGAAGAGAGGGCAGGGAGCTCCGGCACGGCTGGGATGAGTGGTTGCGGCTCTCTGTGTTAAACTGTTGCTGAGAAGTAAGAAGTGAGAAGAGAAGAAATAAATTGTGGGGCGGGTCGAGCCCTATGAGTTGGGGGCACTAGTTGAGTTAGTGACGGGGGTGCAATCAGCGAAAACATGGGTGCAACCAGTTGGGCTTAAAAAAATCCTGAACTAAACATTGGGATAACCCAAAAAAAAACTATCTTAACATATCTGTGGCAAAAAAATTATTTTTCAAATAGCAATATTTCAAATGCTTTCGTAAATTTTGCTTATCTAAAAAAAATGCTTTCGTAAAAAAAAATACATTTCAAATAAGCAGGATTCCAACTTTCTTTTAACCATCCTAACACATCTTGACCAAATAAAAATCATTCTAACACATGGTGAATTAAAACCAAATAAGCTGAACAGGATTTTTGCACAAATAAACAACACAAATTAAATGTACTTTATCATGCTCTACTTTTAGACCGTCAAGTCAAATCAACTTTTAACACTTTTTTAAATTTCGACGAGGCTTTAATGCAATCATTTGACGCTTGAATGTGTTATAGAAATAAATTGTCAAATACAAGTTTAAAATTCATTGATACAAATTTCAAATTGAAAGCGAAACAAGACAATTTTTACTATAAATTACATCTGTGCTAATTTTTAAAAGTATTTGGCTGGTGGTGGCCAATCCATCGTGGGTCAACCCATTACAGACAACAAATTTTTTGAGTCAGGCGCGGCTGGGCCAAAATTGTTTCGGGCTTGAATTTTCTAGCTCATACCACTTATTTTAATGGGCGGATTGGGCCATCTCGTCGAGCTAGACTCGTTTTGACAACTCTACTTTTACTCTCAACAATAATAAAGAGCTAATGTTGAGGTGATAGTGAAATTCAAAACTACTTGAGGCTTATTAGAAAGTTAGTTTACAAGTTAGTTAAATTAGTTTTCAATTGTAACTACTTTTCTTAGTTAGTTAGTTAATTTTCTTTTGATACCACGATGAACACAATTGTTCATGAATCACAAAGCAAAAGAAGAAATTTGCGAGAAGACAATGGAGGAATCACAGATGAGAGATGAATGCGGAAGCTAGTTTTCATGTAAAATGTAAACTAACTCAAGATCTTCCAACTTGGAGATGAGATGCTAAAATAATACTTTCATGCATCTTGCACTATCGGCCAACCAAAAATTCAAATACACAAGCCACATGAATATGAAGTCCATTTAGCAACCATTGTAGACACTTTAGGAAACTTAGGAAATTGAAATCTCATTCTACAAGGCCAAACATCAGTGCAACTATGTTGATGACAATTGAAAACTTGCAAAAAACCACATGTCGACAAAAGAACATTGAACAGTCTTCAAAAAAACCCTGACAAAAATGTGGATCCAAGAAGACGATTTCATTTGTTGGTCCATTCGCTCTTCCATAGCTACTCAGCTCGACTAGGAAGAAACAAGAGACAGAAACACAACAATGATGATGAAGCTGGCTCGAGGGATAATCGGCGAATAAACTTCAATGAACTTCTTGAACACACGCAAGAAGGGATAAAGAAAGCGAAACATCACTTCTTTCGGGCAAAAATGTTGTTTCATTAGTTTTTCCATGGCTACACAGCTGGACCGCGAAGAAATAAGAGACAAAAACGCAGCAAAGATGATGAAGCAGGCTCGAGGGATGATCGAGGAAGAAGCTTCAAAGAACTTCTTGAATACACGCAAGAAGTGACTGAATTTGTCCTTAGGGAGATGTTAAGATACCAACACAAGAGCGGAATTATCCGAAGGATGGAGGTATAATGCGTCATCATGGTTCTGTGGAGAATTTGCCATGGCAGAGATGAGTTGAACAACAACCAAGCAGGTCAAAGAACAAAGGAAGAATGATGAACGTAGAGAATCTCAAAGAACATATGGAAAAAAAAATCAAGAAATTTCTTTTGATACCACGATGAACACTATTGTCCGTGAATTGCAAAGCAAAAGAAGAAATTTGCGAGAAGACAATGGAGGAATCACCGATGAGAGATGAACGCAGAAGCTACATAATCGCTCCTGATACCATATTAAGAGTTAAAGTCTATCTATGAATTGAATATAAATTTTATTCAAATGAATGGTGAAGTAAAAACTTAATACAATATGAAGAGGTGATCACTATATATAGTGCACCTTCTAGTGAAAGTAAATACAAAAATCCAACTAACTAACTAAGAAAAGTAGTTACAATTGAAAACTAATTTAACTAACTTGTAAACTAACTTATTAGATAAGGCTCTTTTGATATTAACTATAACACCCCAAGATTCGGAACCCTGTTTAGTATTATTAACACTACAACAGATCTAGTTGATAGGCAACGCTTTTTTTCATCCATGGGCAGCGCTTTTGAGTGTTGCTGAATGTGGCGCTGCTGATTTCACTCCAACAATGGCGTGCTCCTAAAAAGCGCTACCCATTGCCAAGCGTGTCATCAAATGGGCGCGCTTTCTAAAAAGCGCTACCCATTGCCAAGCGTGTCATCGGATGGGCGCTTCCTAAAAAGCGCGCCCATTTGCCCCAACGCGTCCTCCTTTAGGCGACACTTCCTAAAAGCGCGCCCGTTGCCAAAACTTGTCCCCTATAGCGCGACTTCTTCCTTAAAAGCGCGCCCATTGTTTTTTTTTTTAAAATTTTTTTATGTTTTGTGTATTTTCCTTTTATATTTGCAACAAAAAAATGAAATCATACATCAAAATATTTTTAATAGTGATATCTATGAATTTGTTGTATTTAAACTGAATTAAATCATACATCCAAAAAAATTAAATCATACATCCAAAAATTAAATCATACATCCAAAATACATCCAAAAATTAAATCATACATCCAAAATAACAAAGAAATCCATTTTTTCTTCAATAGAAAATCAACTTCTAATCTTCAATGGCGCCATATCTCCAAAAGCAATCCATGTTTTCTTCAATCTCTCATTTTTGAATGGGAATGCAAATCTTTACATCGTTCTTTGCATTGACATGTAACCTAGTTGATCAATTGAATGGGAATGCAGGATTTAACTACAATAGCCACAAGTAAAAATTGAGCAAGGGATTAACTACAACCATTGTGTTGTAACTTGAATATCTGAGACGGAGAAACCCAATATGAACTTACTTTAATGTTCTTTACGATATTCTTGGCAAGGATTCACTAAGATTGTTGTAGGAGAGGCCCTACAAACATTTTTAATTCATAGTAGTTAATATATCATTTTTAAAGATAAACTAAAGCTGAAGGCACATGAAACCTCCGCTTTGTGATCACATGTATACAATTTAAATTTGAAATTATTTCTGGTGTACATGTAGGACTACATGAACATTATAAAGATACAGTGTAGGACCATGGGAATGTAAATACATAGGGGGAAGATAACATCAAAATAAATAATTTCCTTTTCCTATTAAATCTGATGAGGACCATTGAAATACAAAAATCAAATATTGGTTAGACACCAAATATACTAAATCCAAGGCGGTTATTGGCTAAAATTCTTATTTGCAAAAATTAACTTTCTCATTCTTTTCCTATTAAAATAAAATTAATGACTTCAATTATCATCCCGAGCTATAAAATATTGCACAACTTTTTTATCCAAAATACCTATATAAAAAGTTGGGATGGTATAACTATAAACATTTCAGTTCATCAAAATTATAATTCTTAACACATAAATGAGAAATTATTTACCCTCCAGGTCACTAGATTTGTTCTCATTGTTTGCCATTGATCTTGACCAAACACCACGATCGATTATGGTGACTACACATTTTACCACACGACATTAAATTGTGCAAACATTTCAAAGACTAGCAATTGAGGTTAGAAATTGAGGTAGAACATGATTACCTAACAAGTACAACTTGATTCATCAGTCAATCTTACGGACAATTAACTTGGCGATTATTGCTTTAACCACCCATAATTCAACTTCATCATCATTGATGCGAAGCGGAGTTCAACATCTCGATTATGCTATGAAGAATGCAAACAAAAAACATACAAAGTAAATTCAAATTTACGAAGTGTGTCCACTAATAAGTTCATATGGAATTTTGCGGACCCATGAGAGCTAAGATCAATCAATGACATCGACCTCATTTTCGCAATGCATTCTTCATGCCTGAGGCCTAAAAGCATCATTTCATCAAACATTTGGTAAGAACATGATAGGAATGAATATATTAATATGAAAAACAAGAAAATATTGGAGCTCTGCTCTCTTACAAACAGAGGTTTATCCACTATTTAAATCTCAAATAGAATGTAGAAATGCAGAAAAAGAAATAAAACAATAGGATAGAATCATCCTCAAGCTAAAAACTTGCCCAAACCTTTGCAAAATATTTCTAACCACCTCCATTGTGTTACTCTGCTCTCTTATACTTACCCTCTCCCTAATTCTAGAAAATTCTACCCACTTATATTAAAGTTGGGCCTATGTCTAGTAGTAATCAATTGTGCATGGACGGATGTTTACCATAGCTTTCCAACAAGGTGGAATTTGCGACATGATAGGTTAAGTATGCATCCGAACCTCGAGTAAGGAAAATCTTGAGAAAGGCGATATAACAAAGCATATTTGGCATCATTCTACGATTGTCAACAAATGAGGCTTGTCGATAAATCACTTGCAAAATGACAAGACAACTTTATGAATGCTCTTCCCAAACTAACGGACTCTAGGCCAAAACTAACAAAAATAGCGAACCTAGACATTTAGTAGTAAAATAAATGACAAGGCAATAGACCATAGTTATCGGTATCCTATGATATAAGCAAGTTGTATCGCAATTGAAACAACACAGAACCCAATCGATACCAACCGTTGGGTATATATTTTGAACAAATTCATAGCATGAATATCAATTCATTTGATGATTATTTGTGGAAGTCCTTCAAGAATGAGGTCAATCTCGAAAATCGAGAATGAAGGAAAGCAAAAATCTAAAACTAAAACCTAAAATCGAGAATCTTAGAATTTGAAATCAAAAATCTAAGAGTAAAACCTAAAATTAAAAGCAGAACTTACGAGAATGAGCGAGAAGCGACTTGTCGGAGCGAGCGAGCGAGCGGTGGTCGGAGGCGGCGGCTTAATAGTGGTTGGGCGTGAGTTGGGCGTGAGGTTTCTCAAATGGGGGTGGAGAAAAAGTAGATCTAAGAGATAAGGGTTGTGTGAGTGTTAAAGAGAAGGCGAAGAGAGGAGGGAGGGGAAGTGGAGGAGGCGGCGGCGACGGAGTAAGAGGGAGAAGGCGAAGAGGGGAAGGCGAAGAGTGGGGAAGAGAGAGAGAGGGGAAGACGGAGTAAGAGGGGAAGATGAAGTTGTGTGAGAGAAGATAGAAGGTCCGTGAGAGAGAAAAAAGAGAAAAAGAAACTCGGTGTTTTTAAAAAGCGGCTGGGTATTGGGAGAAACGTGTGACCCGATACCGGTGTTTTTTAAAAAGCGTTAGTATTGGGAGAAACGTGTGACCCAATACCCAGCCGCGTTTTAAAAAGCGGCTGGGTATTGGGAGAAACAGCGTGAAGCCATACCCGGTGTTTTTAAAAAGCGGCTGGGTATAACTAGTGCGATTAAAGCGATGGGCAGCATTTTTTTAAAAAACGCTGGGTATGGGTTAGCTGTTTTGGCCATCCGTGGCGTTTTTACTTAAAGCGCTGCTTATAGGGGCGCTTTTTTTGACAAATCTGGCGTAATGTAAGTTATTGTCAGAATCATTTGAATTGTAATGACTATTTGGAGCCTAAGGCAAAGGCATAATTTGCCAAGCCATATACACGGCCTTGGAATCAAGAGTTACGGTTGCTAACCACAGTTTATAGTTTCACACGCCTTAGGCGAATAAATCATTGAGCAAAGTAGTGTTTTCACACGCCTGAGACTATAAACCGTGGTTATGATATATGATCCATAATTCAATTCTTGACGTTATCTGGTTCATGAGTTTCGGTTCATGTACATGAGAACATGTTGTGTTCACGATGATTTCAAGCTTTGCTGAATATTTTCTGTTCTGTACCGTATCTGAGGATCTGCCGATCCTAGATAGTAGGTAGGGGATGAGATTGATCAATAACAATTACGTCAGAGGTTGATGATCCGAAACGAGATGGGGTGTACCTGCAAAGTCACTCCGATGATAAAGCTGAAGAGTTATTGCAAGTTTATGGGGTAATTAATGTGTAGTTCTTTGTTAGCAGTAAATGCTGTATTTATAGAGTCAATGGACACTTGAGTGTGATGATCTGACCGTTTAGTAAGGAGGTGTATTGTGGGCCGTTCGATGAGTGAGTCTGGGCCTTGATTGTTTTGAAGGCCCAATCATTTTGTTTTGAGAAGTGGGGGTGTAAATAGCATGAACATGTTTACCCCGTAACATTTTCCAACAAGAATAAAATGAGGTTGGATGATCAATTGAAAGGAAGAGGAAAAATCGGCGAGCTTAAGATTCACTAGTCAGGTAGTTGTCATCATATATATATATATATATATATATATATATATATATATATATATATATATATATATATATATATATATATATATATATATATATATATTCAGTGAAGAAATACAATCTAAAGTGATAATTGAAATAGTGTATCCACTCATCGATGTCTTACTCTTATCATTGTAACTCCACGACCCTTTTCTATTCTCCTATTTACTCCATAAATTCAAACAGTGTAAAAAAATAAGACATAATATTAACTACAATAATCCCACATTAATTGTTTGGGCTCGCCTCTATGAAATCTGTCATTTCTTGTCATCAGTAGCTGGTTCTGATTCAGTTGTGGTGGTGGTGGTGGTGGTGGCGGCGGCAGCAGGAGCCATCAGATTGTCAAACTTCTCAGACTTCCCCAGCACAATTTCAATCTAGAGAGAGAAAAAATTGGAAATCACACAAGTTATGGTTCAATTGTTTTAAACCGTACAAACTAATATGTACTCTAGATCAAACAGTATACATGTATACATGATCGGCTGATCCAGTCCGGTCGGTTTTTAAAACATTGATGTAAACAAAAATCAATTGGGAAAACTAACCTTTGCCTTCTGTACGAGACGACCTTTGTTCTCATCCTTCATGCCAACTGTAGATGTCAATACTTCTGTTCTAACCAAGATTAATTGATTAGAAATGCTGTCATCATTGTGTAAAATGAGAATAATATAAGAAGAAACCTTACTCTTCTCAGTGGCAAGTCCATTGTTCTTCAAAATCTCCGCAATTGTGACAACTGTAGCTATGGCTGTACCAATTCATGTCATCATTTTTTTTGAAGAAGATCACATTTGTTAAATGGAATATATCAGTTGAGTAAAATGTTCATATTTTCGATTTTAGAATCAAACACATAAACTTTCACGTAAATTTTTGGATGCTTTACAAGCTATGATAATATCATGATATTTTAAGACATATTGGGGCGTATATTATATGAAATAAATTCAGAAACAAATCAAATTAATCACTAAGTGAATTTTACTTCAGGTTGTAGACGTGTTCGATGTCTGACACGTGTCATGTCAGATATCGATACCGACACAGTAATTACTTCCACTTTCTAAATTATTATCGATTATTCGTGCTCAAGATATCGTATCGTGTGTACGTGCTGTGTTGGTGTTTCATAGGAAACAGCCAGATCCATTTGTGCAGAGATATTACATGCAAAACATCTTAAAGAGGATGGTGTAAATAAAATTTGCTCAAAGAAGTTAATAATGTGCTAAGTAATAACTAATAATCATGTAATTTTTACGATGATTATTTTCACATGATTATTTTTTTTTTCAAACAATATTTTGTTCAAAGGGACTGACTTGTGAAGGGAGATATTAGGTTGAGAAAAGAAAGTACCCATTCCAAGAGCAGAAAGCTCAACCTCATTGTGTTGTTGTATGTACCTCTGCATCAAAGGAGAAATTATGTTAATATTATAATGTTCATAATTTGAAATCAAAATAATAACGTGAATGAATGGCATTTCAAAATTCAATAGATCATTGGGGAAAAAACACAAACATACCTTGGCTAGATTAACGTAAAAGAAAAGAGGTTTCTTAGTATTGGAAACCTGAATTCTGTTCTTCTTGTGGGATTCGTTTGCAGTTACAGTTGTAGTTACGGTCGTCATTGTAATTTAATCTTCTCTGTAACTGTAACGGTAAAGTAGTGGAATGGGTAAGAGACTCGTTTATATAAGGCAAGACTCTTGGAACCACACCCAATCACAAGATAACACGTGGTGGCTTGTGAGGGAACATGGACGAAGTAAAATTATTAAACTGTTGAATTGAATTAGTTAGTTAGTTAGTTAAGGTAGAATTGAAGATCTGAATGGTCGTTATTTATTTCACCGGATTGCCAAATATGCCCCTAGCTCACTCCCCATTGGACCTATTCTTCTGCTCCCTTCAGCGGAGAGCCCTTCCTTTTGAGTTTTTCACCACAAACATCAATCACACCACCTCAATCTCATCGTGATTTTCGCCCTTTCAATATTAAAACAAATAATAATCTCATTAATTTTTTCTTATTAAATCATAATGATATTCAGAAAAATATTTTAGCACCATGTATTGGAGAAAATTTTTGGTTCACCTGTAGTATTTGGGATTTGGATTGAGTGTACTCAACTAAAAATGTAGTCATGTAGTTACTGTGTTTAAAAATATTTTTATTTTAAAAAAAAACAACTGACAAAGCAATTTGGTTATTTTAATTAACACATTGTAAGAATCAAAACTGGGTTCATAATTATTTTTTTTTTTGGTCAACAATAATTCTCTTTCTATGATTGGTAAAAAAATTACACACACACACACAATATATATATATATATATATATATATATATATATATATATATATATATATATATATAAACATGATAAATGCATGAGGGTGTTTAAGGTAGTTAGAAAAAAATAATACTTAGAGCATCTCCAATAGTGGTACTTATAGAATACTTAAGTGGTATCTATTAGGTCCTACCATTGTGGGAAAAAAGTGATTATTTATTGATAATGAGTTCATATACAATACTTTTCTCTCTCTTCTATATGTGGGTCCATACATTAGTTTTTTATTATTAAAAAATGATATATAGTTATTAGTGAGACCTATTTAAAAAATTGTTGTAGGTGCTGGATTGGAGGAGTTGAGTATTTATTCAGTAGTACACTAAAAAATTATTTAAAAAGTGATATGTAAGCTCTGCCATTAAAAAAATTGTAGGTGCTGGATTGGAGGACCATCATTGATAGGCTGAAGACATTGGCGAGGCCAATAACACAGGGGCTGAGGAAGTTTAGTTGTGCCAGCCAGGAGACAGATGCTCTGCTATAGTGTTTATGTTGTTCGTTTTAGTAGGGTTTTTTTTTATGTTTTACCGAACATATTTGACATTGTAGACTTTTTAACTATAATTATTCCGTTCATTCCAAAAAAATTGCGTAATTGAGACAAATTTGAGAACGAGAGTGAAGTGTGAAAACCTTGTTTGGATTTATTTTAACTCTCGCAAAAATAACATCAAATCTGTCTCATTAACAGTGGTTCGAACTTTATCTATCGATCTGGTTCGTTTTTTTTACCATCGAACCACTGTGAGACAAGTTTGGGGTGTGCATAATAATTTACACTACTCGATATTTTACCATCGAACTGGTACGTTCGATGGGTAAGTATCGAACTGTCCTAAAATGCCAAAAAAATTAAACCGCTGCGTTTTATTAAGGGCACTCATGTCTTTTCACGTGTTTGTGTAGTGTGTGTGAGTAGAGAGGGGTGTGTAAGAAGCATGGGCCTAAAAAAGATTGGACCTGAACATTTAGGCAATTGTTTTTCCCACTCCCCCTCCTACTCATCGCACACCACAAACAAATTTTATTCCAAAAATAACCTCGCGTGGAACGCTCTTGCAGGACGTGGTTAGTGACAGTTCGAACACGTTCAAACGCATGTGTCCGTGTTAAGGAATATTGGTGAATGTGGTGTGAGGGTCCATATTTAACACACTCGAATGAGACTGTTCGAACGAAATAAAATAGGGTGTTCGAACAATACTATACGAACATGTGCGATTGGTGCCTTTTGAACCTGTTAAATTACGCACAAGAGGGTGTGTGTGTGTCAATATTTAACACACTCGAATGAGACTGTTTAAACGTGTTCGAATGCCCGTATTCGAACAGGTGAAACTTTTTGAAAAAAAAGATGCTTTGGCCTTTTCATTAATGGTCTTTTGATCTTTTCCCACCCTTATGGGGGGATGTTTTGAGTAGGAGGGGAGTGGGAAAAGCAAAAGCAAACATTTAAGTCCAACTTTGTAGCCCAAGTTGCTTTTAATTTTTCAGTTCTGCTAATTGTAACCCTCGTTTGAATACTTGCAACTCCCTGGTTTCTTAAAAAAAAGGCAAAACCTTGTATATCATCTCCTTCACTGCTCAAGGGATTAGTCTAATGGAGCATGACAAGATTTGTACCCAGAAGGTCCTGAGTTGAAATCCTCACTAGTACCCTTCGGGTGAACCCGAAGGTATTCCTTACATTGGACTAGGGTGTCATCATAGCACCCTAAAATTTATATAACAAAAAAAAAGTCTCTTTCCTTACTCGCCGCCACAAGCCATTTCTCTAATCCTTCCCTCTTCGATTTCTTTCTCATTTAATCACACAATTTTACCAAGTTTCATAATCCAATACCAAATCGACTCCTAAACACACTTTCCACATCAGTTCCATCAATTGAACACCCGTTCATCGTGTTTCTTCTTGTGGGGCGAACTGTATTTCACATTTTCTGGCCACCACATTTTTTCGTTTCAAAAAAATACATCTCTTTCGGATTTCTTGCGTCGAAACCTTCGAAAACACTGGTCTTTTTCTCGTTTCGGTGAAGTTGGGTTGGCGTCAGGCTCCTTTAACTCGTTGTCTCGGTAATATGTTTTCTAGTCACTCCTTTTGCTTCCTTTTAATTTCGTTTCAACTTTATTATTGTACTATTGCATTCATGACAGTAGGTCGACTCACGCCACTAATTTGCATATGGTATGATGCTTTAATGTCGACGATAATTACTTAAAACAGGTAACGTTATTTAGAAAAGTTATTTGTTCAATTTTTTAGAAGTACCAAGGGAATTTTTTTATGATGAAAAATAATTAAATTACGAGCATCAGCATCTTAAACAAATAAATGATTTTTGATTTTCAACCTTAAAATACCGTGTTTACGAAAAGAAAGTATGTATTTTCTCAAAATTCTCTAGAACAATATTTGTTTCTATAAAATAATCTATGGCTAATTAAGGTGTTATGATATGTATATCTAATAAATTGTCTCTATCGAAAGTAAAACTCTAGAAGGTTCTTGGTGTTTGGGTTACTTCTACTAGGTATATTGTGTGTTTAAATCCTTTATTGTATGTAGTTTAGAATTAGAATACTCTCTCTCTCTCTCTCTCTCTCTCTCTCTCTCTCTCTCTCTCTCTCTCTCTCTCTCTCTCTCTCTCTCTCTCTCTCTCTCTCTCTCTCTCTCTCTCTCTCTCTCTCTCTCTCTCTCTCTCTCTCTCTCTCTCTCTCTCTCTCTCTCTCTCTCTCTCTCTCTCTCTCTCTCTCTCTCTCTCTCTCTCTCTCTCTCTCTCTCTCTCTCTCTCTCTCTCTCTCTCTCTCTCTCTCTCTCTCTCTCTCTCTCTCTCTCTCTCTCTCTCTCTCTCTCTCTCTCTCTCTCTCTCTCTCTCTCTCTCTCTCTCTCTCTCTCTCTCTCTCTCTCTCTCTCTCTCTCTCTCTCTCTCTCTCTATATATATATATATATATATATAATGAATCGAAAAACACTTGTTTATTATTAAAAATAAATTTTTTTAATTATAATCGTTAGATTCAAATTAACAGTTCATATTATACTATTAATCACAAAATTCCGTATAATTATTTACTTTTTAATTAAAAATAAAAGTTCCCACACGATATGTTTACACGCACATATCGCTTTCGACTTAGACCTTACAATCTCACTTAATAATTCTTGTTTTTTTGAGGAATCTCGTTTAATAATTTTGTGAGCTATGTTATACCCGATTTGAAATTAAAAATAAGTACCACAGGATTAAAATACAAATCTTCCTAGTTAGAATGATACACTTTGACGATTCCTTCAATTCAACAATATAAGTCTATGTGATTGATTTGTTTACACACGTGCATCGGAAGACAATCGAAGAACATGGGACCAATTTCTTTTTTTCTTGTTTTGTCAAAAGGACATGGGACCAAATAAACTTGATTTTTGCTAAGCTCAATTCCGTTGAACAAATCAAATGAACCCACACGACCTTTTTGCATATATGTAGTCGTATTCTCTGAGATAACGAAGCAGATCGATTTAGAAGATCATTGACAATTTGGCAACACCTACCTTCACCAAATTAAGGTTTGTTAATTAAACACAACAACAATAGTGAAAAGTATAACAAACAAAAAAAAAGTATTAGATATAGTTAGTATATTATGAATTAAAAAATTAGTTAGTGTCTAACTAACTTAGTTAGATTAGTTTAGTTTAGAAGTTAGTAACTTAACTAGATTAATTTAGAAGTTGCTACATGTGTAGTTAATTTTCTATTGGAGTTAACTAAAGTTAACTATAGTTAAACACTTGTATATAATACTATTGTACCATCAATCAAAATATAGAGAGTTTATTTTTCCAATTTTATCTCTTTCAATTAAAAACTTATTAGCTAACTACTATCATCTATTATTTAATTGGCGCCGATTAATACATGTAGTATCGAGAAGCGATATAGCTGCCGCGTTCATTTCTCCTCGAGATTCCTCCATTGTGTTCACGCGAAAGTCTTCTATTGGTTTGCAATTCATAAACAATGGGGCTCATTGCCGTATGATAAGAAATTTCTTAATTTTATATTCATTTTATTAGTTTCTTTTCCATTCTTTTCTTTTTCCAGTTTTTCCTCTTGTTTTCTCGTATCTTTTGGTTCATGATTCGGTCAATTTCAACTTCTTTCTCATTGATATTCAACCTTTGTGCGTTGTTTTCTTTGATTTGCTCACTGGTTCTGATTTCTTGTTTCAATTTCGCATTTTTGAATCTATTTCCTCTATTTTTTTGCGTTTTCCCCAATTTTGATTTCGCAAATTCTTTGAATCGATTATGATTCTATCATTCACTTTTCAATCAGAATCGCGTTTTTCTCGTTCCTCTCGCTTCTTTGAGAGTTTCAGTTTGTGCAACTTGCTTTCGTTGGTTCCGTTTCTAATTCGTTTGACACAAATTGTTTGTCATTCTTGTATCGGTAACCATCATTTTCGTTTGCGATTCTTGCGCATCAGTTTTTCAATTTCACTTCATTGTCCTCCTTTCATTCTGATTCCCGATGATTGTGATCTGAAGCGGAGTTCTAATTACATTTTGGATTGAGTTTCGATTTTGTTCTCGATCTTGAATCAGACAACATTCAAGTTGTTCGTTGAAATACCTCATAGAGATATTTTTTGCTTGTCTCCTTATCTTTGCCTATTTGAAGCCACGATTTTTTCATAGGTCACTTCTGCTTTGTTGTACCTATGCTTATGATTGCCATAGGATATGTTGACCACGGGAAGTGCATGGCAATGTTGATGGTGGTTCCGCGGTTTGGGTTTGACTGATGGCCTTCACACTTATTTTCAACTTTGCGGTAGTCTTACATCAATACACATCGGCAAGAATTGGTGTAATCACGGAAAAAGATCTTGCTCGGTTTGTAGTGATGAATATGATAATTGGACTTGCATGCTCCTTGGAGTTCAAAGCAGAACTTTCGGTGATGCTTGGTTTAGGAGATATGGCTACAGAAGGAATTCAAGAAAGCATTAGCATGTTGCCATGGATTTCACTTTGCTAGTGGCGAGACAAGATTGTTCTCTTTGTTGCCTTCATGGCTTGTTTCTTTGGGTTACATTTGTGTCTACATTTCTTTGTTGGTTGTTTTGATGTAATTTTCTTTTAGATTTTATATGTACTTTTGTATTGTTCATGTCAAGTAGAAGTGTTGTGAATAACTTACAGGCTTGGGGGGACTATTAGATAGATATAGTTAGTATTTGGAATTAAAAATTAGTTAGTTAGTGTCTAACTAACTTAGTTAGATTAGTTTAGAAGTTAGTTAGTGCTTAATTAACTAGCTTAACTAGATTAGTTTAGAAGTTAGTTAGTCTTATAACTAACTTGGACATGTACGCCACTTAATCTAGTCAATTAATGCTAACTAACTTCTAAACTAATCTAACTAAGTTAGTTAGACACTAACTAATTTTTTAATTTCTAATAGTAACTATATCTAATAAAAAGTTGAGTTTGTGTGACCAATTAAAACATGTACCCTGCTCATTGTACTGTTTTTGATAATTGTCTGTCACATATAGTTTTTTGAACAGTAAAATACTTTATTATTTTTAAACTCTTCCTATGTTGTTGAAAAAACTCTTCCTATGTAGACGCTTGTTGGTGTTTTTTCCTTTTGCTTCTCCACCAAGTATCTAATGTGTGGTTGTTTGCTGATGAATGCATATGAAGAGAATAAAGCAAAATACTAATTATATTATAGAATAATTGTATTGTTATAAATGTCACATTTTTATTATATTGTTTGAGGAATTGAAATCTCTTTCAGTTGAGTGATGTAGACGGTGGATTAGTTGGGGACATCAGCGTGGGACACCAATTGTTGATTTGATTAAAACGTGACAAAGTGCAATTAGAAATAGTTGTCTCCAACTTTAGGATTGGCTTTTGTAAACTTCAACATTTTCATGACTAATCATTCATCGGTTAAGCAGCTTCCATGTATCATCCTCTTTATATTAATACGCATGTCTACAACATGGAGTATAATATATGCATGCCACATATATAATAAACCAAACTTGATGAAGACAAATTAGAAGGATTAGTAGTCATGGGACCATGGTTTGGATCGTCGGTGCAATTATAAGATATAAAACCGAAGGGTGAGTAAGCAACGACTGAAATTGGTCCCCTACTTGTATTGACCACATAATACAACACTTAAAACAACATTGCACGCATGTAAGATTCAGTCCTTATCAACTAGCTAGCTCTAATACCACTTTCATTGATCCAAACTGATCCGTACCTGAGCATATGTGGGATGGAGCGGTCCAAATTAAGATCGTTCTGTCACTTGGTGAAGTCGAGAGCAGAGCTTGGGCGGGTTATACATGCAAAGACACTCTGACGCCCAAGTCAGGGTGGAAAGAGTTAAAGCAGGAAATGAGTGAGGTGTGAAATGTGTACCTTTTTTGCAGGGGTTGACTTGTATATATAGTAGCAGCGCTCCCCAGCGCAAAATCGATCGGTTCGATCTTGCATTGATCATCGCGCGTCTTGGTGCGTTTCACGTAGTTAGGCGTTTGGGGGCATTATTGGGCGACTACGGCCCATCGTCAGTGGATTGGGCCTGGCGATCGTCGTCAAAACACAAACTATAACAAAAAGTAGTTTACGCAACGACACAAAATTGTGGTTGGAAGTGGAAAAATCGTGGCCTAAGCTTTAGGTCACGGTTTGGCCATGGTGTTTTAGGCGTAGGGTAGGTGGTTGTTGCCTATTATCTCTATTACATTCTTGATACATATCAGAAGTGCTATAGCTTTATTTCTCTCTCCTCGGTGATCCCTCTATTGTCTTCTCAGTTTTCACGAACTTCTTCTTTTGCTTCGTGGTTCATGAACAATGGTGCTCATCGTGGTATCAGAAGATATTTCTTTATTTTTCTTCCGCATTTTTGGAGATTCTTTGCGTTCATCGTTTTTCCTTGGTTCTTTGGTCTACTTGGTTGTTATTCAACCCATCTCTACCATGGCGAATCCTACATAGAATCACGATGACGCATTCTACCTCCATTTTTCGGATAATCTCGATCTTGTGTTGGTATCTCAACATCTCTCTAAGGACAAATTCAGTCCCTTCTCGTGTGTGTTCAAAAAGTTCATTGAAGCTTCTTCCTCGATCATTCCTCGAGCCAACTTTATCATCTTTACTACATTTTTTGTTACTTATTTTTTTCTTGTCCAACTATGTAACTTTGGAAGAACAAATAAAATTTGCACAAGAATGTTTTCTCACTTCATCACAGGAGATTCAGACAGTCCATACATACGAAGATAAGTTATTAGATTTCATGTCAACTTAGAAATTTACATCAAGAGGAATATATATATATATATATATATATATATATATATATATATATCATAAGTAATTTAAATCACGAATGTTACCACCTAAGCATCCAAGTCAGAAAGGCCACGTAGACCACGGTTAATACATGGCTTTACACATCATTTCCATCTGGGACCCATATATCCACGCTGGCATTCTTTGCTATTTTAACAAAAATATATTTTTTCGGCCTCAGTGAGTCTCGAACACGGGACTGTCAAATGCCGAGCCATACGTTTAACCACTGCGCCGTATTTACCGGCACTGTCAATGATGTCGCAACGACTACTCAAATCACTAGCCAAAGGAACGAGCGCGTTTTGCACCGGTAGTCCAGCATATAATCGCAACCTGTATACAACCTGTCTAACTGCATTAAAGCAGTGAGATTTTCCCTCAAAATTAATTAATGTCATATAAAAGCTGTAACTGTCACGGTTTTCCACTTAAATGCAATAATCAATTTACTTATAATGATAGAAATGAATGGGCATAACACTCACAACAGATTTATTTGCTGTGTACATTTGAGGGACTAAAATCACGCCAAGATTTCTAAATTTTAAGACAGCACAAAATCAAAAAATATTTAGGTGGTCATTCTATTGTACCAGTCAACCCTATTTGACTTTGACATTAATACCATAAACCTAAACAAATTCACACGCATAAGCAAAGACGGGTGAAAATAAATATCACAGCCTCCTTAGTTCGACGTGGAGTTACACAAAGATCGGCACCCAATTCTCGGTAGAAATGGCTTCGGAAAGAACAACATGATTGTTCCCCATATACCAATGATCGGCGTCGCTAATCTCTCCCCCGGACAAAGAGCCATGTACCGTTGTAGTGAGGGTCTTGAGAAAGTGGGGCGTCTACACTCGAGAGAGGTGGTGACAAACTGTGGCGATGAGATTTAGTATTTGTCGACAAAGAGGTATTAAAATCTTTGATTTCAAATACTGTAACAATTTGAATAGTTTTTATATATAAAAAATTCCTACATGTAAATACTTACTGCACATAGATCACATAGATTAGTTTTAATCTAAATTATATCTTTTAACATGTTATGCACATACATTCGACTATATGCCACTCTAGATCTATATACTTTCATGCCATAATCAACATGTTCTTATTTGGCATTAACATCAGTAATATATTAATATGTGCAATACTAAATCATAATGAAATATTCGACAATTGATATTATCCAATTATGGCATCTCAGATTTAAATTGTCAATCAATTTTTAATGTTAATGTTGTTGAATAAAGTTTTACTTATTGAGTTCATTACTTTTTCCAGGGATCGAAGATCCAAGCCCACATTGATAAGCCGTTCATCTACAAACACAAATGGATGTCTCGGTGAGGGTTTTGTCTACAAGATGTCGAAGTTTTCTTTAGCAACTAACTATGGGAGTACCGTCTTTGCCAACCACCCATATAGGATGAACATTAAATACAATCACGAAATCACCCGTGTCTCACCCGATGAAGTTGAGACACCGCCCTACCAATTTACACCTCCTGCGGAGTGTCTCGATAAGGATTTCAACAAAAACTTTTTAGTTGGTAAGCCATATTTCTGTTCTTTCCAGAATATTAAAATTTTGATCCATTTATTTGATCAAACTTACCACTTTCCCAATCGTTTTTGGAAATTAGATGTTCTTTGGAGTGCTTCTTTGGGATCGGGCGGGAATCCGAATTTCAGTCAACGACTGGAAAAAGCACAAGACTACCAATCAACCTTGAAAAATCGAGGGTACGTTTATAATAGTTATTATGTATAAATTGTGGACGTACGCTTACTATCATGTGTTAGGTTTTTATGAATAGAACACATTCAGTTTACCATTGATTAATACAATTATATCTTTCTTTTTATACGATTCTGCGTTTTAGCGTTAATCTCTTCGGAGAAAATGCAGTTGTTATGAAAGATTTCTTGCGATCGAGGGTGCATCCGGAGATGTTGTTATTGTCTGTTACGCAAAGTCAACACTTGGCCGGGTAAATACGTTGCAACAGTACATTTCATCAGTTTATATATGTTACAATTTATGCAAGACTCACAAAATATATTCATATATGTCTCACACATACAAAGCGGTACCACCCTTCAAACAAAGGGGAAGGACTACCAAGCTCTTTGTTTAATCACGAGATTTCGAGAGCGATTATCTTTGCATGGAAAGCGTAAAACCAACGCCCCAGATACACATGTTTCGTTTATGATTCATGAAATGTATGTGTTTAAGTGTTTTACAGTTAGTTTATGTCTTTTTCGAAATTGATATCTTTGCAGAGTAAGTCAGACGATCATCCCCACTCCATTGACAATCACACAATCCACCAAATCTGATTCATCCAAAGAGAGCTTCTTGGACATAGACCCAAAGTATACACTAATATTTAGAAGATTAACTCACCTATCAACTTCAGCTTATAGTGAATGTTCATAAAAGATTTTATATCTCCTCCCCAATAAGCGAGAATATATGAGGTCGGCAGCCTGAACAAGCACAGGCCCACCTTACCTTATTCCAAATTTAACTTTATTTAGAAGAGGACATTTATTTTGTGAATGTTTGATTGCACCTAAAAAATCTTTATTTAGAAGAGGGGTCTGCAACTTACGAGAACCAAACTTTTAATACAAACTATCAAGCCAACAAAAGGAAAAATCTCTCACAAGCTTTTGTTATTAGGCAAAGGCTCATAAATAGTTCAATATAAAAATAAAAATAAAAATAAAAATAAAAATAAAAAGAGAAACAAAATAAATTGAAATCAAATCACCAAAAAAGCAATTAAACTCTTTTAACCCGCATGCATATGACAACCATTTGTTAGTTTATTGACAACAGTAAGCTAAAGTTATGTATTAAAAATTTAAAAACTACAATAAAAATCTTTGCATATATAAAAAGCATATATTGTTCCAAGATGGTAAAAATGTTTATTTAAGAATAAAAACTTTGAATGTAAATGTTATCTACCCTTTCATATTCATCTAACCACTTTTCCTCCTCAAATGCAAATTTCCATTTCTCTACCCTATCTAAGATATCTCTTACCTTTGAGCTTGCTCTTTGGCCTTTTAATTTGATCATCCATGCTTTGAAGCAATTCGGACAGTCAACATCGCTGCATAGCCATGAGATCTTATAAGTTTCAAGGAAAATAAAAACTAAGAAGTAAGACAGACATAATTGATGCACCTATAAGTCTCTAACAATGATCATGGGAGTTTTTAACGAGGAGAGATGGGGAAACTAAAGATATATTCGTGAGCATTTACAATCAAATTTCAAGAAAAAAGTTCATCGATACATTAGGCCTGCAAAGAAAAAGAAAGATAGTTCATGTACCGGACTCTATGAGGTTGGTCGAATCTGTCTAGGCGCTTCACTATCCACATCTATATGAACTTCTCTGTAAATTTCTTCAAGTTCATTCTGTCTTTTAAACACCAATTCCTTCATCTTCTCACGGCTTTCAAAATATTCAATCATTTGAACTTCAGCCTCAACACGCAAAAATGTAAATAATGAAGCATCTTAAACTCAAATTATGCAAGTGAAATTGCAAGATAAGTTCATGTCAATTAACGTTTCACACGTCAATGACATCCGCAGAGGCACCGCGGGATCGCCACTTCGTGGCGGATCTTTGAAATTAATCTAATAACATGGCTAAAGGGCTTTTGCTCATCAATCGCGTCTCCATAAGATCCCATAACTCGACTAGGAATTTAGCGAATTCTTGATCAAATAGTAAGAAACCGCCAATCCAAGACCAATAGTAACGGCGATCGGATGATGGTGATGACAAGTTACGAACTACATGCGATGGAGGATTAGGAAAGTAGGGATTTAACCCTCAATTTCGTTTTAGCATTAAGAGCAAGTTGAGTTACACTATCAAGCAAATGACCAAAATACCCGGATTAAATTTTAGAATTTCTTTCTTGCCCATCACATTTATCACCAAGTTTAGTCAAACTCTCATTTTAATACTACTAAAAAAACTCTCATTGTATATGACGATTTTTTTGAAGCAATTGTATAAAATTGTTATTCAATACACAGTAACAAAATACCTCATGATTTGTAGTCGATTGTATCATTATGTATATAATATTATATATATATATATATATATATATATATATATATATATATATATATATATATATATATATTATATATGTTGTGTGAACCAAAATTGTATATTTTGGATAATAAGTTTATCTCTGAGTTTAAGATTGAATATTATTAAACTTGCACAACTTCACAATTTTGCTAAATTAAACAAATTAGTTCAGTAAATAACGTTAAATTATTATAAATTATGTTTAAAATAAATGTATACCCGTGCTGGCACGGGTCATACATACTAGTATATATATATATATATATATATATTATATATAACCATGAATCTGACACATAGACATCCACTTAATCAGCCACGTCAATAAATATGTCAGCACCAATTAAATCCACCTCAGCAATTAAACAACTTAAATTCACAATGAATTACCAAAAAAAGCCAAATGTGGGGATCGAACCTCTTACCTTTCAGCCACAGCCTTGCATTTCAACCAAATGAGCTACCAACTTTTGCTGTTATACATTTGTAACGTATATATTAATACCATTCATCTCCTTTTATTTTTTTTTTGACAAACTTCTTTCTTTATTTCTAACAATAGCCTTTTTACCTATTAAGTATATCTATTTAATATGTATTTTTATACTTATATATAGGCTTAATTATATATTACATATTACATATATATCTTAATTATTTAATATCTAATATTGTTTAATGGTTGTTAGGTGCTTATGTTTATAGATTTGAATTTGATGAATGAGTAAAGAGTTTAATTATGTTAATATTGTTTGAGGTTTTTTGGACATCTTTTAAGGTATGATAGAAAATTTCAAAGCTCTGTGATGAGTGAATTTATACACGGTATGCCTATTTTTATCACGTTTTATTAGGGTCACGGGTCATGCGGGCCAATCGGTGACCCTTCGGTTCGACTATTAACCCGATGACCCAAAGAACTTTGGCCAAGGTTGATCACCGGTCGGTTTTAATAACATTGATTTGAACCATGTGGCGACCATACTCATCCTTCACCTAACAACAAACAATAACGCTTTGCATTCAGAATCAGTTAGATGACGGATCCTCGCCAATAAAATCAACGGTCTCAATATCATGCAAAAATCAACGGTTATTATTGAAATAGATTTGGTTGTATACCAAATCGATCTAGGGGACGAGAAAGCATCACCTTTAATGTTTGTTTATTTCTATTTTAAATGCTATTGATCATCTTTGATTT
Source organism: Oxytropis ochrocephala (assembly GCA_020916435.1). Lineage (NCBI taxonomy): Eukaryota > Viridiplantae > Streptophyta > Magnoliopsida > Fabales > Fabaceae > Oxytropis > Oxytropis ochrocephala. The sequence goes on along the minus strand of CM037090.1, from coordinate 21,676,020 downwards.
TTTTATTTATTAAAAACGTTCACAACTTGAATTTCTTTATATATTATCACTATCATATCATTAGCATCAATCGGGTGAGCAATCATATCATATTAAAAACGATCACGAATTGAATTTCTTTAACTTCTCCCATATTAAAAACATTCATAGTAACCCCAATATACACACAATCAGTGTTCATCCCTTACTATCATATCATTAGGCATGCAACTCCATCGAGTAAAAGCTCTTCCCTATGCTATTGATCATATTAAAAACGTTCACGACTTGAATTTCTTTAACTTCTCCATGATTCACGTAATTTGGTCTATTTGTCCTATTATTAAAAACATTCACGACTTGAATTTCTTTAAATTTTATGTTTGAACTTCTAACCCATGATTATCTTTGCAAGGAAATTCTAATGGAACCATGTTAAAATAAAATTCGTACACCTTTATTACCTTGGTTCGGGATGGCAAAATCATTACACTACTACTATATTTACAATAAATTTCGTTGAATTATAATCATAGGTTTTGCTTCCGATCCTCTCTCGTATGCATGTAATGCGCCGCCTAATTTTTAGATTTTACTAATCAATAAATGTTTTTTCAATCATGTTGAATTTGTGATAAATAAACGAATTCAGATTTGTAAAGTCATTGCATGCATTGTGTGTTCACGATTGTAATTACAATTTCAAATTGAGCGCACTTTCCTAGATGCCCCCTTTTCAATAGGCGGCGACGAAAAAAGGATAAACTTTGTTTTTGTCATTTTGTCATGCCCTATTTTTCATTTTGTCTTATGTTCTAAGTCCTAACCATGCCTTTTTAACTTTTGGTTTTTGATTTTTATCTGTCTTTTTCTTTCTTCAGAAACTCTAATTTCTTAATCTCTCTTTCATTTGTGTTTTTTTTGTTGTTGTTAAACTTCCAATATTTTTAGTGTTGAGCCAAATATTGTAAATTTCACTCATGATACTTCCTCTAGGATATTATACTTTTAAGATATTAGTGATATTCGCGATTCTCTTTATAGGTTGTGCTCAAAATGATTATTTGTTGTCTTTCCTGCTGCTCATTTTGATGCTGAAAAGGTAAGCTTATATTAACTTATAAGATTTTCATTTCTTTGTTCTTACTTTTTTTTGCTCATTCTTTGTTCACTTTATTAGCGAGTTTAATTTAATGGTGAAGAAGCACATCATGTTGGAGAACCAATGCAATCAAATAAAGCCCGAGTGAAGATTTGAGGATGTTGGGAGATACTTGCTTAGATTTGAGTGAAGCTTTTGTTGAGATCATCTCCTCTTAAGTCAATTTGTTGGATATATCTGACCATATTATAAGTGATTACGTAGTTCGGGTTATTAACTTATTATCACGTTGAACTGAATTATGGAAAACAGACCAATGTGTATGGTATTATCAAATTTATCCGTATTTTATTTGATATTATTGATTACCAAGTTGTGTATTTGAGATTGTGCAACAGAGATTTGGTAATATGTACGAGTTTGGGTTGTAACATCTTTTAATTACATGATTATTTGAGATTGTGCTATAGCATTGAATAACTATATTTTAGAACCTACTATTGAGAGAATCTATGCACCGTGACTAGAATGAACTATAACTTTATACTTTTAGTGGTATGGTGATTCGTAGAAACAAATTTACCATGTTCTCTATGCGGCCATTTAGTTCGCTTTGAAACATAATGTTGATTCTCCAGTTTGTTTTTACTGTTTGCACTATTTGTTACATGTCATAAATTTTAGACCCATCGTCATTAGGATTTAATGAAAAAATTTTGTTTAACCATGTTTTTTTGAATTGTGCTTTTTAAATTTTAAAATTACGAATATAACCCTCTCAAATTCAATACCAAGTCAATTTCAAAATCTTTAAATAATTAAGTACAATCCCATGTATGTAAAATATATTACAATGAGATTCAATTAGGATAGAGCAATACAAAGCTATGAATTTTAATCATTGAAAAGAATCAATTTAAAACGAGTATTTTTCACAAATATTTGAATCATTGAAAAGAATCAATTTAGAGCAATACACATTTTATGGGATTCACTTCCTAAATTGAAAACAAGCAAAATCATATTCCATTTTAATCAGATTGCACAATACACATTATCATGATGTATTCCTACTTATGCACAAAATATTCACACTATAATAATTTTGATGACGTTAAATTTAACAATATAATAATTCCAGTACACCCCTTGCGTTTCTTTTTATTCTTGATTTCCAGGGTCGTCTAACAACATGTGTAAGACGTGCTTGCACACAGGGCCCAACCTCAAAATAAATAAATTAGGACCCCAAAAGTTAAAACTAACACATAACCCATAATTATCGTGACTTAAAATAGTCACGAAGTTTAGTATCATTATAATTATTGGTGACCACTCAATACAATATTAGACTTGGTTGATGAATTTGCTTCAAAAAAGAAACGGCTCGAAAGATGGCTCTTTTTAAGTAACTAGAAGGTTGATATTATTTTGAAATTATATCAAAATGTTATTTACAATTTATTTAATAATGTAGTTTACAATTTTTGGTGATTTATTTGATTTTTTTAAAATTTGGGGACCAAATTTTAAGATTTGCCAGTGGCCTCCAATTTGTTTGAGGCAGCCTGTTGATTTCTAATAGGTTGATTTAAGAGGCGTCAAAGTATTTTATATCTCACATATATAATACACATAAATATACAAATGCATCTATTTTTATATAAGTTTAAAGAACGTGTGTACGTGCATGGGTTAAATATACAAATATTTCTACTATTATACAAATATTTAAAATAATTGAAGTAATTATCTTATGTTGTCTAAAACAAATGATTTTACTACGTCTTTGTATTGAGTATTAATTATACTAGTATATATATATATATATATATATATATATATATATATATATATATATATATATATATATATATATATATATATATATATATATATATATGGCGCAATTACAATAATCTTTCAAGTTGATAGGAAATGAAGTCTCACAACTTAGAACATTTGATTCAATTGACATATTTTTACTGTTAGGTAATTACATAAACAAGATTATATTACTAAAAAAATATTTGATTTGACAAAAGAGTCTGAACGTTATTTTTAAAAGGTAATTTTAAATTTAGTTGATTTTATTTTAAAATGTTGAAATTAATTTTTAAAAATGAATAAACATTTATTTATTTATTTATTTAAAAAACAATTTTGTACTACCTTACTATGTTTAATTGTTTCAGATAAAATGAAAAGGTAAAAATAGAAGTATAAATGTATTCATCGAGAGCTTGAACCTGGCTTCTAGTAGTGGGAATAGGTCGGTGCTACCTTCACATGGGCCTCTGACACAACCTACATCGGGCTCGGGCGGACTAAGTTTTTAGGGTGTTTTTAATACCCCCACCATATCCCCTATACTGCACACATAAAGTGAAACCCCAAAATACCCTTGACAAAGCGTATTATTTTAATTTTTTTACACCAATCGTATATATGTTTTTAACATATATATGACCCTAAATTATTAGCCATCGTATATACACCCCCAAGGCGTATATACGATTGATGTGGGGGTTGGCCAATCGTATATACGCCTGGGGGGTGTATATACGATCCCTATGATATTTTTATTTTTTTTAGTCAAATAACAATTAATTAAGGCTACACACTATATAAAAATTAATATAGTGTGTAGTTCGTTAACACGTGGCGATGTTAGACGTCGAACAAATAATTTAGGCTAAAAAATCGGTTTTCGGGCAACCTACTCCATCCTAATGAAATCACAACCATTAAATCCGAAAAAAATCACCGAGCATAATTCCCTTAGCAGGGACTTCTTCCGAGATTACGGCCTCAAAATCCCAAAATTCCATCGTTTACTATTTTTTATTAATTTTTAAATTTTTCATAGTCTCAAAAAATCTAAAAAATTTGCATAGACTTATTTTGGTTTAGTTAGATTTTTAGTGGTGTTTTTATAATTTTTTTATTAGTTTTGACTCTTTAACAAATTTTTAGTAGCCTTTTTATAACATTTTTAAAAAAATTAAAAAAATTATTTAAAAAAATAGCCATCGTATATACGTGTTGAGTGCGTATATCTGATTGGACATAAAATAGTCATCGTATATACGTTACTCAAAATGTATATACGTTTTGTTTTGTTTTTTTAAAAAAATTAGTTTTCAAAGGGGTATTTTGGGGTTTCACTTTATTGTGGGGGTATAAGGGGATATGGTGGGGGTATTAAAAAACACCTTTTTAAATAGATAAGGCCTAGGCTTTTAAAAACTCTATTTAAGTAAAAATGTCGACTACAAACATCCAAAAGCTTTTTAAGGCTCTGGGGCCAGAACTGCTTATTTAAACAAATATTAATACTATTTTTTATTACTACTATTATTATATTGAATTAGATCTTAATCTCATTGATCAATTAGCTTGTTTGTCTATTTACAAAGTCCACACTACTCAAAAGTTGTAGGTTTTCGTAATTTTTTTTTGGTGAAATAGGATTTTAAAAGCAGACTTTGCGAGCCTAGTTAGGCTTTCAAAAAGTTAGATCGGGACCTCAAAAGTCGGCTATCATCACGCTGCAATGAGACCAGACACGATGCCCAAGTCATGCAAAGCTGCTTCACTTACCATCCTATTCCCACCCCTACTGGCTTCTCTCAAGTGATGAAGCTCAAAACCATAAATAAGTGATTTCAGCCCAAAAAAATGAACAAAACAAACCACTCTTTCCCAATAGATGAACATGAAGGAAGAGAAGAGAGAAAATTTGGGGAGAAACGGCTAGGGTTATCTATTCTATTGGGATAAAAATCTGCTGTCCCCAAATTCTCTATCCCAAGCCTGTCCCACCAATCAAATTCTGCCACGTCAATTAAAATTTCATGTCATGATTTTCTAACTTTAACGGAACAGCAGATTTTTATCCATTCTATTGTGTGTTTGGTAAGATACTCTTAATAAAGTTAAGCTCCTCCAACCACCATATATTAAAAAAAATTGTTACTTTGGAATATGTAGGTCAACACAACATAAAGGTAGTCATTTTTTTAAGGTAATCTTAATTCTATACCTATATATAAAGGGGATTTCAAAAAAAAACTGTCATTTTGGTGTCAGATTTTACTTCCTATTTTACCCTTGAAAAATCACAACAACATTACTAAGTTGCCCTTATAATTTGCACAGTTACACAGTTAATACCATTGGAGTCGATAACTGCATCACAGTTATCTCAAGACCCAACACACATAAAATTAAAATTAAAATATAACTTTACATAAGTATCTACTGTATGGTGGTATAAAAAGCGGAAGACGGACACGGGCTAGTCTATATAAAATTGTGTTTTTTTATATAAAAAATAAAACTTCTATCATATACCAATACTATAGTTTGGCTGAACAGGTAATGAATTTATATATGGTTATCTTTAATCTGAAATTGTCCTTTGCTTCAAAAAAAATCTGAAATTGTCCTAGGATAGAGGAGGATAAGCTACTAAACTAACCCCAAGATTAAGATGCATATAAAAATTGATTGATGACAACATGTTGGGTGAGGGTGAGGGTGAGATTTATATGTCATCAATTGCTAAAAACATATACAATTACAATCTACGCATATGTGATATTAATTAATTAATTTTTTTCGATAAGGAATGATATATTAATTTTTTAATTAATTAATTTAGCAACCCGCACTGCCGTACAAGATTGTATTTAAAAAGAAGTAAAGAACTATTACTTGCGTGTTTAATTTGAGTTACGTAAACAAAATGCAAAAATACACGGAAGGTCTTTTAAGTTATTTATTTGTAATGAATTGGTTATTTAAGTTTTTTTTGTAACAACTTAGTCCTTTAAGTTACTTAACGTTTACACCGTTAATCCTTTTTTATTTTCCATCTAACTCCGTTAGAAAAAGCCTATGTGGCAGTTATCTGCTTATTTGGCAGGTCCAACATGTAATTTTCAAAGTTGACTCATATTTTTTATTTGTTATTTATTAAATAAAAAAAGAAATAATTTGATAAACATGTTCATCTTTACAAAAACTCAAACCCAGGAACATCCCCCTTCCTTCTTCTTTCTTCTTGCAAAAATAGAGTTACAGAAATGAGATTTGAAATTAAATAAAAAAACTTTAACCATAAAACAGATCTGCAAAAGGGATTCAATGAAATTCGAATTCGTTTTGATTATGAAGATTGGAATTCGTTTTCAATGATATTTGATTTCGTTTTCAATCAAATCTGGACAAGATTGGATTTCGTTTTGATTATGAAGATTTGAGACTGATCAACCACATTCGATTTGATTTTACAGTTTCACCGTTTGAAACCCACGAAACTCACGAACGATTCCTTCTCAATTTTCGTTTCACGAGAGTGCTTCTAGATCTGTTCTACATTTGTTTTTGTTTTCTGAACATATATGAAGAAGATGAATCATTTTTGCTTCCACATTTGTTTCAGATTTGTTTTTGTTTTCTGAACATTTGTTTCACAGTAGGCGAATAATGCATGGCTTTATTTTCTATATTCTAGATTTGTTTTTGTTTCAGATCTGTTATTAATTTCAATTTGAAAACTTAGATTTGAGTTTCATGGGAATGAGTTTTTGGGAAGATGAAGATGAAGATGATAAGTTTTTGGGAAATGGTTTTAATTTTTTTAATACAAATTAATTAAAACTAATGATTCAGCAGCCACCTAAGACCCCGTTATTGCCACATCACCTCTGTTACTGCCACATCACTTCTGTTACTGCCATATCACCATTTTTGTAACAGAAAATGAAAAAAGGACTAACGGTGTAAACGTTAAGTAACTTAAAGGACTAAGTTGTTACAAAAAAACTTAAAGAATCAACTTGTTACTAATAAATAACTTAAGGGTTTTAATTTTTGTACCCCCCACATTGGCCTCCATACCCCCATAAACCAATTTAATACCAAAATACCCCTCTAATTTTCACTTTTTCAATAAAAAAATTAGGTCAATTTTTTGACTCTAGATTTATCTCTTGATGATAAATCCATAGTCTATTTTTGACTCCGGATTTATCCTCAATAGATAAATCAGTAGTCAATTTTACCCGGATTTATCCCAGTGATAAATCCATAAAAGTGAAGTCGAATTCCCTGATTTATCTCTTGGTGATAAATCCAGTGATCATTAACAGCTCGGATTTATCGCTCGAGAGATAAATCCGTAGTCAAACATTAGGTTAGTTTTAAAAGTTAAAATTTAGATTTGATCAACATCGAACTACCTAAATATGTTGACTACATATGAATCCATCAAATTCATGACTACATATACAATCCGGATGCAACATTGACGTGACTCTCTTTGCAAGAAAATGCATATTTGGAAATTGGATATCTGCATTCACGGTGATTTAGGGACATTCATATGATTGCAATATAATTGTGGTTTGAACTTTGAAGGGATGTCAATGTCATGCACTCAACAAGCGGAAGTTATGAGACTATTGGAAACTGTAAACTGGGTACATGAATTGAAGTACGATAGGATCACTATCCCACTACACAACTCTATTTTTGGATGAAGCATATTTAGGAGGTAATGTAATTTTTGGAAATAATTCAAGTATTTTAGTTCAAAATTTTGAACTAAAATATTTAAATTCAGCTTCAAAAATCGCATTCCTCCAAAATATGTTTCATCCAACATACTAATAAAGAAATTTTTAATGTATTTTGTGTTGTTTACTATGCAATTAATTTTTGTTGACTCATTTTTACATATAATCAAATCCGGGTTCATGCTTATGTCAAAAAAAAAAAAGAACTGGCTCATGCTAGTGCTACATATCCATGGATTGGTGGGTTGCAGTCGATCATATTCATACTTCACAGCCATAGATTTATAAAACAAAATAATTAACACTACATTAAAAGTTAATACCCATAACTCCACCAATTGCGGTTGACTTTCATGTCCTCCTATCACACTGTTTTACCATCACAGTCTAAATCGTTCTTTATGCCATTAGCTTTGGGTGCAGGATTAAAAAAATTAATAAGCAATTGAAAAACAAAATATCAATGGAATTTCTGTTTATAAAAAAAATAAAAAATTGAAAGAGTTGGTTCAATGTAGAGTCAATTATAGAGACACAAGAGGTCCCAAAAGAAGGCAAGTCAAGTAAAAGTAACCATCCTATGGCCTATAATTCCCCATAACTACTCACTAATAGCATCTCCAATGGAGAATCTCTTAACTAAATATCATTTTAGAGTTCTTTAAGTGGGTCTATATGCCACAATATCTTTTTTAAGAAACACGTACTCATTTTGCTCCATAATTTAGGTTCCTTATAGTAATGAGTCTCTTAACTGGTCTCCACATGTCAAACTTTAATATTTTAATAATGATGTTTTAAGAAGGTAGTTCGGTTGAATGACTAAACATTGAGAATTCAAGTGTGAGTGGTTGACTAGAGATAGACTAACACTACAAAAAACACGGAGATTAGCGAGGGACATATATGTCACTAACAGGCCCAATCACTACAAAAAAAAACGGTCATTAGCGAGGGAATATTCAGTCGCTAACATGACCAATTCCCTCGCTAATTGCCATTAGCGAGGGAATTAACGAGGGACCAGTTCGGTCGCTAATTCCCTCCTCGCGCTAATGCGCTAGCGAGGAAATTGTGTCGATCGCTAATTAGCGAGGGCGATCCACTACTAATTAAAGTCGCCTAATCGACAAAGACGCTTCCCGAGTCCGACCGCACGCTTTCTCAATCTGAGTTTATTATTATTATTAGTATTATTATTATTATTAGTATTAGTATTATCATTATTATTATTATTAATATTATTATTATTATTATTATTAGTATTATTCAAGTTATTATTATTATTATTAGTATTATTGTTGTTATTATTATTGTTGTTGTTGTTGTTATTATTATTATTATTATTATTATTATTATTATAACCAAAATTTTCAAAGAGAGAGAGAGAGAGAGGAGTGAGAGTGGTGGTGGTGGTGGTGTCGTAGAGGTGGTGGTGGTGATTGTGTGGTGGTGGTGGAAGAGAATAAAAGAGAGTGGTGGTGGTGGTGTGGTGGTGGAAGAGAAGAAAAGAGAAGAAGAGAGTAAATAAGAGAGAGTGGAGTGAAAAGAGAAAGAAGAGAGTGGTGGTTGGTGGTGGTGGTGTGGTGGTGGAAGAGAAAGAAAAGAAGAGAGAGTGGAAGAGAAGAAGAGAGAAGAAGAGGTGGTTCGGATTAATATTAAAAAAAAATATGACAGTTTGCGAGGGAATTAGCGAGGGACCCAGCTAATTCCGTCGCTAACTATAAAGTGTACTGTCAATTGTCTGAGCGTCTTCGCAAAGTGTCTTTGTCAAGGTCAGAAATTAGCGAGGGACCCAGAAATTCCGTCGCTAATTACTGAGTTTGCGAGGGACCTAATATTCCCTCGCAACGTCCCTCGCTAATCAGCTGTTTTTTTGTAGTGAATTCGGTCGCTAATGTCCATTTGCGAGGGAATTAGCGAGGGACAAGTTCAGTCGCTAATATCCTCCTCGCTAATTCCCTTTACTGAGGAAATTGTGTCGATCGGTAATTAGCTAGGGACCATTCCGTGGCTAATTCCTTCGCTAAGTCGACAACACACTTCCCAAATCGACCGCACGCTTCTCAATCGAGTGGATTATTATTATTATTATTATTATTATTATTATTAGTATTATTATTATTATTAGTATTATTATTACTATTGTTATTACTATTGTTATTACTATTGTTATTATTATTATTGTTAAATTATTATTATTATTATTATTATTATTATCATTATCATCATCATCAAACTTTCCAAAGAGAGAGAGAGAGGAGTGAGAGTGGTGGTGGTGTGGTGGTAAATGGTGGTGGTGGTGGTAGTGGTAGAGAGAGAAGGAGAAGAGTAAGGGAGTGAGAGAGATTTATGTGGTGGTGGTGGTGGTCGTAGAGAGAGAAGGAGAAGAGTAAGGGGGAAAGAGAGTGAGATCTATGTGGTGGTGGTGGTAGTGTGGTGGTGGTGTGGAAGAAAGAGAGAGCTATGTGTTGGTGGTGGTGGTCGTAGGAGAGAGAGAGGAGTGAGAGGGTAACTACTTTGGTGGTGGTGGTGGTGGTGGTTTGGTGGTGGAAAGTAAAAATTGGGAAAGTGGAAGAGAAGAAGAGAGAAGAGTCAAGAGGGGAGAGAAGAAAAGAGAGTAAATGAGAGAGTGTGTGTTTGTTCGGATTGTTATAAAAAATTGACAGTTAGCGACGGATTTAGCGAGGGAACTTCCCTCGCTAATCCTCGTGTTACCCAAGACCACCTGCAACGGTCAAATCATTTGCAATACGTGACAGCTGTGTCAGACATTTAGCGAGGGATCTATCATTCCGTCGCTAACGACCATGGATTTGCGTGCCCAAGTTTTCAAATTGGCGCCCTTGCCTCAATTCCGTCGCTATTTGCCTCAATTCCGTCGCTAATGGTGACGCTTAGCGAGAGAATTTATTCACTCGCTAATTCCTTGGCTAATTTGTTTTTTTGCGAGGGAAATTTTTTCACTCGCTAATTCCCTGGCTAAACAACGTTTTTTTGTAGTGTAAATGAAGGATATATCGTTGAGAATTCAAGTGTGAGTGGTTGACTAGAAATAGACTAATTAATGAAGGATATATCAGAGAGATGACTCATATACCCATTGTCTTAGGCCTTTGCGTTAAGATGTGGTGTTTGAGTCTCTTGGCAGTTCAAGTCATTAGCTCGTTATTGATCTTGAAATTCACATTTTGGCCTACCCTAACTAATTACTAACCACCAATATTTGTCTATAAAAAATATTAATGCCCCCAACAAAAGTAAAATCCTTTTTGTGAAAACAACAACAAAAAAGAACCCTTGGTCGGTCATTCTTCCATCTATCTTGACTCTTGAGTGCCACGGGAGAGAATACATGCATGGAAAATGCACAAGCAGGAGGACAAACCGACAAAGCATCTTTTAAGTCTTCTTTTCTTCATCTGCATAAAACCAGTTACCAATAGGCAGCACCATAAATATAAGGATGAGAATTTTTATATCCCACATATTACCTCTCTCATTTATTTCAGTTTCAACGTGTGGTCTCCTTTTTCACCATCTGATTTACCCAAAAAAAAAAAGGTAAATCTGTTATGTATTTATCAGACACATAAACAGATTTATTAAAATGATAAATTTGTTGTTGATTTTTGGTGCCAAACGGATTTATGGTTTAAAAAGATAAATCTGTAGTTATTTTTTTTGATAAGATAAATCCGTTATTGATTATTTATAAAGACAAAACGGATTTTTTTGGTGATAAACGACTTTATAAAGATAAATCTGTTTGGCATTAATATAATGTATTTTTCATTTATATATTTACTTAATTTTTTAAAAAATAAATCAGATATGGATACAAATGAGGAGATGGTTCCGTTCTCGATAGATACATCAATGGCATTCACGACGACAAAAGTATATTTAGTAAATTATTTTATGAGTTTTTATGGTGTTTATTTGTCGCAATAAACTAACTAATAATGAGAAAGAAGTATGTTGAGTAGTGTGATATCACTTATGCCATGGAAATGATATGGAAGTGTTTTAATGCTATGGTTATTGATGAGAGGTTTGTATTCAAGAAATAACTTGATGAATTTGCATTTCCTAGCACAACATCTATGGTTCCACCACCCTCTAAAATTAAGACAAAGTGTGCACCAAAAAAGCGAAAAATGTATGATGGCAAACAAGACCCTTAATCTTATTTCGAGCACGTCAATGAGGCAATGAAGAACACTCAAGACTCCTGAGTAAACCATCACAACAAACATCAAAGAAACCCTCACAGTAGACATCAAAGAAACCCTCACAGCAGACATCAAAGAAACCCTCACAGCAGCTATCACAACGATCCTCACGGCATGATGTGCCACTTTTAGCATGGTTTCCTCCACATTTCCACCCTTACGTTGCTGACGTTTTGATGTCTTTGGGATGGAAAATTTGGCTACCGAGTTGTTCCTATTGAAATAAACTCTTAGAGACTCATTATTTGTTACTGGTCTATATGTTGAATTATTTGTTAACGAAATAAACTCTAATTTTGGTCTATATGTTGAATTATTTGGGAACTGACTGTCAACTATTAGAGACTCATTATTTGTTACTGGTAATGGCTTCCAGGATGAGGACAAGTGGATGTCGATGCCTGATATGAGGTACATTATAGCGACTAAATATAATGTCGCCCTAGTTTCATTATCATTGACAGACTCATATACTTTTTCCCTGTTGAGAGGTTCATATTCGACGGGATGAGTGTCACCATGATCGGTATTGAGTTCGTGAGGGACAATCACTGGGTCCAGGGTAAATTGGCTCCTGAGTGTGCATTGCCTCCTTGTGCTATATAGTGGGAGTGTTATGCATTAGACAAGACTAATACATGAGTGGAAACATATTTAGGGCATCTCTAACTATGTACGTGAGGCTTTAGCACCTATTCTCGAAACACCAACTAATTCACTTGAAATTGTTGAATTAGCAGCTGACGTAGAATCTGACTATGTAAATATTTAGTAGCTGACCTATAATTATAATTATAATATAATGTATTTTTAATTTATATGTCTTAAATACATAAATATTGAATTGTCTTGAAAAAATACCCATGCACAACAAATTTATGTTTTTAGTAGATAAATTCGTAGTACATTTTTCAACTAGGGATTTATCTATTAAAAACATAAATTTGTTGTTATTAAAATAATATAATAGATAAATCCGTTTTGCAAAATATTTTACCTACAGATTTATTTATAAAAAGATAAATTCATTTCTGAAATTTTATAACTACGAATTTATCCAATAAAATATATTTAATAGATAAATCTGTTTACAAATTTATTTTTAGGTAAAATGAAAATTTATAAGGTATGTGGGGGTATGGAGGCAGAGTAACGGTTTCTATCTTCAAAGGTTATGTAATATTTTTTTTATATAACAAAAGGTTCTACACAGTGGCGGATGTAGCCTTGAGCTTATGGGGGCACTTGACCCCACCAACAAAACAAAATTCATACATGAATATATTATAATATTTTATTGGCCCCTATTAAAAATTAGATTTGCCCCATTAATATCTAATTACCCAAACACGCATAAGTCCAACTCATTTTAATACACAATCTTTAGTAAAAAATAGACTTTGCTTCTAGCAACTACTACAACAATAGAAAGATGTTTCTCTGCATTTATTTTTGTGGAGAATGGATTGTCTGATCATTAGAGATCGATAGTTGAATAATTATTTGGTTACATATACTAAGGAGATATATTTTTAGTTGACAATGAAAATATCAACAACATTTTTAGAATATAAAAATGCTTAGAAAACTAGTGTAATTAGTAGAAGTTTTGAATATCTTTTTGGAGTTTTTCTTCATATACATAATCGTGTATTCTCTGAAAACTTTTAAAAAATTCTTTTGAGAAATATTATAGATAAATGATTTTCTTGCCCCATGGATGAAATTTCTGGATTTGCCACTGGTTCTAAATATTGTTCCATTGGAATTACGAATAGAATAAAGATTTCCATCATTGATAATTAGATGCAAGAATTTTGACCCTCTAGAGATTCTCTATAGTAGCTGCAGGTTGATATATATTGGTTTCAAAACTTTAAATTTACACCAAAATTATGTGTGAATTAGGTAAAAGTCATAAAAATGTAGCCGGTGTTGCATTATTTCGTCAATTAATTCAAGCAAGTACAAAGAGGTTATCTATAATTGATAACATTCTCTACCATCTTGTTTTTTAAGAGGTTTAAACTCTCGTATTAAATAACAATAAACAATATAGCCAATATATATGCTATTATTATTAAACAAGCACACAGTATAGCATTATGTAAGGATTCTCTCTCAACTTAAAAGTACAATAGTACTTTATTTGGTCCCCAGTTAATATGATGAATAATTGAGAATGAGTTTATCATTAGATATTAAATCCTTTACTACCTAAACTCCACAAAAATTTTAATTGAAGAAATTGAAATGAGTTAGATATTTACCTCCTTTGCACTTTCAAATTCAAAAGAGAAAGGCGCTTTACAAGATTAGCAAAACAAGAAAAAAGGAGAAAAAGCGTACCTGTTACTGTGCCCAACTAACAAGCCTGGAAACAAGTTATAATGAAAAAGGTCATCGAATGCCAATGGTGCCACTCCATTTTCAAAAATTAAACTTAACTTTGCAAAAACACACACACACACACACACATATATAGTTTTATTCTTTTTGACATTTGGCTACATTTACATTCCCTTTTCTTCTTTCAACTGTAATCCACCAAAAAAATTCAAAAATAAATATAGTGTTTCATGTGTCATTAATTAAATGCAAACTTGTATATATATCTATATTATATATAACCATGAATCTGACACCTAGGCATCCACCTAATCAGCCACGTCAATAAATATGTCAAGACTAATTAAATCCACCTCAGCGTGTTATTTCAAATATATCAAAAAGCGTAGGATCGATCGAACCCATTCCCCACAATCGTCACCTCCTAATGTTGACCATTTGAATTACTACAATTTCATATTACTAAATCATATTACATAATGTTTATCCTATTATTTCTTTTATTGCAAAACTTTTTACCTACTTTTTATATCTATTTATTATTTATTTTGATACATGTATATTTGGTATTATATATTACATTTATTTACCATCTAATATTTTGTATCACATTCCATAGATTTTATTCTATATATTTACTAACTAGAATATTATTAAATATGAGTATTTTTTTAACAAACTGATTGTGATTGCCCGAATTTATTAATAAAAAAAGAAAAAAATAGAGAAAGCGAAGGGGGGGACTAGACCAAAATCGCTAAAAAGAAAAGATCAATATTAAATATGAGTAATTTTATCCATTTCAACCTTTTTTAATTCTCATCTTATAAATAATTTTATATATTAAAAATGTTTGTCACATATTTTTGTATTCAGCTTGATGCACATACAATTAGAATCAATATACAACTTTGATCGATCGAGATATTTGTAGTTTATAACGTTTGTGCTTAATATTCTTCTATTCACTACTGTTGTCTTAGAAAACAAGTAGAGAGAATAAACAAGATGTGAGAGAACATTGATCCTACGGTTGTCAACGTCAATCAACTTAGTCAAAATCAAACTACATGTCCTTATGCAAAGGTATATTTGCTATATATTTGTAAGTTACTATTTACTAATACTATTTTAGACCGTATAATATTTATAAGTAATTCTTGTTGTAATAACATCTCAATATGAAGATACCCACAAATTATATACTACGGTTGTCACTACTAAAGTATTATTTGATTAAAAGTATTTTTATTTATGGGTTGTCACTACTAAAGTATTATTTGATTTCACGAGATCTCAAAATTATAATATATATATATATATATATATATATATATATATATATATAAAATCTAAATTTAATTTCCTACTATTATACAAATATTTAAAATAGTTGAAGTAATTATCTTCTTGTGTCTTTTTTTTGGTATAAACCGGGTATCCTCTGCACACAAGAATTGAGAGACTAATCCCTCAGTAGGGTAGGACTACAATTGGCGGCAAAGCTCTCCCTCAAGAGATTTAACACCGCTTCATGCCCAAGGTGGATTTGATCCCGGGACCTTGGTTTGTTTGGAAGAGACCCTTACCATCTCATCCAAGTGCTCTTGGGTATTATCTTACTGTGTCTAAACAAATGAATTTCGACCACGTCTTTGGCAAAAGAGTCAAAAGAAATGTTATCATTTAAAACAAATGAAGGAAAACATATTTTAAATAGTATGACACGTCACTAATTACATCATCAATGATTTTATTCCACATCATCAAGTTAATTCATTTGAAATATATACCAAAAATGTCAAAGCGAGGAATCGAACCCATCCCCTCTTGAATTCAATGCAATTCTTAACCAAGTCGACTACCTAACTCTGTTGTTTCATAAGCGTAACACATTATTGTTAAACCATTCTTCATTGTTATTTTAAATAAAAATAAAAATCTTGGTACATTATTTTATATCTCTATGATATATAACCATGGATCTTCCATCTCACCATCCACATAGTATGACACATCACTAATTCATCATCAAGTTAACTCATTTGAAATATATACCAAAAATGTCAAAGTTATCATCAATGAGCAGATTATGTATTACTATTTAGAGTTTTAGATATTAATCTTTATATAATCTTAAAGATTTTTATATAAACATTGCATCTACTGAATAAGACTAGATTTTCATATTCTAATAATCCCGTGAAGTGTTAGTTTGATATTTTCCGTTTATAGTTTCTTTATAGGAATATACAAAATACCATAAAGAATACTTTCATAATATATGTACATATATTAAATCAAAATTAACATTTAAATAGTCAAATAGTATATAAAATATTCACTATATATAAAAAAATAAATAAATGTATAAACATATATATTATATATCATAATGAATTGATAAAAGTCGGTGTATACAAAGAAATCGACGTGTCATATAACACACGCGAAAAATACAACTTGCATTTTTAAAGGTGCCAAAAAATAATTTAAAATTTTATGGCAAAATGAGATGTATACCCGTATTCTTTATAACAATAAAATCGAATTCCCACAGTGTTCACACGCTTAGAAAACAAATTATGAATGATATATTACAAAATAGATGTTCCTTTCGCCATTAGTAATAGTAATGTGCTTTTCTATATACTCATTCGAATACATTAGATGATAATCATATTTTCATCGGTTTTCAATTTTCGTTTGAGTACTTTGTTTGAATACTTTTATATTAATTTTCTTTCATTTAATTATTACGTAACATTATAAGACAAAAAAACAAAATCCTTTTCCGACAAAACCTCACATCCCAATTGAAATTGTAATATATAATTTTATTATATATATATATATATATATATATATATATAAAAATCTAAATTTAATTTTCTACTATTATATAAATATTTAAAATAGTTGAAGTAATTACCTTCACGTTATACAAACAAATGAATTTAATAAAATGACTTGTGCGGGTAAATTATACTAAGATATATATATATATATATATATATATATATATAGGAGAAAAGGGAAATTTTTGTTTCCATTCATTGTTCTGAATAGATACACAATTTTTTTTCAATAATTAGAAGTTTATTGATACGATCTACCCAATCAAATAAGTTAAAGAGTTAACACGCCTAATACTTCGGTTACTCCTCATAAGCCTCCTACTATTCTAAGATCAACATATACCTAATATTAGCTAAAATTTCATTAGAGGCTAACCCCAACAAGTTGAAGAAATCTGAAGAAATAAAGTATTATTATGAGACTTACATATAAATTACTTTTCTCACTTGGAGGAAGAAAATAGGAGGGAGGGAGGGAGGGAGGGAGAGAGAGAGTACTTTTCTTTTTTTTGGTTTGTACTCATTGTTGACTACCTATAGAAGCGACTAATTATATCCGCTTGTATTTTAGTCCATTGTGAGAATTGAACTCGGGAGGCGTCGGATCGACCCCTATGTCTCAGCGTAACTTATGCCACTTTCAACGCACGCCAAAGCAATTATTTAATCATCTATTTACCTATGTATCTATCATCATTTTAAGTCATTTTATAACCTAAATATATTTTTTCTTTTTACTTTTCATTTAACTAAAAGAGGAGATAAACTTCCACATGCACCTTTTTGTTATATTTCTCCATCCAATTAATACATAAAATCATCTTAATTTTTCTTTTATTTTATTATAAAAAGTTAGCTCTAAACATCATATATCAATTATAGAAAATGACATTAGTACTTTAGTAGTACATCAAAATTTAAAAATTTAAAAAGTAAAATTGCCGGGGGTGTATTTTTTTATTAATTGATGATACACCTAACGTTAATTAAAAATTATGTTTTCAAGATGTTACTTTTTATCTTAAGAATGAAGCTTGTGATTTGTGATGAGAATGAGAGGGCTTTCAGACATAAATACAGAACTTTATATATATTCATGAAATGAAGGTTAATGCACACTTCTCTATCAAAAAAAGGCACTTTGACATACGCATCATTCTATTAATAACACTTGAATGCCTATGTTAATGACATGAAATCTTGAACTTAGTGGCAATGCTAAAACCGTGTGTCACATACCCAAGAGCGCTTAAATGAAATAGTAAGGGTGTCTTCCAACTTAATCAAGATCCTAAGTTCAAATTCAACACTGAGAATGGACCAGTGTTTAAAACATTTGAAGAAGAATTTTGCCACCATTCTAGTCCTACCCGACTTGAAATCCTTCTGCAATTGTGCGCAGAGGATACAGAATTCACACAAAAAAAGACGTGTGTCACATAAATTTATCAAAACATCAACCTTGTAAGAGAGAGAGAGGGAGAAAACAGAGGAACAAGCTTTATGTCCAACTTAATAATATTCACGAGTTACATTACATAAAAATTACATTTAACCTTCTCACGTGATTTAACATTATTATTATTATTATTATTATTATTATTATATCACAAGGACAAAAATTGGGTATGAATTACGTGAACATGGTTGTAGTGAGATGAGGAGTATGTATCCTTCCTTCTCAGTTCCTAGTAGTTATTATTAGCTGATCAACTTTTATATTTAGTCAAATGAAAGGAAAAAAATGATTAAAGAAACTTGATTTGCTTTAATCGTTCCTACCACCACCAGCTAAAATGTAGTTATTACTTCGTAATCCTGATTAATTATCCTGGACAGGAATAGAGATTGCTCCTTAAACCTGTCCCTGATTATGACTTTTAATCATTAT